>JALMGA010000019.1:9395000-10595000 GCA_023333525.1 Aspidoscelis tigris stejnegeri | reverse complement strand
AAATTAAATTCAGCCACATCGTTTTGAAAGATGCAGTTCTGTAAGTGAGTGTTTAATGCTGTGATTTCTTCATTTGTTGAACATGAATATGGAATCTTTACGTGGTTTAAAGATTACTTTTTTAAAAAAAGAAGCTGTTCCTGTGCATATTCACTGCTAATATATATTATATGTGTTATTATCTTGTATTTTTCTCTTTAGTGCATTTGTTTTGACTTAATTGGCTTCTGGTTGTACCCTCTAAAGAGCTGAAATATTTAGAAATTCTACAAAGAATCAGGCAGTGAGCCCAATAAGATGGTTGGGCTAGGTGGACACCATAGGCATCAGCAGAACTTTCAGGATCTCCTGCAAAGTATCAATATAAATAGTAAATAAAACCTTAGGGGAAAAGGTAATATGGCAACCTTGAAGGTAGACTGCTGACATCTTTAGAAGCTCCATTACACCTAGCCATCTTTCATGCTACTGCCTAGGACAAGCTAGACATTGGGACACAAAATGACAGCACAGAAATGCACAGTCAGGTGAAAAGCAGAGTACCTTTCTTCTCAGAGGGTTCCTGTTGCCCAGTGGGGATGAAGACAGCAGCTATTTGCCTCAAGGAATCTCTCATCCCCTAAACAACTATCCTTTGCTAGGGTTTATAAATCCTAGAAAGCTGTCACTCTTGTCATGGTAGCCAATAAACTTGACAGCCCAGTGGGTTATGATGGGATGCTTTCATTCAGAACTCCTAGACCGGAATGCTACTTTGGAGTCTCCTACAGAGCTTTGCATATGCTTGGTTACACCTCAGATTCTAGAATGGGATCTTTGCACTGAAGGTTTTAAAGCAGTCACTGAGCCCAGGGAAGTGTGGGGAAGGAAAAAGACACATACATCTCTTCCTCAGTGGAATTTCATAAAATCTAAAAACAAATGTGGAAAGAGTCAAATATGAGTATCTGCATAAAAATAAAATATAAAAGTATAATACAGAATACCCTGTATCCAAGCAATGGTGCTCATCAAGAATCCAGTAATGTGTCCACAAACCTCTCCTTCAGTGAAATGCAGTGCGAAGTCTCTCAAATATTCCAGAGTTACCATTGAGACTGCAAATTCCCTTGCCACCTCCTAGGTGATGATTTGCTATTCTTAAGGTCACTTTTGGTGAGCATCATCTGTTGGATAGAGATATATTTATCTTATTCACCTTTGTTTCCTTTTCATATTTTGTGGATCTTTTTCTTTGATAAAACTGCCCTTAGAGGCTCCATTCTGGACTTCTGCTATGGTCCCCCAAGTCACTCAAAAGCCAATAAGGCTAATTTACTAATAGCTGGAAAGACCCAATGAGCTTCTCATGCTAGAGCAGTGGTTCTAGGTTCTAGTCCGGTGCTCTTAAGCACTATGCCACTAGATGACCAGGATGGCTAGAGTAGGGAGTAGCAACATTCCAGAAGAGCAGTTAGTGTTGTTATATTGAATGTGAAACCAAGTAAAGAACAAGAGGTTCTAGCAGCAAATAGAAAGAAGTCTGAATACCAGTTTTACCTGTAAGAAACTTCATAAAAGACAGACTTAAAACAAAGATCTATCAAAAGCCAGATGTATCCCAAGACGCTAATTTATTTTATCTTCTATAAACTATAAGCCTCTTTTATTTGCATTCCTGCAGGCATTTATGTTAGGACTGGAATGTCCCCATCCACTTTGAGTTCATTATCCTTACTCTTATATACCTGTAACTGTGTGTTACCTGATTTCCTCATCATACAGAAGAAAATGCAGGTCATTTCACTGTTATCTAACGCATTGCTACATTCCATTCTTTTAATAAGAGTGCACTGCATCCCGTTTAATGGTGAGTAATGCTTAATGTGGTTTGATTTGGTCTGAGAATGTAATAAAGCATTTGTTCAGGTTTTGAGGAATTAAATGTTAGAACATTTCATTCAGATGAAATATTGCTTCTTTATACCAAAATAAACAACTTTCAGAAAGTTTAGACAGAAACTGCGTCACATGTGCTGTGTATTCTGGAATGGCAAAGGTGGTTAAATAAGGGATCCTTTTGCTTTTAGTTCTTTGATCTGTGAACATGTGATATGTTTACAGTTCCTTTGCTCCCTAGAAAAATCTTAAAGCTGTGTGCTCTTATAAACTGATCCTACTTGGAGTGTTTCATACCGATGTAATCTTGATGTGTGTGTTCTAAAGTGATGCATTATTTCCTTATTTTCACTGGGAAGCACAAGAAAGGGGCTGGATTCTTGAAGTTCAATGCCAAAGATAAGCTTACTAATATTTTATAAAGAAAGAAAAAGCTGCGGCTGAGCTTGCTTAAACTGAATAGGAGTGTATTTGCAGGTCTCAGATATGGGGCATAACAAAAACGGAGTCACAAAGTGATAGAACTTTACAGCAAGTGAGATGGGAAAAAATCTACATGAAGCTAGGTTATAATGAAGGACTTTTAAAGGCCTGCCTTTATTTTTGCAGAGGATTTTTCTTATTTTTATTGTTTGATAGAGAATGAAGCTTCTAACCCGGTCCTCAGAAAAGGCAATTATGTGTCTGTCCATACTGTTCAGTACTCTGGGCTATTCAGACAGAGTAGAATTTGACAGTTATAGAAAATCTTACTTTCTTTTAAATGAATTTTGCCTGGATGAAAAGAAAATGTTCTTACTGTTGTATGGAATATTTAGTAATTAACTCTGGTCTATTTTGGTCCTGGGGAGCCAGATTCATGTATATTGTTGAGAATTAATCATCTTTAGTGCATGCTATCTTTTATGAAGTATTGATTTGCTTTTTTGTGTGTGCTTTAGAAATACACTACATCTTTTATTATTATATATTGGATATATTTCAGTCCTGTAATTGAGATCCCAAGAAAAATGGTTTGTGAGCAAAAAATAGTTTGTGAGCAAGGGCTGGGGGGTGAATATGAAGAAAGAGGAATGCAATGAAAATGTCACCAGCTGAAGGGCACCTGAGACCTGAGGACTGAGCAGGAGCATTTCTCGCTGAAATATTTTCTTTCCAGCTGCACCTGCAATTTTTCGCCTTCTCATGACCCATTTTTGCCAATGCTCTACATCTTCTCAGAATCACCAGTTTTGTCTTTAATCTATTTGTTAAGAGGGTTCTTGAGATCTCTGCCATAATTTGAATCTCAGTACCCAGTAATGTTTGGTCTAATGCAGTGTTTCCCAAACTTTTGCCATATGTGTAAAAATAAAATCAGTGGAACTTACTAAAGCACGATAACAGGTGCCCAGAACTAACTATTAAAGAAGTAAGTTGTCTCTGTAACGAAGTGCAGTATATTCACGCCGTGTCACGCCTCACAAGACTATTAGATAACACTGCAATTCTCCGGCGTTTGAACAGCTCTGCGGCTCAACGTCAACTGTTAATGTTCCCGCTGTTTAAAAATGGCCGAACCCGAGCTGCGCGAAGGATGCGCAGAAGTTCCCGCCATAATGAGTTGCGATACGATGTACGATGGCCCCAGTTCCCATGTAAAAACTGCGATATGCACCTATTTCTTCCCTTGTTCTGTGGGCGCAGCTAAGCACGGTGCACTGGATATTCCCACGTGATCCCCACCAAACTCCGGTGCAAGGCGTACCCCCACCAAACCCTTCACGTACCCCTGGGGATACGTGTACCACACTTTGGGAAACACTGGTCTAGTGGATAGAGAGCTGGACTCTTATCTGTGAATACCAGGTTTGATTCTGCCCTCCCCCATGTAGCCAGCTGGGTGACCTTGGGCTAGTCACAGCTCTTTTCTGAGCTCTCACAGCCTCATCTACCTCACAGGGTGTTCTATTGTGGGGAGAAGAACAGAAGGTTTGTCAGCCACTTTGAGTCCCCTTAAATGGGTGAGAAAAGCAGGGTAGGAAAGCCAACTCTTCTTCTTCTTCTTCTTCTTCGTTCTTTGTTAGAGTGACTGTAGTTTAGTGGTAAGATAAGCAGACTGGAAAGCAAGTTTTATCCCTAACCTCTCTCAGAAGTAGGCATTGCAAACCACCTCTGTTTCACTATGAAGAAAACTGCATAACTTGTAAGTCAACCAAGAGCCAGTCCTGACTTGGTGGTATCTAACAACAGCAGTGACTTTGTGTGGTCTGTACCTGGGATATATTTTCATATTGGTTATTTTAATTTGAGAAATTACAATTTACTAAGAAGAGGAAAATGGTTTTCATTTCATTGAAGCCCGTTTTTCAAAACTAGGGGCCTATTCACACTTAGGCTGCTGGTAGACAATTAGCACAGTGCTGGTACAGAGGATCTGTACCAGAGCTGTCCTAATTGCATACTAGAGGCCTAAGTGCGAATAGGTCCCAGGAGAGAGACTTGTAGTAACTTAAGGACCAGCAGAGTAATTTTGTGCTACCAGCTTGTGTAGACTAGTATCTGATGAAAGTTCTTCTTATAGGGTGTTTTTCCACTGCCAGAAAGTACCCATTTTTGCACCCATTAAGGACCCATTTGGGTGAGAGCCGGATGATCCCATTTCCACCACGGCACCCATTTGGGACCCGATTGTTTTGTCTGCCGCTGGGGAAATCCGGATCAAATGGGTACTTTCTGGCCTTTAATCTGGATTTTCTGTAGACCCCATTAATGGGATCTACAATGGGGCCTTCAGGCAGATAATCCGGATTAAAGAGAGCCTGTTTCCACACCTGTGTGGCAATGGGGTCTAGAGGAGGCTAGGGGGAGGGGGCACCCATGGGGGGGAGCCCCAAAACCTAAGCTTCGAAGTCATTTCGAAGTCACTTCGAAGTCTGTGCAAAATAGCTCCGGAGCGTCTTTGAAGTCTGTGTTGATCTTCAGAGTGAACTTCGAAGTGACTCCGAAGTGACTCCGGAGTCACTTCAAAGTTACTTCGAAGTTCACTCAGAAGATCAGTACAGACTTCAATGGAGCTGTTTTGCACAGACTTCTAAGTGACTTCGAAATGACTTTGAAGCCACTTTGGAGATTGCACCCCCTGTCCCCCCAAACACCTGGGGTGACAAGCAGACCCCTCATGGGTAGATCCGGATTTCCAAATGGGTGCTCCGGTGTTTCCACAGCAGGGAGGCTAGCACCCATTGCTATTGTTTGCTAGACCACCCATGGAAACACATTGGGTACTTAATCCGGATGTACTAGATCCGGATTAAGGAATGTACCCATTCCTTAGATCTGGATCTTCTTAGATCTAGATTAAAGGAGCACATTGGAAAAACACCCATAGTTAAAGAACTGATTCTTGGTTTCAGTTCTAAGGATAATACTTTGAGAGTTTTTTAAAAAGTTCAATGGGTGACAGGGACACTAAGAAGTCTCAGGGGCTGTGCACACTACAGGAATCAAGACAGCCCAGCACACTCTGGCATGGAGCATAAGCACCCTGTGGTGATCCGTTCCAGAGTGGCTGAGAACCACCTTGATAGCCTAAAGCACTCTTGGTTAACCTCCAGACACAGCCTCTGCATTTTTTCCTTTGTGAAGGCTACATGTGGCAACTGTGGTCTGGCTGCAGCTGTGGAGTCATGTGTTGCATCACCAGTCACTGTAGCAATGGCCTCACATGCATGGTCGTTGCTATGGCAAGTCAGACGGCCCTGGGCGAGACCGTTTGCACTTCACACAGACCCAGGTAGGTCCTGGTGAAGTCTCAGATGGGCCAGTGCTCACAATGCAAATATCAGTCACCATCCCTACTCTTAATAATTGCTGTGGGGTACTTTCCCATGGCAAGTGTGAAAAGCCCCTGTTACGTTTCTAGTTTACTTAGAAGGGGTGGAGGAAGTAGGCTAATGCTACAGCTAAACTGAGAGTATAACCACTCAGAATAGTTTATCGCTTTTTTGGCCTTCTTTTCCTGGATCTTTGACTCTGAGATAATTGTAGGTCATTTAACTGCAAAACCAATTGCATTAATGACATCAGGTTCAGGTGTATATTCAAAGAAAGCCAGTAGTGATTCTTCAAGATCACAAAAGATTAAAAAAAAAATGACTTCAATGCATAGTGGAAAACTAAGAGAAACTCGTCTGCTGAAATGAAACAAATGAAAGGCAGAGTCTGTAACAGCGGTGGTTACAGATGTCTTCTTTCAGCTGAAATACACCATTTTCTGTTCCCCTCTCTCGCAGACTTTAATTACATTCTTACTCTCTTTTTTAAGATTTAAGATGTCATTGCCCTTGTTGATGCCATTAAAAGTTTGAGAAGTTGTAATGGAATTTTTACTGTGTGATTTTATACTATAATGTACACACACAAAACAGGAGTCTTGTGCACTTTCTATGTACCTTTCTCCCTGGATGGATAAGAATTAGGAGATTCATTGGTAGCTATTACATTGGTTCCTTTAGTAATGCAAGGACATTCTGCTTAAACAGCTGCAGCTGGGATCCATCAAAGCCTTTCTGAATTTCTTCTTCATCATCGTCATCCAATTAAAGCAAGCCTGATCAGGGAAAAGAAGAAAACTGTTTTTTAATGTGTAGTCTATGGAAATTATTCCCCCTCTGTTTTCCGTAGCATTGTAGGGGGATGATGATGCTCAACTAATAAGGAAGCTGGAATTTCTCCTGGGAAGTAAAATACTGATTATTGTTGAAGTTATGGCTGATTCTGTTTGTTTTGTCCCATTTTTAATGCATTGAGCAGTTTCTACCATAGGACTTAGCAAATAACTCAAATTTGGTCTAGTGGTTAGAGAGCTAGACTCTTATCTGTGAATACTGGGTTGAGTCCGCTCTCCCCCATGAAGCCAGCTGGGTGACCTTGGGATAGTCACAGCTCTCTTCTGGGCTCTCACATCCCCACTCACCTCACAGGGTGTCTGTTGTGGGGAGAAGAACAGAAAGCTTTGTCAGCCACTTTGAGTCCCCTTAAATGGGCAAGAAAAGCGGGGTGGAAAAGCCAACTCTTCTTCTTTTTCTTTTAAATTATACTTCTTGAGTAAAGCAAGTCAGCTATTACTAACTATTGAGCATATTTTATTAGGAACCTCTGAAAAATATGGAGGCAGGAAAAATAGCTGGAGACAGCAATAGCCTTTTAAAGGCTATCATTGACTTTTTAGGAGACTGGTACTTCGGTCACACCTAGCACTAAGAGTACAGCTATTAATATTTGGTGAAGAATTAAGAGTGTTACTATGCTATTAAGCACTTTGCAAAGATGAATATGTCCTTTTATAGATCTGTGAGTTACAAAGTATAGGGAAGTGATCAGAAGTTATGTGCTGGGCTCACAGGTTAGTTGATAAATATTTAGAAACCATTACTAGTGAATCTCAATAAAGTGCTGGAAGGACAACCACTTAGGTCTTCTTCCAGAAGGGACTTACTAGCTTGAACATTTTCTGCATAAAGAAGATATTACCATTGTGACTCAGGCGGCACCCAGATGTCACTTACAGTACTTATTCTACTATATTTGGATTTTCCAGAATTAAGCATGGGTATTCTGAAATATCTGTGGTTTATTCCAGAACATCCAAATATAGCAGAATAAGTAAATGATGTCTGAATGGAGCTCTAGAGGCAATGCTGTTTCTTCTGGTGATTTTTCTACAGGTGGCATGTATGTAGAATGTATAAGATGCCCAGTCTACTATCTCACATAGTTGATTCCATGTGTTCTGTTAGTTCAGTGGTTCTCAACCTGTGGGTCACAACCCCTTTGGGGGTTGATATACTCTTTCACAGGGGTCGTTATGAAGTAGCAATGAAAATAATTTTATGGTTGGGGGTTAGGGTTAGAGGTTGGGGGTCACCACAACATGAGGAACTGTATTAAAGAGTTGCAGCATTAGGAAGGTATTAGTTGTTGGCATGTGTTTGCATCTTAAGGAATGTATTCCATATTTTTCTTCTTTTATCCAGTTTTTGAAAGGCTGCCTAGATAGGAATGATGGTATTTTCAAACAGGGTATGAGTGTACTGTACAGGTATGCATAGCTGAACCCCTACATTCTTGGGTTTTCTCTCCATTGTAGTTATATAAATGTATGCATCTTGGGGGAAAAAATATTAGGAGAAAAATACTTTTAGCCAAAATGTTATCTTCTGCTTTTTTTCATAAGCTTCTTGGGATAATTTTACAATAATACGAACTACTGGAAGTGACTCAAGTCTTTGGACAAATTTAAATATTTCCAGTTACTTTAAATAAACAAGGCTTTGGATTTTATATGTTCTCCAATTTAAATTTAAATTTGTGAAGTAATGGGCTAGAAGCCTTCTAACTTAGAGGTTGTGACACTGGCAAAGAGAAGTTTCCCTTGGCTATTTCCTTGATCCTTGTCAGCATGAGTGGGGTAATTTTGTACCCCAGTCAAGTTCATTTGTATTGGCTCCATATCCATTTGTATTGGGTACGTATCGATTTGTATTGGATCCATATCCATTCGTATCGGATCCATATCCATTTTTATTGAATCCATATCTGTTCGTATCGGACACGTATCCATTTGCATTGGATCCATATCTGTTTGTATCGGACACGTATCCATTTGTATTGGATCCATATCTGTTCGTATCGGATACGTATCCATTTGTATTGGATACTTATCTGTTCCTATACATTTGCGATGTGTATCCCCAGTTTAACGAATGTCCTAACTATTTGTATGAATGTTCCAAAACATTCATACCTGTACGAATATTATTGTACAAATGTCATAACATTTGATTAGTGTACAAATGTCCAAATTCATACAAATTTGTACGAATAACAAGTGTTAGAGATATTTGTCCACATCCCTATAAGCCAAGCCAAGCCCTGCTCTGCTTCTTAAATGTGACTTTCCCCCTGCATTGTGAAAGGGACTCCTCTGTCCCTTGACTAAAGCCCCCTATCTCTCCTTCTTGTGGGTTTAATTAAAGGCAAAGTGCTCTGCTTACAAATTCCAGTCACCTACCTCCTTGCCTGTGCACGTATGGAAAGAAGGAAAACCTTTGCTTTCTAATTCTGAGTTGCTTTTTTTTTAACCTCAGGTTTTACTTAAGCATGCCTCTGGAGAACAGGGGAAATGAAGTATGTATGTATGTATATGTGTGTGCTTGCCAGCATGCACATCCGCAAAAGAGTGGCCTGGAATTTCATATTTTTTCTCTCTTGCTTTTAATGAGGAAAAGAGCTTGAGAGAGAACACTGTGTGAATCTTTGAAGTTGTGTTTTTGTTATTATATTTTTTAAAGCAAACAGGCTGTAGCATTCCAGGAACTGAATGGACGTGGCCAGTGGGCAAGGGCTCTTTAATGCAGCCCGTGCCATGGGGAAAACAGCCAACAGTGCTTGAGAGCTGAGGGGTGGGGAAGATGGGTGGGGCATTCTAATGGTAATGACAGTGCCGAGAGCCAATAGGATTTAAGAGCTGAATAGAAGGATGTCACGATGCCCAGCATTCCAGTAAGTGCCTGCCCTCTCTGAGGAGTAGCTTGGCCCTGTTAGGATGCTGGGTTCGTGCAACGGCCAAGTGAATACTACAGTGTGGACACAAAACACTGGTAGCAAGCGTTTCAACAGTAAACTAAAACAAGTTTATTATTATACACAAGCAATACTAGAAAGGAAAAGAAGGTTCAGGTATTTGGTGGGTTAACTCAGGTTTAACTCAGTAAGTCTCTTAAGGCTAGGAGCTACCCCTTTCTCTAAAGGAAAATAGTTCCCCTTTTAAAAGACAAACCTCTCCACGTTCCTCTCCCTCTGGCTTGCTTCTGCCACAGCTCAAGCCAAGCCAGTGTACCCAAACGTGGCCCTAGATGATCACAAGGCACGGCCTGTCCTTGCTTGACCAATCATCCAGTCTGGTCAGTTGCTAGTGAAGTCTTCCACCAAGATCTTCCAGCCAAAAGACCCCTGATCTACTTCTGGTCCAGCTCCCTCAGGATTTCAGCTCTTCTTCTCATTTCAGCCCTTGTCCCATCATGTAGACATAGTCTGCTGTGTTCTCAGTTCCTTTATACACACATCCCTGACCCTGATTGGCTGTAACCGCAATAAAATGCTGCTGGAGATTCCTAACAAAGGTTGCTGTCCCTCCAGCCTGATTGGTGGGAACTCCTATTCTAGCCCCTCCAGTACTCAGATCCCCGGACAGCTTTTCCCTCCAAAACCTTACTCCAGCCAATCATTGCAACAGGGCCCACACAGGATTTCCCGCCCTTTTTGCAGCCAAAATCCTGGGTTTGCAGAAGGCTGTTTGCACCAAGGCTGGCTATGGCAGCTTGCAAGAAGCCTGCAAAGCCAGAAAGCAAAGCAGTTTGTAGCCTGTACCCTGAAACCTTCACAAAGGAGAATTTCCTGATTGAAATAATGAGGGACTCTGTGGAAGGGACACTTTGGTCTAGGGGTTAGGGAGCCAGACTCTTACTTGGGAATACCATGAAGCCAGCTGGGTGACTTTGGGCTAGTCACAGCTCTCTTCTGATCTCTCACAGCCTCACCTACGTCTCAGGGTGTCTGTTGTGGGGAGAAGAATTGAAAAGCTTTGTTAGCCACTTTGAGTCTCCTTAAATGGGTGAGAAAAGCAGGGTAGAAAAGCCAACTCTTCTTCTTCTTCTTCTTCATGGCCCTACTCTTTTGCATTTTTTAAAAAAGATGAACAAACCTATTTCTGTGTAGCAGTGATCTTCGTTTGCCCACTGGAAAAAAATTCTGTATTTTTAACATAGTAAGTTTGGAGCACCAAATACTCCAATTGATTGAAAGTCTTTTAGCAGGAGAAATGTACTCTGTGTCAACTTGTTAAGTGTCTGTCCAAAAGCTAATATGAGAAGTATAATTATTCTGCAGTTAACTCTGGTTGTCAGTTCATGTTGACTATAGCACAAGCATTCTGAAGTTCAAACACAGTCAGAAGTGGATTGATTTATATTAGTGCCTTAAGCTAATTTTTATTGATTCGAATGCATTTCAGGTTAGATAGAGAAAGGCGAACAAGTATTGGATCTTGGACTCATTTGGGCCCATCTGCTGGTTTTTCTTGGCTCAGAAATCACATGCACAGAAATCTCCATTACAACACAAAAGACACGCAGTATAGCACTGGTCAAAAGAGTTGTCTCATGTTTGCACATAGATTTTTACATTTTGTCCAGATGCAATTTCTGGACCATTTCCCCAAATAGCTCAAAATGGAACTAAGAGACCATGGCAGTGGTTGAAAACCCCACTTCCATCCATCCAAACTGAGTCTCAGTGGAGTAAACCCATCTTGAGCCGCTGAAAGTGAAAGCCTTCAATTAGACAAAGAGGAAGAAGAGTTGGCTTTTCTACCCCGCTTTTCTCATTTAAGGGGACTCAAAGTAGTTGACAAAGCTTCTATTCTTCTCCCCACAACAGGCACCCTGTGTGGTAGGTGGGGCTGTGAGAGCTCAGAAGAGAGCTGTGACTAGCCCACGGTTACCCAGCTGGCTTCATGGGGGAGAGCAGAATCGAACCCGGTATTCCTAGATAAGAGTCCAACTCCCTAACCACTAGACCAAACTGGCTCACCCAATAGCCCAAGGTCACCAACTAGACCAATTATTGTCCCTTTCTTCACTCCTCCTGACTACAAACTGTTGCCTGTGACCAGACTCACTCTGGTTTGGAGTGTCCATACCTGATACAACATAGGACAGGCTGAGGAGTCCAAAGACAGACCAGTGGAGTAGAGTGGCATAATCTATTGATACTCTCCAAGGGTTCTGTGTATATACATATAATTCAGTTATTGACATTTTGATCTGTGTGCCAAGTGGAAGGGGTGAGCATGTCTAGTAAGAGACACCTTCTAACTCAGATGTCTACATGAACTTTAATGGGGACTGGATTTCGGCCACCCTGCCAGACTTGACTCCCCTCCCCCCAACCAATTTCTGCATACTGGAGATAAGCTCATGGGGCCCAACACAGGCTGGGGCAGTGCTACCTCTGTCTGCAGTACTGCCTCTGCATTCCAGTGTGAGTGTCCCACCACAAAACAACTGCAAACGGGATGTACTGTTCTCACCCAACTCACTGTCACAGTGTCCACTGCTGGCACCTGTGGGCCCAGACTGGATTCCAGGTCCACAAAGATAGAGGTTTGTGCTACTCCAGCATCTGATCCATCTTTCTGTCATTTCCTCTCAGCTGTGTTAACTTTGTTCTGCTGCCTGTTCAATACCCATATGCCAACTCCAATTCCAACATAGACAATGCCAGACCATATCCAATAGCTCAACCTTTGGATCTCCTTTCAGATCCACCTCACCAGCCATAATGGTCACCAACTATTACTTCAGTGTAATGATGGAGCTTTCAGTCTCTAACTGAAGAGAGAACACTAGAAGGGGAAATAAGGCCTGCCATTTATCCTGCATGCAAATTGATGGGAAAGAGTGAAGGATAGATTTTTGTTAGGCTCCCCTTGTCAGTGCATACTATAGGCCCAGGACTGCATTTAGCCTATAGGAATCAAGACTTTTATATAGACAGCACCCAAGATTTGCCATATAATATTTAATGATTCTGAGTGTCAAAATGAAAGAAGAGCAATTGTGCTCTCTTAGACCCTGTATAGGTTCCTCTGGAGGTTTGCCATGTTCCTCCATCACAGGCCTGCCATGCTGAGCAGTCTGACATCATCGTTGGGTCATGGGATACATACACAGTACAATACATATATTGGAGAGCCAATGTAAAATAGTACACAATTGTATTATACTTTGTGGAATCTTAAGTGGATACATTTCATTGTATAAATCTGTATTTCTGAAAGAAAGAAAGAAAGAAAGAAAGAAAGAAAGAAAGAAAGAAAGAAAGAAAGAAAGAAAGAAAGAAAGAAAGAAAGAAAGAAAGAAAGAAAGAAAGAAAGAAAGAAGATAAGTGTGTTCTGACAATTACTTCCTGGCCTTTGCCCAATTTAAAACAGTAAAAGCAAGAAATGCATGCTAGTACTTGACATCATGAAAGAGAGATTTCCTGTCTGGGTTGTGCAAGAAGACGCAAGCCTTGGCTTTATCTCTGTGGCTGATTATGCTGAATTCAGTCACACCTTTCTGCAGATGGCAACTGCAACTGTAGGTCTCTTTGAGTTGCATCTTCCTTAGGAGTTCCATCTCACTTAATGAAAGCAGATTGCTGGGCACACCTGGGCATATCTGTCATATAGTTTATCAGCAATCAAGAAAGAAAGAAAGAAACAGAGGGAGAGAGGTGTATATGATGGGTTCAAGTATGCAAAGCCGAATCAGAGCAAGAGATAATGGTTCCCCCACAGGATTATTAATTGTGCATTTGGAGGTTTTACCAGTGCAGTGGGGAGATTCTTGTATTTATAAAGGCTGCATCAGGAGCTGCTGAGCATTTCTAGCCCTGAGATGTTGAATTATTTGGAATTCTGAAAGCAGTACTACAGGATAACTGCTAGATAATTGTAGTCATTGTCATCACTTAAGTCTTTTGTTGAGGTTTGAATATTAGGATAAATAGGAGGAGGAATTTGATTGGGATGATAAAACTGACTTGTAGTCACTTAATCTTACCGATTGTGATACATCCATATTATTTTTCTTTATCACCCCCTCCATTTTTCTTTTTTTATTCTTGGTCATTGCTTACCTTTATGATTTTAACTAAAGTCATCAGGCCTGTTTTTCTGGTGAAGGATACACAGGCTCAAATATTGCTTGTTTTTCATACATATCTATCTGTACATCTGAATCATTTGAACATATGTTTTGGACCTTCCAAAATCTGTCCGAATGTCTTAATTCAAATGTTATTAAACCCGATTCGAATTCAAATGTCAACATTTGTCGGGCTTGAATCGGATTTTCAAATTTTTGAATATTTGTGCACATCCTATTCTGCAATTTACTGGTATAAACCACCATCAAGACACATGGTTTATACATTAGATAATTCCTCCAGGTTTTAGCTTTTTCAGAGCAGCAGAGTGTCATTACAACTTTGATATTTTCTTTCCACGTGACCTAGATTCCCAATGGTATTGCGTAAAGTACTTTCGGGTACCAACAGCTGATGCGAAACTCTTGCTGTACTTCTTGTGCAGTAATCCAGACAGAGCTGCACTTATGGAATAATGGGATGCTGCACTTTTGTAGCTAAATTCGGGCCTATCTTCTGTGACTGTGTTTAGAGCACCTTGACCGTGTCTGGCAAATCAAGAACAATTATGAAATAACCACGTCTGGATGCTGCTATTTTGTAAACAGACTGAAGGGGAAAAGTGTGGGAGGAAGTCTCTCTTGCACCATTATTCTCTATTCTCCCATACCGTCCTGCCTGTGCCTTAAGATCTGAAGAAAATGCCCTCCTGGTTGTTCCACCACCTTCGATAGTGAGGTTGGTGGGCACCCGGGAGAGAGCATTTTCAGTGGTGGTCCCTAGATTGTGGAATGGTCTCCCCTCCAGCGTGCGCCATGCCCCTTCCGTGTTGTCATTGAGGAGGGCTGTAAAGGCATATCTTTTTGCCTTAGCCTTTGGCCAAGGTTGGCTCATCCCCCCCTTGCTCACAGTTTTATAAACAGACCACCGGATGTAGGGCTTAAATCAGAGCTTTTAATTATGTACCTTAGTTTAATCTGTGCCTTGTTTTTAATACCTTGTTTTAATCATCCAGTTTTAATATGTTTTTTTACCTGTGTCTTGTTTTTAATATGTTTTTTAAATGCTATTTGATCTGTTGTTACCCGCCCAGAGACCTTCGGGTATGGGGCGGGATAGAAATGGAAATAAATATAATAAAATTAGACCATTAGACCTGAGACTGTCAGGTGTAGGGCGGAATAGAAATCCATCCATCCATCCATCCATCCATCCATCCATCCATCCATCCATACACAGATACATATTTATTTATTTATTTATTTATTTATTTATTTATTTATTTATTTATTTATTTATTTATTTATTTATTTATTATTAGTCTCTTGGCTGCCACTTTGTGATTCCTGAGCTATATTTTCCAGTGTTTGGACTATGTTGACTTTGTATATATATTATATATTTTCCTGCTCAACATTCAGAGCAGAACATAAATTTATTTATTTGTTATTTATATTTATATTCCGCCCTATACCTGTAGGTCTCAGGGTGGGTTACAAGTTTTAAAACAGCAGGTAAAAACAATAAAATCCATTAAAATATTTAAAAGCAAAAAACAAATAACCCAGCATATTTTTAAAAACGTATTCTCAATATTAAAACAGTAATAGCTACAGTGTGTGTGTGTGTGGGGGGGGAATGGTCACATTAGCCAAAGGCCAGGGGAAAGAAGTCTATCACCTTCTTAAATGTATACAGAGAAGTGGCAAATCACAAAGATAACATTAATGTGCCGGTTAGCAATATTCTTAAATTCTCATAAAACTCCTTTATTCCATATAAGCAATAGAATGAGCGAAATACTTGTTCAATGGATGTTGAACAAGCAAGTCTTTATATAGACAAAGGACCTGGATCCAGATACGTAGTATCATCCAAGTCCATTTGGAGTTGTGATGCTCACCTATTGTTTTCCAATAACCCACTGATAGGTTCCTTAATGCTTAGCTTATTTAATATTGGCAGTTGTGAGCTGTATTTCAGAATTGCAGAGAACAAAGTATTGAATTCGTAATTGACTATTTACGTTGGTTCCCTTTTGCCACTATCTGCTCTTGATAACCTCAGATGGATGGTAGGGGGAATGCGTGAGTCACATATCCTTCATATTCTCGTGCCCTTGCTGTGCTGTGCTAACAACACAGGCTGTAAAACACTGTCTATGTCTACTCATAGAAGGACAAGGTTAACAGAATAAACACCATCATAACGGGAGTTGAGGTAAGAAGTCACTAGCTTTCCTAGTATTTATTCAAGAGTGAGGCATGAGATGCTTCTCAAATATCAAAGCATGCAAGCATCCTTTTTAAAACAACAACAACAACCCAGACGGTGAAAATATTGCCTCAACACTGTTGAGAAATAGGCAATAAATCCAGCCTTGCGTAATTCAGCTAGAAGGAAAGCTGAGAATTGAAAGAAGCAGCACTCAAGCCTCCCAAACTGTGTTCAGACATGCTGGTAGATATACCAGTGAACCGATGTTACATCAACATCTCCCCTCACTCCTTGGGGCCTGTTACACTAACCTATCACTGGATCTATGTGATATACTTTATGGCTGTAAATATGGCTGGCAGAGACCATCTCATGGACAGCCTGAGCTAGAAGATTGGGGGGAAGTCTGCCAAAGCAATCAGAAAATGTTTTCCCTTTATTCTTTCCCTCTAACTTTTCTGCATCTCTAGAACAGAGCATGACTGGCATACATCTACCAGCATTTGAACATGGTATTTCAGGAATGGACCTCTGGCAGATTTATTGCCTTATCCAAACATAGCCTTAGTGATTTGTCCATGACATTGTATTGCGTAAGCTGATATGCACTGAAAATAATATTTGAACAATGTTCAGGATGCCCCAGTCTCTGATTCTGTTAATACTAGGGATGTGCATGAATGTATTTTTGACATTCAAATCTGAGTAGATTAGAATGTCATAAAATCTGATTTGATTAGGATATTTAAGATTCAGATCCATACGTCTGAATGTTAGATTCGTACTAAAGACACGAATCTTGACAACATTTGTATCTGTTACATGTATCTGTGTACATGCCGGAAAAATCTGTAGGCATCCAATTTTAATTCGTAATTTTAAGCGCAAGATACGGATAATTTTTGAGCAGATTTGTGTACAACAGATATGAATCTACACATTCGAATCATTCGAAAATCCATATTGGAATTTTGAAAATTGGTATTGGAGTTCGAATGTCAAATTCAGATTTTCGAAAATCCGATTCAACTCTGAATGTCAAAATTTATGTATAATGTGAGTTGGACTCCATGAATTTCTAAGGGCTGTCTTACCTTACAAAACTGTAAGCCCAGAGAGACATGGCTTAATAGGCACGTGTTTAACTCCTGTGTTAATTCTTCATCTATAATGTTTGATGTTTCCTATGACCATATGGATACTCAAAAATTGCAATTAAGGAACAGAGTTACATTGCAGTCCTAATAGGAGTTTCCAGTAGTTTTAGACATGCATGCAATTTATCTTCCATGCCATCTCTTGATTCAGGGACAATTTAGTAATAATGGTCACCCACACAGGGTGTCTGGACATCATGCTGATCTGTAATGAGAACTCTTTGAGGTTTATGAAGGCTCCAATTAATCACCATAGTGCCAATTAAAAGGACGATTAGAAATACTGTTGGGATCCATTAATTCTAGATAGGTATATGTATATATATACATGTATTGGAAATAAATGTTGCTGAAATTTGGCATAATTGTTAGAAAGGGTGTGGTAAATGGATAATGATTCGTATAAAAATCATTTTAAATGAAAATCTTATAGTGGGCATTACTTAAAAAACTAGAAGGGCTCTTGAAGTAAGGGAGGATATATGCAGAAAAAGTAAATACAAATCAGTAAAAACAATTTGAAAGTGACAATTAAGGAAAGATATAAGATGGGGGAAAGGTATTATAGTAGACAATATTATTTTTATGGCTTTCTATAATAAAATATTGACAATAGTATTAAGGATAAAATTGGAATTGTGAAAGAATGATATTAATGGAATAATGGCAAATAAGGGAATTAAGATGCAGATAAGAATGATTGATTATACTTTAGAAAAATTTAGAGTTTAGAAAAGAATAAAAATTGAATATTGAAGATAAAATTTTAGTATAATTGAAGAAAATTGTAAGATGAAAAGATTAATAATAAATTGTTAATGCAAATAGTGAATTTAAGGTTAGATTCTGTTTTTGTAGAAATGTAGTGAAGATTCAAGCTTGTTAATAGAAATAAGGGTAATAATAGAAGTATTATTTTGTGTATGTCAGGCAGGGCCAGCTGCCTGCCATAATATTTGAATGTAAGATCTCTGCCACCTATGTGATTCTGTATATACACTGCCTGTTGTTTTGGAAGTGACAGTTGACTCCCCGTTCCCTGCTGGGGTCAAGTGATACATTTTGGCTCCAAGTTTTGAAAAATAATTATTGTTCATTGGTTGAAGGCCAAACCCCACCCAGCTATGAAACATAAATATGCTGGGCTTTCTGCTCCAAGTTGCTCCCGACAAGAAATGCCTTAACGCTGAGCTGAAATAAATCACTGTTCATCTTTTAAAAGAAAGTCTCGTGGTTATCCTTTGCCAGCCTGACAGTGTATAAGTTTAGATTATAGTTCAGCAATTGTTAATATAATAGTATCTGGGAGGATAAAAGACCGATATCTTTATGGAAAAGGTGATTGATTTAGATTGGTTCTGTGATAAATATGAGGCCAGCTGAAAAGTAGAAAGGGGTATATTGGGTCTGGTTGATGAAGAAAATGGAAGAGAAGATGTTTGAAAAACAAGGAAGTCACACAAAAAAAAATAGGATGGAGAGACATTAATTGATGTCAGTGGCTTATTGTGTTGTGTTTTTTAGGTTGTTAAAGAAAAGGAGATACTATAGATAGGAAGAAGGAGATACTATAGACAGAAATGATGGAAGCTATTTTCACATTTTCTTTCAATGCATGGTCATGCGTGAGGCTGTATGCATGGTAATTTAAAATACTAGAACTTACAGACATAATTTTTATTTACTTATGTTATTCCGCCCCTTAACCTTTAAAATACTCTAACAGTAGCTTCCAAACAATTAATTCATATAAAACTCATCCCTGCCATCAGGCTTATGATCTGTGAAAACAGACATGACACATGAGAAGAGGTACATAGGGAGGAAAAAGGAAAGATAAAGGCTTTTATAAGACAGGTAATATCGTCTCAGATTAGGGATGTGGATGAATATTTGCAACATTCAAAATTCATACGAATTTGAAGATTGACATTCAAATCCAAATCGAATGCTTTGATACATTTGTGTGAAGCCTCATATGAAGCTTCATATGGGATTCATATGGGATTGAACATTCATGTCGAATACGAATCCCACATTTGAAGGGGAGCTATTCAAACAAATACAAATTTTTCTGCATTCAATGCAATATGAATTGAATTTTTTTTTAAAAAAATATGCACATCCCTATCTGAAATGCTCCATCCACTGCTGTGTAGAGCTCACCAGCATGTTACCTTTATTTCATTAGTTTCAGGAAGATGGATCACAGCTAGATGCTCAATTGTATGTATCTCAGGATATCACTAGGTCACCATGCGGACAGTGCCATATGTATTAAAATAAACTCTCTTCCAACTTTTAGATGAATGGATGGAAGTTGTCAGCAAGAGCAGTAAACTTGTCTCTGTGCCTTGTAAAAAGAGCTATAAATCATCAGTAGCACTATAAAACTTGTGCAACTATAAGTCACATAGTGCAATGGGATCAAAACCTTTGCTAAACTGTACAGCTTCAGGAATTATTAGGGCATTCTCTTTCTTCTCAGGGATTTGTCAGCGTGTTTGACAAACTACATTTCTCCCAATTCTTTGATAGTAGTGTTATGAAAGGTGCTCAGTCTCCCTCTATAAATGCTCAGAGATAAGGGATCTTAGAACTTTGGTTCAACATCCATGTCATTGATAGCTGATCCTTAGAGAGGGGAAAGTGAACGAAGCTGAGTTTGATACAGTTGTTTTTATTTGGGTGGAACAAGATTCAAACAGACACTTTTATTTACAGCAGCAAAGTTGGGGAAAGTTAGCTACTCATCATTGGCAAATGCCAAAGTGTAAATCTTACTCTAGTGAGAGCAAGAATGGAGCCCCAGGATGTGATTCGAGAGGCTTATGGGAAAATTGGCCAATCAGGGCACATTGCTAAGTGGAGGTGTTGAAACTCTATTCACTGTTAAGCTAAAAATGCTCCCTAAATCAACTGGGGAGTGGTGGCAGAGGAGACTAATTATCCTCCTCTTTCACCTCAATCAATTGTCCCCATAATTTCCCCAGTTCAAGTTCCACTTGCGATGAACTAGGTCCAATCGACTGGGGCCCTTGTGAATGTCACCATTCCTTTTTTTTTCATTGAATGATAAAAGACTAACATTACTTTGAAAGGGAAAAGAAGTGAGATAAGAGAAGGACAGAACTAAACTGCCACCCCAAAGGTCTTCTTTGGGACAGTGTCCAAAGGTCAAGAGGTGTTTGTAGGACAACACACACCCAAAGCACTCATTGTAGAGATTTTGGATTGGATGACGTTTCTAGCACTGTGGCAAACTTCATTCCAGTGAATGATAGCAAGTGGTTCTGACACGCACAAGGAAAAGGACACAGAAACTTGGAAATAATCACTTAATTATGGCCCCTTGGGCAAGCCAAGCAGGACATTATGACTGTGTGATTAATATGCCATGTCAGTTAATCATACCTTAGAAAGCAGTGGTGGATCCAAAGTTGAGAAGCCCCACACCTTGGCAGTGTCATAGAAATAGAAATAGTAATAGAAAAATGACATGGATCTCCCTTCAGCAAAGTTGGTGCTTCCAGCGGCAAAAGGTCAGTTCTTAACATAGTGGGTGTCCATTCACGCACATGGAGTTTAGCCCTCATTGGACAAGAGAGAGTGGTTGTCCTTGGGAGGAACACATGGAACTGTGCTGATTCTGCTCCTGTTATTCTCCAAAATGTATCTTATTAAGGCAGTGTTCTTGTGCAAGTTTTCTGAGATGAAGTTTGAACAAG
Organism: Aspidoscelis tigris stejnegeri; assembly: GCA_023333525.1. Classification (NCBI taxonomy): domain Eukaryota; kingdom Metazoa; phylum Chordata; class Lepidosauria; order Squamata; family Teiidae; genus Aspidoscelis; species Aspidoscelis tigris. Next base: position 10,574,287 of record JALMGA010000019.1, on the reverse strand, counting down.
AGATGGAACCTACTCCAAAATGACCCCAGGAAGAGTTGATAAAGGGTGTGCATCTAGTATAGATGGGATTTGATTGTCCTCAGTTTTCATCTTAGTATCACCCCTCAGATTCTGTGGTGCAGTGTTTGATTACTATGTGAGTTTGGGGTCTCTATCAGCTAAATGATTTTATAACTTAGAAGAAGATATAGGCAAATATTGAACTGAGGACAAACTAGAGGGTTGATGTCCCAGTGATGCTCATGAATTCCCCCCTCCCTCATTCACTTCACATTGAAGTGCATGGGATGGAGCTTCTCATTTGTGTGAATGGAGTCAGTTCAAAAGAGTTAGGCTTTAAATTTGTTTGAAATCTCTGTCACCGTGCCTCTGAATCCATTCTGAATGGGCTCTGAATCTACTCCAAAGCCTTAAACAAAGGCACAAAAGCTATTGCTCCACGTGTGAAGGTCAGTCTTTGAATATTCGCAATTCATGCAAATTGTGAAGCTAACAAACATTTTTCTCCCATCCCTACATACGAGGAGTCCTGCTGGATCTTCCCACATCCCATCTAGTCCAGAATCCTGTCTCGGGCTCAGTAGGAAGCCCAGAGATTGTGTGGGCATTTTCCTTTGCAGATCTGGAGTTATTACTGCCAAATTATCTGGGAAGAAGGCTGAGCCCAGTACTAAAAATGAGCCAAGGATTATTTAGTATAAAACATTTCTATTCTGCTCTTTCTTGAATGAAGTATTAGAGCAGATTGCTATACAGAAACACAAACATTTTAAACTACCACCTTTAAAGATATTGAAAACATAATATAATGGTAGCTAGCATCATAATGCTGCTGAGTTGGGCCTCATCCATTGGCAGTGCTGTAAGAACAAATGATCATTCAGCTGGTACCAAAACCTTGTGAGAATCAGATCACTAAAGGTACCAAAACTGATTGTGGAAATATGAGCCTTTGTGGTTGTACAGGTTACCTGATAGTATATGAATTTCTTAACTCCTTTGATGAGCTTTATACGGGCATATTCTGCCGACTAGAGATGCTGGAAGAAAGGGAAAGAATAGCGAATTCCATAAATAGGAGGAAGTTTGTATGCATGATTGCAACTAATCTCACATTCCATCTGATTTTCCTTTATGGAATTTTATGTATGTGTGTGTGTGGGGGGGTACATATATATATATATATATGTTTGAGGGGGGGGAGGGAGCGTCTTTTTTTAAAAAAAATCAATTTTGAGTGTCTGTATTTAATAATAGTTGAAGCTTGCACAGTTCATTTTATTTCTTAATTTTGTGATGTAAACTTTTCCCAGCCCTCCAAGGTTACCCAAGGAAACAGACTAGTTTGTAATATAGCATTACATATTGAAAAGTATATACTCTAACAAGTAGTGTTGCAAAGTTGAAAATAAAGATGAATTGTTACATGTTTCTGATTGACTGTTTACATAGAGGGGAATCAGAGCTAGTGAATGGGAAAAAAGGAATGAAGAACTGAGTAAATTAGGATTATTTTTTATGCACTCCAATGCCAACCATGCAAAAACATCACCTAATACATTTTAAAGGAACAATATAACAGATCGCTGATCCAAACAGTAAATTGGTTTGGCAAGGACATGTTTGTTTTGTACTGGTATGTACTGGAAGCTGTTATGTCTCTATGTCTTTATGTTACTCTAAGATCCTAGAAGAAAACAATGCAGTGCAATTTGGCATGGGCAAAGATGTAAGGGGAACCCACAGATCATCAGATCCACTTGGGACTGGTGAAATGGTCCAAGATGGAGAAAAACCAAAGATGTAGAGGTTATCTAGCCTAGTTCAACAGGCAACCAGGAGTAATCAAAGTCTAACTGTTCTGTTATTGCCCTAACCTAAAATAAGCTTTGGGTTCCTTCCATTTGTTCCACCAAACCAACCATGTCTTCGGTGTGTCAGAATGGTCAGTCTATAAATGCCTGAAAGTTCTCTCTGTGTTTTTGTTTTTAATGCAAAAATCTTGATATAAATAACTATGTAGGAAGAGTAGTTTATGTGGACTTTGAGGACATAATACTGTGAGAAAAAAAATCATTTTGGGACTCAGCTTTTCATGTCTAAGATATAATGAGCTATACTCAACCTGTGAATATATAGAATATAGAATGTTTTCAGAGCTTTATACCAATATTGTGACTGTTGCATGTACAGTGGTACCTCGACATACAAGTGCCCTGACATACAAGTGTTTTGAGATACAAGCCGCCGAGCGAGTGATATTTTGCTTTGAGATGAGAGCAAGATTTGAGATATGAGTATGTAAATACAACTGAGGTGGTGTTTTGGGAGCTGGAATATATTAATGGGAAAACTGCTTTGAGATATGAGCGATTTGACATAAGAGCAAGGTTACGGAACGAATTAAACTCGTATGTCAAGGTACCCCTGTAACTTTTGAACAGTTGAAGTAGGTATGGGTTTCTATTTGAGATAAACACACACACACAGAGAGAAAATTGTATTTTACTTGAATTGTGAGACCAGCCCATGGATAGGGTTTTTTTGCATAACTCCCATTTTTTAAATTCACTAAGCTTTTATCCTATCGATTTATATCTATACTGAATTCCATTTTGTCCCCACCTTATGTTGACGTGTTTCATCTTTCTCTTGGTGTTAAGCTGATGCAGATAATACCATAGTGTTCATGTAACAACTATGAGCCATAATTGTTCAATTGGGGTACATTAGTTTAGGGTGTGTTTTTATTAGGGATGTGAAGGAATATTCGTAAGCATTCTAAATCTGATTGAATGTGCCAAATTTTGACATCTGAACTCAAATAGAATGTCCCGAAATTTGAATGTAAACATTTGAATCAAATTTCAAATGTTGGATCGATTTGTTTGAATTATCCGGACATTCGTATGTGTGCGGGTTTCTACGCAATGCATACTTATCTTTCCCGCATCCGTATGCATTTGTACAGACCCATACAGGACAATAATGGGTTGCATATGGGATAACTACGGGATGCACACAGATGTGTATGGTTATGTACGGATGTGGGGAAGATGTGTCTGTGCCGACGAATGTTGTTGAGATGCGTGTTTTTATATCATTTTTATTCTTATTCTTATTATCATGTTGGATTTTAAACCTTACATTGGTTTTATTATAGTGTGATACAATTTTAATGTGCTTGTTCTTAAATTTGTTGTAAGCCGCCCAGAGACCCTCGGGTATGGAGCGGGATATAAATATAAATATAAATAAAAATAAATTTAAAAAATATGCAGATTCAAATAAAAATTTGAACGAATAGACACGCATTTGGTAAATTTGAATCAAATCTTGTCAAATTCGAATTTAAAAGATTCGAATCAAATCAGATTTTCGGGTATTTGATTTGATTCGAAGAGAACGTCAAACAAATTTTGTGTACATCTCTAGCTTTTATCGTGTATAATTCCTACCAGTGCCACCACCACCACAATTAAATGCTGTCTGCCTAGAACTTTGCATTTTGCTTACAGTTACTATTAATATGTTTTTTAATTAGCATCAATGTTTGTATCCTTTGAGGAACTGAATGGTATTGCTGGTAGATCCCTTGACTGCTAACAGATGGTCACTTTTAAAACAGCATTTAAAAGTCTGACATCGATCTATTTGGGGGAAGAGGTGGTTTCTAAGGTCTGTTTGCAATTTAATTCAAAGACTATATAAGGGAGACACACACGCACACAAACAATTGCTTTAAGCTTTGGCGTACTGTTGGAGCAGCACCTAATGATTGCTTTAATCTTTGAAAAAGCTTTGTGGCCCTGCCGGCATTCACATGCATGCCAAAGCAAGAGTTGTCTATATCTGTGAAGCTGGAATCGGCATGTCTGATGGGAGATTAGAGATGAGGCAGCTGTTAAGCCTTTGCAAACACTGCTTAGAAAAAATCAGTGCTAATATCTATAAATGTGTCAGGTGCATTGATGTAGAAAGGTAACTTTAATATGCATCTGTGAACAGTGCTGAAAAGCAGTAGCTGGATTTTGATACTTTGCATCTGTTTGCTTGTTTCTTTTATCTCTCAGGCCTTAGAGTTTCTTGATGGTGATGTTGGTGGCTGTAATGAACCTTTGCTCAGCAGATAACAATTTTGAGTTTGCATTGTGTCCTTGCTCATTTTAATAGGCATTTTAATTTGTGGGAAAGGACAAAGATTATCTCGCAGTATTATCCTGGAAGTGGGCAGCCTTTCTAAATGCTAATTAATGCCAAATGCTAACTCTGTACCTGCTGCTTAAAAGGCTGGCAGCTTGTATTCATCATGTGAGTGACACCAGTTTCCAACCTGTTTTACCTCTGCAAAAGAAAATAAACACTGTGCATACTAATGACTGTTATACTGAAATACAGATAGCCATGAACTGCTGGAAAAAATGTACAGAATTGACTGGAAAATTTTCTCCCATCAACATAATTGTAGGCTTTGATAACTGTGACTACCTGTTAACTAAACCACATAGAAGGCTAATTCAACACAAGTTGGGCCTCACACACTGACCCTTCCATATTTTCTTCCGAGTTCCCTTATAGCAAGTGGCCTAGAAACTTCCATATTACATAAATCACAGTACAGTAGTATGTTGAAAACATCTGTGGTAACCTTTCTCTTTTTGGCAGCTCCCTCAAACATGTCATAGTGTGTGCTGTAGGAACTGTAGTTCTGTACTGTGTACTCAGTACTGTTCTGTAGTTCCTATAGTACTGTGTGTAGTTCCTATGGTACTGTCGTACACTGTACTGTGGTGTGTGAGCCAGTTTGGTCTAGTGGTCAAGGAAGTGGACTCTTATCTGGAAATACCAGCTTTGATTCTGCCCTCCCCCATGAAGCCATCTGGGTGACCTTGAGCTAGTCACAGCTCTCTTCTGAGCAATCACAGTCCCACCCACCTCCCAGGGTGTCTGTTGTGGGGAGAAGAATAGAAAGCTTTGTCAGCCACTTTGAGTCCCCTCAAATCGAATTCCAAAAACTGCATTCGTGCACACCCCTACCATAGAATGGCTGAAAAGCATCAAAGTGTTGTAATGGTCCAGTCATTGTCTAGGCTTCAAGCCAATTGAAATGCTGTGCATAAATGAATGCCCTCAAACTTCAATGAACTGAAGCAATGGTGTAAAGAATAGTGAGCCAAAATTCATCAGAAGGATGGGAGAGACTGATAAAGTCATGTGGAAAACAGTTACTTCACGTTACTGCTGCTAATGAGGGTTCTACAGGCTATTGATTAATGGGTGCACTTAGTTTTTCACACCTGGCTTTGTTATTTGGTCTTGTTTTGTTGACTAAATAGCGAAACAGTAGGATCTGTTGTGTGTGGTCATTCATCTGCAGTTGCATTTATCTCGTTTTAAGACCTTCTACAAACCAGCTTCTTTAAATTATTATTATGTTCTGATGTGTAAAACCATGGAACTCAAACAGGGCGGACTTTGTTTTTCTCATGACTGTGTCTTTTAAAGCTGTTACTTGACAACACTGAAGCATCTTTTCTCAAAGTCTATTTGTCCAAGCTGCCAAAATACTTTTGTCTTTTGTAATTAAAACAGGGCTTCCAGGCATGTCACTAACCTCCACTACTATGCAGTTTAATCTGAGAAGTCAGTGGCATCCATTCTAATGAACAGTCTAAGCGGCATCCATGCGGTTCAGGAGAGGATTACTGGAACTGCTGGAAGGGCTGAGAGTAAAAGAGACTAATTGTGGATTATGTTTGTTCTTGTGCACACAGGACAAGATATTTAACACCACATTGTAATCTGCTACAAAACAAAGCAAAAGATGATGAGATTTGTGTCACGTTCTCCTCTTTCAGTGAAGTAACAGGGCAGCAACAAAGCAGGGTCAAAACTTTCATGTTTTCTTCTTTTTAACTATTTGAAATGCAAAGTACTTTCTGGCATCTTCAGGTTATGCTACTGTAACACATCTGAACATTGAAAAAGTCATATGCCGAAATCCCTCCAGATTCAGGGAATGGGGAAAAAAAAATCAAGTCCAGGATCAAAAGCATCATGCTGGCAATACTGGGAAACATGAGCTGTCTTTCATTCATTCAGTTTATTTGTATACCAGCTTTACAAAAATAAAATGCTCTAGATTGTTTACAGCATTCTGTGAAAGAAAATATTACATAAACATTGCATAAAGTACTGGGGTCTGTTCACACTTAACTTCAGTGGGATACAGACTTAACTTCAGTGGGATAATATCCCACTGAAGTTAAGTTCAGGGACAGTGGCCAGCATTCATACCAGGAGCTCCATCACTGTCTCAGACTTATTCCTGGGCACTTGTAGTGTGGATGGTCAGTTCAGGTCAATTTGAATTGTCAGGTAGTGCAGCAGATTTGGACTGGAGTCAATCTCAGAGACTAGTTGGACAGTCAGTCAGTCAAATAAATCCAGAGACAAAGTATTTCTTTCCTCACTGAAAGGTTCAGCAGCTTTATTTCAGAACCTCTCTTCAAACAATAAACTAAAGACAAAAAACTTTTACAACACAGAGATACTTATACAGCCTACAATCTGCAAGTCATGAGGTTTTAAAATGATGTCATCTAATTACTGCAGCTGCATGAGACTGAATAACAAGACTCTGAGTCATGAGTTGCTGACTCATTGTGACTCTTCAGTTCTTGACTAACAACATTCTAAACTGTTTGACATGAATCTCTATAGCAATGGCTATGGCAACTTCCACAATATGCCCAACTGTAGCCATGCTGATTAAGTTGTGGTGCACAACTGCACACACAGTTCCTTAGCTGCGCTGCCCCATCCCTGTGCAGTGTTTGCACCTGGGAATGGTGGAAACACTGTGTGCAGGAGTGGTTGAAAGTGTATTAGGTGCTCCTGGTCAAGCTGTGGAACAGTTTTTACTGCTCCACAGCTTTGGAGAATTCAGACAGTCTCACATGCTCTTGGCCACTCTGGAGCAGAGGCAGTGCCATGGCATGCAGGAAGAGTATCCCAGAGCATGTGAGACCCTTATGTTAGAAGGGCCTTACATTAGAAGGCCCTTACGATCATAAATACAAGACTGAAAGCACAAACATCTAGCCCACTCATGGGCAAGGAAACAGGTGAAAATCTAATTTCCTCTTCATTGTCCCCAGATCAAGGCAGGGCAGAGCAGGGCAAGGCAGAAGCAAGCAGAGGTCTGCCTTTTAAGGTTCAATAAGCTTGCATTTGGTTTGATCCATCCAGTGCCTTACACTCTTAAGTTTGAGATGATAGCAACTAAGAAGTCGATACACGGAAAGGAAGAGCTGGAACTGAAGAATATTTGCAAGTTGTGCAAATTAGCAAGTTGTGCAAATTTCCACCTGGTCTCAAATAAGCTTCCCTTTGCGTCTTTGTTTACAAAGTAATAACCATTTTTGTTCATCCTGGTCTTTCCTTCTGAGGCAGTTTGTGTATTCCCTCCTCTATCCCAGGCAAGGGTGGCACAGCCTGGTCCGAGATACGCAACCTGACCTATGCTGGGATGGGTTGCTGCTGGAATGGGACAGGGCTGACTACACTACAAAGAACCTGTCCCATCCCAGCCTCTGCTGCTGATTCTGAAGACTGGCCTATCCCTAGAGCCTTTGAAGTCTCCTTTCAGTGACTTGCTGTTTCTGGTGCCTCACTGGCCCACTGGTAGAAGTTGATGACCAGGTCTACAAGTAGAACGGGGCAAGGCTCCATTCTGGGCACCCTTTTGTGCTCTGTGCTCCATCCTGTTCAGACGGAATGTTCCAGGAGGGCTGGTGCTTCCATATTGTGGGTGGAACCCAGGCTCCTTAGATCCTTTCCTGTGCTACACTAGGAGTAATTGTGGAAATGAGCTAAATCTTGGCATTTTTAAAAAAATGTGGTTTAAGCCTTTGCCTGTTTTAGCTACATTCTAAAATGCTTTAATTTTTTGCAAGTTGCAGTGGTCTTTGTTTTGTACCTGGTCTGAAACAGGGGCCTGCAGCAGCCCTTAAGCTGTCAGTCAAGAGTCGCACAGCTCTGATGTTCTCCTGCTTGTTTTATGGTCACCTACCATATTGAGACATTTTAGATGTTGAGACCTTCGGGTATAGGGCGGGATAGAAATATAAATAAATAAATAAATACTACACAATATGCTGGTGCTTAGGTGTGCAGTGATGCTCCTGAGACTTTCCTTTGGTGACCATCAAAATTCTGAGTCCCTCTACTTACTGTGAAAAAGAAGTAACCAAGAGGCATATCTTCCAGTCTGTGTCCCAAATGACTGGCAACTCCCAAGTGCGCACAAAGAAGTATAAATGCTCAAAAGCAACAAACAAGTTCTGTCTATTTATTATTAGTTACTACTACTCATAATTATACAAGTATCCAGAAGTAAAATACAGCCAGTTCAATAAGGCTTGTCTCCAGACTATTAGCGTTGCTAGAAAATCCAGATGTTTTACATTATTTACAAGCTTATTTCAGAACAGTAATAGCTAAGTTTTAGGAACTGGGTAAACTGAAGTTTAAAAGAGTTGCCTGTCATCCACTGAAATAAGCCTATATGGCTCTGAATATTTTCAATCTCTTCCTGAAAAATGGAACAAAACCCCTGGAAATCTTTCTCCACTTAGTAATGAGGAAGAATATTTAATGCATCCTTAAATGTAACCTAAAATATTTAGTTTGTTGCTCTTGAATATACATGTTCAATTAGGGATGTGCACAGATATTTGTAACATTCATTATTGGTACAAATTCAGACATTCGTACATGAATCGAATGTTATGATATTCGTGGATTAATACTCATATGAAGACGAATGTTTCGGAACATTCATACGAATAGTTCGTACTTTCATTAAACTGGGGATACGTATTGGATTCATATGCGTTGGTATACAATACGTATCCGATATGTATGCATTTTATAGGATCCATATGCAGGGTCCATATGCAGGATACGTATGCATTGTATCAGATATTCATATGAATTCATAGAAATACATTTGTATCGTATAGAATCCTACCACATTCGAAGGAGATCTATTTGAATGAATACAAATTTTCTAACATCCGATTTGTTACCCATTTGTGAACATCCCTATGTTCAGTTTGTTGTAAGAAAAATAGCTGTCAGTTCTCTTTAAATACAGCTGTAAGCAGGATAAGGGAAAGGACAGTACGTGTATTCCTGCTGGCATCCAAGCTCATGCAGTTTTTTGAATGTTAAAATCAGGAGATGGCTATTTGCAGCTTTGGCTTTATTGCTGTAACATGTGATAATCTCCAAGGCCTATAGATTATGGCAGGTGGTAGCAAGGTACCCTGTGGCAAATGATTATGACAAGCTGAAAAGTGGAAGCATTCTTGGCAACAAAAGGAACACAGTCCAACTCAGTGGTAATCAAAATGGTTTCTCAGTACATCATGCTGGTATCCAACCTCCCCAGGGGCAATTTGTAACCTTCTATGTGATGTAATATGAAAAAAAGTCTGTCTCTGTCTCAATAAATTAGTGTTTTTGGCTGGTGTCTCATTACCATGACACCTTTGTTCCCCCATCTCCTTTGGTTTTCAGATCTGAAAGTGCCTTTGCTAATGGAAGGGCTAAGCTAGGAAAGTTAATTGGGCATGACAAGAATTTTAACTGAGTATGTTATCAAATTAATTGCCAATTTTAAATAAAAATAAGGAACTGGTGTGCTTGCGTCATGTACTCTGTTAACGTCTTTGTGTTCTTAGTTATTTCTTATCATTCTGAATGGGAAGAGAGACGCTCCAGCAAAAACCAATTCTTTGTAATGACAGCAGCAAAATTATATTTGAAACTGGCGTGATAGTATGGCAGAAGCAGCTGAAGATAAATGAGAAGTATACTTGACAGACTAGTAAAATGCCTATTAGATTTCTCTGATCAAAGGTTAAGAAAGTCTATTGTATAGCAGGAAACAGATTAAATCTCAGATAAGGAGAAAGTCAATATAAGCTAGTGGATCAAAAGCAATCTCTGTAAAGTAATTAATTCAATTGCAACCGGTCAGGGTGAGTAACATGAAATACTGGGGCCAGGAGGAACTGGACATACAGGGAATAATAAAAATGTTTTCTTCTTTGGGAAAGAACAATAATCATTCATGGAGAAGGCAGTCACCAGTGATTAAGATGTTGATGTGTTGTGCAATTTAAAGATAAACCCATATTGATAACAAATCCACACAAAATCAAGTGACCAGTTCTGTGTAGAGAAGTAAATATACAAATCCAAAACTCAGAAAAGAATCACCAAATTTCATAACAGAAAAAGAGGGCAATATTGCACATTGTTTACTAATTTCAGTTATGTTATCTTACATTGAGTAGCTTTGAGGACAATTATATAGTTCTGTGAGAAGGAAATATATTTCAGAGAACCAGGAAATAAAATGTGTCAGTTCAGCAGTAGGAGGAATTGTATGAAAAGCATGCAGCTAGCAAAACAGGAAGCTTACTATAAAAATTCTTGAACTGTTGTTGGGTCAGGTTGGAGGCTTCAAGCGAGTAGGACCTTTGCCTGACACTGTTCTTGCCCCATTTTATATTTTATATGTATTTATATATATCCTGCCCAAAGGTCTCAGAGCAGGTCACAATAAAATCATTATGAAAGTAGATAAAATGGATTAGGACCTGCCTGGCATCTGTTTCAGGTTTTGGGCAGCCGTCTCTACATCATGACCTTGATTTTCCTGCCACCTTGAAATCAACTGTTTCTTAGTATGTGTTCTTTCACCTCCCACATCTGTTTCACTTTGTCAGCCTAGGTGCTCTCCTGATGATGAAACAAAGGTCTGCCCTTCTGTGGGAGAGAAGACATAAGTTGATGTTAGAATAAATACTTCTTGGAGATAAAAATGCACCAATGTAGCCTTAATCAGAGGAGGTGCAAGGACACGTGTGTCAGAGTTAGATAGATACCATAGAAGAAGAAGAGTTGGCTTTTCTACCCCACTTTTCTCACCCATTTAAGGGAACTTAAAGTGGTGGACTCTGCTATTCTTCTCCCCACAAGAGAACACCTGTGAGGTAGATGGGGCTATGAGAGCTCAGAAGAGGGCTGTGACTAACCCAAGGTCACCCAGCTGGCTTCATGTATGAGGGCAGAATCAAACCCAGTGTTCCCAGATAAGCGTCCGGCTCCTTAACCACTAGACCCACAGCAAAGGGGCGGGGAGAGAACTTTGGAGTCAGCATGGCCTCATTATGGAAAACAGTTTGGGTCCACATTCCAACACAGAAATAAAAGTCTTCTTAATAAATAGGCAAAGGTTTCTTGTGTAGGTGCTGGTGTGTGCATATGTGTGCATCACATATATACACAAGGACATAAAAACAAAGAAAGTGATTCTCTGTGCCCATCCAGGAAACACAGAACAATATATATGGGGAAAATAAATGCACTGTTTCTCTATCATGGAGCACCATTACAGATAAAGCCTAACCTCTTGGGCACCAAGTTCTACATAAGACAAACTTGCAAAGAAGAAGAAGAAAGTCTTGATTTTTTTACATCTCTTATGTTTTGCTTTCCTCTTCTCTTCTCAAATTGACAGTGTAGTGATAGTGAAGCAGTGAAAAAGACCATGACTAAACATGGTAAGAAAAATGGTACGGTATTAGCGTCAGGACATCTGGAGTATATTGTTCCATTTCGATGCCAGTTTTCTTCTGTCTGTGTGACAATATCATGCCCTGAAGGAGGAAAAGCATTCAAATAAGTGCTCAGTGCTTTCCATGTCCTTCTGAGACAGGAGGAGGTATATTGCAGAAGGCTGGAGGACAGACAGAGATTTCTCCCTTCAGCAGCAAAATGTCAGGCTGTGACAAGATTCAGGGAAAAAAAGGGGGGAAGCATCTCTGAGGGTGTGTCCCCATGAGCATTTTAATCCAAATTGAATTCAAATTTGGGAAGGACTGTCCCCATGACTTAGTAATTAATCCGAATTCAGCATCCAGGCGTCTCCATGCAATTTCTTATTTCCAGATTTTATGAGGACTATCCTGCCAAAATCTGGACAAAAAGTACTGATGAAAACGGGTCTCAGTCCCCTTTTTGGAGCTGAGTCCACTTATTTTTCCCCACATGCTGATGGTACCAGGCTATTTGGGGTGAAGGTCTAGTCTTTTGGCCAATGGCAGCCAGCTGTGGGTGGGATTTTACTGATGCAAAGCCCCCCCCCTTCCTTGCCATGCTCGCAATGCTAGAGCTCTGTTTGAGACAGGGAAAAAGGGATGAGATCTGCTTGATGTAGATTTGCCTTTTAAAACATTTTTGCTGGAAACATTTGTATCTTTTCTGATGCTTGTTAGAAAAGCTACATTTGAGAAGCCAAAATGCTTTGCAAAAAGATATATTTTATTGTGCTGGGCTTGCTTCTTCGCTGATCTGCTTGAAGATCTGTAAAAAGGGAGAGGTGTGAAAAAGAAAATAATAATAATAATAATAATAATAATAATAATAATAATAATAATAATAATAATAATAATAATAATAATAATAATAATAATAATAATAATAATAATAATAATAATAATAATAATAATAATAATAATAATAATAATAATAATAAAGATGCTCCTTAGTTCTTCTTCACTTTCTGCCATCAGAGTGATATCATCTGTGTATCCAGGGTTGTTGATATTTCTCGTGGCAATCTTAATTCCATACCCAAAGTCTTATGAAGCAGATCTCTTCTCTAGAAGGAATTTATCAATCTTATTAGTGATACTGGATACACTTTCCAACCCATGCTTGAGTTCTTTGAGGAAGATGATGTTAAATACTGTATCTGTTAATCAAGAGGCTCAAATGAGCACTGCAAAGTAAGGAAGAAACTACTACCTAGGAATGTGCACAAATATTTGTAACATTTGAAATTTGGCCAAATTTGGACATTCAGACTTGAATCGAATGTTGCGATATTCATATGCCAACATTTGAATGAATACGGATGTTTCCGGACAACCGTACAAATAGTTTGGACATTCATTAAGCTGGGGAAACATGTGAGATATGTATCTGTTCATACCAGGTACGTATCAAATGTTCGCATGAATACATACAAAAAAATTTGTATGGAATAGAATTTTACCACATTTGAATGTGATCTATTCATACGAATACAGATTTTTGAACATTTGATTCGTTTTGTGATGCAGGAGGCCAGGAGGTGAACATATGGGAAGATGGCCACTCTGAAGAGATCTTGCCTCAGTTGCTAATGCAGAAAGACGGAAATCCCTCTCATGTAAACTCTAGAGGAAGCGGGAGAACAAGGAGAAAGGGACTCACCCTTTCTATACTGAACCTTATTCCAGATTATATCCCAGAATAGGATCTGCCACACGCATGCTGGTGCAAACTATGACACACCAGTGTAATTAACTCCAGTTTCTTATGGGTAAGATCAGATGTGATGTATTATTCACCCCCAAATTTCTGACCTCCCCCATATATCTGGAGTTGGCTGTGGGCGTGTATGCACGCACACCTGCGTATGTGTGTTGGAGGCAGCAAGGTGGGTGTCTGTTCTCTCTATAGCAAGCTGAATGACACAGATATTGAACTTTACCTTTTTCTTACCTGACATGCTGATTTCCTGTGGACAGTCTGCCTTTAAAAAAACAAATGGGGGGAGAAACTACGCAACCTGCAGAATGTTTTGGATCAAATGCCCCCCCCCCCCAAATCGTATACATTCCTATTACTAATCCCTTTTAGTGATGCATAGATGACATGTGAAAGTTCTTCCCCCTTTCATCTATTTTTGGGGTTATATTAGCTTTTTATTTCCCAAACTTTTTCTGAATTATTTTTCAGGTTTGTGGAAGGAGTGGACATCCCAAAGCAGATTTTGAGGCTATTGTTTTTAAAATTCTTTTGTACAGACCAGTCCACTTGTTTACGGCTGCTCAGTTTTCTGATCACAGGAGGTTATATTTTTTACATGAGTCTCATTCATCCAATCAGTGCCTGTATATTAAACTTTGCTTGTATTTAGGGACTGTACAGATGGCTTAATAAATTTGCACAGGCTGAGGAAGCTGAGATTGCCCCAACATGGCCTGTACACATGTTTCCTGTGTATGCAGTGATTTTCTGAAATGCACTGTTGTAACTTTGCCTTGATCTGGAATATATATTTGCAGACAAAACACCATCCGCTTCTTAACCATCAGGGTTCCTAAGCAACAGTGTCCAGTCACCAGATCACTGAGCAGAATTTTGCTGCAACATTGTGAGAGCTAAAGGAGTGCAATGTGGAAGGATTCTCTTGATTTTGGCATGAGTGTATATTAATATATGAATCACTGCTAATATGCACCAGATGCAGCTATTAAAAATCACATTTGCTCGGGTAGTAGGTTAGGGGGACTCATATAAGATGGTAAGAAGCAGATGGCATCAATTTAGGACCGTGTTTCATGTTGTCTCTTGACCACTCCAAATGGAGGCATTTTAAGTCTATGAAGTGGTACTAATAGCGTTTGGTGTAATATTTCTGGCGGCAGCCTGTTTTGAAAATCTGTTGCACATCATAAGTATGAAAAATTATTGGCTCTTTTCACACACTGCTATTTAAGTTAAAATTGAAAATCCATAGGTATGTCTGTGCAAAACTCAGTGGTGAATGTTGAAAGGTTTCTCGATCAAATTTACCTTTCTCTGGGGAGTGATGAACAGTCAAACATGGACAATTCCTCAAAGTTGCTTTAAAGGGGACTGAAAAGAATGTGTTACTGATTTCCAACTGGAATCTGAGTAATAATCTAGATATAATGGCTTTGGGATTTTCTTGGTTTTTGTGTGCACATCACACATGTATTATTTAAGTAGTCGGTTAACAACAGTAGAAGAGATTTTAGTAATTATTTGAATGGCAAGATATGAAAGAGGATTTTCTCCTGTGCTGTGCTCCCAAGACCACTGAAATTGGGAATTATGAGAAAAAGGCCCCAGTCCATGGCTGTTTTTGCACTCGCAATGAAAACGGGGTTAGGAACCCATTAGGAACCCAGTTGGTACTGTTACATACTGTACACACACAAGACCCCTTAAGGACCCCATTAGGACCCCATTCTGAATGTGCTGTACCCATGAGTGCCGGCGAAATCCAGATTTAAAGGGATCTTGGAACCCTTAAATCTGGATTAATGGTAGACCTCTTTAATGTTGACTTCAATCCGGTGTTCCCCTGTGTCCAGAGTCACTTTGGAGTCACTTCGAAGTTCACTCCAAAGATCAGCACAGACTTCAAAGACACTCCGGAGCTATTTTGCACAGACTTCGAAATGACTTCGAAGCGACTTCGAAGCCTAGGTTTAGCCCCCCCCCCCGGGTGCATGCCCTCCCCCTAGCCTCCTCTAGACCCCATTGCCTGTTTCTCGTGGAAACAGGCTCCATTTAATCCGGATTTTCTGGCAGAAGACCCCATTGTAGTCCCCATTAAAGGGGTCTACAGAAAATCTGGATTAAAGGCCAGAAAGTACCCATTTGATCCGGATTTCCCCAGCGGCAGTCGAAACAATCGGGTCCCAAATGGGTGCCGTGGTGGAAATGGAGTCATCCAGCTCACACCCAAATGGGTCCTTAATGGGTGCAAAAATGGGTACTTCCTGACAGTGGAAAAACACCCATAGATGCGGAACTTCAAGGACTGGGTTCAAGAAGGACTGCATCTCAAAGATCCAGATCTTCTAAATCAGGATTAATGGAGGTATGTGCAAAACCAGCTCATGCTTCCCTGATTTGGAAGATGAAGTGGAGGAGGAAGAGGAACATTATTATTCTTATTTTGAGTGTGAAGTACCCATTTAATATCTTCTTTATACTCTTAGGAAAATTAAAATAAATCAGTATTTCTTTCTATTTGCCATGTTTTCATCTGCAAACAAAAATCTCAGCTTTTTGTCTGAGAATAAAGAAATTGCTTTTTAAGGACTTTTTTTTTTCAAGTGAAACTAGATTCTCAGTCACATTTTTCTCTGCATTCTTAACTGGTTTAAGTGTGAAATAGAAAACCGTGTTGTTTTAGTCATCACTTCCATTAATTTTACTAAAGAGAGAAAAGCAGAGATGTAGCCCAACTCATATAAACAAGAAGAATGCTTCAGAATATGGTAATGGTGGATGGCTTGTGTTTGGCCCATTTAAGTACCCTCTTTATTGGTGAAAAGAAGATACTTCTGAGTGCAGCATTCATTTGTAAAAGACCTTTGAGTTGATCTCAGCTGCTGTTCTGCGATCAGGACTCCGCAGAGCCCTAGGAATGTTCATGTAAGCACATTCAAAAGGTCTCCGCCTATTCAGTTCTGACCTTAAGCTGATTCAGAGGGCTTCAGTGAGAATATTAATTCTGTTTCAATTTCCTTTGCCTAATCGGGCATAATATTATTGAAATACTTTTGCAAAAGGAGGGCATTAGTTTAATAGCTGTGCAATTCATTTGATACTGAAATCCCATGAGAAAAGGAGATGGTCTCTTTGTGCTCGCACCCCATCTTTCATAATTTGTATAGTATCTCTCTAATGTACTCCAACTTAGGGAAGGTGAATCTTGTGTAAAACATGCATGCAGGAATTATTTTAGATAAGAATTCTCCGGTGGCCATTATTCACAATAAGAGATAATTTGCAAGCATCTAAGAGTGAAATGTGATCTCCACTCCTAGTTTCTTTCTAACTGTATGATTTAAACTAGATCTGCTCTACAATGATGTGC
This sequence comes from Aspidoscelis tigris stejnegeri, assembly GCA_023333525.1. Lineage (NCBI taxonomy): Eukaryota > Metazoa > Chordata > Lepidosauria > Squamata > Teiidae > Aspidoscelis > Aspidoscelis tigris. The sequence goes on along the minus strand of JALMGA010000019.1, from coordinate 10,557,522 downwards.
TATGTTTCAAAAAACCATTTTAGGCCCTTTCTAAACTGGGCCCTATCCTGGATTATATCCTGGAATAGGAACCTGCGACCTGCACCCTAGTGAAGATAGACGTCAGCAGGCTATGGGCAGAGTTGTCACTTGTACCAGCCATGCAGATGGCAAGTGCCTGTTCCAGAATATAATCCAGAATAAGGGCCATGCAAAAAGGGCCACAAAATCATCAGAAGAACAGAGCCTCATTTGACAGCATGCAGGTCCCAACCAGATTAGTGGAATAAATCCCAAGTGTAGGGAAAATCACAGTTTACCTGCTGCGAAGCCACATCCTGCTGTCCAGACTAGAGCAGCCCCCCGTAGCTTCTTCCTCAGAAGCTGCAAGAGTTTGTGTTGGCATGTGTGTCATGTGGAGTGAGGCAGATGTCATGGATTCAGGGTGCAAGCCACAAAGGGTGGGAAAATTTCCCGGGCCCTTTGCAAACATCTTCTGCAAGCTGCAAAAGAGTGGAAATATTTCCTGGGCTCTTTGCAAGCATTGGCTGCAAGCTGAAAAGAGTGGGAGAGTTTCCCAGGGACTTTGCAAGATTGAGTGACAGGAAGGAAGAGTTTCCTCAGTAAGCACTAAATTCTGGCCAATCAGAGTGCCAGGATCTCACTGTATTTAAGGCAGAGGTCTGGGATTCTCAGTGTCTTTCTCTGGGCAGATTTTGCAGGGGATTGATCATTGGGGAGTCTGTTAAACTCCTGGGCCTTCTGGGTCCCATGCTTGCTGTTGGGGCAGGGATTAGAAGGGGAGGTTGTGCCTCTTAGTTGAGGTAGATCTCAAGAGCATAACTTGGAAGATACAGGGCCGCTGAAAGGGGCTGCTTGACTCTGGACTGAGCAAGTTAGACCCCTGGTTTGCAGTTAGATTTCTGCTTAGGATTTATTTTTAGGAAGGACTTTCACGCTGATCATCTGAAAGTTCCTTCAGGGGCTGGAGGCTTTCGCTATTCATTTTACTTTGATGGACTTGCTTGGGGAGAGCTAAACTGAATCCTATTTACAATTTCTTGTTCTTTTGGACTACTTAAGTAATATTGAGCAACCTTTATATTTCACTACTGCTTAATTATCTATTTATCTAACTGCATGTAAATAATAAACAGTTGATGCTATATTACACTAGTGTTTATTGTCCTGCTTCAGGGTGGAGGCTTGACAGTAAGCCTTTGAAGCAGGACACCTGGGCAAAGGGTGGTGGTGGTGTCTAATTCATATACAGACACCAGCCCATTGGCAGGCAGTGGGGCCGTATGGCTTGATTGACGCTTCCTCGACTGCGTTATTCTGCTAATACGAGTACACAAGGGAGGGAGTGGGTCTAGCCATCACAGTCAATTGGAATTGAGCTGCCCTCCCTGTTCTCGTTGGCTATTTTTGCTGTTTTGTCCAGACTGGCTGGGAGATTCAAATTTTCTTAATACTGCACAGTGAGTGCTGTTAAGTCAACAATAAGTAAATTTGCAGTAACATTGGTATAATCCGTCACCACTACAATTTAGGGGTCATCATGTGTGATGCCTCCAATGTTTAGGGATCATCATGTGTGATGCCTCCAACATGGCTGCATATTCCGCTGGGCAGGATTAACAGCCTGGATGCACCCCATGCCAGTCAATTTTGTCTTCTTTGGTTTGTTGTCTTCTTCTGTCATTTAACTACAACTCGCTGTGATTGTGCTTACAATTGGTATTGCAACAAAATCAATCCCACTGGAATTCAGAATCGTGATTCTGGGCTTAAGCTGTCAGAAGAAGGACCATGACAGAATTTCCTTTTGGTGTGAGGACAACATGGAAGACAAGAGAATCCTGTTTAAGGCTCTGGGTTCTTGCAAAAACCCTCTTGCATTCCCATAGCCAAATAGCAAGGATTATTTCTACATCTTTTTATTCAAATACAGATAATACACATTTTGGGACCTTTAATCCTCGGAAACTGCGGATCCCAGCAATCCTTTGGGAATGCTCAACTCTGAAAACGAATTCAAAGCTCTTTAAAAACTGAATGGGAACTGAGCCTTGGTTTCACTTCTCCCTGATTGATTTTGTCCATAGTAGGGAACAGAACAACAAAGTTTTAAAGAGATTATTAACAGATTTTTTCCTTTGGGAAGTACTATCTTTCCCTTTTCTTTGCCAGCATTATATTTAGTCTAACAATTAAATAACTAATTTTACTACAAAATCTTATTAGGTCTAGTACAGGTAACAATGTTGTTAATGCAGTGAGCTCCTTGCAACCCCATTTACAGGCTTTTAAGGACATTAATTAATTACATTCAGCATGTGGTTGAAAGCAGCATAATTGTGTCTTTTTAAGTATGGAGGTATTTTTATTTTGCAAGGATTTAAAAACCTTTTAGTCTGCCTTGTATAAAGCAGGAAACGGTCATTTTAAAGAGCTGAAAAATTACCAATGCCGTCCTATATATATTTGGTTAGATATAAGCTTAGGTCTAATTGCTTCCTACATGAGCTACCAAAGATAGATCAATTACTTCGGCTATATTTCAACCTCTGGCCAAACACAACTTGGCATCATTTGATGCAGACTGTATTCATTCCATTGCAAGTAGCAGCACTTTTTTTGAACATCTATTGGGTCTCACACATTCATCTCTGCAGGGTTTGAAGGGCAGGTAGGCAGGAACCATTTTTTCCCCCTGAAAGTTGGATGTTTCAGTATGGGTTTCATCATTCTCTAGAGTTTCTTAACCTGGGCCAGTGGACCACATGGAGATCTGTGGATGGGTTCTGATGTGTGTGTGAAGTTTGTCAGTTTTTGGTGCAACAAATTGAGAGTAATATTTTCTCAGAAAATGTATTTATTGGTATTCCTCTAGGAGATAGCCTAGAAAAGTTTAAGAACATCTGTTCTACAAGAAACCTAAAACTGCATACAAAAATTCCCAGGATAGAATGGTAAACCTGCAGTGATCTAGCCTTAGTTGTTCATCATTATCCAAGTCCAAGCTGGTTAGAGCTGGTTGGTTTGTGGTTCTTGAGACCATCCCTTCGGGTGATCACTTGAAAATGACATTAAAGTTCAGTATGTTCTGAAATATTTTACCCTTAGATAAGATTCATTAATGAAATATACCCAGAATTTAGGCCAAATCCTTTATTTTCTTTGGTTATTGTTGACGTTTATATGCTAACTTGCCTTGCATTGACTTCATTAGTCAGTTCAGACGATGTAGCTCTGTTCTTGGTGCTGGAATTTCTCAAAGTCTAGCCAATAGCAGGAAGCCAGGAGCTGACTGGAGCATATCTTGTAACTAGCAGAAGATGCACTTAACTATTTCTCCCTGAGCTTACAGTCATAAGTAAAGTTAAGTTTTTCAGAGCTCTTAGATTTCATTTGTAGGCCGGAGTGAAGGGCATATTCAGTGGCCCTAGGGGATTAGAGTACCATTGAACTTATATGTGAGCCATTCTGACGATCCCTAGCTCCATTTCCACTGTTGGTTACATCACCACTTATGCAAAAACTGGAGTGTTCTCCAGTGGTAATCTGGATCCTAAATTCATAGAATCATAGAATCATAGAATGGTAGAGTTGGAGGGGACCTCCTGGGTCATCGAGTCCAACCCCCTGCTCAAGGCAGGATCTCCTAAACCATCTCAGACAGATGGCTGTCCAGTCTCTGCTTGAAGACCTCCATCGAAGGGGAACCAACCACCTCCCGTGGCAGCCTGTTCCACTGGTTGATCACTCTTACTGTTAGAAATTTTTTCCTAACATCTAAACTAAATCTTTTCCCCTGCAGTTTCACCCCATTGTTTCTAGTCCTTCCTTGAGAGAGTGAGAACAGGGCTGATCCCTCTGCCTTGTGACAACCCTTGAGGTATTTGTAGACAGCTATCATGTCTCCTCTCAGTCTTCTTTTTGTTAGACTAAACATTCCTAGTTCCTTAAGGCGTTCCTCATAGGACATGGTTTGCAGACCGTTCACCATCTTGGTAGCTCTCCTTTGAACCTGCTCCAGCTTGTCAGCGTCTTTCTTAAACTGGGGTGACCAGAACTGGACACAGTACTCCAGATGAGGTCTGACCAAGGTAGAGTAGAGGGGGATAATAACTTCACGTGATCTGGACTCTATGCTTCTCCTAATACACCCCAGGATTGTGTTTGCCTTTTTTGCAGCTGCCTCACACTGTTGACTCATGTTCAGTTGATGATCTACCAGGACACCCAAGTCTTTTTCACATGTGCTGCTGCTCAGCCGAATTCCTCCCATTGTATATGTGCTTTTTTCATTTTTCTTGCCCAGGTGCAGAACCTTGCATTTTTCTTTGTTAAATACCATTTTATTAGTTGCAGCCCATTGTTCGAGTTTCTCTAAATCTTTTTGAATCCTCTCTCTCTCTTCTCTGGTGTTTGCAATCCCCCCTAGCTTTGTGTCATCAGCAAATTTGATCAGTTTCCCTTCAACTCCCTCGTCCAGATCGTTTATAAAAACATTAAACATAACTGGGCCCAGGACAGAACCTTGTGGTACTCCACTTGACACTTCCTTCCATTTGGATGTGCAGCCATTTAAAGCCACTCTTTGAGTACGATTACTAAGCCAGTTTTGAACCCACCTTATAGTTGCCTTGTCAAACCCATATTTGATCAATTTTTCAATGAGGATCGCATGAGATACTTTGTCAAATGCTTTGCTGAAATCAAGAAATACTATGTCTACTGCATTTCCTTGATCAACCCATTCAGTGATTTTGTCATAAAATGAAATCAAGTTAGTCTGACACGACTTGTTTGATACAAACCCATGTTGACTACTGTTAATTATTGAATTCCTATCCAAATGCTGACATATGTGTTGTTTAATAATTTGTTCGAGAATCTTTCCTGGTATTGAAGTCAGGCTAACAGGCCTGTAGTTCCCTGGGTCTACCTTCTTCCCTTTTTTGAAGATAGGAACAACGTTTGCCCTTCTCCAATCGTCTGGGACTTCTCCTGTTCTCCATGACTTCTCAAAGATTACAGCAAGTGGTTCAGCAATTACCTCTGCTAATTCCTTCAGTACCCTAGGATGTAATCCATCTGGACCCGGGGACTTAAATTCGTTTAAGTTAGCTAAGCGTTCCCTTACTCTCTCAGTGTTGATTTTGTGTCTTGATTCTCCTAGTCCTTCATCAGTACAGTGAAGGACTGTTGCATGTACATTATCCCTCTTGGAAAAAACAGATGCAAAACAGGAGTTCAGAATCTCTGCCTTCTCAAGATCACTTTCGATCACTTCTCCATTCTCTCCCTGCAGACTTCCCAAAACCTCTTTGACTTTTCTTTTGCTGTTGACATATCCCCAAAACCCTTTTTTATTGTTTTTAGTCTCTCTTGCAAGCCTCAGTTCATTTTTAGCTTTAGCTTTTCTGATACTTGCCCTGCAGATTGTACTGATTTCATTATATTCCTCCTTAGATATGTATCCCTCCTTCCATTTCTTAAACATTTCTTTTTTCTTTTTTATCAAGTTTTTAAGTTCTAGGTTTATCCACCCTGGTCTCTTTAGATGTTTTCCATTCTTCCTTCTTTGAGGAATTGTTAATGATTGCGCTTCTAATATTGCATTTCTCAAAATATCCCATCCTTCTTGGACATTTCTATCCTTTAGTACATTTAACCATTTGATCCCTCCTAACCTCCTCCGGAGTCCATCAAAATCCGCCCTTCTGAAGTCCAACTTTGAAGTCTGAGTCCTCTCATGCTTTCCTTCCCTTATTATCCAGAATTCAAGGATAACATGATCGCTGCCTCCCAATGCCCCAGAAACTCTGATATCCTCCACCATTTCCTCTCTGTTGGTAAGAATTAGATCAAGGATAGCCAATCCTCTTGTTTCCTCCACCACCTTTTGGTACATGAAATTGTCAGCGAGAGAGGATAAGAACTTATTAGACTTGTGACTTTTTCCTGAGCGAGATTCCCAACAAATGTCTGGGTAGTTAAAGTCTCCCATAATCACTATGTCATGCTTTCGTGAAAGTTTAGCCATCTGGTCTAGGAAGAGGTCATCCATATCTTCTGTTTGTCCAGGGGGCCTGTAATAGACTCCTACAATAGTATCCTTTCTGTTGCTCTCTCCTTGAATTCTTACCCATACCGATTCTACTGAGCTTCCACTCTCTGAAACTTGAACCTCTGAGGAGACAATTTCTTTTTTAACATACAGCGCAACACCCCCTCCTCTTTTGTTAAGTCTGTTTCGCAGAAACAAGTTGTAGCCTTCAATGTTTGTGTTCCATTCATGTGTGTTATCCCACCAGGTTTCCGTAATACCTATGACATCATATTTATCTACCTGGGTCAGGATCTCCAGCTCCCCTTTTTTATTTCTCATGCTTTGGGCATTGGTGTAGAGGCATTTTAGTTTGTAATTGCTATCTATTGCGAGCTTGCCTCCTCTGTTTTCCTTACAAAATTTATGCGTTTGTTCATTGGTACTATTTCTGGGAGTAAGAATATCGCCTGGTTTGATTGACTGAGTATTTTTGCTTGACTTTTTGTTACCCTTCCCCTTTTGTTTTAGTTTAAAGCTCTCCTAATAACCGAAGCAAGGCGCTTCCCAAATACATTCTTTCCTGTCCCTGTAAGGTGCAACCCATCTCTTGCAAGGAGTCCGTCATATAGGTAGTTTTCTCCATGGTTCAGAAATCCAAATCCTTGCTGCCGGCACCACCGACGTAGCCACTTGTTCACCTCAAGAATCCTATCCCTTCTACTTTTATCGTGACCATCCACCGGAAGGATAGATGAAAAGACTACTTGTGCTCCCAGTTCCTTTACTTTTCTGCCAAGGTCTTCAAAGTCTCTGTAGATGTTTTCAAAGTGCTTTTTTGCCGTATCATTTGTGCCCACATGTATGAGTAATAATGGGTAGTAGTCTGTAGGTCTGAATAGCCTCGATATGCTATCAGTTACATCTTTGATCCGGGCCCCTGGGAGACAGCACACCTCTCGTGAGTTTCTGTCAGGTCTGCAGATAGTTGCCTCTGTTCCTCTTAAAAGTGAATCTCCCATGACTACTACTCTCCTCTTTTTCTTTGCATTACCATTTCTTCCTCTCCATTCCAGAGATTTCTCAGTGCCTATTGGAGTAATATTTGTGGACCTTGTCGTCGACTCCTCAGATGTGTTGTTCTCCTGACTGAGTATCTGGAACTGGTTGTTTAATTGCAAGGGTTCCGAATGTCTCCTGTTCTTCCTGCTCCTTTGGGTCACATGCTTCCATAACTCAGTTTCTGCAACTACAGAACGATGTTCTTCTATCCCTTCATTTTGAAGTGTTTCCTCCATGCTGTCGAGGAAGTTCTCTTCTTCTCTAATCTGCTTCAGTGTCTTGACTCTCTCTTCTAGACTTTTAACCCTTTCCTCCAGGAGAGCCACAAGCTTGCATTTGTGGCAGGTAAAACGTGGCATCTGTTGTGGTAGGGTCATAAACATGCCGCATACATTGCACGTGACAATACAGGTGTTCTCGCCTTCCATATTGCTTTTAGGGTAAGGATTTTAAAGATGTGATGCTAAGGTATGAATGAATATTTTTTTTTATCCCACTGTACCTTTTTTTATTTTTTTGTGTTTTTTTGGTTTTTTTGTTTTAAATTTTTTTAAAAAAAAATTCGCGCGCCGTTAGGCGCGCGGGCCGTTTCTATTTAAGCCCTGCTGAGCAGAGTAACTCCTCCTCCCTGAGGGTGTGGCTAATTCCTATTGGTCCGCTGCTCTGATTGGTCTGAGAAAGCTTCTATCTCACGCCGTGTGCTCTGAGAAAAACTTCCTGTTTCTATCTCTCGCCGTGTGCTCTGAGAAAAACTTCCTGTTTCTATCTCTCGCCGTGTGCTCTGAGAAAAGCTCCTGCTTTCACTTCACCCAAGCTGGAACTGACTAACTCCTCCCACTTGAGCTTCTATTTAAGCCCTGCTGAGCAGAGTAACTCCTCTTTTGGTGAGACTACATCGAAGTTGCAGGTGTTCAATTTAGAGGGCCAACTTTACTTGGATATATATAATTTCCAAATGACTTGGCACATATCATCTTTGTGGCCATCGTAATGACAGACAATGACTTTTATTGGGCCATGCCATTTCCCGGTTACTTTGAGAGCAGTTCAACAATCTGGCCAGGCCTATGAATGATGAGTGCCAGATGTGTCAGTTTCAGGAGATCAGGTGGATATGTGGCTGCTAACATGGATCCCTAGGTACTCCAAGTTGGAGACAGGCAAGGTTCCTCTAAAGAGCATTGGCATGAGTTTGAGAGCAGGTGAAGTTTTTGCCTTTGCCTTCTGCTTGAGATGCCCAGAAGCAATTGGTGGGCTACTGTGTGAGTCAGGATGCTGGCCTAGATGGGCTGTGGCCCAGTCCAGTAAGGCTCCTTTTATGTTCTTATGTTCTTATGATATAACTTAAGCACCAGAAGAATTTCCATTGCTGCCTTAGAAACTGCCTGCTTAGAGGCAACTGAGTCTTTATGGCACCTGCTATTTTCATCCCAAAGTCACAAGGTAGTGATCTCAGCCTGCAATCAGCTTACAGCTCCTCAGATTGCTGGGCTTATATGGTTTGTTTTTCTTCACTTCTTGTTTTGGTTTGATGGAAGGAGATTAAAAGCTTCCAATTCTGATATATAGAAAATTATCATTTACTTTCAAACCATCGTCTCCTAAACTGGTTTCATTGTGGCAGACACAAACTAGTTTACTGCATGAGGATGAATTGGGATGACTCTGAAGTTCTGCAGTTTAAAAAATTACCAGATGAATGAACGGAAGGAAGAAAAGATGAGGACAATTTTAAACTTGTCTCTAATTGCAATACTGTCAGTATCTAGTGTTGTACATGGGGTTAATATTCAAAGCATAGCATTTGCATCTGCCAAAACAGTACAAATGCAGAATCTCACAATTCTGCAAAATAGCATATTCTTTAACACCCTTGACTCACAGATAACAACTGTTTTCTGGCACAGAATTTGTGAATGTACATATTTGGCTGCCATTTTGAGGCCCATATGGTGAGGGTGAGTCACAACCACCACCACCCACTGTGAATACACAAAACCAGCCAGCTTAAAGCCTTGAGAGTTTCAAGGGACTTTATGTTGAACATTTCAAAGCAGACCTTGTTACAACTAAATACGAGACTAAGGTGGTGAATCTAAAACAAAACTTGTAGTTGCAACAATGTACATTATATATGTGTACCCACATGCATATTGCCACTGTTAAGAACATAAGAACATAAGACGAGCCCTGCTGGATCAGGCCACATCGTGAAGGGCATATTGAGGTTTTGAACATAATCCAAATGTTGAGTGGCTATTGTTTTAATATATACTGTTAACCTTTTAATATATATTTATATGGTTATCCGCCCTGAGACCTTTGGGTATAGGTTGGGATAAAAATGCAAATAAATCAGATAGACAGACACAGGCAGGCAGCCTGTGTTCTATGGCCATAATGCTTGACCAGAAAAACTGTAAGGTAAACAAACTTGAAAGTGGACATTCATAGCTTCCTTGACTTTGGAGGGCCCTAGAATCCCTGTAGAGCCTTCCTTCTACACACTTAGACATCCGCCGAGGAGACAATTTTAAATTATTTGTCATTTAAGTTGAATTCCAGTGGTTCTCTTTTTTTTAAGATTGTCCACTAGATCATAAATGAAACAAAAGTATAATGAATATGAGCCATTTATTTAAAAGAATTGACATCTCCACATTCTAGGAGGACATTCAGTAAGGTCAGACTGACCTCATTTTTCATATTCCTAATTGTAAAATAATCATTAGTCAATGGATTTTTAAGAGAACAGTTTCTGAAAATTCAGCACAATCAACAGTATTGCCTCTGTGAATCAGCTGAAACAGAATTTTTGATTCATTTAAAAAGAACTATACTGTTATGGGAATTGTTATAGGGTGTTGGTTTTAGCAGTGTTCCCACAAACAGGATTTTAAGAAAGTTTGGTTTGATTAATAACAGTTTGGAGCAAATCCCAAGGGAGGGGGAAGCAACTTTGCTGGTCTTAATACAACATTTCTTTATTAAAGTTTAAAAAGCACACAGGCAATATCTTTATTGCATTACAAGTGGCAATAATAAAGTAAGCAGCAAAAATAAAACACTTTCACATTTGGGCAAATTAATCAAATGGCAATGTAGAGCAAAATACTTTCAAAGTTGTATGAATTAGTCAAAGGATAACTAGTAACTTACAGCACAGAGGAACAGTTTCATTGCAACTGAGGTAAAAAAACACAAAGTGAAGAAACAGTAGCTTCTTCATCCAAAGCTAAGTGGCAAATCAGGTGCTCAAGACAGCACAAAGTGAAATTTAAAATTCAGCAAGACACATCAGTATGAGGGTTTTCCTAGCCAACCAGAGCTTGTTACTAGACAGACAACAGACAGAATCAAGAGCTGAGGACAGATGGCACTGCTCTGTCCTTAGTGGATGAAATGTACTAAGTGGGGGAGGAGCCCTCCTTTATCCTACAGAAGGGTGGTCGCTGGACCCTTTGCTAGCATGGAATAATAGCCCTGATATTCTTGCCTGATTGGTTGACAGATGGTAACAACTGCTTCTACAAAAGAGGCTTATGGTGTAAGGACACAGTTGAAGATTTGAGCCAGCAGACCCAAAAGGGATATGAGCATCATGATGACAGTGTGGGTTCCAACCCCATACTTACTGTTATCTGAAATGGGGCTCTGCCCTGGGCAGCAAAATTCCATTGCTGTTAAGAGAGTCAGTTGAACCCCTGTCACTGTCTGGACCAGATCCCACAATTTAAGTATGCAAAGGGAGTAACTGTCTGATACTGATCCCTGATCTAAGTATGCAAAGAACAACACCATCGGTAGCTGTTATCGATACTAATTAATGACTTCTTATATATTGAACCATCCTGGCAGTGATCCAGAATGGTTCACTGCAATAATACAGGATTGATGGAGAGCCTAGCAAGATTTCTGCAAGTTACTGAGAATACAAGAAATCAATTCCTTTATTATTAAATTTTGTATTCTGTCTCTCCCCCCCCCCCCCCCCCGCAGCCTCTCCTTTATTCTCTTCTTTTGCTTGAATTTGCACCTGGCTTTTTACGCTTTAAGATTTCTTACTTTTAAAAATTGTGCTGTGGATCTTTTGTTCAGGCTATAACTTTTGTACGTGTGCCATGACTCCCAATAGAATTGATTGATCGGCAAGCCATTTCTTTATTTTATAACATAATCTAGCATGCATACAACAACAATGTCTGACAATAGCTGAACTTGCAGGAACAATTGCAGTGTTTTTTTGTGGCTTGGCTATGGTGGTACCTGATCCTTTCAGGACTGAGCTCAGAAAAAAATTAAAGAATGAAGCCTCAATTATTAACTGAATGAATAAAAATTATACATTAAGACACGGGTGCAAATGCCAGTGGTCAGGATGCCACCATCTGTGGTTCTAGATGCTTTGGAAACTCTTGATGAGTTGAATCAAGCTGGCTATGGAACTGGTCTAACGAGACTGGCACCTCTTTCTCCCAGTTTATTTTTTCTTTACTTAAAAATATTTGTAGGCTGCTTTCCACAATATAAAAACAATGAAAAACAGTTGATACATATGCCACATTATTAAAGGCAGCATGTGAGATCAAGGGAGAACTTGGTCTAGTTGCTAGGGAGCTGGACTCTTATCTAGGAATACCGGGTTCAATTCCGCCCTCCCCCATGAAGCCAGCTGGGTGACCTTGGGCTAATCACAGCTCTCTTCTGAGCTCTTACAACCCCACTTACCTCACAGGGTGTTCTGTTGTGGGGAGAAGAACAGAAGCTTTGTCAGCCGCTTTGAGTCCCCTTAAATGGGTGAGAAAAGTGGGGTAGAAAAGCCAACTCTTCTTCTTCTTCTTCTTCTTCTTCTTCTTCTTCTTCTTCTATATGACAAGTGGGTAAAGAGATGAATGCCATGTCAGTTCACCTGGATGCAGCTGTAGTTAAAATGTTATACTAGCTGTCATGATCACTTCCCAGAATACAGTATCTTACATGTCCAACATATCAAAATGTGTTATGTTAGAGTGCAAACATCTCTCTGAAAAATGACCAACCTTACCCTTGCATTTATCAACCATTTCTTAGGATCAGGTTTCTTAATATTTTATGGTCATGCAATTCAAAGAATACTATCTTTCCAAAATTAATCATAGTTAGTAACGTCCTATTGGTAGGACATTCAGAAGACTCTGTAACTGAATTTTTAATCTATTGATATAAAATCCTTCTCATAAACAAAGTTTAAATCAGGCGAGAAATAACATACGTTTGCCTCACTCATCTGTCAAAGAAATTCAGGCATCTGGAAGTATTGCTATTTACCTTCCTATAAAGCAGGGCTAAATATACATCCCCACACTTTGCATTGCATTTGCTCCCTCTCTCCTGATATGCCAGCCTGCATCTATTTGAAATGCTTTCAGCAGAGAATTGTTTACCCATGCCTGATGTTCACCTTCTAAAAGAAACAAATACAGGTCAAATGTTGGCAAGATGGATTGGAACTATTTTCAGCTGATGGAAATAACTCTTGTAGCTGAGCAGAGATATCTGAAATGCAATCCATTCTCATTGGAAAATCTGCAAATATGGAGTTGGAAGCTTCAGAGCTGTGTCTGGGGGGAAATGACATGTGTGGTTTTAAATATTAAAGAGGTCAATAACTATATTGCAGTTTAAAATTGCAGATTAGATTTTGGAGAAAGTAACATGTCAGAGGGAAATTCCCCAGGCTAAAGCTCACATTTTAAATCACATATTAAGGGAATGTACTTGCTATTCTTCTGTTGTTGCTTTACTAGCTTTATACTTTATTCTAAAAAAAAAATTGAATTAATTCTGCTGTTTATTGCTTTCGTATTGCATTTAACACATACAAAAAGTCCCTTATGCCAATTTAAATGAAGAATTCAGCAAGGTACTTAGTAGGATTTGGAGACTAACAGGAGAAGGTTTAGTGTCTATGAAAGTACATGCCACCAACCCTTCTCCTGTTAGTCTCCAAGTGCTACTAACTTCCTTGCTGGACTTTTCAAATTAGATTAACATGGCTATTTCTCTGATAAATGAAGAATTGTTTTATAACTTTGGGGTGAGGATTGAAATAGAAGAAAGCAAAAACAAATCTTTCTAGGGATTGTGTTGTTGGTTGGTTGGTTGGTTCAGTCATTAATTTTCTTCACCAACCAAAATTTACACTGTTTTTTTAAATTTGTACCAGATCAGGTGTCCTCTATTTTCTGCTTGACATCACAGTCCTTTCTGCACTCATCTACATAATCCCAAGACAAGGCAGGACCCATCCCATGCTAAGAAAGGTTGCTGCTGGAGCAGAACAGGCTGTCCAACTGAGATAGCCCATGCTCCAGCCCTGGCCACTGCTTTCAAAGAGCCCTTGAAGGCCAGGAACAGGGCTTCCAAAGTGCAAACACCCAATTCATCCCAGAAGTTTGCTGGCCTTTGCACCTAAAAAAGGTGCAAAAAAGCCTTTTGCAAGTATTGAACTATGCTTCCATCTAGGATAAAGTGTCAACATGGCATCTTATTCTATTCCTGCTGTGGTGCTCTCTGAAGAGGTCCACAAACAGATCAGAACCCACATTCTCACCTGTGAAGCATGTGCAAACAGCATGCCCCATAGGCCAGAATATTGTGGAAGGCACGTTTTGGTGGTGCTCCGGGAAGCACTGCTGAAAGTAATGCCCTGCAAATGGAGGTCATTCTGGAAAGAGCAAAGGCTGAGAACTTTCAACCCATCCCAGAATTACCCAGCACTTCGTTATGGGCCAGGTAAATGTGAATGCTGCTATATCAGGAGCATTCACCTTGCTGTAGCAAGTGCACCAACAGGCTTGTGCGGTGCTGCTGCCATGGTGACTGGACGACATGGCATGCAACTGCGCCCGTGTTGCCTTCAGCACACTCTGTTCACACAGAAGAGGTGCAGACAGAGCATGTTGGGCTTTACTGGATACACAAAAATGTGCTACGCAGCTATCTGGATCCCCTTCCAGACTTGTGGAATAAATCTGTAGTTATAGGAAAAATCGCAGCTTACCTGCTGTGAAGCAATGACCCACCATCTGGACTAAAAGCAACCTCTGTAGCTTCCTCATCAGAAGCTGCAAGAGCTGAGCTGGGGCACATCGTCATGTGGGATGAGGCAGCCAATTGTATTTCAGCTGCCCTTCTTGCATCTCTTCTTGCCATCCTGCCTAGACTGGCGGGAATATTCAAATTTACCTTATACTGTGAAGTGGGTGTTCTCTTACCCCATTAAGGTAAACTTGCAGCTACGACAGGATAATCTGTCATCTCTACAGTCCCTCAGTCATGGTGTGTGATGCCCTCCCAGCAACTGTGCATTCCACTGTGCATTATTAAGGTGTCTGGACACACCCTGAGTCAGAGGACACCTCAGCATGCAGAGATACTTCTGGGATGGACATGTCTCTATGTAGTTTGCATGTCCCATGCTGGGGCCTACCAGAAGCTCCCCATTTCACAAAGTGTAGAAAGGCCCAAAGTGTGATTGATGTTGGGTCTTTCCATATTCTACACTTTCCTATGGATGACAGGCCCTTGGACTAGGGTATGGTCTGGAATTAAGTTAAGTGTGGAAAGGGCTGCTTTTACATTGTCACATTTGCATATTCTTCCTACTTTTTCCTCAGTTGTTGGCGTAAGGAAGCAACATATTTTTTCAGTTTAGAGTCCATATGAGCCTTTGTCCTTTATCTTCATTTTCAGATTAGGGTCTTGACTGGATGTGCACACAGTAAAAAGAAACAGCTCAAAGTGACTTCAAGATGGTTGCTGCTGCCCATTAGTGTTCCCATTCCAACTCTAGTCCACTTCTAAAATACATTTTCTGGCCTTTAATGTGGACTAGAAGTAGGATGGGAACACTAGCTGCTTTTACATTAAAGCCACTCTTGAACTGTGTTGGTTTTTTAAATTGTGTGTCCATGCTGCCCCTTCTACAAGGAAGTCTGTTTTTATTCCCAAATTTTCAACAGTTTTCCATCCTGTTTGTTTTGCATTAAGTTAAGTTTTATGTTTTCTGTTTGCCACACACATGGATCAGTTTGCGTGAATGCATTTCTGCCAATTTGCACACAAGTTAAATATGCAAATATATATAAGTCATGTGTGAATTAGCAAAAGGTAAATATGTTTTGGTGGGAAATATGCATATAAACACACACATACTCTAAAGTTCTATGTGAACTAGTGAGAAAGGGGGGAACCTCACCAATTGTCAGGTGATCCCCTTGAGTCATGATTCTTTATCCACTGGAAGCTGAAAACCACACTGATCTTTGAAATGACTGATCTAGAAAATCACATTATAAATTTAAACTCTGCAGCTGCTGGTGTTTGACTTGTCTGGCCTGCTTAATGTATCCCAGTCAACATTTTTTAGGTGATAAAACCAGATTACAGTTTCAGGTAACCCTTTTATTACAGGTCTCAGAATGGTTTCCATTTGTACTTTTCTGTAAGAGACCATAACATTTTTTCATCATTATTAAAATACAACAATTGTATGTGAAATGCCTCCCCCTGGATTTGGAATTGCATGTTGTAAAGATATTGAATGACACATTCAGTGCTTTATAGCAGGTTAGGATGCTCATCCCAAAGAGACCAGAGGGAGAGAGAGAGAACTGAACTTCTGAGATAACAAATAGATCATTTAGTAACCACTTAATGACAGATTTTGGTTTCTAAAGTTCACCCTCATCTCTTGGATGATCAGGAGTTCTTGAAAGTCAGCCTCTCTTGCATTGTATTCTTTGCATCTCTGTAATTCACTATTGGAAATACCAGAATTTATATTCATCATACATGTAACTGACAACTTGCTGCCTTATTTCTGTGAGGATAAGTTTTCCATTAATAAGATTCAGTAGCAATATATTCTCTATTGCAGGATATATGTTTGTGAAACAAGGATTAGAATTATATCAAAGGCTTAAACTCTAAAGCAAAGGGGAAAGTCACTTTTTAGCAGGGTGTTTTAGTGTTTCAAGCTGTTTCTTATAACAGAAATATTGCCTTGGCCAGGCAGTGAATTTGGTGCTTTTTAAATTTAGGAATGTAGTTGTCTGGTTGCCTGTCTGGCATCCAGGTTAAATTTCAGCTCATGACAAACTGGCTAGAAGTGATAATTCATTATATTATTGGCTGTAAACCACTTTTAATGACTAGTACAATATGTATTGGCATTTCTCTGTGATGAGAGCTTATTAATAAGTACAGTAAATCAGTCCAGTCTTATCCACATCTGCTCCTTTTTCAAATGTTAGTTGCATAAACCAAAGATCCAGTTAATTAAAAGGAAGTCATGGAAAGGATGGCTTCATTCTTTGTTTCTTTATGGCTCGCTTGTAGATGTAGACATGTGTCTTAGGGTGTGGTCACACCTTCACTTTAAACCTTCTGAAGATGGAGTGATCTTCAGGTCTGACTGCTCACACCTTTTCATTTCTATCCGTTTTATTTGTGGACTTTCCATTCAGGAAACACCAAATGGAGGGATGAAGGTCCACAAATAAAATGGATAAAGTGTGACCAAGGCTTTATACATGTAATTAAGGAGAAATCCCTTAGTAGTCCCTTACTATGAGGCCTACCATCAGTGGTTAATTTGTCTTAAATTGTGTGACATTTGGGAGATACACTGTTCAGATACCACTTCTCTCCTCTTACTTTGCCTTGAGAGAGACATGCACTACCGCCAAGAGACATGGAACTCTGGCAGCCAGCAAATGATATTGACTGCATTCGGACATGGTCAGAACCCCATAATTATTGTGGAATAGTATTTGCTTTGACATGATCGTGTAGGTCCCGTTACCGTGCCTGGGATATAGACCCAGTGTCCTGGGGTTAAGGTATCATGTTGCTGTGTGACATGCTAAAACATGGAATATCGACCTGACATTGGGGCAAAGTGAAATAATCCCAGGAGTGCTTTGTTCCAGAATATCAAAAACTAAGTAAGTGACATCTGGAAATAGCCATTATGAACGATGACCATTTGGAGTTCCTTACAAGGGATGTGTGTGTTTCCCACGAAGCAACAGAAATGTACAGGAGTTAAAATGGTGAGTCTCAGCAGCTTTGCCCGCAGGCACCTGACTTCTTCACTGTTTTTGATGTTGTGCTCAATAGAAATTAAAGACCAGAAAAGCTGCTTGTGCTGCAAGAATTGGGTTTCAGTACTTTCTCTGCTGTCTTGACCCTTAACAAACTTAGTACTGGATCCATTCTGTCTCTTTTAAACTGATGAGTGATAATACTGAAAGATGAGTTGGATCGAGAGTTGCAAATATGGTGGACTTCTAGTGCTGTAGAACCTTGAAAAGTCACCTACTGATCTAGTGAGTGGCCGAAATGAAACAGGATTAAGCCTGTACGTATGTAGGCTTTCACGGCTGGATTCAATCTCATTTTTAGCAGTTTTTATAACAGCTGCTCATTTGTATCTCATTTGGTAGAACTTGGAGATTGCCAGGCAGGAAATGAATATGAAGCAGATGGGGGCACCTTAATCATGTGAGTCTTTGCTCCTATAAGATTTTTTTTTTTTTTTTTTGGCAGATCTCACTGCTTCTCTGTAGGACAGTGCTGGCTGAAGAAGGAATTTGCAGTAATATGATAGAAAACCTCAGTGGCATTCCCACTCTTGTAACTGTGGATCCAACATATTTATTAGTATTTATTATGTCGCGTTAATAATTTAAAGATCACAGCGACCATCACTGCCTTGGCCTTTGGTTAAATGGGAATTTACTCTCCCTTCCCACTTTACAGATACTGTTACTGTTTTCATATATAATGTTGTTGTTGTAATATATGTCTGATTTTAAACATGGTTACGCACCCTGAGACTTCTGAGTATAAGGCAGGATAGAAATACAATAATAAATAAATGAATTGTAGTATAGTTCTTTACAGAATTGCTTGCAGAAAAAGTATTCACATCAAATATATTTCAATTTTCCCCTAGTATGTTTGTAACTAAGGCTATCGTTACACCTTCGGTCCATCTGCAGGTCTGTCTGCTCACATGTTTTCATTCCTATCTATTTTATTTGTGGGCTTTTCACCCTCCACTTGGACTTTCCTGAATGGAAAGTCCACAAATAAAATGGATAGAAATGAAAAGGTGTGAAAGTGGGTTGAAGAAGGTTTAAAGTGAAGGTGTGATCATGGCCTCAGAGGGCCTTCCACTAGTGGTTTCATCACTTATCTGAAACTGCTCCCCACCTCTGCATTGTCCTGTGAAAGAAGACTCATTGCTATGCATTTCCCCTGTAAACCAACCAACCAACCAAACAAAATTCATCCCAGGAGGCTGAATGGAACTGTGAAAAAACATCAAAGCATAAATAATAGTATTTATGTGCAAGAAACACATAAGTCATACTCCTGAGAAACCTACGTAATCAAATAGAAGTTAGGGGTTGTTGGTTTATTCCTTTGCCATTTGCCAACTTCTAATTAGTTATTATAATGTTGGAGACACCCCTCATTCTCTTGAGAATTCTCATTAAATCTTGCATTAATATAGTTGCTTAACTAACCCTAGGACATTGTTTCCCAATAAAAGCAACTAAGAGATGGATTGAAAACTGTGATGGGCAAGTGCTCTTCCTCCTCTGGTCACTGTCATGCCATGCCCTCCACAAGCTGCCTCTGACTTGGATGATGAATGTGCTTACTCAGAGACAGCCTCTTTAGCAGAGCCAGCTGTAAATCACGGAGAGGATGGAGAGGCAGAAGCTCAAGACCAGATAAATATAAACGTGGCAGTGGGCGGCTCCCCAGACACTCAACCAGATACAACTAATGCACCACTAATGCAACCAGTGAGAGACCTTCTCTGCCATAGCAATAAAAGGTGAAATCAATGCCGTGCTGATTGCTGGCCACTTGAGCTCTGATTCAGAGGCATAAAAACAATAGCGGTTCCTGAGGCAAACCTTTGCTGGCAATCATTCTTCCCAGGCATCTGCAACCTCATGTTCGTGTTTCTGCTTCCTGACCTGCATACCGGCTCCTGACTTTGGTTTTGAATTATCCTTACATCTACACTAGTAACATCTGGCTTTTGACTTCGGACTGTTTGACACTTGCTTTGTTGCTCCTTGCTCTGACCTCTGACTTCAGACTGTCTGACCCTCAACTGTGTTCAACCTTGCTTCGACTGTTAACTTTGGACTGTTTGACCCTTGCTGTATTTATCCTGGCCCCGACTTTTGACTGTCAATCTTGCTTTGTTGCTGCAATAAAAACTGGGCTTGAGGCCATGTTCTGACCCTTCACCTGTCTGCAACAGGACATTACAACAAAACATTGTGGCTTCTTCTAGTAACTTTGAGGAGGTGCCAGCAGAGATCCATATAAATATTTATTTCTGTCCTCCAATCACTATCCAAGCCCATTCTGCTTTTCCGTGTTCTCTCAGGCACAGGGCTAATACCTGTACATTTTGCATTTAATTATTTTTAAGGGGAAATTTTGAGGCCTCGGTGAATTTTGAGTTCAGTTATCATCCAGAGCTGTTCATTTTAAAACCCTGAACTTGGTCTGTACAATATTAGTATCTGCCATTACATCATGCCCACAGTATACAAATTCAGGAACATGATACAAATTACTACAGTTTCTTTCTGTAATGGTTACCATACATTGAATAATAAATGTGTGGCTACATAAATAATTAAATGCAGCAACATTGTCCTCAGTTGTGTTAATTCCAAACCGTATTAATCTTGCCTTCGTTTTTCACCCCTTTAGAAATAAGACGTACTTGGTTAACATTGTATGGAAGCCTGTTGTTATGGTAGTGCTTTCTTGCAAATATGTCAGATTAATGTCAAACTTCCTCATCAGTAATAGTATTCTAATGAGGAAATCTTTTCATACTGAGTTGAACAGATGTCAGCAAAGTGTAATGTGGAAGCGTTCTGATAAATCCTGCACAGCTTTGAAATACAGTTTATTTAAAACTAAGTTCTCCCTATACTGTCTGGCTTGCAAAATGTACCTGGTGTGAGGTTGAAATCAATGGATGGTTTAATTAACCTCCTTGTGGTACAGCTTGAAGCATGGTTCAGATTTTATATCAGGGAAAACGATAATCCCATTATAGAATTAGAAGAAAACATCTTTCTAACCCAAATGTGTCAAAATTGTATTCTACTTCCCAATTAGGTCTTAGAGGAATTAAAACTTAGAGAGGAGTGGCACTGTCAGTTTTTATGTGAGCATTTTTTTGTAGGATAAAAACAGAAGGGCTAATGCAGTCTTTGGGAAAGGGGAGCTTAGTTTCTGCTACTGAATTTATGTTCACAACTATTTTAAAACTAGTTTCAGTTCATTTTCAGAGTGAGAGTACACATTAGCAAAGTGACTAGTCATTTTCCTTTCACTTAAAGCTTAAAGACGGATTTCTGACAGATTATGGTGAAAGAAAAAAGCTTGCCACTTTTCTGATGCGATCTCTCATTATGAAAGTGAACTGAAACTGGATTAAACCTTAGGTGTGAATGCTGTCATAAATATGTTAACATTCTCTCTATATTTATCACTGCTGCTTTCCTCTTCTTTGTTTTTCTGAGAAAGGTGTCCGTGTGTGTCTGTGTCTGTGTTTACTTCATATATCAATGTGAACTTTATTTCTATGATTTGGTCTGGAATATGTGATGGAATATGTAGTGTTAGGGCAGGTTCATGTACATGTACATGCAGCTACATAGACATGCACAAACACATGTCTCTCTCTCACTCACACAAGCATGGCATAATTGCAGTAACTGGGTTTTGTTTTGTTTTTAAAAAGAAGTTCCCACGCAGATCAGAGATGGAAGTATTAGAAAAATAAAGAATTTATTCATGACTGGATGAGCTCAAGAGGTCAGCAAGTGCTTTGAACCTATGCTTTGAATCTATGGACATATTTAGAATTTTGAAGTCATGGCACTGGTTATCCTCTCAAAGTAATTATTTTACTGAGGCAGTAAATGGGGGGGGATGCTTAAAAGCTTTTAGCACACCCAAGAACCTTTGCAGTGCCAATATTACAAACCCTAATATATTTCTTGGAGGTGCCTGTTACAGAAAAAGCCTTCTGGATGTTCCCCCTGTCTCTCTCTCTTTCACCCTTGGTGCAATCAGAATTCTGTTGAACATCAGAAGTTTGTAATCAAATACCTCTGGTCAAAATGATGTCTGCTGTGCCACAAACATAAAAACAGAAGAAATGTTCTGGTGGGCTGGATAGAAAGGAGTCATAATCATTAGCCTGATTACATAGGCTACATTCACATGTAGTAAGAAACACACTTCTGAGGTAGCTTCGCGGTAGTGAGGGAAGGTGGATTAGACGTAGAATGAGAACATGGGGCCTCACACTGCTATATCTAAAGTGCTTTTGAGATACTTCTTTTGCTACCTGTGAATGCAGCCGTCGTTTCATCAGCAGCTTGTCTTTGAAGGGACAATATTGGAGGTGGTTGCATAGTCATCATGTCTTGTAGCTGTGGCAAGCCTATTCTCCATGAATTTCTCCACCCATCTAAGCTTGTGGTCATCAAACCATCCATTTCTGTACTACCCATGGTGTTGTGGATACTTCTTTTTGCTTGTCCTGAATCTCCTATTATTCTGCTTCATTAGCTGCATCCAGATGTTGCTTGCTTATCCCGGAAAATCCATGCCTTACCCTGGAATATCCAAATATAGTAGAATAAGTAACTCATGTCTGGATGCAGCCGTTGTGGGATTTTGGTTTTTGAAGATTTAAGGAAGGGAAATGGTTTTTCCCATTTCAATTTTCTCCACACCATGCATAACTTACACAGATTTATCAGCTCCTACTTTACTTAGAACAGTTGCTGGAGCTCCTTAACATTGCAACTCTCCCTTTCTGAGCAGCTATCAAAAGAAACAAATGACTACTTGCTGGGAAGTTTATTTTCAGTAGCCAAGGAAAGCGAAGCATCTTCTAGGTCAATAAAAGATCTGAACATTTTGTCTAACATTGTGTTTTGGTGATCTAGGGGTAAACTGTCAGTGTCTAACATAGTCTACAACCTAAGTTTAAGGATGTAGATTATATTTAATAGACTCTATGTTCAAGCACTTTCAGAATATTCCCCGAAACTGGTGAAAATTTCTTGCCTTCCCTGTTTTTACCAGAAAGGACTTGAACAATGGCCAAGCAAAATAAAAAGAAACAAGTGCATACGACCACTGCTGAGAACTATATGGCTGAGACTCAAAGCCTTTCATGAGAAGCTCCTTCCATTAAATACTCTGTAACTTTGTTATTTTTCAGAAACTCGTGGCATAAATGATTCTGTGTTTGATACTCAGTTTCTTTCATTAAGACAGTTACCTATTCTGTAGCTTCAACACTTTGTTTCTTTAGGTGACTCAGAAGTAGAGGTGTGGCTGGAGATGGCCAGCTGGAAAGGGAGTGATGTTGGTGTATCATGGGGCTTATGCACATAATATTATGCACAAAATATGTAAATGTGTATGTAGTTCAGTAGGTAGGGTTGAAGAAGGGGCAGCGAAAGAGGATTTTTCATGGCTTTATTTTGAAATTCACCAAATGGACAAACACAATGTAACATATTGGAACTTTGTCTCCTTCGAGAAAGAGCAATATAGCCCTCACAGAAAGTACTGGAACCTACGACTCATTTCTGCATCTCAGCCAAAATAATCTTAAAAAGAATTCAGGTTCCTATCGCTCTTCTGAAGCTTATTCTGGGCTTTTTGCTTGTCTTTTATATCAGTTAAATCCTAAACCTCATACCTCTTTGAGTGTTCAGCCTAGCTCATACTGGCATTTAATATCATATACCTCCCAGAATCCCTCACTCTGATGACTGTGCCAAGCCAAGGCAGGGCTCTGCTAAGACACAGACTCCTTTAGACTATATGTGATGTTATGATTGGCATATTGTTGTTGGTATTTAGGCTTTAAGTACAGAATTATAATAATAAAACATGAGATTCTGTATCAGGCATCATTGAAAAATATAAAAATATACTTTTAAAGAAAAGCCTTTACTCAGACAGAAAAGGCAAAGATTGCAACACGTTTTGTGTACAGATGAAGAAGAGTTGGCTTTTCATCTCGCTTTTCTCACCCATTTAAGGGGACTCAAAGCGGCTGACAAAGCATTCAGTTCTCCCCACAACAGACACCCTGTGAGGTAGGTGGGGCTGTGAGAGCTCAGAAGAGAGCTCTGACTAGCCCAAGGCCACCCAGCTGGCTTTGTGGAGGAAGGCAGAATCAAACCCGGTATTCCCAGATAAGAGTCTGGCTCCTTAACCACTAGACCAAACTGGCTCACAGGAAGCAAAGTGGTGGTTGAAACTGTATTAGCCAAGGAAGATGGATAATCCCATCAACCTCAAAGACTGGTCACTGTTTACATAATTCTGTATGAGAACACGGTAGAATCCATACCCCCAAATTTTTATGCTAAGAAATTTCTTGAGTTAAAGATATCTTAGGAACCAATCTCCTTAGCTTAAATTAGCTTAAATAAATCTGAAATTGTGGTGGCTCAACTCAATTTAAATGACACAAAACAGTAGATTGTTAAAACTTGTGGAAAAGACAGTTTGCTGTTAGGCACAAATCCCATTCACCCTAAGATAGGTGATTCCCAGTTGGTCACCTGAACAGACAACAATATGTTTTTTGAAGACAATGCCATATGCACCTTCAAACCATTAAAATAAAATACCCAGGTAACAAGATGGAGAAATTCCTACTACTATGGCTGTGGTGAACTCTTTCTCATTGGGAAGTTCTGAGTTGAATGGTCCAGCAGTGTATTTTAGCACAAATAATTTCATTCGTAATTC
This sequence comes from Aspidoscelis tigris stejnegeri, assembly GCA_023333525.1. NCBI lineage: Eukaryota > Metazoa > Chordata > Lepidosauria > Squamata > Teiidae > Aspidoscelis > Aspidoscelis tigris. The sequence goes on along the minus strand of JALMGA010000019.1, from coordinate 10,533,536 downwards.
TCTTTCACTGCATAGCCTTTATGGAAAGACACCTATCCTCCATAAAATCATGCTAGCAAACCTAGGGAGAACAACTGAGCATATTTTTCAAAAATCTTCAGTTAGATTATTTCACCTCATAACATAGAACATTCTTAAAACAGCCTAACTCTGGTTTTCTCTGCATTTCAACAAAGTTGCTCCAGTGTGTTAAAAACACCACAAAGCAACATGCACAAACAAAACAATCTATACCATATGTTGACTGCATTTTTTTCATTGTTGAATTTTCTAGGACTGCGTTTATTATTTTTGAGCTTAATTCTAGTTCACAGAGATCACTGTGATATCTGGCTGAAATAGGTATTTGCAGATGTCATTTTAACATAAAAAGGACTATAGTCAGTTTTTATTCCCTCCTCCCAACCACCACCGTAAATTAACTGGGAGTATTTCTGAAGGAATGTTCTACTTTGCAAAATTTGTACATGTATTCTATGACTACATTTTATGGGAAGAACAGTTATACATTAACTAGAATGAACTAGAAATGTATGAAAAATGAAAATGTGGCTTATCGTGATATGACATATATCAATAATAAAAATAGAAAAAGAGACAAGAATGAAATCCAAGCCATTTAATATTCCATTAACATCAAAATATTTAAGGACTGGTTACATTTATTTCACTGTCTGGAAACAGACTTCCAAGAATGTGCCATGAAGAACACTATATGAGAGCACCTATTCATGGGTCCATCAACTACATGATATAATCTCTCACTGTGGTCTCTCCTTGCAGATGTTAGGCATACCAGCCAGTTAGCCAAATAGACTTTTAAGCAGCATGTGTTGGACATTAGTGCAGAAAATGATTTTAGCCTTTCTAATCTAAAATCACTAAAATGGCTAGCACAAATGAACTCTATTTTCCAACTTGAAAATTTTTTAGTTTACAGGATTCCCATCAGTTAAGGAAACAATTTACTTATGCACGCCTCAAACTTATTGACTCCATGGTGAAGTATGGGAGATACCATCAGATGCCTTATGAAGAAAGACTGGGGGCTTGTGACGTAGCAATGGCTGAAGATCTTTTTTCGTATCTTGTTTACCTGTCACTTTTATTCTTCGATTAGAATAACTTGTTTGGGCCACTGGATTGCAGAACAAGGAGAAAACGTCTCCCCTTTTTTTGTTAAGCCTGCCCGATTTAGGAAATTAATTGTTGACTTGAATGGGGTGTCTTGTGAGGGTGATAGGGGCAAATAATTAAGATGTTTTTCTTTTGATTTATAATTTTATCTTTGCACGTTCTATATGATTTTATCTTTTTATATACCTGATATGGTCCTATATGACTAATCAATAAAGTTTGATTGATTAAAAGATATCCCTTCTATGCAGCTCCTAAAATGCTTAAAGATTAGTAATTTTTAGGTCCTGAACAGACAAGGCAGTGGAAACAGTGATACTAAAGGGACAACCCTCCCCTTGACTGCTTCCAGATATCCGTTACTTATTCTGCTATATTTGGACATTCCAGAATATCTATGCTTTATTCTGGAATATCCATATATAGCAGAATAAATAACCAATGTCTGGATGCAGCCCTTGTTGAACAGTTGGAAAGGGACCACATGAGATTTTAAGGCATACTTTATGGCTGTTTATATGGTCAGCTGCTCTGTTCCATTCCTGAATCCAGAGATTTATTCCAAATGTATGCAGTTACAAATTCTTTGGGACAGGATGTTAGAATGGTGATGATGCGGCTACAGGAATTTTTGAAGAAAACACATTTCTCAGTCCATTTCAATCTGGATTCAGGCCTGGCCTGGAGAGAGAATCCGGCCTGCGTGGCATGGTGGAGAGGTGGAGTGGGCTTGGAGTCTCTGTGACTTTTGATATCATTGATTATAGTTTTCTTTTGAACCACCTTTGTGGACTGAGGATGAGTGGAACTGTGTTGCAGTGGCTGAGCTCCTGTTTGTAAGACCAATTTCAGAGATGTAGTGTGGCGTGACCATGGCTCTGTGACTTAGTCGCTTGGATGCAGGGTGCTCCTTTATCACCAGTGCTACTTCACACTTATATGAAACCTCTAGGAAATGTCATCAGGAATTTAAGGGTGAAGTGTCATCAAAATTCCAATGATACTCAGCAACATCTGAATGTGCTGAGCCAGTGAATGGATGCAGTGATAGGCAGTTGAAGGTCCATAAGCTGAGGCTGGATTGTGCCAAGGTGAAGGCTTTGTGAGTAGTAAGTTCCCAATTTCAGGACCTGAGAAATTTACCTTTTATGGATAGCATTCAGAAGGAAAAGTGTCTAAGGACACTTATGGAATCATCACCATTACTGGAGGCTCAAGTGAATTCTCTGGCAAGGACTGCCTATTAGCAGCTGCACTCTAGTCTGGATATGAAAAGCTGGGTGATATTTTACATACCCTGGTAAATTCACACCAGGATTACTGTAATGTGCTTTGTACCTGATCCAGAAGCTAAAACTCGTGCAAAATACAACCACCAGGCAGTTGAGCTGGATGCCTGTTGGCACAACATGCAACAGCTGTGCTAAAGCAATTGCACTGGATGCCAGTCAGCTACGAACTGGATTCTTATCCTTGGTAGGACTAGGATAATTGGTAGATTGCTTTCTTTGCTACAGATCAGTCAGATCATAGAGATTTTCTAGGAAGAGCCTGCTGTCGATTCCACTGATCACCAGATGTCATCTTGGTGGTACCCACACTCTGGAATGCTCTGTCCTTAGAAATTGGGATGCTCCTAATTATTACATCTTTTTGCCATCAATTGAAAAAACCTTGTTTATCCAGGCGTTTCTTGTTAAATGAATATTTCGTATCCCACCCAGTCTTTAATACTTTTTTATATGGCTATGTTAATTGCTTTAGCTTTGCTTTTCGAATGTATTTGCAAACTGCTTTAACATATTGAATATGAAAAATGGGATAGAAAGAAGTGAATATGCTTTTAAAGTGTAGCCAGCGGACGTCTGATTAATTAAATATCACCTCGATCTGTCATTTGCAGAATTTAGTTTGAAGTGTCTCTGATCCCGTGATCCTCTAGTGTCTTTGAGACGATTAAATGTCCCTTTCTCACCCAGAATTCACAAGCAGTGATGCTGCAATTAATAACTGGATGGTACAAAGTGGAGCAATGACAAATATTTGATATTAGTAGGTTTATTGACATAATACCCTAATCCTAATGGCATAATTGCTGAAACAGCAGCTTGAGATCTTTCCAATGCCTTTAATATCGGGACTGTCCCATTGATCCTCAAACGCCTGTTGCCTTTGATACCTTTTATTTTAACCTTGCTGTCTGAAAGTGTGGCAGACTGAACTCTGGGCTATGAGCATTTTGCCACATCACTGTTAGGATTCTTCCTGCATGCTGATCATCTCAAGTTTTCCCTGGCATCCTTTGTTATGAAATGTCATCTGCTGAAATTACTGGGGTATTTCTGCTATTCTAGAGGATATAAAAATGCAGCGCGCCAGAGCCATTATGTTTTATTTGATTCCATTGTTTCAGTGATAGTGAATGTTAAACAGGGATCTCCATTTCCTTTTGATAGCCACTGAACTGTAGAGGAACAAAAGTCGATAAGGAAGAGCAACCATCAATGTCAAGAGTCAAGTGGAGAGAGATCGTGGGCAGTTAAAAAAAAATATCAATTTATTATTCTTTTTTAAAACAAAGTTTATTTACAGTCATTGCTCCTCCTTCTCCAAAACCTCTACCTTCAAAGTTGCAAAGCAATCCAGATGGTGAATGCCTAGCTTAGACTGGCAGACAGCTATTTCCTCCACTCCCTAACCAGTCCTTGGCTACATGCCCAATACTGAGTGTGTGGCACCTAGATATGACCGTAATAGCTTTATTAAAAGTAAATTAGGCAGTCTCCATCGTGTGCTGATGGGAGTGCTACCACAGATTAGGAACAACACTCTCTATCTAAATGTGATACAGTTTGGTCAGGAGAGAAAGCAGTGAACACAAAAGCTTGTCCAAGTGGCATATTTGCCATTAGACTGGAGGTTTTCTAAGCTTTACCTTAGTTCTTCCCTCTGGTTGATGGCCAGAAAGAGGAGGAGGAGGCTTTTCTACCCTGCTTTTCTCACCCATTTAAGGGGACTCAAAACAGCTGACAAAGCTTTTCTATTCTCACCACAACAGAACATTCCATGAGGTAGGTGGATCTGGGAGAGCTCAGAAGAGAGCTGTGACTAACCCAAGGTTACCCAGCTGGCTTCATGGGGGAGGGTGGAATCAAGCCCAGAATTCCCAGATAAGAGTCCAGCTCCCTAACCACTAGACCAAACTGGCTGCAGAGCTGGTCTCAATGGAGTGATGTGGGGTTCTGCAATCAAATCAACAGGAAGATGGAATACCCCATCTATACAATGACTTCTGGCAGATGCTGTGAGATGTACATATCCTATTTATTGTTTTCCGGAGCAGTGATGGTAAGTTGAGACCATCTGGTTGTTTTATAAGATCATCCACATATCTTCCCATATCTGGGTGCTTGGAGGACCATTCTTCTTTCCATTTAGAGTTAATATAAAGAGGAAATGGAAAGGAACAAACCATTTTCCTTTTACATTATCCATGCCAGAAAATTCACCTCTGGGTCAGATAATGTGGGGGGAAATGGCTCATCGTTTGATCAATTCATCTCTCGCTTTGAATGTGAATCAAATCTGGCTTAAAACCTGAGGAAGGGAGGAGCTCATGGCTGCATATGCCAACATGTAGGTTATACCATTGGCTTATTTGGTGTTAATCAGCACATGATTTGCTTAGCACATGATTAGGTTTAATCAGCACAGATCTTCGCTTTGAAAATGCCACCGAGCAAAGAGAAACCCCCTTCTACAAATGAAGCTTATTGAAATCAATTTCACGTTGTTTACATCTATGAGGATTTACATCTATATTTTATAAAGCTTACATTCTTCTAAAGCAACTGCTTGTCTTTTCATCTGGCACTTTGTTGTAATGCTGAATGGAATGAAAGAGGCTGCCATTTAGATCCTGTCTTTTTAGAACATTTAAGTGGATATTTATTTAAATGGACTCCAAAATAGTCAGCAAATGAAAAGATAAGTGTATGTGAAGTGGTATGCCTTAAGCTTTGAATTACAGTATAGAACTGAAGAGGTGCTCTGTCACAGGTTTTTGAAAACTACTAACTATGCAGCCCTCTTTTACTTTTTAAATGAAAACATTTCATTAAAGACATTTATTCCTTTCTCCGTGATTGGTGGTCAAGGTCCTTCATCTGATATCAACATGTGAAAGTAAGTCATCAGCGTTATGTATAAGCTGGTATGGTTGTTACAGTATCACATCTTTAATTCAATTTTAAAACCTCTCTTTCACCAGACAACATTCATGTGCTTTACAGAAGAGCTTGCAAACTTTTCTGTTAAATAGACAAAATAATAAACATGAAACAGTTTCACACCTTCACTTCCCCAGGAAAATCTCCTGAGAGAGTGAAGAAGAAGAGTTGGTTTTCTAACCTGCTTTTCTCACCTATTTATGGGGACTCAAAGCTGCTGACAAAGCTTTTCTATTCTTCTCCCCACAATAGAACACCCAGTGAGGTAGGTGGGAGGTAGGTGGGGCTGTGAGAGATCAGAAGAGAGCTCTGCCTAGCCCCAGGTAACCCTGCTGGCTTTGTGGAGGAAGAAGAATAACTGGCTTTTCTATCCCGCTTTTCTCACCCATTCAAGGGGACTCAAAGTGGCTGAGAAACCTTCTGTTCTCCCCACAACAGAACACCCTGTGAGGTAGGTGTGGCTGTGAGACCTCAGCAGAGAGCTGTGACTAGCCCAAGGTTACCCAGCTGGCTTTATGGGGGAGGGCAGAATCGAACCCAGTATTCCCAGATAAGAGTCCGGCTTCCTAACCACTAGACCAAGATGTGGGATAGTTCTAGCATCTGCACTTTGGAACACTGGATCTACCCCTAATCTCACCAGTGTTTCCCTAAGCACTGGTGAGGTGCAAATTGCCACCATCACTGTGGCGGTCACAGAACTGCAGCAATGGTTCCAACACACCGGTGTGGCACCATGGGTTTATTGATGGAATGATGGAGGACGGTGATGGCCAACCTATGACACGCGTGTCACAGGTGACACACCAAGCCCTTTTGGGTGACACACATGATCGCCCTGGCACCTGGGCATGTAGTGCTTGCTTGTTCTTGAAGTGTACAAAATACCAACTTTCAACTGTAAATTCAGCAACAAAAGTCACTAATGTAAAGAATTATTTGTTTTTGCTTTTAATAAAATACATATATCAAAAATATAACTTTTACTAGAGCTACAAATATCATAAAATTATGGATATTTATAGAAGTGACACAGCACCTGAGTTAAGCTAGGTTTTCTTGCAAATTTTGACACACCGAGCTCAAAAGGTTCGCCATCACTGGCCTAGGATGTCAAGGTTCATAACATTTCTGCATCATTAATACCTTTCAGCCTAACTTTTTTCTCAGGGCGGTTGATTAGTCATTTGACCATATCAAGTTTCAAGTTTACAAAAGGTAAAATCATATAAAACATACAAGGATAAAATTAAAAATAAAATATCATCATCATTTGTTCACATCACCCTTACAGAGACCCCCATTCAACTCAATGAATGATTTCTTACGTCAGGCAGCCTTAACAAAAAACAAACTACCCTATATGTCACCTGGACATATTCTCCCTACAGAGAGTAAGTCTCCTTATGTTCTGCATTCCAGTGGAACATATTTTTAAAAAGAGGGTCAAACAAAGTGTTCTTACTGAGGAATACAAGGAACAGGTAAACAAGAGATGAAAAAGATCTTCACCCATTGCTGCACCACAAACGCACAGTCTTTTTTCATAAGGTATCTCCCATGCTTCACCATGGAGTTCAAAACGTGCATAAGTAAATTGTTGCCTTAACTGATGGGGCATTTTGTACACTAAACATTTTTCAAGTTTGTGCTAGCCATTTTAGTGACTTTATGTTAGAAAGGGTGTTTTTCCACTGAGCTCCTTTAATCCGGATCTAAGAAGATCCGAATCTAGGGAATGGGTATTTCCCTTAATCCAGATCTAGTAGATCCAGATTAAGGGAAGTACCCAATGTGTTTCCATGGGTGGTCTAGCATCCAATAGCAATGGGTGCTAGCCTCCCTGCCATGGAAACACTGGAGCACCCATTTGGAAATCTGGATCTACCCACAATTGGTCTGCTTGTCACCCCAGGTGTTTGGGGGGACAGCGGGTACAATCTCCGAAGTGGCTTCGCGGTCACTTCAAAGTCTGTGCAAAATAGCTCTGGAGCGTCTTTGAAATCTGTGCTGATCTTCAGAGTAAACTTCGAAGTGACTTTGAAGTGACTTTGGAGTCACTTCGAAGTTCACTCTGAAGATCAGCACAGACTTCAAAGATGCTCTGGGGCTATTTTGCACAAACTTCGAAGTGACTTTGAAATGACTTTGAAGCTTAGGTTTTGGGGCTCCCCCCCAAGGGTGCCCCTTCCCCCTAGCCTCCTCTAGACCCCACTGCCAAACTAATGTGGAAACAGGCTCCCTTTAATCTGGATTTTCTGGCTGAAGACCGCATTGTAGAGCCCATTAATGGGGTCTACAGAAAATTTGGATTAAAGGCCAAAAAATACCCATATGATCCGGATTTCCTGAGGCACAGTGGAAACAAATGTGTCCTAATGGGTGCCATGGTGAAAATGGGGTCATCCGGCTCTCACCCAAATGGGTCCTTAATGGGTTTTAAAATGGGTACTAAGTGACCGTGGAAAAACACCCAAAGACTCACAGTATCATTTTGTGCACTAATGTCCATCACATGCTGCTTTAAAATTTGTTTAGCTAATTGACTGGTATGCCCCAATATTTGCAAGGAGAGACCACAGCGAGAGATTATGTCATGTATTTGATGTTGTGAAGGTAAACTGGGAGTCTCTGTGGCTGTACCTTTCTCCTTGCAGGCATGTCTAGTGTATGCATATGGTTCTTTGCACCAAATTTTTCCATGGATAAATTTCCTTCCCCTTAGCACAGCAAGCAAGGCATATTGCCCAGCATATTGCATTGTGGATAGCAATCTAAAATGTTTTTAAGGCATTATGGAATTAGGAGTTGATCGTTTCTACCTAAAAGTGGGAAATTTGGGAGAGGAAAGAAAAACCCTCAACAATTTTCTCAGTAATAATCTGAGAGTTTTCAACCCATCTGTACCACAGAAAAAGTTCTACTACTAGATAAGGCCACTCATTGCCTGAGGGTTGTCTCCATCAAATGGTTGCCCCACCTACCCACCTGCTTCATGGGCAGCCACCAGAAGACTACTGAAAGTCCCACTTCAGTCCTCCTTGCAAAACCCAGCAGCCAGCTTGGTGGGGTTTGCAGAAAAAATACCTTTTCTTGTATTGGCAAGGAGAACAAGTGGCTTCTGCTGAGGTAACCAAGCAGCTCACCATCCATGGCTAAATGCATCTTGCTCCTCTTCCACCCACCTCTTTCCCTTTCCTCATATTGAGGATAGTGGGCTTTTGCTCCTTGCTTGTGGTAGTCAGGAAGTATTGGTGCTGAAGCACTGCGGCCCTTGATATGGAGAAGAACAGTGATGGCAAACCTTTTGAGTTTGATGTATCAAAATTTGCAAAAAAACGTGCTGTGTCACATCTAGAAAGACCCATAATTTTGTGGTATTTGTATTTAGTGAAAAAAAAGTTATATTTTTGATATATGTATTTATTGAAACCAAAAACAAATAATTCTTTATATTAGTGACTTTTTTGTTGTGGATTTTCATTTGCTAAATCTTCCATTGAAGGCCTGTGGCCTACAAGATACGGAACAGCAACAGTGTGCCCAGGTGCAAGGGTGACACTGTGTGTCACCCAAAAAGGTGTGTCAAAGGTTCACCATCATTGGACTAGAATCAAAAGAGCTGATAATGCTTGTCCCTACCCTGGCTAAATTGAAGCTGTGATCAGACACACAAAATACAACAACATGTCTGAGGTGTTTCTGAGGTGGCTTAGAGAAGGTTTTGAGGTGGGATTGTAGACTAATGAGTTTGCCCTTCCCCCTCCACTAGATAAAGTGCTAGAAAAGGTGGATTAGAGAAGTCTTGAGAAGACAAGGGCTGCATACTGTCTCTCTCAGGTGCCTCTTTCATTATGTCTAAACACAGCCTGAGTGTTGGTTCTGTGTATGAGTGTATCATATCTTCTACAGCCCTGTATTCATGTAAAGAAGGTCCTTGGCAGACTGAGGAGCTTTCTCAGTTTCTACAGGGCAGGTTGTCCAGGGAAGAAGAGACAGAAGAAGAAGAGGTGGCTTTTCTACCCCACTTTTCTCACTCATTTAAGGAGACTCCAAGTGGCTGACAAAGCTTTCTATTCTTCTCCCTACACCAGGCACCGTGTGAGGTAGGTAGGGCTGTGAGAGCTCAGAAGAGAGCTGTGACCAGGCCAAGGTCACCCAGCTGGCATCGTGGAGGAGTGTGGAATCAAACCCAGTATTCCCAGATAAGAGTCTGGCTCCCTAACCACTAGACCAAACTGGCTAATTGAGGTTAGCAGGGGTACCTGTTAACAGGTGCTAATAGAGGTTAACAGGGATACCTTTAAGTTCTTTAACTCAGAAGCAGTTTCTCTGAAAGGTCCCCCCCAATTTTCATGTACCTCATAGCTCTCAGAGGCCTTTGTTGCACAGATTCATATATAATATGAAGTTAGTACTTCTGTGCTTGATGCCCTTTCCTCTTAAATTTAATATGCATTAGGGAAATTAAATATCTGATTCTTAATCTTTACTTGCAGGTTTCATACCTAGAGCTGTAAATATTATATTGACTACAGCAATATATTCCCAGGTTACTGCAGACCCATAGAAGAGCAAAGTATTAAATTACAATTTCCTGCACCTGTAATTGTATTGGAAACAACTTGTCCTATTTGACAAAGGCAGAATGTGTATTCATTATGTTCCCCTATTCTGCTCAGCAGATTGGATTGTACAATGTATTTCAGGAATGTCTGGAGAACCTAATTGGTAAATAGTCATTGTTAACATAGTCCTCCATTGTTTGGAGGGGGAGGGTAAAAAAGATTTCTTAAGCAGAGCAGATAGGCATTTTATGATCCATTCCTACTCTTTGCTTGCCTGAACAACAATGTGTGTTAATGCCGTACATGGCAATAATAACACTCATAAAAATGTACCTGCAGTAGGTGATACCTGACCAATTAAATTACCTGCTTATTCTTTTCTAAAACTTGGACTAAATGCTTGTTCCTTAAAATACAATATTCATCTAATGTACAATGTTTTTCAATCTCTTCTTTCCCCCTTTGGATTTCCTTGATTACAACCCAGAGGAGGCCAACAGACTTCCCTTCACCCACAATGATTTTGCATCAGATAGCATATCTGGGGATTTCTTGTGGTTGGGTCTTTCCTTTTGCCTTTTTCTCAGGAACGATAATTTCCCAGAAGTCTGATCCAATGCAAAATTCGCACGGTTTGTGCCATGCAGCAACAGCACTTCAGCAGAGGTTTCCAGGGAAAAGGCCAACACTGCATTGAGCCTCTCTGTATCAGCCATTCTGGGATCCTGGAGCAATCCTGCCATTAATAACATACCTGTCAGCTCCTGCGCTTTATTTTATCATTGCCTCAAGGCCCACATTTGTTTTCCATGTTAGCAGTACAAAACAACAAAACTATATTTTCCAGTTACATTTTATGCATGCGTTGGTATTGATATGAGCTGCTTCCAGACAGCATCCAAATACTGTGGTAACAAGCAATATTGCGGAGAAAAGCCCCCTCTGGAATTATTATTTGTTGGACGTACAGTGTGGAGCTGGCACTGTCTGTAAGCAATATAGTGGTTGCATTCCCATAGGCATTTAAATCCAAAGTGAATCCAAATTTGGTATCCAGCGTTCCGATTATTTATGCAATTAATCCGAATTCGGCATCCAGCGTTCCCATTCAAGTTCTTATTCTCGAATTTTATGAGGACTATCCAGCGAAAATCTGGAGAAAAAAAGGCCTGAGAAAACCTAGACTTTTCCTGAAAGCAAATGCCAAGAGCTCCTAACAATACATTTGTTTCAAGGCAAGCTGATTCCTTTCTCTTCTTCTCCACTGCTGCAAAGGCAAAAGGCATGAACTGAAGGCAAATGCTGTGAGCTGCTAACAATCGGATACATTGCTTTCCTTTCTCCCCCAGTGAAAGGGAAAATGTGATTGCTCTGATTGCCTGTGTTTCCTCCATTCAGCTGATTTTTACAGGCAGGCTGCTTTAAATGGAGGCAGGGTTTCCACTGGGGGGGAGGGGTTAAAAGTCCCTTCATTGGTCTGCCGGAGTGCAGGGAGTGTGTGAAAAGGAGAGAAATCAAAGGGTTTAGAAACCGGAGAAAGGGTTTAGAGTTTTTTTTTCCAAAGTGAAGGCTGCTTTGAACTGAGGCAGTGCACTTGGGGGGGGGGAGGGGATTTAAAAGTCCTGGGGATGGTTATATTTGGATTTTCTCTTTCTGAGTGGGAATGGCTATATTTGGATTAATCTTCAGGGACTGTATTCAGATTAAAAATAGTATTGATGGGACTTAAAAAATAGTCCAACCAGGACTAAAAAAAGTCAAGTGGGAGCGCACCCAGTGACACACACATCTAGATATTTCAGTGGCTTGAAATACCCAGACCTACCCAATTGTCACCACTTGGTATATATGGTCATTTTGGGGGGTCACTGCACATGTCCAGTGGCCACAAGAAAGATGGCAGCATTGTCGAGAAGGTAAATTACAGCACAGTTTCAAGAAAACCTGGAAACAGAGTTGGGATTTCCTGAAATAGGTTATAGGAGGATTTAGCAGGGATATAAAGGGAATATAGCAGGGCACTGGTGAAGTTGCCATGGATACGTGTGGCAATCCCACCATAATGTGGACATAATTGCACTATAAGTCCCCCTCTGGACAGGGCCATATTTTTAGCCAATGTGGCCAAAGAAATAGTTACTTTTAAGGAGACTGAAATGTTCATGAACTTACTGTCAAAAGTAATTGACTTCTTTGTTTAGGGATATTGACTTTAGGGATATCTTGTGGTTAGAGTGCTGGAATCATATCTTGTAGCCACTGGGTTTGATTCTGCACTCCTCCACGAAGCCAGCTGAGTGACCCTGGGTGAGTCACAGTTCTCTTTCTGAGCTCTCACAGTCATAGGGTGTTGTGTTGTGGGGAGAAGAACAGAAGCTGCTTTGGGCCCCCTTAGGCCAACTCCTATTCCTACTCTTATTCTTCTTTAGAGGACACCTGTGTTTTTGCTATCTCTAACATTTTTTTCATTTTTAAGGACTTTGCAAATTATTTTGGGTTTGTGAAGTAAGTGTCTCCCTTGTCAGCACCCTTTAGTACTTTGAATAAATCTGTGAATCTGAATGATAAGCTATCAATGTTTAAAATATGCTCTTGCATATATAACATATGTGTATGTCGATGAAGCCAGAGCTAGGCAAACTGCTAAAGTATTATATAATGTTAAACCATCTCCTTAACAGCACAGTACGGTGTTAGGTTTCATTATAAAGAAATCTGCCTGTAGGAGAGCAAGCAAAGTGTCATGTGATTTCCCCTGAAATAAATGTAAAAAATTGGCACAGAAACTGTCTGTGAAATTTCTGGAACAGTTCCATGGAATGGGCCTTATCTAGTTCCAGTGTTCATTTGCCTGTATCATTAACTTTTTAATGTTCTGGAATCACATAAGATTTGCTAGGGGTAGGAAATGTAATCTCCCAACACAGACATTTGAAATATTTCAACAGTAGAGAGGTTTAAAAGTAGGCTGTACATTAAGTTCTTTTTGAGTTTCATTCTGAGTTGGGACTGTCTTCAAGAAGTTTGAAATACTGTGAATGTTCAGCTTATGAGCAACAATTTAACACTTGTTTGGGGTCTTATTTTTCCTAAGTGGATTCTTATTGGCCTCCAGATGGTTTGCATAATAGAACACAAAGGGTGTATCCATCTATTGAAGCCACAGTAGTAGTGATTGGAGGACTTTTAACACACTGAAGAATAATGGGGTGGGAGGAGATCTTCCTGTCAGGCAGGGGGACTATTCTCTTCAATTTTCTACGTGAATCTGGACGACCCATCTACACCTATGTTTTAATCTAGCTTCAGTCTACCTTCAGGATGAGAAAATACATTAGCAATATGACTAGTAAGTTTCTTTCCGTAAGGTACATTTTCTGAGATAATCCTTAAAGAAAGCAGCTTGCCAGCTAGTTTGGTCCTCTGGTTAGAGTGTTGGATTCTTTTCTGGTAGCCTCCCAGTTCATGTCCACACTCCTTCACAAAGCCAGCTCTTTCTGAGCTCTCACAGCCCCATCTACCTCACAGGGTGTCTGCTGTGGGGAGAAGAATAGGAAGTTTTGTCAGCCACTTTGAGTCCCCTTAAAAGGTGAGAAAAGCAGGCTGTGAAATGCCACCTTCTTCTGAAGCAGGATTAAAATTTGGGTGTAGATAGGCCCTTAAAATAGTTAGCATTTAATTATTCATATGATTTTTCATGTTCTTCTATCTTGATGAATCTTTAATGTTCCAAAGCAGTAATCAGACACATTTTGCTCTTTCTTTCCAACATATGGTTTAATCAGGCTTAAAAAGCATGCCATGTTCCATCTGCCTTAGTAGTTGTAACAGTTCCTGGAATATTGCTAGTAACAATACTTCTGAAATAATCTGCCATTAGTAATTTTTATTCTAAGCTTTTCCACATTTTAATAGTGAAACCAATGGTATTATGAGAACCATTCACAACAGTTCTGAAGAGTAACAGAACTGTTTAACAAACATGAGAATGAGAACAAGATCAACAACATTGTGCCTACATCAGCTTCTGTCAGTCAGTTTGGGGAAATGCTTTGTAGAAAAGCATTCAGAGTACCTCCTACAGACATGAGAAAAACAAAGTGTACCCTCTTTGAATTCTATGGTTTTACATATCAGAATATAATAAAAAATGTCTGGTCCTTATAAGGTTTAAAATTAGGTAAACACAACCTCAGAGGTACAACAACACACAGCAATTACATCGTGTCATTAATTGTTTAATAAAAACTAGGCCAAAATGTGGAAGCTTTGAATGAAAAATTAAGTTCCATAGGAATTGAGTACGGTTCCATAGGAATTAAGAGGTAAGTAGCAGCCAGGTGCTTTTAATCAAATGCTGTTGCTTAATTGATCGTCAGCAAGTGTGACCACCTCAATCACCACCACCATCATCTTGGTTCAGTAAAAAAATGGATCATCCACCTCTATAAAACCAGAAGTTAGCTGGTCTGGAACATTCTGCTGTGTAACACAATGCCAAGGAGGAAAGACATCAGCAATGATCTTAGAGAAGCAATTGTTGCTGCCCATAAATCTTGGAAGGGTTTTAAGGCCATTTCCAAAGAATACGAAGTCCATCATTCACAGTGAGAAAGATTATTCACAAGTGGAAAACATTCAAGAAAGTTGACAGTCTTCCCAGGAGTGGACGTCCCAGCAAATTCACCACAAAATCAGACTGCACAATGCTCAGAGAAATTGCAGAAAAAATCAAGAGGCACTGCAAAGCCACTATAGGCCTCAGTTAGCATGTTAAATGTAGGCAGAAGAAGATGAAGAAGAGTTGCTTTTCTACCCCATTTTCTCTCTCATTTAAGGGGACTTAAAATGGCCGAGAAAGCTTTTTATTCTTCTCCTCCCAACAGATACCCTGTGAGGTAGGTGGGGCTGTGAGAGATCAGAAAGGGCACTGTGACCAGCTCAAGTTCACCCAGCTGGCTTGGTGGAGGAGTGCAGAAGCAAACCCGGTATTCTCAGGTAAGAATCCAGCTCCCTAACCACAAGACCAAACTGGCTCAATAGAATTAGAAAGACTGAACAAGTATGGTTTGTTTGGAATGTTGCCAGGGGAGCACAGCTTAAGTTTGCAAAGTTGCATCTGAATAAACCACAAGACGTCTGGGACAATGTCCATTGGACAGATGAGATCAAAGTGGAGATGTTTGGCCATAATGTACAGTGCCATATTTGCTGAAGACCAACCATTGTATACCAGCACAAACACCTCATATCAACTGGCTTGTTTTGCAGACTCAGGACCTGGGTACCTTGCAGTCATTGAGTCGACCATGAACTCCTCTGTATATCAATGTATTCTAGAGTCAAATGTAAGACCATCTATCTAACAGCTAAAGCTTGGCCAAAAGTGGGTCCTGCATCAAGATAATGATCCCAAGCTCACCAGCAAATCTACAGTGGAATGACTGCGGGGGGGGGGGGGGAGGTGTTGCAATAGCTCAGTCAAAGTCCAGACCTTAGGCTAATTAAAATGCTGTGGTGGGAACTTAAGAAAGCTGTGCAAAAAGGAATGCCCAATGACCTCAATGAAGTGAAGCAATGTAAGGAAGAGTGGTCCAGAATTCCCCCAGAACCATGTGAGAGTCTGATATAGTCACACAGAAAATGATTACTTAATGTTATTGCCTCTAAAGGTGATTCTATAAGCAATTGATTCATGGGTTGCTATTTTTTCGTACATGACTTTCATTTTGGCTGAACAAATAATGCAGCAGTGGAATCTGTTGCATGCTGTTGTCCATCTGAGGTTGTATTTACCTAATTTTAAGACCTGCTACAGACCAGTTGTCTTTCATTATGTCCTAATATGTAAAACCATAGAATTCAAAGAGAGCGTACTTTGTTTTTCTCATGACTGTATATACACTAAATAATTCAAAGTACAAATACAGCCACAGATGCTTTATTGCTTGTAACTTTACAGGAAAAATAATAACTTTGATCAAAGACACTTACTACTTTTACAATTGCTATTTTCTATGGGTGTGATTATTTTTGGAAGGTATGGGAGAACGGTATTGTCTGCTGAACTTCAATATGCGTGTAAGATCCCTCACAGCAGTTCTCAATATTTGGGAAATTAAAATCGGTCATCAGTAATAGAAATTATGCCAATTATTAGCTGATACAGCCGCTCAGAGTTATTGAGACTGATTACACATTAATATTTAATACGTATTCGTTTATATCAAAACTGCTGAGGGGAAAATGGAAGGTGAACAAATGTTGACTGGAAATAGGAAGAAATTCTTGGCTGATCTGATATACCATATGGCGAACACATGGGCAATGATCTTTTTGTTACCTGATTAGACATGAACATTAAAAATTTACTATCAGATCCATGTTGAAAGGGTAGTTATTCATTCACATTCCACTGACTTCCTCCCTCTTTTATTCTTCTCTGCAGACATTTGTTTCTTCATTCCTTATGATGAGCGTTAGCATCTTAAGCTTATTTTCACCCTTGGGCATGATATTCACTTATGTCTTTTTTTTTTTTTTAATTAACAGCTAATCAGGCTTTGAGTAAGGGATTCAAGGTTTTTCCTGGTTTGTAATATTTATTTATTTGTATTATTTCACCATATACCTGAAGGTCTAAGTGCGACTATAACAGTAAATGCAAATTAAAATGAACTCACTAAAAACAATAAAAGTGCCTGAAAATAGTGAGGGGGAAATGTTTCCTCACCCAGAGCCCAGGGTAAATAGGTGTGTTTTTACCAGTCTTCTAAATGTATGAAATGAAGATGTCTGGTACACCTCAGGTAGGAGACTATTCCATAGTGTGGGGGTTACCACTAAAAAGCCCCTGTCCAAGTTACAAATCCTTTTTGGTGCCAGCACCACTACATGATAGGCACGGTAGTGCACTCTAACCCTCTAGCTACCAACCTTCCTGCTTCATCACTTACAGCTCCATGAAATACCAAGGTGCTTTATGGCTCAACAGATAGGTAGAGGCACTTTGAAGCAATTGTGTTGACTGCCCTGCTCATCTCATGATTCCAGAAAGATACCAGAGCCTAGACAGGAGTGCTCATGTTTTGCACTTGCTAAGCAAATCAGGAATTGCTCAGATCCTAGAAGACCCCAGGATCAGATCATTTCAGCACCCCCCTATCCCTGAAGAAGGGAGTTGAAAGTCCAAATCTTACCACCAAATGATTTGTCCAAGTCAAGGGCTCTTATCAATGGTTTCTCACCAATCAGCTTTGTGGCAAAGACTAAATTAAGGTATGTCCTTCTTTAGAATCATAGAATCATAGAGTTGGAAGGGACCTCTGGGGCCATCGAGTCCAACCCCAAGCTCAATGGAGGATTACCTAATCCAGTGGTTCTCAACCTGTGGGTCACGACCCCTTTGAGGGTTGATCTACTCTTTCACAGGGGTCATCTAAGACAACGAGAAAACACATAGGAACCAAGACATCGCTCCTCTATCCATCTCCAGGCGTGTTTGCCCACATGCAGATATGCCCATGTACAAGTACCTGGCGTGATGACATAATTGCACCAACCTCATCACATACACCCCATACAAATACAGTAGAGAGCAGCTACTGTGTAGAAAGCAGCAATATTGGGGGTAAAACAACACTTTTATATTCAGCTATGGTTGACGTCAATACTGTGCTTTAATTATGTTCAATTTATAACAATGAAAATACATCCTGCATATCAAATATTTACATTATGTTTCATAACAGTAGCAAAATTACAGTTATGAAGTAGCAACAATAATTTTACGGTTGGGGGTTAGGGTTAGGGTTAGGATGGGGGTCACCACAACATGTGGAACTATAGCAAAGGGTCACGGCATTAGGAAGTTTGAGAACCACTGACCTAAACCATCCCAGACAGATGGAGGTCCAGCCTCTGCTTGAAGACCTCCAGTGAAAGAGAACTCACTACCTCCCATGGTAACCTGTTCCACTGACTGATCATGCTCATTGTAAGGAAGTTTTTCCTAATATCTAATCTGTATTGACTCCTTTAAAATTTCATACCATTGTTTCTAATCCTCCCATCTTGTGCAAGTTAGAATAGGGACGATACCTCTGAACTGTGACAGCCCTTCAGATACTTGAAGACCACTATCAAGTCTCTTCTCAGTCTTCTCTTTTGCAGGCTAAACATTCCTAGATCCTTCAACCTTTCCTTGTAGGACATGGTTTCCAGACCACTAACCATTTTGGTAGCCCTCCTTTGGACTTGCTCTAGTTTGTCAGTGTCTTTTTTGAACTGGGGTGCCCAGAACTGGACACAGGATTCTAGATGAGGTCTGACCAAGGTAGAGTAAAGAGGAATAATTACTTCTCATGAGAAGGAGCGTGAAGAGCTGAGTCAACCCACTGAGGATTGTCTACACCTGGATATTCAAATCCCTCAACACCAATGTGGTAGAAGCCATCAACATCACATCCAAGACCACTTCAGCCAACTCAACAGGGAGCTTGCTGGGCAGTGCAGCAGACAATGTCCCCATTCTGTGTCTTTGGACCAGCAGCAAGACCAGGACTTCAACCCCGCAGAGTTGCTATCTTGCAAGAGGGATGACACCCCATCCTTTTATATGCTTTGGGCTCAAGTTTCCCATCAGTCCTTGTCCCAATGATCAGTTGTCAGGGATGATTGTTAAGGGAACCTACGAACATCTGTACCAAGACAGTCTGCTCTAAAGTGTTTTCATGAAAACTTTTCTAACTCACAACCTGTCAGTGGAACAGAGTAAGGAAGAAGAAGAAGAAGAGTTGGCTTTTTTACCCCACTTTTCTCAACCATTGAAGGGAACTCAAAGCGGCTGACAAGCTTTTCTGTTCTCCCCACAACAGAACACCCTGTCAGGTAGGTGGGGCTGTGAGAGCTCAGAAGAAAGCTGTGACTAGCCAAAGGTTACCCAGCTGGCTTCATGGGGGAGTATGGAATCACACCCAGTATTCCCCGATAGGAGTCTGGCTCCTTAACCATTAGACCAAACTGGAGTGAAAAGTTTTGTGGTTGTGCCCATTAAAGTAAAATATTGAAGAACATTTTTGGCATATTAAAGAACAGGGTTTTTTGGTGTGTATTTCATAGCTGCTGTTCCATAATCATGCATAATATCTGCAAACGGATCATACATCCCATAACAGAAGCTCACATTTTGAAGTCACCACTTGCATTGTGAGCGTTTGATGAAGGAGGCTTACTTTATGAAAGCTCATGCTATCAACTTCTTTCTCTCTCTAAGGTACTACCAGAGTTCCATTTTTGTTAGTTTTGTCAAGACATTTCCTGCTATAGTTGACCTTTCTTGATCTCCTCACTCTTTAATAAAAACACCCATGATTTGTTGTATATTGAAGTGACTCGAGCTCTAACTTTTAACATTCTTTCCCAATTAAGATGTTCTGGCCTTCAACTCAGATATCTCCTCTCAGCTTTGCCAATTGATTTCTCCCCTGGTACGGCTCCTGACTGAAAAGCCAGCAGGGAGGGAAAGAAGAATGCAATGTAATTTAATTTTTTCCCCTCTCTCTTCTTTTGACAACAACTAGTTTTTCAGCAAAATACAGGAAGTTATGGTGAAGTGAAGCTTTACTCTTTGTGCTGGTTGTTGACTCTTTTAATGGTGTTTTTAACCCGAACTTGTTAGTAAATGTTCCAAAATAGATAAGGAATATCCCCCCCCATCTTTCCCAAACTATTAGACCTAAATATGGACCAATGAGTATGAGTCTTGGAAGAACCTGGACTTAAAAAAAGTAAATTTTGTTGTTGTTATTATTCAGCTCTCATTGAGCCAGTTTGGTCTAGTGGTTAGGGAGCTGGACTCTTGTCTGGGAATACTGGGTTGGATTCCACACTCCTCCACAAAGCCAGCTAGGTGACCTTGGGCTAGTCACAGCTCTTTTCTGAGTTCTCACAGCCCCACCTACCTCACAGGGTGTTCTGTTGTGGGGAGAATAGAAAAGCTTTGTCAGCCGCTTGAGTCCCCTTAAATGGGTGAGAAAATGGGTAGAAAAGCCAACTCTTTCTCTTCCTCCTCTTCCTCTTCTTCTTCATTAAATTTTGGAGTATCTTAATAAGGGGTATAATATTGGCTTCCAGCCTGGCTGGCTTCAGAAAGGATTTGGACAATTTCATGGCAGATGGGACTATTAGTGGCAGTTATTTTAAAATATGTTTATATGTTTACATTTTAAAATAAGTTTTAGTAATTGTTTTATCATGTGTTGTGACTTGCCCCGGGACTTCCAGATGAAGAGTGGGATACAAATACTATAAACAAAAAATACTGATGGCTATGCCTCTGGAGTAGGAAGTGGAATGCTCATATACTTCCACATGAATACATGTTGCTCAACTAGATGGGCCATTGGTCTCATTTAGGGTGGAAGTATTGATGCCATTAGTAATTTATGGATGAATCAAAAAGGGCTTAGAACAGGAGGTCCCATTTGCCCGCAAATCAAATTAATTAGGCCTTTGAAGAAGGAGGAGTAGGAGTAGGAGAGGAGGAGTAGAAGTAGGTGTTGGCTTTTCTATCCTGCTTTTCTCACTCATTTAAGGGGATTCAAAGCAGAATATCTTGTGATGTAAGTGGGGCTGTGAGAGCTGTGACTGGCCCAAGGTCACTCAGCTGGCTTCGTGGAGGAGGGCGGAATCAAACCCAGTATTCCCAGATAAGAGTCTGGCTTCCTAACCATTAAGATCAAACTAGAAGCTTCGTGGAAGCTTCGATAAAGGCTAGATCTCCCTACCCCTAGCTTCCCATCCTCCCAGGTTGTGCCTCCTTACCTTGGCTGTGGCTGCTGCACTATTCACAGGCTCCTTCTCGGCACAAGTAGGCCTTCTGGAGGTGTGTGTGCAACTCCCTCATCCAGGGATCGCGGCAATTCCCTAGAGTTTGAACAAGTATGTATGTTCTTAAATCCAAGGCTACCTCCTATGATTTTATTCCTGATGTTGTTTACCATGCAGTTAATAACAGAAGAACTAAATTTCCTTTATTACATAACTACATGGAAATACCGCTACATTTTAAAAAGAAATTGACTATTTAAGAGGAATACAGGGATGGCTTTAATCTCAAAAACCTATAATTGTTCCAGTAATTTCACTAGAAGCTTCCAAGAAATTTGATCCCTTGCAGTTTTGCTGTTATGGCTCCCAGGTATCAAAATAAAAGAACAAAAAAGATTGTCCTAATAGCATGTGGCAAAAATGAAAACAGGAATTTAAATTTGTCTTACAATACTTTTAATTTGTTTCTAAAGCTAATCTCCAAGATTTCTTTCTTTCTTTCTTTCTTTCTTTCTTTCTTTCTTTCTTTCTTTCTTTCTTTCTTTCTTTCTTTCTCTCTCTCTCTCTCTCTCTCTCTCTCTCTCTCTCTTTCTCTCTCCTTTCTCTCTTTCTTTCTTCCCCAAAAGAGGGATTTTGTGGTGCAAGACCTTTGTCCCTCTTGGATTTGGAGTAAAAATCATATGGATGTGCTATAAATACAAAATCACTTTATTCTTTTATGAAACTGTTTCCTTTGCCTTGACTATGTTAATTTGGCTGTGCTGCTGCTCCTTCAGTGTTATGTGCTGTTAGCCCAGTAACTCTGGATAGCTGCTGGTTCTGGAAGTTTATTCTTCCGTGATGGTTCAATAAGCACAGTCTGTTGCTTCTTAGGCCGGGATGCTTGAGATGAATTTTAATCCCTAAAAGTGGAACTCCTACTGTATAAGGTCATTAAACATTTCCAACAGCTCATTACCTTGAAAAGAAATCTCCTTAAGAAGTCATTAGGAACCTTTATAACGTGAGAGATGCAGAAAACAAAATCTTAGGGAAAGGGTGGGGGGGATTAATGTTTCCTACTTTGCTTAGGATTTTCATTTAAATTGGGAACTTGTTTGGACTTCTCCCTCTTCATGCTCTAACTGCTATATAAATGGTCATAATGTAGGTAGATTTGGTACTTACTGACTTCTTGCAGGAAGTATTAAGTAATGATGAATGATTGTCACACACAAAGGCACTGTTGCCTTTCCAATAATTTCTGTGCTTTCAGTCCATAATTTGCAGCTATCTAAATGAGCTCT
The DNA here is from genome assembly GCA_023333525.1 of Aspidoscelis tigris stejnegeri. Lineage (NCBI taxonomy): Eukaryota > Metazoa > Chordata > Lepidosauria > Squamata > Teiidae > Aspidoscelis > Aspidoscelis tigris. The sequence continues at coordinate 10,511,486 of JALMGA010000019.1, read as the reverse complement.
GGATTTGCATATAAACTTTGCTATCTGCCTTTGCATCTGCCTAATGCTTCATTATTTGTTTCCAATCCGGCATTCATCAGTGCTTGACTAGCAAACCAAGCTACAAATCATTGGTGCTGTTACAGGTTTTAAGAGGCAAAGACTTTGGGCGCGTCCCCATGGGCTCTGGTTGCTTCAGTTTTGATGCGGTTCATAAAAATGTGCATTGCAATAAAGCGTCCCCCTGCAGATTAGATCAATGCATATTCAAAGTGAATCTACCTGTCCCCATGCAAGCCACGCTTCACAAACCCACATCTTTTTTTCCCCACCCCTTCTCCTGCTGATAGGAAGCCGGGGTGATGTCACCATCCCTGTTCCACACACTGTAGCCATTGTCAGTGCCCCACAAGCCTCTTCCCACAAGCCTTAATCCAACCGTGTTCCCCAATCACCAGCAAACAGCAGTTAACCAAAGCCGCTAAAATGTTTCTAGGCAGTTTAGCACAGGTGCGCATCTCAGCTTAACTGCCTGTATAGTGGCTTTGCTGGTGACAAGAGAGCAGGATGGGAATAAGTGTTGCGGGAAGACCAGATGATCCCCCTCATTTTCTCAGATTTTGGTGGTTTTGGTGATAATTAAAAGAAATGCTCAAATAGGGCACAGCGAGCACAGGGCATGAAACCCTGCCTGCTAATGATGCAAGCTGCTTAGCTGTCAGGCACTCATTTGGGCTAAAGGAAGCCCTTGCCCGGGACAGTTGGATTGCAGCATATAGCCGCAGGGACAGCAAGACCCCGCCTGCTAATACTGCGATCGCTAGTACCTTGATCACAGGATAATGCGTGCTTGCCCCCTAATTCGGGTGTAGAACTGTTGGAAAGGGGTTTTTTTCTGCCTTGGATTTGTCTCTTTCGCCTCCTGTAGTCCGGATTAGAGGCTGTTCATAGGGACGGTCCGAGGTAAAGCAAGGTTAATTTCGGAGTAAAAATCCCATGGGGACACACACTAAACCAGGAAGCTGCCTGAAAGAGAGGAGAAAGAAGCAACCTGTAATCCTTAAAGGAGGATTAACCAGGACAGTGTGTTCCAGATATGGCTAGTGACTTTGTGCACTTACTTGTTGCCACCAACACGAGCACTAAGGGAGCCCATCTGCATATGAAGTACTGGAATGTGTTCACTTTGCATAGTATGGAGCATAAACTAGATCAGGCAGCCCCTGATCTGGAATACCCGACTGCTGGCATGCTAGCAAAGACCAGTCTGGAACACGGAGGCATACAGAAGACATGCCTCCATTTTCTGGACTAGTGGTTTTGCACCAAAGTGTTCCACTGAAATGGGTTCCCCAGGGGCTCCAAGACTAGGAACATTTGTTTCTAGCTCTTTGGAGCCCTCAGAGCCCAATCCCAAAGCTTGTTCCCTAAAGCTTGCGATGGTTTGAATGGGCAGACTTTGTTGGCTCAAACCTACTGTTTTGGGTCAGGCAAGGTAAGTGAGAAAACACCCTTTAGACTGCACGTTCTCTCAGGTCTCTGTTACAGATGGTGGGGATTGTTAGTCCTGCAACAACATCTGGAAAGTGGCCTGTTAGCAACCCCTGGTTTGGAGGTACACAGTTAAGGAGCCGGACTCTTACCTGGGAATACTGGGTTTGATTCAACACTCCTCCATGAAGCCAGCTGGGTGACTTTGGGCTAGCTACAGCTCTGTTCTGTGCTCTCAAAGCCACACCTACCACACAGAGTGTCTGTTGTTGGGAGAAGAACAAAAAGCTTTGTCAGCTGCTTTGAGTCCCCTTAAGGGCGAGAAAAGCAAAGGCCAACTCTTCTCCTTCTCCTCCTCCTTCTCCTCCTTTTTGAGGTCCTATTTTTGTTGTGGCTTTCTGACCAGGAAGTGTATATTTCGACCTGCTCAAACAAATATATTCCATGAACACCATTTTAAAGTATCGATCTAGTGATGGCCATTACCATTGCTTTATGATATGTCAGGCTGTTGGTCCATGTCATTGGCAATGACTGGCAACAGCTGTCCAATATTTTAGACAGTGGTCTTTCACAAACTGACTTGTGCTGAGTTCAGACATAACCGAAAGGGTGCCTTAGGGGGACCTAAGAGAGACCGTGTGTGTGGCTCTCATGTTCCCTATCCTCCTCTAATCCTCCTTTTCTAGCACAGAATGTTTGGCAGAGAGGGAGGGGCATATTGGTAGTGAACAATCCCAACTTTGAAGCTTTTTCTAAGATGCCTTAGAGGCTGAATCCAGACTCAATTGAAAGCTGTGCATCTTTCTTCAGCCTGCAGCAGTGGTGCAGCATTCATTCGAACAAATAAGCATCTTTTTACTTGGCTTTTTCAGGGGCACGCTGCAACCCTGCTGCAGGCAATGGCACGTTCTATCTGACAGCTGGGAAGGGACAGAGCAGCTTCTGATTGCCCTGTCAGGCAGACTGGAAGCAGCTGCACCAACCCTGTGCAGTTTCTGGTCGTCACATCAGTCAGGCAGGAAGTGACACCAGTGGAACGGTGAAGTATAGGGTAAATCTGGAGGTACCCAGAGATTCCTTTTTGTTTGCTGCTTTTTGCTGTGCCTAATTACAGCCTCAGTGATACTGCCGACTGAACTTGGCTCTTGCCTAACATGGCTGTTTTTGCACTGGCCCTGAAGATCCCATTAAGACCACATCTGGAACCCAATCTGTACCTGATCGGTACCAAAGAGGTATGCCTTGTCCCCACACAAGACCCCTTTAGGACCCTGTCCTGAAGACCCTGTCCCCACAAGTGCTAGGGAAATCCAGATTTAATGGGTCCTTTGGGCCTTTAAACCTGGATTTAATGCAGACCCCTTTAATGGTGTCCACAATCTGGTCTTAAGCTGTGAAGACCAGATTGGAGGACTTGCGTCCGCACTGCTTACCCAGCCGATGGGGTTCAGGGGTGGTCCAAGCAGAAGTGGAGCTGCGCGAATGGGTGGTGCCAATGTATTGCATCTAGCTGGTGGCATCAGCTGGTGGGCACGACCACCACTGCATCGCTGAGGCCACCATCACCACAAAGGTCACTGATGACCCACCTCCAATGCATTGGGGTAGGGGGCGACAGCGACAGGCCTCCGTCCCACAATGCAACTGCAGAACCGGGGCCTCAGGAGATAATCTGCAGCATCTTCATGGTGTCCCATTTAGCTCCTTGCTTCACCTGTCTTTTTATCAGTTCCTTTTTTTCCCTCCTCCTCCTGCTCCTCATTTTAAAAACCACAGTGGATAAGACTGTGAGATCAGAAGATAAAGGGTATTGATTTCAGGCAGAAGAACAGTTTCTAATCATCTTTCTGTTAAGTACATCATCACTGTCAATAATAGTCTAGCCAAACCTGAAGCGGCTGATTGACAAATAAATTGAAAAGGGCATCAGTCACTTTCTTCATCCGTAGAATGGGAGGGTTGAAAACACATATTTGCAGAAATGTATCTTCTAGCAGGCAGTAGTATTCTATTCTAAACCAGTGGTTCTCAACCTGTGGGTCACGACCCCTTTGGAGGTCAATCTGCTCTTTCACAGGGGTCATCTAAGACCATCAGAAAACACATAGGAACCAAAACACTGTTCCTCTATCTGTCTCCAGGCGGGTCCGCCCACATGCAGATACGCCAACATATGAGTACCTGGCGTGATGACATGATTGCGCCAACCCCATCATGTACACCCCATACAAATACAGTAGAGAGCAGCTACTGTGTAGAAAGCAGCAGTGTTGGAGGCAAAACGACACTTTTATATTCAGCTGCGGTTGACATGAATACTGTGCTTTAATTATGTTCAGTTTGTAACAATGAAAATACATCCTGCATATCAGATATTTACATTACGATTCATAACAGTAGCAAAATTACAGTTATGAAGTAGCAACGAAAATAATTTTATAGTTGGGGGTTAGGGTTAGGGTTAGGTTGGGGGTCACCACAACATGAGGAACTGAATTAAAGGATCATGGCATTAGAAAGGTTGAGAACTACTGTTCTAAACAAACAGGTAAAAATGCATTTCAGAAAAATTATTTGAATTAAATAGTACAGGCCACCTCCAAGTAGTGCCTAAATATACTGCTGTTGGGCAAGTTTCCAGAATAAAGCTATTGTGGAATAATTGTTTGTTGCCCTGATGGCTGGGGAACAGCAGGGAGCAAACAAAAGGACTTACCTGTCTAGACGCCACTCCTGTGATGGCATGACATATCTATCTGGGTATTTTGAAATACCTGGAAGTGTGTAATTGACATCTTATGCCATTCATGGCTGCCATTTTGAGCCTGGTTTGGTTCCACATATGCACTGTAGCTATTTCTAAGAGGCAAACTGTGCAAGCAGGCCTAGTTTTTTATGTAAAACTCAGGTTGCAATTTGACTATCTCCTGCAACAAGTGTCACTGTGGGCTATCACTTCAAGGGTGTTTCTGCCCTTACCTCCTCAAATCTGGATTAAGGTGATTTGGGATCTGGTCCTTGACAAATCAGGTTCATAGAGTTCTGGATCACCACAGAGACCCCATGTGTCCGCATAGGGTGTTTAGCACCTGATGCTAATAGATGCTAAACAGGGCTGCCATGTGGATGCCACAGCACGCCTCCTGAAGCCCCATTTGGCCTGAGGAGGAAGTTCCACACTGGTTTGTGGGGGAAGACCAGATTGAAGATGCTATTAAAGGGGCTCTCCGGTAATCCGGATCCAAGGGACCGAAGACCCCATTAGGAACAGAATCCAGAAGCACTCGTGCAGATGACACACTCCTCATGAGGTAAGTGGCATCTCTGGTCCTAATGGGGACTTCTCAGGTTCCTCATGGGGTCTTCATAACCTGTGCAGAAACAGACCAATATCCCTGGGCCATGTTGGGATTGTGATGTGTGGCAATCCCAACATAGCCCTGGGATAATCCCAGATTTTACACCTGTCTGGATGTAACCATACTGGAAGGAGACCTGTTGCTTTCTTTAAAACAACATTGCAAATTCAGTCGAAGGATGGGTTACAAATTTTTTTTATTATTATTAAAGAAATCCAGATTTTTCAAGTGTTTATTGAAATATCCACAATCGTTTGAAAAGTTGAGATTATCAATCCCAATTTCTGGCCCCTTGTTTTTAGTATGTTTGATTTTATTTTGTGCCCTTGAAATGATTAGGAATATTAGAGAACAGCAGTGAAATAGGGTGGTAAATAAAGACAATTGACTAGGTTGCCCGCAGGTCCAATTTTTTCCAACTTTATCTATTCACTATGCATTTAATATGTGCATTCTAGTTTCTCAAACGATCATGGATTGGAAAATAAAATTACTTTTCTGGTTTAAAGATAACATTTTTGAATTCAAGGCATGACATTACTTTTGTTTGAATCAGTACTAAGACTCTTCTCTACAGTTAAACACACTTTTTTCTTTCCAAAGAATGATAAGGCTAGAGGTAGAGTTGGAGCCAACAATGCTAATCACACTTTTTATGGGGAAGCCTTTACCATAGTCACATGTGAAGATTTTTTGCCAGATGTCTTCAATTGGGGAAAAATGCTGCAGCTGCTTGAGGCAGATCTGAAGATACCTATCCCTGAATTAAAGCCATATCTCCTCTTCAAGAAGCATGTTATTTATTGATTTCCCTTCCTCCTTTGAATGATGATGATGATGAAGAAGAAGAAAAATAAGAAGAGTTGGCTTTTCTACTCTGCTTTTCTCACCCATTTAAGGGGACTCAAAGTGGCTGACAAAGCTTTCCATTCTTCTCCCCACAACAAAACACCCTGTGAGGTAGAAGGGGCTGTGAGAGCTCAGATTAAGAGAGCTGTGACTAGCCCAAGATCACCCAGCTGGCTTCATGGGGGGTAGGGCAGAATCAAACCCAGTATTCCCAGATAAGAGTCCAGCTCCCTAACCACTAGACCAAACTGGCTCACCAATCCTCCAGTGCATAATTTGAGGTAGATTGGGGTGGGAAAGAAGAAGACACACCCAGCTTCCATGGGCAATGTCTCAGTCCAACACATTAACTACAGGGGAAAGCTATGGGGAAAGCTATGTATTTTGTTAGCTTTGTCTCTAAATAAACAATTTCTGTATTTTTAGTTTTCTATATTTTTCTATATTTTAAAATAGAAAGGGCCCTTAGGGAATTCTTAGACTGTGTCCCCATGCAAGCCATTTGGCTTTGATTGGGCATGCATGTGACCAGGTGCGGGACCGAGATTGGATGTTACCCATCCCCATGCCATTCTCGGCCATGTGGGCTGGATGTGGGCTGGGTGTGGATACAGCCGTCCCCATGCAAACTGCTCCAAGCCCCGGCATGGGGGAGCAGAGCCATGTCCTCTCGACCCCCTCTCCTCTCATTGGAAGCTGGATTGACATCATCCCACCCCTGTGCTGCCCGCTGCAAATGCCACATTCCCCCCCCCCCAGTGGCACAGAGAAGCCAGGACCAAATGGGAAAAATAATAATTACAAAAAGCAAAGCCACTAAAAGATTTGGTGGCAGTTGAGTGCTTGAGCACACCTCTGCTCCGCCTGGGAACTATGAGAACACCCGGCAAATGGAAAATCAAGCTATTATCATGCCTGCCTTGGCGATTGGGAAATGGGTGTGGAATACTTTCTGTGTAAAAGGAAAAAAATCAAGCCATTATCCTGCCTGCCTTGGCGATCAGGGAAGGGGGGTGGAATACTTGTATAAAAGTGTCTCGTGGGGCAGCAAAGGCCATTTGACCCCCTCATTGTTCCGGCTTTAACACCATTTGCTCCCAAAAAATCTCAGCAGTTGCAATCTCCAATGCACAGGGCAAGAACAGCGAGAACAGGACATGAAACCCCACCTCCCAGTGATGGGAGCGCTAATCTCTTCCCCAAATAGCCTGGGACCATTCCCACGTGCGGGCTCGGCTCACAAAGCTATGTGTGCCAGGACACTAAACTGTGACGAGACTTGTTTTTTCCAGTACCAAATTTGGTACGGGTTTGAGCGATTTGGTTCGTGGAAATTGGCCCAAATCTAAAATGCATGGGGATACCCCTTGCCAAGCCCAATTTCAATTCAGTCCAAAATGTGCATGGGGACACGCCCTTAGTAGTCTTCCAATTGTGGATAATCACATCATTTACACTGTTTAGATGGTGTCTGAATCACTGGACTATCAAACAATGGAGATCTTACCTTTCTTATCAAAGGTAAATGCATGTTGACACTGTAGTATTAAACCTTTTTATAAACAGCACACTGTATTCATGACAAAGACAGTAACTGGATTTTGTCCTCTTTCGATTCGTGCTACTGTCGCCATCAGGTCTTCTTGAATTCCCAGAAGCCCTGGGGATATCAGGTTTGCAGAAATGAAAATATCTTAGCCTCTGAAAGCGTAAAGATTTATTTTTATTTTTATTTTTAAAGAAAATCCATTTTGCTAGAGAAAATGGAGTTTTCCTCTCCCTAGAAAGCTCAGTGTGGATAACTGCCCTTTGCTTTTGGCTGAGAGTAATCCCCTGGGATCACAATTTGGAGTTCTTATCTTTCTTTGAGAAGATTGATTTGAGAGCGAGGTATGTGAGCCCTTTTATAAACAAAATTCATTAAATAGGACTGTTGCTAAGCTTTCTACAAACTCAGAGCTTGCATAAAGCTTGAGAAGTTTTGATCCAGCTTATTAAAAACATAGCTTTCTAGAACAAGGTGGTTACTATCTAAGATATTATCAGCATTCCATATTTGACTGTCCTTCATTCCAAACTCCAGTCCTGCAAAATTGTTGCTATTTCTCACTGTTCTCAGATGTAGGAGGATGTTCAATACAGCAAGATGGAAAGCACTTGGTAATGACGTCTTCTGAACATAGGCTATGACCTACAACCATGCTCAGGTAATTCAGGATCACCAGAGATGCTATTCCATATATTCTTTACTTGTCTCAAAATTCAAAAATATCGTAGAACTAATAATGAACAGATATCCAGGAAGATCTCTGTGGTATCTCTCATTGTTCTTTTTGTTTTTATGACCTGCCTTTGAACTCTTGAATGCCACTGAATGCTAAAAATGAATGAGCTAATTAATAAATCCACCACACAGCCCACAACCAAACTTCTGGGAGTGGCAGAAATGGCAAGAAAACAGCGTGCCATGCTCTAAAACCAAGTATATTCAGTTTCAGATCCTAAAAACAAGTCATGAAAACCTCAGAATATATATCTTGTGGTATTCTTTTTTTATACTTCTTTTCTTTTTTGTTTTAATAGCATTTTGGCATGCAGTAATTCCTCTTGCAAATCTCTCATAAGTGAATTCTATGTCTTTTTTGTCCTGAGTTTTATTCTGGACTATATCGTAGAATAACCCTAACCTTTTGTCTGCATGCTAGTGCAGAGTAAGGCAAGCGCCACTGGCCTCATGGTCAACCAGTGATCACTTCATCTAATGCAGAAAGGGATGCAATCATTGGTCATCTAAGAACTAATTCTTACCTGTTTATGAATCAACCAAACCTGTTTAAAGCACATACCATGAAAGATGCATTTTTTGTGTTACACTGTTTTTACTGCTGTAATGACACACTCACTGTCTTGATGACAAGACCAAACGAGCTCAGCCTGAGCATACAATGGCTGCATAAATGCACATCTGTTCTTTGAGGCACTGGTAAAATATACAAATGGCAGAAGGAGGTGATATGTCTCCAAAGACCAATTGCTGAGAATTGCAAGCAGAGCAATGTCTGTGCTCAGTCTTGCAGGATGGGCTTCCCAGTGAGCCAGTTTGGACTACTGGTTAGGGAGCCAGACTCTTACCTGGGAATACTGGGTTCGATTCCGCCCTCCCCCATGAAGCCAGCCGGGTGACCTTGGGCTAGTCACAGCTCTTTTAATCTGAGCTCTCACAGCCCCACCTACCTCACAAGTGTCTGGTGTGGGGGAGAAGAATAGAAAAGCTTTGTCAGCCACTTTGAGTACCCTTAAATGGGTGAGAAAAGCGGGGTAGAAAAGCCAATTCCTCTTCCTCCTCCTCCTCCTCCTCCTCCTCCTCCTCCTCCTCCTCCTCCCCCCCAATGCATCTGGACTAGATGAACCATGGGTCTGGTTCTCTGGCATACTTTTTACATTCTTACATTCTTATGGCTCCCTGTTTCTGATGGCTTTGGACAGTTATGGTGTGCCCTCTTGATAAAACTCCTGGGGTGCCCTATTGCATGGGATTGCACGGGGATCATCTCTCTGGAGTTCTGAAAGAAAATCTTGCTGAATGCTGTGGGACTAAATGCAGATTAAGGAAATCTGCAGCAATGGAAACTTCCCTGTTAAGACCAAGGACTCTGTTCTACAAAGTCTACCTTTCTCTCCTCTTCTGGTTTAGTTTTGGTGCCGTCAAAGGATGTTCCTTTTATTAGCCAAGCTTGCCGTCGAAGCATATTTGATATCTTTGTGTGAATTGAATGGCCACCTGAAAAAATGTTCTGTCTTTAATTTTTTTTAAAAGGTTGTTTTGGATTCCAGCAGTTAAGCTGTTCTAGGGAATGCAGCAAAAAAGACAGCCTGAAACAGCCACAACCATGCTACAACATCACACATGCAGTGAATATACTTGCAAGGAACGAATGGAAGGGTCCAGTATTTTTTCTTCCATATACATTAAGAAGAAGAAAACTTGGCTTTTCTACCCCGCTTTTCTCACCAATTTAAGGGGACTCAAAGTGGCTGACAAACCTTCTGTTCTTCTCCCCACAACAGGCACCCCATGAGGTGGGTGGGGTTGTGAGAGCTCAGAAGAGAACTGTGACTAACCCAAGGTAACCCAGCTGGCTTCACGGGGGAGGGCAGAATCGAACCTGGTATTCCCTAACCACTAGACCAAACTGTCTCATTAAGAGCCCCCATATCTGTTTTCTAGAAAAGTAAAACTAATTTGCTCAGAAATTATTCTCACCCTACAATTGCATTTCAATAGCTTTCCTATACTCCTATTGATTCTTAGCAGATTTATTATTGTAAAAGTATCAGAAAAATAAACATTAAAATGGAAACATTAGATAACAATATTCAGGACAATTTTGTAGTTTCCTGTTTTGTTTAAGATTTTGCCAGCTAGAAAGGATATTACCATTAAATGCTAAATAAAACATTTGAGCATCTATTATAATGCAAGTGGGTTTGAAATTTGCTCTGGTATTAAGTCTGTAAAATTGGCAGATTACTTCATAAACGTATTTTATAGTCTAAAGCATTTTAATACTGTTTACAATATGTTTTTTGAAAGATCAATTGTGCATACAATTATGTTATCAAGTTCTTAAACATAGTACAAAATTCAAACAAGACAGCCTTGGAATTACACTAAAATTGGTGAAGTCAACACATCTATAAAATGACAAATCAAATCCATTAAGTAGCTGTTTTTTAAAAAAGGAAGTTGAGACTTTGTTCTCCTTCATTCTATATTTAGCAATGAAAATGCTCACTAGAAACTCACTACAATGAGGGCTTTACTCAGATAGGGTCTTGGAATTATATCTGACTGCCTACATATCAGATGGAAGTGCACCTGACAATTCAACAGAGAACTGAAGGAATACCTGAAGGAACAACTTCTCCCATATCAACCTGCCCGTACCTTAAGACCTGGAGGAGAGGCTCTCCTGGTTGTCCCACCACTCTCAGCAGCAAAAGCAGTGGGCACCCGGCAGCGGGCCTTCTCAGTTATGGCCCCCAGGCTATGGAATAGTCTCCCCCTTGAGGTTCGTCAGACTTCCTCACTGTATATGTTCAGGAGGGCGGTGAAGACTCACCTCTTTACTCTGGCCTTCAGTTAAATGAGAACACATTCCCCCCACTTGCAGACGCTGTTGTTTTAATATATGCTTTTATCTGTTGTGATATATTTGGTTTTAAATGTTGTTACCTGTCCTGAGAGCTTCGGGTATAAGGCAGGGTAGAAATGTAAATAATAAACAAACAAACAAACAATACCCTGGTATTGCTTAGAGAACAAAGGTTGCATACAGAAAGACAACCAGAGCAACCTTACCTTTTAATCATTTTTTCACTCCCTTGGTAGTCAATTTTTCCCCCTTAGGCCACTGAGATATTTTAAATAAACCACAGACCAAAATTCCAAAGTGCTTTATCTTTGGAATACTTTAATACAATTCTTACAGCAGTCCTGGAAGGGAAATGTAAGAAAACCCATTACATAGCTAGACTTGGCAAGTGTGATAAAGGCATCTTTTTAATAAAGACAATCATTTACGGCTCGTAACTTTTTTTTTTTAAAGTAAATTTTCGATGTCCTTCAGATTTGTTTTCTCTTCAGTTATTACTTTTTGACTGAAATTTAGCTATATTGCTAAATTTGCCATGTCTTGCTGTTTTCCACTTCAGTACTCAGAGATGATGCCAGAATACCACAGATTTTCCCAGGAATTTAGGGGGCAATATTTGCCCAATGTTTCTCCCAATGGCTTCTGCCGTCTCTTACCTACTTGTTACTGTTTTATTGAATGTTCAAGGAAAATCAAAAGTACAGGGACTCATCTTCCTATCCACAGTGATAAGGGTCATGCCCATTTCCTTCTTCCTATAGATACTGAAGAGGAACCCAGATACAAACAAGAAAGCAGTCATACAGGCTGGTTTGGTTTAGTGGTTAGGGAGTGGGAGTCTTACCTGGGAATACCGGGTTCGATTCCACCCACCCCCATGAAGCCAGCTGGGTGACCTTGGGCTAGTCACAGCTCTCTTCTGAGCTCTCATAGCCCCACCTACCTCACAGGGTGTTCTGTTGTGGGGAAAAGAATAGAAAAGCTTTGCCAGCTGCTTGAGTCCCCTTAAATGGGTGAGAAAAGTGGGTAGAAAAGCCAACTCTTCTTCTTCTTCTTCTTCTTCTTCTTCTTCTTCTTCTTCTTCTTCTTCTTCTTCTTCTTCTTCTTCGTGAATTATTCCTACACATGGGATCCCAGCTGCTTCTTGGCTTAGCTCTTCTTCTACCACTGTCCCTGCTGCCCTCTTCAGACTTTTGAAGGTGAGGAGTGGAAGTGAGGAGGCAACATCTACAGGGCTGGATGATAACACAGCAAGCAAAGGGAGAGACAGGGGGAGGGGGAGACCAGGTTGCACACCACACTCCCTTCTCCTTTCCCTTCTTCTTTTGCACTGTAGCTGCTGCCACCATTCCGAAGAGCCAAGTTTCATATTCTGCTGAATCTAACCCCTTGAAGGGACTCTTGAATGCATGAGGAGGTTTAGCATTTTTGAGTCCTGCAAGTAACACTGACCTCCCATTTGTCTCCCCTCCCTTCCCTATGCATGTGCAAAAAGCCGTCAGGCACTCAGCTATTCAGACACATGGTACATTCTTTCTTATCTTGCATAGATTTCAGTCATTCAAAGTACCCTGTATGATAATTCACAAGTATGCAAATCAGTTAAAGTGGGGGGAGGAAAGGAAAGGAATGCAGCCAATGATTGACAGGAGAAATGACCAATCAGCTCCTGCTGCAGGGAGTGGTTTGGAATGATGGGTGGCAATTGGTAGGACTTGAACTTAGAGAAACATGTGGTTGTGAAATAATGATGGTTTGGTCTGCACCAACAACTGTCTTTGGCCCTGGTCACACCTACAGGAGATAGGATGTGCTATTCATCATTCAAACTGAGGTTGTGCCAGTTATGTTCACACTTAGATTGTTACGGGTTGTCCTCTGGCCATCCTCGCTTTGGGTTGCATCACTCATACCTTTCTCCGCGATCAACCTGAGCCTCCTCCATGGAACTCTTAGCTCTCCACCCCTTTTGCTGCGTCAAATCTATCTCCTTTCTGATTGGGTGGCATTGTGTCACTCAAAGGAGGTGAGGGTCTGTGTTTATGGGTTTTTTTAAGCCTGCTTCTCCACCTCCATGCACCCTTGTTTATGTGCTTTTCTTCTCCGTGTGATTAATTTAAAATAACAATAATAAATTTGCAGAAAAATGCTAGATAGAGGAATCATACACATAAACTGAGAAGAGAAAGGGAGGTGCCTTATGAACACTGTGTGTGCCGCCATCCCATAGACATTGGTTACAAAGAAAGACTGGACCCCACCCACCACAACATGGTTCAGCCTCCTGTAGCCACCACCCCTGCTCACACTGAGAAAGAGAAGATGTCCTGGCATTCCAGGACAGGATGAGTCCTTTGAAAAAGAGGACCCCGGTTAAAACAATCTGGCGGGGATAAGCCAGCTTGGAAAAGGAACTGAGTAAAAATAATATGAGTAACGCGACCAGAAGACAACCTGAAGCCATCTTAAACCAAAGTTGTGACTAGGGCCTTTGTGAGCAGTCCTGAAATGGTCTGGTGCTTGATTGTGGTTTAAAGTGGATCTTCAAACTCTGGTGTAGTCAGGCCCTTGATCTCTGCTGCTCTTTTAAAAGCTTGTTGTAGTAACCTGTTTTTAAAATTCTACTTTGTTCTTACCTCTCCTAAGCTATTTATTTATTTTGCTATCTGTAGGTGTATACATGCCAATGTTTTTGTTTGTTTTCAGAGTTTCACTGTTGAAGTAGCATAGAGAGCTTCCAGATATTCTTTCTGATACATATTTTATGTTCTGCAGCCAATTGAGGTCTTGTGTTTTTTTTAATTACTCAGTGTGACAAAATTTAATAGCTGATTTAGCCAGTGGGAGTAAAAGAGAGGCAGAAAGAGCAAGATGCCTCTGATAGTTTTTAGACAACACACTTGTTAAATGATAAAGCGAGTTTGGGTCCCCTCAAGATCAATAATTAATTTGTTAATCGGAATCTAGAATAATATTATAGCATTCACTATCTAATTAAATTATTAAACTCTTAATCTTGATTGCACATAATTAGTGTTTATAAAGCATGATGAAGCTAGGAAGTATGGTTCTGATTGCCTCCAGGAATGATCATTGTGCAAAAAGGTCTCTTTTGGCCATGCTGGATGTAAGGCAATGGCTGATTATTATTACCCACTTTGTATTTACTAAAGAATTCAGGTTCATTTTGAGTCTGACACTGTGATTGGAGAGGAACATTATCAGCACACATGGTACAGTTTATCATGTCTCACTTCTTAATTATCTTTGTAAACAAAGCTAAAAGGCTGAAGTGGATAAGAAGAAAGCCACTCTCTTGTGATAATCAATAATGCAAAATATATTTAAACTGACAGTGTTCAAAGCAGTGCCTTAAAATTGGTTACCAGGAAGATTAACTGGGGGGAAAGCTTTACATTAACTGATCGTTTCTGACAATTCCACAAGATAGCATGAAGTTTGGATTAATTATACCTTCTGCTTATCTCTTTGTGCTAGTTTTATCTCTGAAATATTCAGCAGAGGTTATGCTAGTCGTGGCCGGATTTTTACCGAACTCCCAGGCTTTAAGAAAGATGCAGTTCTCACCACTTAGATGTGAATGTTCAGGTGATATGTAGTGGATCAGATTAAATTAAAATGTATATCCATTTGTTAAGCTTATTGAGAGAACAAGTTGAGAGACTTTTTATCTGTCTGTCTGTCTGTCCCGCCCTATACCCGTAGGTCTCAGGTTGGGTTACAAGTTTTAAAACAACAAATTACAACCAATATATAATTAGAAACAATAATATCCATTAAAAACACTTTAGAGATCGAACATATTTAAAAGCGTATACTAAATATTAAAATTTACTACGGTGGGGGGAAAATATAGTCACATTAGCCAAAGGCCAGGGCAAAGAGGAGCATGTTCACTGCCTTTCTAAATGTATACAGAGAAGGGGCGCGAGGCACCTTGAGGGGGAGACTATTCCATAACCTTGGGGCCATTACCGAAAAGGCCCCTTTCCTGGGTGCCCACCTGCCTCACTACTGAGGGTGGTGGGATAACCAGGAGGGCCTCGTTTCCACAGGCAGGTCATTGTGGGCTTAAATCTCCACATCCTCATTTCTTCTTTTTGTGCATTGCAGCAGGAGTCCTCTGTGTGGAGAGGTGGGTAAAGTGAAATTACTATGTGGTTAGTGTAAGAGATGCTCAGTAGAAACACATCTGTGATAGAAACAAGGGGGTCTGATGATCTCTGGAGAGCTTTTGTAGAATGTGCAGAAACATATAGCAGAAATAACAGTATGACCATTACACTTTTAAAAAAATAACTGCATGGTGAACACAAACACATATGATTGAACAAACATGATTCAGGCCCTAGCTAAATACAAGGCTTACCTCTCCTTTTATAATGAATTCTGCTAACACTCCACATCTAGTTGGAACACACAGCAAGAAAGCAGCTTCAATGCACTTTGTGATCGGAACAAAACAAAATGCTATAACGTGCTCAAGGTATAGAAGCAATGCTGCACCACACTGGGAACTCCATGCCACCAGTGCAGTGATTGGTTTACACAAGTTGTCATCCTTTCAATATTCCCACCATTTACGCTTCTGTACTCCAGCACAAAGGCAGAAACATTTTGGTTTTGCACTCCAGCTCAAAGACAGAATTGCCTGTCAGAATTTTGTACTTCAGTGCAAAGACAAAAGCTGTGGTTTTGTACTTCAGAACAAAAGCGATATCACCTGTTGCAGTTTGTGGTTCACCACTAACGGTAGAAACTTTGTGGTTGTGCACTAGAGCACAGAGGTAGAATCACCTGTTGCAATAGTGTCCTCCAGCACGAACTCAGAAAATAAAGCTAAAGCAGAGAGAGTAGGCTTTTCATTCTGTGGAAAGGGGAGGATCCCACTCTTTGAGTGAGCTGCTGTAATCTTTGACACTACACCCTTTCACAGCCTCCTGAAGTGCTCAGGTTCCACAAGTCCTGTCGTGTATGTGTGTGTGTGTGTATAAACACAAATAATGATTATGCTTTCCCTGTGCAAAGAAGCACTTTGCAGATAACATGCATATGAAGTTAACTATTGCACATCATTAGTGTAATCACATCTTTGGTCTACCCGCTGTGTACAATGTATCAAAGAATGGTATAACTTGTGTGTAGCTAGACTCTGAGTCAGTCAGTCAGTCAAAGGTTGTTGTGGTTTCTAACTAAATACAAAATACAAGCACAATAAATGCATCAACTAACTTTCTAACCATCTAAGCTGAATTCAATATCAGAGAAATAGCCATGTTAGTCTAATTCAGCAGTTCTCAGCCTGTGGGTCGAACTACCCTTTCAAAGGGATCGTGATGAGTCTCCCGCCGCCCTCCCCTCCCTCCTCCCAGCTGCCCCGCCCCCATGGTTGTGGGTCTCCACAACATGAGGAACTGCATTAAGGGGTTGTGGCATTAGGAAGGTTGAGAACCACTGGTCTAATTTGAAAAGTCCAGCAAGGTCGTTAGTAGCCCAGGAGAAGGATTGGTGGCATGAGCTTTCGTAGACACGTCTTCTTCTTCAGATGCTTGGGCCCCCTAGCATCTGAAGAAGTAGACATGCCCATTGGGCTCCCTGGCATCTGAAGAAGTAGACATGCCCATTGGGCTCCCTGGCATCTGAAGAAGTAGACATGCCCATTGGGCTCCCTGGCATCTGAAGAAGTAGACATGCCCATTGGGCCCCCTGGCATCTGAAGAAGTAGACATGCCCATTGGGCTCCCTGGCATCTGAAGAAGTAGACATGCCCATTGGGCTCCCTAGCATCTGAAGAAGTAGACGTGCCCATCGGGCCCCCTAGCATCTGAAGAAGCAGACATGTCTACGGAAGCTCATGCCACCAACCCTTCTCCTGTTAGGCTCCTAGTGCTACTAACTACCTTGCTGGACTAAGTTGAATTCAGTTGTGATGAAATTAAGCATTTATAACAGGATCGCTTCAAAACCTCATTCTATTATCATTTAAGCAAAATGTGGCAGCAGCCTACTTAGTATCTTGAAATTTGTTAGAAAGCCAAAAGTCAAAAAGTGAAACAAAAATAGTGTTGGAAGAAATAAAATTGGAGTAGGAAAAACATGTGTCTAGGGTGGTCAGAGATTCACTTCTACACATCCCATTGTTTTAAAAGGCTCCTTTTGCTTGTATAATCTTTAAGGATCATTATCTAGCCCACGGAAGGTTTTAAAAAGTTATCAGAACCTTGAAGTGTCTATCATTAGCTAGAGAGAAGACACAAAGGTTTCCTGTGGGTGATCAGCTATTCCCTTCCATACCATCCATTCCTTTTTTGATTTCCTTTTAACTTTGCCATCTGGTATGCTGCCTGTCTTCTAAAAAGATCTATATTTGATAGGTGTCACATAGCTAGGAAGAAAGAGATGTCTGATTTTGATTTTCAACTGGTGTTCCACAGAACGCTGGCATTCAGCTGTGGTCACAATCCCTTCAGAGCCACCAAAGAGTCTGAGTTTCTGGTTGCAGAGTAGCAATGAAGTGACAATAACTTTATTGTGATGTCTCAGTTATGATTTGTATCCAAGATTGCCTTTCTTCTACCTTACAGTAATTGGGTGAGGGGAAAAAAAAGGTTATAGTTTATTGTTTCGCCAGTCTGTAAAGATGAGCAGGGAGGAAGAAAATAAATAACTAAGGCTGCTTTGGAGTGAATTTGAGATGCATAAATGTGACAAAAGAGCACAACACTTGAACAGCAAGCTGGTCAGATACCTTTCCTGGTCACAGTTTTTGCCTGTATAATTTGGCTGAATTCAGACATTGAAATTTGAATTGAATTTTACGATATTTGTATGCTAACATTCGAATGAATATGAATGTTTCCAGACATTTGTAAGAATAGTTCAGACATTCCTTTAGCTGGGGAAACGTATCAGGTACATATCTGTTCATATCAGATACATATCCGTTCATACCAGATACGTATTGAATGTTCATACAAATACGTACAAATAGATTTGTATTGAATAGAATTTTTCCTCATTCGAATGTGATCTACTTGTACAAATACGGACTTTCAAACATTTGATTCATTTTGAATCAAATGCCAAAAAAACCCATTCATGTACATCCCTTGTGATCAATATTTCTACATTAAACTTGATTTTGTATATATCTACGTCATATATACATTGTATGAAAATTAATGTTCCCTTTCTCAGAGGCAATTTCTCCCTCTCTCTTTTGAAAATGTGTACCTTAATATACATATCAGCCTGCATGCATTTAATCTTTCCTCACTTGAAGCTTCTGTGTTCCAAATTGTCTTCCACTTTCTCTACAACAGGCTTTCCCAAACTGTGGGTCGGGACCCACCTCTAGGAAATTTAACCGTATTTGAAATAACTTTTTTGATGTAATTATTTAATTAAGTAATAAAAAATTGTATTAAAACTTTGTTATTTGAAAAGTCCTTTATTCATATTGGTAATGGTTAAATTTCCTAGAGGTGGGTCCCGAGTTGGTAAACTTATATTAGATGGGTCGTAGCCCAGACAACATTGGGAACCACTGCTCTACAAAGCTAAAAATGCATATTGCCTTCCATTAGATCTGCATTTGTGAGGAAAACTTTGGAAACTGGAATTATCTAGACTTCTAAAAAAAAATGTGATCTAATTTTCATCTAAATAAAGGTATGGATCTTCTGCATGAGAGTCACTCAGAGGATCATCGGCCAATGGAATTTGCTTCCAGAAGAGGTGGTAACAGGTACCAGCCTAGATGGCTTTAAGGAAGGGTTAGTCAAATTCAAGGATGACAGATGTATCAATGGCTACTAAAATGGATGACTAAGTACATCTTTCAGCCTGGGGGGACAAGGAAGATGCTTCTAAGGCCATTTGCTGGGATTTGAGAGCAGGACAGGGTTTGCCCTTGTCTCTGATTGAGATGCCCCTGGGCAGTTGGTGTGTGAGACATGATGCTGGACTAGATGGGCTGTGACCTGATCCAGCAGGGCTCCTCTTATATTCTTATGAGAGTGGAGCCAACACTATAAATGAAGATTGCTTTAAAAGTGATCTTTGTTAGTTCCTTCATTGATCACAGGAGTAGCGACATGCTGTTCACATGCCTGCCACTGCTCTGAGCAAGAGTAATATTGAAATGGGAATTTTTTTGCCCCCCTGTTCAGCGTTTCCACCCAGGAGCTCCTCAGGTGAACACAGGAGGTAGCCATGAAAGCTGGGCATTTTCTTCTGCCTGGTGAAGGAAAGTAATTGATCAGGTAAATCTGAGTGCTGTCCCTTCTCTTGAGCAATGAGGGAACACTCTCAGAGTCACCTCCAGCAGTTTACCTGTATAATGTTCTGAGTCCTAATGGTGCAGTGAGGGCCATAGGGCCTGTGAAAGACTTTTCCCTGCAGGGCAAAAAACACCCCAGAATTTTGGTAACCCGCTCTTCAAAACAGAATTCTGTTCAAGTGCAGTATGGCTTGAACAGAAGAGCTTTCAGAGGGCCTCAGAGGAAGAATTGTTGAGGTGAGTATCCTACAGATTTCATTGCTTGGGCACAGTATATAATCCTCAAAGAACCTCAAGGTGACAGCTAAGACTCTGCAGGTATCTCTTCTACTTGACAGAATCTGTATTTTTGAGGCTACCATGCAAAAATAATCAAATAATAATAGTCTTCATAGAACGTTACCATGGAGAAAACTACTACTAACCAAAAGAGATAAATTGCTGCACCTCTTGGAGTTGTCAAAGACCATCTGCATGTTCTACAGCACTATTGGAATGGTGTTCTGTGGACAGATGAGATTAAGGTTGAGCATTTTGGTAAATGTACACAGAAGTATTCAGGAGAAAAATAAACTCTGCAAGTAAATAGCAAAACCTGTACCCCATCCATGAAAAATGATGGAGGGAGTATTATGGTATAGGGCTACTTTGATAGCTTGAAAGTGTCCAGTGAATTGCAGACTATATCAGGGAATCCTACAGCAGAATGTCAGGGCATCACGTTGTGAATTAAATTTAAAGCAGGTTGGGACTAGGGATGTGCACGAATCTGTTTTTGACATTCGAATCCGAGTAGATTTGAATGTCATAAAATCCTATTCTATTCAGATATTTAAGATTCAAAATCTGATTTGAATCCGAAACATTCGAATCCATACATTCTAATGTTAGATTCGTATTTAAAGATACGAATATTGACAACATTTGTATATGTTATACGTATCTGTATACATTCCATACAAATCTGAATGCATCCCGTATTATCCCCTATGCATCCCGTTTTAATTCCGTATTTTAAGCGCAAGATATGTATAATTTTCACGGAGATTCATATATGACAGATACAAATCTACACATTCAAATTATTCAAAAATCAGTATTGGATTTTCAAAAATCTGATTCGAGTTCAAATGTTCAAATTCAGATTTTTGAAAATCCAATTTGAGTTTGAATGTCAACATTCGACGGATTTTGAATCGAATCCCTAGTTGGGTCTTGCAGCATGATAATGATAAAAAACACAGAAGTAAATGAACAGAGTGATTCAAACAGAAGAAATTCCATAGTTTTGTATAGAATAATAGACCAAAACAGAGTTAAACATTGCTTCTTATGGGTAGGGTCAGATCAATTCACACCAAACTGACTGAGAACACCTGACTTTAATTACTGTCTTTTCAAAAGATCATTATCTTAGATGTTCACATTCTTTTTCCATCAATAAATTTTATCCAATAAAAATATACAGCACTGTACAATGCATATTCTAGGAACTTCACCTAAAGAAATCCAGATAAGTCTAAAGGGTTCATAAACTTCTCCCCACAATTGTACGTAGGTAAACAGAATTAACATCAAAACAGTTAGCTTACCCATTCCCATTCAACCAGCCATTAGTTTCCTAGTGAACATCATTTCTGAGAGAAATCTAATCATCTTATGAATAATATCCAAGCTTATGTTAACTAAAAGAAAATTAATATCTGCCATCCAGCCTCACAGCACTTGGTAAATTAACCAGAATAATTTTGTTTTCCCAGTAAATACTATTAATTTTAAAATTATTTTCTTTTTTTAAAACCGTCTTGCCACTTATCAGTTTAAGTGCTAAGTCATAGATGCAGTTAATAGAATTTAAAATTTTTCAAACTGATCACCAGGGTTGATTCTGGATGATAAAACCAATCACTCTCAGAGAATTCTGCAGCAATTTTGTTTCAATTAACCATGTTATACATTTCATTGCTTGGCTAATGCCGCAAATCAAGAATGTATCAGTGTCATTTTTCACCTGATTATTTGTGTTCTAGGGGTTGTGGTGTTTGTGTTAATTATTGATGCTAGATAGTAATATTTGGATATATTTCTTCATTACAACAGAACCACATGAGACAGCATAGATTCTAAGTGATTATATGCAGTTGATGGCTGCATATAATAGAAGGCCATGTGCCATGAGAAACTCTTAGGTCCCTTTCAGATGAGGGATGTGCACGAATATTCATAGGCACCTGACATCTGATTGAATGTGCCCAATTTCAACATTCAAACTCATATTGAATGTCCTGAAATTTCAAATGTAAACATTCAAATCGAATTTCAAACTTTGGATCTATTTGAATTATCTGGACATTTGTATGTGTAAGGGTTCGTACATGATGCGTGCTTGAAGATCCACATCTTTCCTGCATCTGTATGCATTTGTACACATCTGTACGGGATGAAAACAGGTTGCATACGGGATAACAGTGGGATGCATACAGACATGTACAGATGCGTACAGATGTGTACAGATGTGGGGAAGATGCACACATGCATATTTGAATGAAAAATTTGAACAAATAGATTCAAATTTGGTAAATATGAATCCAATCTTCTTAAATTCAAATTTAAAAGATCCAAATCAATCCAATTTGAATAGAATGTAAAAACAAAACAAAAAAACATGCGCATCCCTATTCCAGACTAGCGGATACAAATCCACAGTTATATAAAAATTGGGAGCTTACGTGGCTGCAAAGCAACAACTTGTTGTCCCCACACCAAATGGAGGTCCACAGCTTCCTCCTCAGCAGCTGCAAGACTTATGTGGCTTGCACGGTGAGGTGCGTGTCACGTGAGATGGAGCAGCCAATGGGAGCTGAGGTGCAGGCTCAGCTCTTGTTGGCTGTTTCTCAACGCCCTGTCAGGATGGTGGGAAACTTCGAATTTACCTGATACTGTGGAGCAAGTGTTGATCGTTCTGTAGCAGTATCGGGTGACAGGCATGACGCCCACACACTGATTGTGCATCAGAATAGTGTATTCACTGAAAGCGTAAAAACTACCCCACTAGAGATATTAAAAAAACTAAAATGTAAGTATATAAAGAAATGTCAGAATATAAGCCAATAAACAAGTATGATATCTAATTACTCAAAGGGTACAATAACCCCACTGAAAATTTTTTTTAAGTGATAATAAAAAATAAGAAGGGAAATTTATCAAGAAATTTATAAAATGTAAAAACCAAAAGGCCAGACGCGTTTTGACAACTCAGTCTTCCTCAGTGGCCTATACACATATACTACAGTAATAGAAATTTATAAAATGTAAAAACATTTTATAAAATGTATTTTTTAAATGTATTTTTAAAAAACTAAAACAGCTCACAATTGTGATTCTATGTAACATAGAATCACAATTGTGAGCTGTTTTACTTTTTTAAAAATACATTTTATTATTGTAGTGTATGTGTATATTCTGACCTTCACCTGAAGGTTCCAAAGCCGGTCAAGCACTCAATAACAAATACAGAATAAAAATATATTAAAATATACTATATTTATATATATTTACCCCCACCCCAGGAGGGTAAGTAAAAGCCTGAGTGAAGAGATATGTTTTACTCAGGTACCAAAACATTGATTTGTGGCGTATTTCTAGGGGAAGGCTGTTCCAGTGCCTGGGGGCCATCACTGGGATGGTCTTCTCACATGCCACCTTTGTGTCATCGTGTGAGGCAGAACTACAAGAAGGGCCTCCACTTCTGATCTTCATGACTGGGAAGTTCTGCTGCAGACGCAGTACACCAGTGTGGGGGAGGGGAGTGGGGGGTGGCATGACCTTATAGATCTGCATTAATGCGCAGATCTGAGAACGTCTAGACACATACTGTATAGGCCCTTAATCCAAGCCAGCAGGGACACTGACAGATATCCGTACATTCTGAAAACTGGGAGACAGAGTAGATGGAGTGATGTCTAATACTCCTTCTTTGAACTCTTTTCTGCCTCCCATTGTCATATCTCATCCTACCTCATAGAGTTAAAATGGGACGCTTCTCTAATCTAGCACCCAAGCACATGGGTTTCAGTTCCTCTGGTTTTTCCCCTCTGAAGTGGATGAATTCAGACAGAAATGAATTTTGGTGATCTGAGCCTCTCTACCATCTCTGCCGTGTACTTAATTTGTGACAAGTGTTTCAGCAAAGAATTCCAACAAGGGGAAATAAATGTCTCTGGGAAAGGTTGATTCAAAGCCCCTCTTCCCTGTCCTCTGTGATTAATTTTAATTCCTAAAAATAGATATCTGGTTTTGCTGGGAAAATTTAGATTTACTACAGTGGAAGCATTTTGGGAAAGTGCACGGAAATTGCCTAAACGGGATGGAATAGAAGACTTTTCCCCTCCACCACCATCACAGACCTCTTGCATCATCAGCTATTATGGTCACTGTAATTTGGACTATCTGGGCTTAGATAGGTTTTTTAACACCCCTTCTCTACATTGTAGTAAATACCTTAGAAGCACCGAGCTAAAAGGAACATAATGGATGCAAGGCATTTATCCCAAAAAGTGAAAATGCATGAGTAGAAAGCTGTTCTGTTTGGATCTGGAAATGATCCCTCATTTCCAAAGTTTCCTATTCTTAATACAGATATTTTTCCTGCAGTTTATGGTGGTGAAGTTTGAGTTCCTATTCTCAGTACAAACATTTTTCCTGCACTTTATGGCAGTGAAGTATGGCTGTGACACATGGAGAAAAGTAGCTGATGTGGCAAAGCAGAAAATGTGCTGTTAAGTCTTTAACAGTAACATTGCAGTTATCACCTTGTGGTTTTAAACATAAGGCACTCCTGCCTTTATAATTGGACATAATCATATTTAATGAAATTACTTCTTTATTTAGAAAAAAATGCTTTAATCCCTGGTAGATTAGAAAACAGCAATGTTTTAACGTCTGCTAATGAAAGGGCATTTGAAATACCACTGCCTAACCATGCTTTTAAAAACAAGATCAAAGGTACGTGCAGTATGAGCTTTAAAAAGTGAAAGATTGATTTTTATATGAGTTACGAGGATAAATGTGACATATTTCTTCAGAAGGCTTATTTTGTTATCTCCTGAAATAATGAAAAAGCTACTGAAACTCAATATGCATTTTAAAATCTTGTAATAAAATAAGTAATATGGCTGAGGAATGCAAACTGATATTAGTTTTGACATTCTATTTGCTTTATGTCCAACTTTATCTCAATATGCATTATTCACAAGCAAAATGCACCCTTCTTTATTAAGTCTTAATCAAATGCATTTTATTGTAAGTGTCAATTCAATGTTTTGCTATTGAATTTTGAATTTAAATACTGAGCTCTTTTAAGAATATAAAGTAGAATGGTTAAGAACGGTTGATGTAATACCATTGTTTTTTAAAGTGTAGTTAGGATGTGGGTAAAATTAATTGTTCCATGTTCCTTTTCAAATCTGTTCTTCCTAATAGTAATATATTGGACCATAATCTATGCTCACTAGACATATTTGATCATACCGTTCAGCAGGACTCTTTTGG
The DNA here is from genome assembly GCA_023333525.1 of Aspidoscelis tigris stejnegeri. NCBI lineage: Eukaryota > Metazoa > Chordata > Lepidosauria > Squamata > Teiidae > Aspidoscelis > Aspidoscelis tigris. Next base: position 10,486,797 of record JALMGA010000019.1, on the reverse strand, counting down.
AAATGGAGAGTTTTCTTTTTCCATGGTACTCCTTCGTCATGTTTCTGAGATTGTGCCTTCCCCACTTCCACTTTCAGGAGATGAAGTCCAGAGGAGCAGAATGAAAGACCTTTAAGGCCAAGAGAGGTACTTAGCCGGCTTGTCTGCACTTACCTGCTAGTGAGCAGTGGTCTTTACTAGGGACGTGCATCCCCTAGTGCAGTGGTTCTCAACCTGTGGGTCGCGGCCCCTTTGGGGGTCAATATACTCTTTCACAGGGGTCGTTATGAAGTAGCAACAAAAATAATCTTATGGTTGGGGGTTAGGGTTAGGTTGGGGGCCACCACAACATGAGGAACTGTATTAAAGGGTCATGGCATTAGGAAGGTTGAGAACCATGGCACTAGTGAACAGTGGTGCTCGCTAGCCCTGGAGTGGACTAATACCTCACTGCAGTGAGCTAGTTGTGGGCTGTTCAAAATCAGGCTAGAGTCCCTTCCAGACTAGTGGATAAAAATCCGCAGTTAGTAAAAAATTTGCAGCTTACTTGGCTACGGTGTTATGACACATTGTCCCCACTCCAAATGGAGGTTGGCAGCTTTCTCCTCAGCAGCTGCGAGACTTCCTTGGCTTACACGGTGAGGTGTGCGTCATGTGGGATGGGGCAGCCAACGGGATGGGGCAGGCTCAGCTCTTATTGGCTGTTTCTCCACCATTCTGTCAGGAGTGCTGATCATTCCACAGCAGGTAAATCCGTAGTAGTGGCAGCATGATGTGTGAAGGATGGGGCACCAGGTGTGACGCCCATGCACCGACTGCGCATTGGAATGCTCACTATCCTCTAGACTGGACACACCCTAACTCTCTCACAGACAGCAGCATCTGTACCCTCTTTCAAATGTGGCGCTGTGCGTGGGCATGGCAGTGCAGCTGCTCCATGTCCAGATTGCCATGGCAATATTTGGGACCGCACCAAATGTTGCCATGGTGATCTGTCCTGCCCTGGCATCTGCACTTCATAAGAACAGAAGAACATAAGAAGACAAGTTGGCTTTTCTACTCCGCTTTTCTCACCCATTTAAGGAGACTCAAAGCGGCTGACAAAGCTTTTCTGTTCTTCTCCCCCACAACAGAACACCCTGTGAGATGGGTGGTGCTGTGAGAGCTCAGAAGAGAGCTGTGACTAGCCCAAGGTCACCCAGTTGGCTTCATGGGGGAGGGCAGAATCGAACCCAGTATTCCCAGATAAGAGTCCGGCTCCCTAACCACTGCATACCAGATGCGTACGAGATACGTAATAATGCATACAGCACATACAAAAGTTGTCGACATTCATAAGTGCAAATTTGAATAAAAAATTTGAACGAATAGATTCAAATTTGCTTAATTTGAATCAAATTTGGTTAAATTCAAATTTTAAAGATTCAAATCGAATCCCCAAAATTGCATTTGTGCACACCCCTAGTAGGGAGCAAAAGCAACTGATTTCTAGCACCAATGCTGGAACAACTATGTTTTGTTTGTCTCCTGTACCACAGTTATGAATTGACATCACAGTAGCATACAGCTGGTCAAATTTAGCTATGCTGGGATACTGTGAATAGCAACGGAAGCTGAAATTGTGGGAGAAAGATAGTAATCGGGGATCAGTCCAAGGCTCAGTCAGCTCATTTACAATGATGCTAGAGATTCATTGAAGGGAGAGACCTTTCTCTGTTGGTGGAACTTTTTAAAATTCTTCTTGTAATTTACTCAGAACCCAAAAGATGGGGCTTGCATTACATTTATGAAGCATACTTTTATGCCCATGAAAAATCATGGTTCATATGCACTGTTAGATGGTCTCAGCATTATCAAACACTGTTCTTGGATCCCTTCTTCCCACTGAGAAGTGAAAACTCCTAAGCCATCTGTACACTGATGGAAGGCCATCTGTGCACAAATATAGTCTCAGGGCTTGTTCATCCTCACTGGAACAGCGGGCTTATCCAAGATGGAAATTTCATGGGAGAGCAGAACCATGAGATATTTTTTAAGGAAGTGTTCTGCTAAGCATGAAATACAGAAACTCCACTGTTTCATAAATAGCACTGGACAAAATAAAGAATACTGGATGCTCTTTGTGCACTTTGTACAGTCTTAAGCTTAGAAGTTAGCAGGGTCTAGGCTGATTGGTACTTGGATGGGAAACCACCAGGAAATATCACAATTTAGATCTAAGGAAAGACATATCCTGGAATAAAGTTCAACAAGTAACTTCTGCACTGCCACTAAAACTTCATCCATCCGTCCATGCAATCATCAAGGGTTGTTTAAATGCTTTGGAACCCTTTCCTTTTGTTTATTTAACAACAGATGCATATTGTTAAGAATAGATAATATCAATCCCATTTTTGCTGAAAGTGAACCAATTCTACAACAAATTAAAAATCCATTTATGAAATCTCAAGCAGCTAGGCCTGGGGTAAACCATTCAGGCACAAATGCAGCAGACTGCTACAGCTTGGCAGATCCAATACATAGAGTCAGGTCCAATACACAGAGTACGCAAATGCCTTTCCATCTGGAAGGTGCTTTATTGCTTGTTTGCTGGATATAGCAGGATATACTAAGACAGTCAATATAATTACTAATGATTATATGCATGAATATTAATTAATTAATTAATTAATTAATTAATTAATTCATGCATATAATAAATAATTAATTATATTTCTATCTCACCCTATACCCATAGGTCTCAGGGCGGGTAACAAGTTTTAAAACAATAGATTACAAGCAATATAAAAAACAATATCGATAAAAAACCTCTTAAGAAATCCAACATATTTAAAAACATACACTAAATATTAAAATACTAACATATATGCTGGGTGGGGGGAATATAGGGTGTTTTTCCACCGTGCTTCTTTAATCCGGATCTAAGAAGATCCGGATATAAGGAATGTGTACATTCCTTAATCCGTATCTAGTAGATCTGGATTAAGGGAAGTACCCAATGTGTTTTCATGGGTGATCTAGCACCCAATAGCAGTGGGTGCTAGCCTCCCTGCCGTGGAAACACCGAAGCACTCTTTTGGAAATCCGGATCTGCCCATGAGGGGTCTGCTTGTCACCCCAGGTGTTTGGGTGGGACAGGGGCTGCAATCTCTGAAGTGGCTTCAAAGTCATTTCAAAGTCATTTCGAAGTCATTTTGAAGTCGTTTCGAAGTCACTTTGAAGTCTGTGCAAAACAGCTCCATTGAAGTCTGTGCTGATCTTTGGAGTGAACTTAGAAGTGACTTCGGAGTCACTTCGGAGTCACTTCGAAGTTCACTCTGAAGATCAGCACAGACTTCAAAGATGCTCCAGAGCTATTTTGCACAGACTTTGAAGTGACTTTGAAATGACTTCAAAGCTTAGGTTTTGGGCCTCCCCCCCAAGGGTGCCTCCTCCCCCTAGCCTCCTCTAGACCCCATTGCCACACAAGTGTGGAAACAGGCTCCCTTTAATCCAGATTTTCTGCCTGAAGACCCCATTGTACACCCCATTAATGGGGTCTACAGAAAATCCGGATTAAAGGTCAGAAAGTACCCATTTGATCTGGATTTCCCCAGCGGCAGTGGAAACAATCAGGTCCCAAATGGGTGCCGTGGTGGAAATGGGATCATCCTGCTCACACCCAAATGGGTCCTTAATGGGTGCAAAAATGGGTACTTTCTGACAGTAGAAAAACACCCATAGTCACACTAACCAAAGTCCAGGGCAAAGGGGTGCATCTTCACCGCCTTCCGGAATGTATACAGAGAAGGGGCGTGACACAACTCAGGGTGGAGCCTATTGTTGGAACTTCAAAAGGTAACAGAGCTTGCTAGAAGCAAAGGCACAGCAGATAGCATATGAGCTTGGAGTTTGTTGTTTAAAGAGAGGCTCTGAAATAAAGCTGCTGAGCCTTCCAGTGAGGAAAGAAATATTTCACATCTGGATTTATTTGTCTGAATGACTGTCTAGCTATTCTCTGAGACTGACAGTCCAGTCCAAATCTGCTACGCTACCTGACAGTAATTAAAGTAAATTTCCAAGCAGGTGCAGTGTAGGTTTCAGCACAAGCACCACAAATCTTATGTATCTTTTATCCTTAAGGACATTTAAGACATTTAAGAGATTGTAAGCCTGAGGGCAGGAACCTGTCTAAGATTAATATAATATTGTAACCTGCCCTGGGACCTTTGGGTATAGGCCAGGATAGAAATATAAATAAATGAATGAATAAATGAATGAATGAATAAATGAATGAATGAATGAATAAATGAATGAATGAATAAATAAATAAATAAATAAATAAATAAATAAATAAATAAATAAATAATCCCCTGTACGTAACATCCTCTCCTTGAATTCTTGTAGCATTGTTGTTATGTTTTTCTTCATTGAATAACTAGAACCACTAGTGCTGAATTTACATTCTGATAATCCTACATTTAAAAATGTGTAATCTCATAAAGCATAATTACCTGCAACGTACAGCCCAGAGACCAGCTTAGCTGGAGTCGTGTACTTCAGTAGAGATGTGCCAAACTGGTTTAAATTCAAACTGGTTTGAATCAAACCAGATGCTATGATAGGTTCAAATTCAAACCGATTTGAACGAAACCGAGGTTGTTCGGTTGAACTGTTTAGAATCACCAGCTCAGGTTCATTCCTATCTTGCACTTTTAAAATGCTTTTTAAATAGCATTTTTATGTTAGATCCAAGCTGAGCTAGTTCATTGTTCAAGTTGAAACAGTTTGAGCTGATTCAAATTTGAGCTCAACCACCATTTTCAAGCACTGTTCTAGTGGTTGGACAAAGTTAGATTTACTCTGCTGGAATATTGGGCTGGCATATGAGGTTTGCTCTGTAGAAGGTGTAGATTTAATGGCCACCTTGTGACTTTGGTTGTTTATACAGGGGATGAGATGCTGAAGTAGATGGAAAACCACTTAACCTGCCTTCAGGGTGACTCCTATTTTGTACCCTCTTCTGCTTTATTATGGACATTTGTCGCTTCATTCTTCTTTTGTTTTTGGACTGTTTAATAAGCATAGTCCTTTACTTGCCAAGAAGAATTCCCAGTAAGAGAACTCTTGGTCTGTGGGTGTATAAAATCTCCAGCAGAAGAGCACCATGTATGTTTTCTTTTCTTGGTATTTCAAGAAGTGTAGATTTTACTCACTGACTTGGCTCCTCGACAGACCTCTATTTGCTGAGAACATTTTGTTGGCTACCCAGTCAACAAATATTTCTGAGTAGTTTTCACAGCATGAATATACAATTAAACATAAAAACATTAATTAGTACATTAAGAATTAAAGCAAGTTTAATGTTCTTCCCTGGAGCCCAAGAAAATCTGCAGTGTTTAACCTCTTGCCTGGTTGTAGAGATGACTTTAAAAAACACACCACACAAATATTTGTGACACCTTCTTTGCTAGCTCTTTGCTTCCAGCTGGTTTAGGCTGTGGAAGAAATGGGTTACTAGATGTTTAATACTCTGTGTTGTTTTTCAGCACCCCTTGAAGCAATGCCTTCCTGCCTCTTGTTTAACTATCACTGCATTCCCTTGGGAATGTAGTAGATTCCCTTGCACTTTCTGAAGCTAATAATTATAGTCTTAATAGCTGCTAACAATTCCTAAATGTTAGGGGAGTTGTAAATGAAAATATAATTACTGAAATTGGAAAACATACACACAAGGATTGGGGGAAGACACTCTATCAGAAAATGAATTTAATTTGCAAATAAGGGCTGCAGCTCTTATTAGGTTTTTTTTTTTTGTTATTAGAATTATCTTCATTTTTAAAAACACAGTGCTGCAAAATGATTTCTTAAGCAAAAGCATTCTGCCAAAAATACGATAATGGTTCAGAATACTCTGGCTACCTTTTCAGAAGTGTATGGAACCCTTTCATAGTATCCTAGAGGCTGCTGTCTCCTATCCAACTTTGCACTTTTTATTTGGTGATGCTCACGTGGGAAAGACAAAACGAACAATTCATTGCCACGTAATTCCAGCTTTTTGTGGGGTTTGGTAAGCGTATGAAATTGCCTTCCATAGTCTAGCTTTAAAGGGTTTCTTTGACATGCCATTCATGATTACCTGCTGGACAGAAGTAATGGTCTTACCTTTTGAATTGAGAGTAGGCCTGCATGAAAAGGAACACCTTCTCCCATACTGACCTGCCTGTGCCTTAAGATCTGGAGGAGAGGCCCTCCTGGTTGTCCCACCACCCTCAGTAGTGAAACAGGTGGGCAGCCAGGAAAGGGCCTTCTCGGTAATGGCCCCCAGGTTATGGAATAGTTTCCCCCCTGAGGTGCATCATGCCCCTTCTCTGTATATATTCAGGAAGGCGGTGAAGACACACCTCTTTGACCTGGCCTTTGGCTGATGTGATTATACTCCCCTTCCCCCATGGCAGATACTATTATTTTAGTATTTTAATATGATAAATCTTTTAAGTGTTTTAATGTATATTATTGGTTTTAAAATTGGTTTTAATTTGTTTTTTAAAAGTTGTTGCCCAACCTGAGACCTTTGGGTGTAGGGTGGAATATAAAAATAAATAAATAAATAAAAATAAATAAAATTGGGGCTGTGTTCAGACATAACAAAAAGGATGCCTCAGAGAAAGCTTGTCGCCCTGGTGCTCCCAGGCCTTCATTAATCCTTCTTTTCTAGCCCAGAATGTTCACAATAGAGAGGCAGATATGTATGTGAACAATCCCATCTTGAAGCCTTCTCCAAGCCACGTCAAATGCTTTCTTTCTTTCTTTCTTTCTTTCTTTCTTTCTTTCTTTCTTTCTTTCTTTCTTTCTTTCTTTCTTTCTTTCTTTCTTTCTTTCTTTCTTTCTTTCTTTCGTTCTGCCTGCCTGCCTGCCTGCCTGCCTCTCTCTCTCTCTCTCTCTCTGATCACAGCCCAAACGCTCAGGAGGGATTGTGCTGCTTTTTCCAGTCTCTTGATATAAGACAGAATTATGAACTGACATATTCACTGAAGTTTGTTTCATAGGATGCTGGTGTATACCAGGTATATGGGGAAGAAAGGGTTTATTTAACACATTTTTTTTTCTTGGAATGAATATTGTAATTATCTTTCATGCTTAATATGTTGTGCATTTCCCATGGAGCTCCTGGTGTAATTACTAGTTCTCTTTAGGTGTCTCTCATGCACAAGTAAATTTTTGTCATCTCACCCTCTAGCTGCAGCCTGAAAAATATAAGAAAATGATTCTGTAAAGATAAGAACATAAGATGAGCCCTAATGGATCAGGCTACAACCCATCTAATCTAGCCTCCTGTTTCATACAGTGCTCTACCAATTGCTTTTGGGCATACTCAGGATGAAGGCAAAAGCTCCACCTGCCCTGAACTCTACAAATGACTTTTAGAGGCATCCCGCTTGTCTCTCCAAGTCATTGATACGTTTATGTCCTCCCTCTCTTAAAGCTATCAAAGCTGGTTGCTTTTATCACCTCATTTGATAATAAATTCTGCCCAGCTTCTGGGTGAAAACCCCCCCACACACTTCTCCTTGTTCTGCCCCTTAGCTTCATAGAGCCCCCCACCCAGTTTTAGTATTGTGTGAGAGGGAAAAATAATTTCTATCTATCTTTTCCATGAATGATTTTATATACTTCAGTCAGGTTAGGGTTAGGGTTATACACTGAAATGGCCCCCAGAAAAATCTAAATAAAAATGGTGGTTCATGTAAAGGATTAGTTTAATCATGAAAGACTGCTTTTGTATTCTGTTATTTCTTGCCATTCTACATGAATATTGTATTTATCTTTTCATGCAGCCCTATTCTCCATTTCTGAAGTACTTTCCCCCCTCTTATTATTGTTGCCACATCACAGTAAATGGTTTTCAGAAATGAAAAACCAATCGTTACAAACTCTGCAGGTTTTGTTTTGTTTTTGTAGATTAATGCACCTTGTTACAAGTGTCATTCTTGAGAAATGCAACTCACTCGGGGGTTGGGGGAGAATGCTATTTGTTTTGATCATAATTAAAGTGCCAGGATTTCTAGAATGGAGTAAGGAATATGTAAAGTAACTGAGATGTGGATTACATGTTGAGTTTGTGAGGCTAATATTGTTAATCAAATGAAGGCTTTATTTGGTAACAGGTGGTAACAGCTACCAGCCTAGATGGTTTTAAGGAAGGGTTGGACAAGTTTATGGACGACAGATGTATCAATGGCTACTAGAATGGATGCCTAAGTACATCTTTCAGGCTGGGGGACAAGCAGGATGCTTCTAAAGCCATTTGCTAGAATTTGAGAGCATGAGAAGGTTTGCCCTTGTCACTGCTTGAGGGACACTCTGTGTGGGCCACTGTGCGTGACAGAATGTGTGACAGATGGGCTGTGGCCTGATCCAGCAGGGCTCCTCTTATGTTCTTAAGGCTTAGTGCTGTATAAATTAAGGAGCACATCTTCAGAAGAGGTTCACATAATGTCAGTGCTTAAGTATCTTTAACTGTGGCCCTTTCTAGACTGGGATGAGGGGAATAAAGCACCATAATGGCGAACCACTATCTGTGGGAACCCCAGTATAGCTTCACTATATCTCCCCCTAAAACATACTAAAAGCTAGCACTAGTGATGGTTTACTTACCTTATGGACACAACCACCAGTGACACTCCACTGCACACGTGTGAAGGCCAAAACAGACAGGCACACAAGTGCGGTGCTGGCCAAATACCTAGATGTACATATCAGTAAAACACACAAAGATAGTGCAGGCCTACTGAGCAAGCAATAATGGCGGAGGGATGATATCCCATATTATCTCTTACTAGTAATATATCCAGCTGCTGTCTGGAGTCAGCCTGATCTCTTTGAACTGAGTCTGAATTTCAGTTTGTACTGAAGCCTACAAGAATTCAACTCCGGCCTTGGGATGGGATGTGGCAAAACCATACATCCCTCCTTAAGAAAGAGAACAGAAAAATGGCTGTAAAAAGGTATGTGCTTTCTGAAATTTTAAAATGTCCTTGTTAAGCTATTGCTGTTGGCAATTGCATATTGTAGTTCTGTAGGGGATCCAAAGGATCATGGGAGAAGAGATTTATATCCTGCGACTTCCACTAGAAGTATAAATGAAGTGTCCTGTTTTGTACTCCACTTAGTAGTGTAGTTGGAGAACAGCCTTCCTTTGGAAGTCATTGCCTATTAAAAGGCTATCTTTTTTAAAGAAAAAGACCCATCAGAAGGAAGAACTGTGAGATGAGAACTTTTAAGCTTCCCAGCAATAGAAAATGCATCTCAACAAACCTTGAAGTTGTTTAGTTAAACAACTTCATGCCAGGCTGAGGTATGGTTCTATTTATGATGATAATGTTTGTTATCCTCAAACTGGATCAATAAGGCTGTAGAGGAGGAACCCAATTTACCAAAGTAATGACACCTCATATTCCTGCAAATTTCAAGGGCCGCCATAAACAAGGGAGCTGTATTTTATCAACCATGTAAAAGCAAAATCTTCATGTAAAAACCTCTTACACAAGGGAAAGGAAATCACACATTTTACCAGCTATGTAAATGCAAAATGCTGTGGTACGAAAATAGGTAATGACTGTATGTTGTCGCATCTGATCTGATGAAACAATACAATTGTCCTGTGGTAAGATTGCAATAATTCAGTCCTCATGATAAATGTTTTTGACTAAGGCTGTGGTCACACACTTAAGGCTTAATCCAGCTTCAGTTCACTTTCAGAGTGAGAGAGTACATTAGCCGAGAGAATATATCAGCAAATAAGCAAGCTGTTTTCTTTCAATGTTAAATAACTCAGAAGATTCACCTTTGGAAAGAAAATTACTGGTCATTTTGCTTATTTTCCCTTTCCCTTTTATTTGTATACCGCCTTTCCAAAAGAAAAATTTGACCAAGGTGGTTTACAGCAAACAGAAAAAATATAATGCGAATACAGTTATCACATCAGAGAAATACAGCAAGTAAATACAGCAAGTAGAGAAATCAATTTCAATAACTAAAACATCAAATATATATCATAAGCAATGTACAAAATTCTAATAATAAGCTATGTAATCTAGGAAATAATAATAACATTTATTTATAACACCCTTTCCACCAAAGGGTGGAACAACAAACCTATAGGCTTATGCGTTCTCTCACTCTGAAAGTGGACGGGATTAAACCTTAGGTGTGACTACAGCCTAACTGAATTACTGTACAAAGTTTTCATAGTAGATCCTATTGCTGTCATACGCCTAACTTGGATTTCATAAATATAGCAGTTCTTTGCCGTTAAGGATATGCACAAATCAATTTTTATTTTATTTTGTCCCAGGGCCAAGTAAAGCATGGAATGTTTGAAACTGAATTGTTTTGTCCATAGAAAGTAGTAGAAAAATTCAAAACATTGGCCTTCCCAAAGTGTGGCTGGTAGGGACGTTCATACTGGCTGTATAGTTAATGCTGTCTAACTGTTCAGAGGCATGCAGTGAGTTATATTGGTTTTAAGGGGAAATAGCCAAATCCAGACACCATATCTCCAGCGGGATCTTTATAGCCAAAGGTTTTGAAAATGGAGAATTAACTGTGATGGCAAGAACAAATGGCTGGGAGGCAAAAACACAGCAGGATCAAGGATTTTTATAGAACAGTCAATAAACTTGATGGAAAACATAGGGAAAAAAGTTAAAAAACAAGAAAAACAGTAAAATGTCAGTTCTGATGACCTTCAGCTGATTATCAGTGTCAGAACAGCAACTAGAGACAATAGAACAATGTCCAATGTTAGGTATTCCCTTGGTGGGAGTCTAGCTACGTGCATGCTAGATTGGGAGGTGGGGTACAAAGCTTTGGGCAAGTCTCTACTCAATGAAAAGGTTATTTCAAGTTTTATAGTTTGGCTTAAAGGAGAATTATGGAGAAGAAAGACTTAAACTCAGACTAAGTGCACCCATGAGGACCCGTACTAGTGCAGATCACGTACACTTCCCATCCTCCTCACACAATGGCATCGCATTATAGCGACACTACTGTGAATTTACTTAATGCTGATATAATAGCAGTATTAAGAAAATTCCCTACCAGTCTGGACAGGATGGCAAGAACAACCAACAACCAACATATCCAGTTGGCTGCTTCATCCCATGTGACACGTGCACCAATGCAACCTCTCGTAGCTGCTGATGAGAAAGCTATGGGGAGGCTGCTTTAGTGAGGATGGCAGGACAGCACTTTGCAGCAGGTAAGCTGCAGATTTTCCCTACAACTGCGGATTTATTCCACTAGTATGGAGGGAACGTAAGTTGCACAAAACCTCACGAGTACAATATGGGAGAACGGAGAAAGTGTTTTTTTGGTGAGCTACCTCAGGCTTCAATTACACCTTTTAATCCGTCTCAGAAAGGTAGCTGAATGCAAGCCATTTTTGGCTTGGTCACATCTTCCTGCTGCTGTAAAAGGGGGGTAACAGAAAGTGAGGGGCAAGGAGGCAGATTAGATGACAGAGCAAAGGAATCACAGCAAGGAGCTGAGGAGGCAGATCCAATGACAGAGCAAAGGAATCATAGCAAGGGGGCAAGGAGGTAGATTCTATGACAGAGCAAAGGAATCACAGTAAGGTGGTGGTGGGGGCAGAGGAAGGACTGTCACGGTGAGGGTGTAGGGATAGGGACAAGACTCAGAGCAGAGGCTTGCCAAGGTATTGTTTTCTGGGCAGCTGGGGAGCTGGAATGGTGGCCTCCTAGAAGGGGATTAAAACGTTAATTCTGTGTTGGCCTGAATGCAGGAAAACTCAAATAGAGGGAGGAAAATCCACAAAATCTGGTTTAGCATTTAAAGATATAACCAAACTGGCTAGAATTTGGGCTGAACAAGAATTAAAGTAAAGGTGTAACTGTGGCCCCAACCAAGACAGTGATCAGGAGAAAGCAAAGCCCACACTGGGGAGGCTCTGTGGCTTAAAGCAGAAATACATAGTAGTGAGTAGCATTCCATGTGAGAACTGGCGGAGATGTGTAGAAAAACAGAAGAAAGGAAGAGAGCCACAGAAATGGGGACATATTTCTATCCTTTTTCCTTTTGTATAGATTCCTTTATCTGTATCCTTCAGTTTTAGGGTGTTTTTCCACTGTCACTAAAAGTACCCATTAAGTACCCATTAATGGGTATGTAATGGCATTTTTGTACCCATTAATGGGTACTTAAGGGGTACTTCTAGTGACAGTGGAAAAACACCATTTAATGCAGTGTTTAGCCATTTCTTTCATTTCTTTTTAGAAAGGGAATATTTGACAAACTTCCCCTGAAAATACAATGTGTCTTCAAGAAGTTAATGGGCTTTCCATTGCTTGCCTTAGTTCCAGATCAGATGACTCTATGGTCCTCTTCAAGGATTCTCTTGTCTGCATACCTTGCTAGTAAACTTCATTTGGTCCGAGCAGAGCTTGATCCATAATCTGAATCACCAACAGATCTGATTAAACAGGTTCACCAGCATACTAGCAAGAGGTTCATGAAGATCATCATGGTTGTTCTCCCAGGGGTTCCAAGTTCAGGAATTTTCATTCCTAGCTGCCAGAGCTTGTGAGCTTCAGGGCTAGTATGGCAACTGGCTTAGAACAACCATTGCCATGGAGATGGAAGTGTTCAGGTTGAGGCATTGTTATGATCCAAATTTATTTATTTATTTATCTGCTTCCTTACTCATTGTGTTACGGGGTTCCTGAGACTTGAGACAAAGGACAAAGACAGACTAGATTCAAAGTACAAGAGTTTATTAGCATGCTAAGGTGCAGGGGAAGTCACCTCTGCCAAACTGCACAACCCCCATTTCAGCCAACTATCTTTTATACAAAATTCCAGATAGGTGGGTCTCTTCTTCATCATCAGATAAATACACTCCAATTAATATAGTCCTCCTTGCACAGTACCTGGGTGGGGACTGAGAGGGACAGGCTGTAGCTTCTGCCCTGCCCAGCCTTCTATACTCTGAAAACATAAGTTTCAAAAGATAAGGAACTTCTGACGTAAGCAAAAAGAGAGCAAGAGAGAGATAGTTGAAACAACTTTTATCCCTTCTTATTAGTTTTGCTTATGATCAATACATTGCAAGCATTTATATTATAATTCTTGCTCAAAGAGAAATACCTTTTCTATCCTGTTAGTCTTGCTCTTAAGTTCTAATTTAACGCAAGCAGAATAACAGAAGCAAATTGCATTTATTAAAGTTCTTTTATTTCGTCTAATTCTCCTAACCACACCCTGTTGCTAACTAGTTTTGTATATGTAAATTCTTCTTCTGCCTTCTACTGCCGGCCATCTGGGTTCAAAAGATAAGGTAGAAACCACAGGCAGGCAGGCGTTAACTTGGAGGGAAGAGTTCAGACTTTTAGCCTGGTAATGACAAGCATCTTGCTGTATTCATTCAAACAGAAGTTTTACATTTAATAATAAGTGCAATTAATTTATTCACCTCTACAATTCTGCCAAATACCTGAAGGTCTCAGAGTGGGTTACACCATTTAAAACCACATATAAACTTATTAAAACAATAAAAGTGAAGAGAAAAAGCTATATCCCCATTTAGCCAAAAGCCAGGTCAAAGAGTAGGTGCTTCATGAACAGCAAAATGGAGTGTGTTGCATGATCCAGACCCACTGATCAGCATCAAGGGAGGTAAGCACCGCAAGGCCCAAAGCTTTAAAAGCCTGAATTATTTTCCCAACAATTTGCTTGGGTATAATTTACAAAATAAGCTTTGACTGGTGAATATTATTTTTTAACCCATGCAACTGGAAATAAGGGTGTTTGGACCTCTGGTGCCTACGAAGTGTGAAGTCTTAGCTGACTTTATGACTTTTCTGGAAGCAAAGCCCACCATCTTTTTAAAATCCTCTGAAAGTCTTGCATTTCCTTGCTATTTGAATGGTTGTCAATATATACTTTTTAAAGCATAAGCAAATCATTGCTCTTGCCTTTTCGTTTTGTTCCTCCACCTATATTGTGCATAGAATGTGGTATTGACAAAGCACATAATTCATGATTTACCTTCAAGCAAGTATAATTGCTTGTTTATTCATTTTGATGCTATGTTTGAAGCAGAAGGGGTGTAGGGAGATGGGAGCAAACATGATTATTTCCATTGCCTTTAAAAAAGCTTTTAATGAAATGGGTGAGATGCGAGTCATTTTAATCACTAGGAACATTAAAATGGGTTTCCAGCAGGTACGTTAATGGAGACATACTGTAAAACCTTTCCCCTTCCACATAATATTTCCCTGTTTAATGATGTGAAAATGTGCTGTCTAAAAGGCTAAATTTTGAGAGGTTTTTTTTGCATGCTGGTTAAAGATGGGGCTTCTAGAAGCATTAATCTTTCTAGCAATAAACACAAAGCTTTAAAAAGTTTATCAAGAGATTGCAATTAAAGGACACCCACAGAAGAGAATGGCAGCAAGAACTAAATTCAGATTATGAAATGATGATTGAAGACAGGATAATGTACATTTATGTTTGGCTGTTGTCAGGCCTTTGTCCAAACAGTTTAGTTAAGGGATACACTGCATGCTGGCCTTCTAAAATATTGTTTTCATGAGTGTACTTGGGCTGAAAGGTTTGTGGAACACTATTTAGAATAATTTAGGGTGTTTTTCCACTAGCACTAAGTACCCATTAGGCTCAGAGCAAGAAGACCCCATTTCCACTGCAGACCCCATTACAACCACATTTGTTTCCACCTGTTCTAGAGAAATCTGGATCATATGAGTCCTTCAAGACCTATAATCTGGATTTCCTGTAGACTCCATTAAATGGGTCTACAATGGGGTCTTCAGGCATCAAATCTGGATTATACGGAGCCTTTTTCTACCACAATTGGGCAATGGGATCTAGGGGGGTCACCCCCATGGGGGGGGGTGCCCCCAAACCCATAAGAGAACATAAGAACATAAGAGAAGCCTTGCTGGATCAGGCCATAGCCCATCTAGTCCAGCATCCTGTCGCACACAGTGCCCCACCAAATGCTCATGGGCATCTCAAGCAGAGACAAGGACAAACCTCCTGCTCTCGAGTCCCAGCAGATGGCCTTAGAAGCGCCCCGGTTCCTCCCCCCACCACCCAAAGCTCCAAAGCCTGTGCACAATCTCCAGAGCCGACTCCAAAGCCAGCTCCGAAGAATAGCACAGGCTTCGAAGAGGACCCCACGCAAGAGCAATGCCATTCCTATGGACCTTCATCAAAGGCTCTGGAAGATCTTTGGAGTTTGTGGCAAATCTTTGGAGTTTGTGGCAAAGTTCCAGAGATTCTCCAGAGCCACTCTGGAGAATCTTGAAGAATCTCTGGAGTGTCTATGGAGATTACACCCCTGTCCCCCAAAACACCTGGGGTGACGGATGGGCCCCAGGTGGGCAGATCCAGATTTGCCACATGGGTGCTCCAAATTTCAGTTTAACAGAGAATTTAAAAAGATAAAATAATTATCATGCAGGATTTTTTTCTTTAAGAAAAACTAGTTTATATGTGAATGGAATCTTATTTTTCAACTGGAATATGGAGAGATGCACATGTATGTTGAGCACAGCATTAGATCTGCTGTTGCCTGTTGTATCTTCTGTTTCTCCAATCAAGATATGCAAAGCAATCTTGTCTTTATGCTTTAAAAATGAAGAGCCTGGGATAAAATTGAGCCAATGTGGCAAGAAAAATAAAGCAAAGGTGGGAATGTTAAAGCTTGATGTTTATAAAGCTTTATAAAGCATGTCTATCATGCATATTGAAATAATAAACGCAAGCAGCATATATGAAGGAAATTTGGTGAAACTGAGAATAAGTGGCAGACATTCTAGATACATAAGGCTTTAAAATAACAAGGATTAGGGATGTGCATGGATATTTGAAAATTTGGTTCAAATTCGACAAATATCGATATTCAAATTTGAATCAGATTTTCAAAAATCTGAATTTCCGAACTTGGATCGAATCCAGATTTTTGAAAATCTGATATGGATTTTTGAATGATTCAAATACGATGTCAAAGGATTTGACATCGTATTTCGCATCCAAATATCGGGTCTACTTGTGAATATAATATAAGATGCAAACGGGATGCAAACGGAATGCAAACGTGATAAAAATGGGATGTGAACAAATTCGAAAATTGGATATGTATGTTCCTGACATTTGTATCATTCGATTCAAATTGGATTTTTGAAAATATGGATTTTCGCAGCCTGACTGACTGTTATATGCACAGAAATGGAAGGAAGAAGAGTTACCTACAGAGGAGGACTGGATAATTAAATTGATTGAAATGGCTGAAATGGATAAATTGAGAAACTTACTAAAGGACAAAACAGTGAATAGGTTCCTGGAAGACTGGAGTCCCCTTATTGAATATCTACAGGACTTGGAGGTGATGATGGAGGGTTTTGGCTAATGCATATGGAAAAGAACAAAAGGCATATGAGGGGAGCATAGAATTAAACGATTATAAGAAGAGGAGTTGGAAGAATGGAGGAAGTCACACAGAAGTGGGAAGTAGGGGATATTGTTGTTGAAATAATTGGAAAATGCTTTAGAAAAATAAAAAATTACATGCAAAACAATTTATGGATTTTCAGATTTCACTTTGAATAGAATATTCAAATATTCAATTTGAATTGGATTCAAATCCAAAAAAATGCATTTGTGCACATCCCTAAAAAGGATGCCTTTTATCCCCTCTGTTATTGGTTCAAGCTTTAGAACCATTGGTTAATGAAATATGTGCAAAGGTTAATTAGAAGGATTATAATATAGGACAGAAAGAAATGAAAATAAATCTTAACAGTATCAAGTCAACCTATGGAAATGATGACAGAGGGAAAATTAGAATTAGATAAATATTCGGAAAGACCAGGGCTAGAAATAGAGATCTCAAAATCAAAAATAATGTTTTTAAAGACTCTCCCTAATGAACATATTAAAATCAGAAAAATGAGTGGTCTAGAACTTGGGAACAAAATAAAATATTCAGGGATTGTAATGATACTGGAAGTAAATTATAACTCTATATGAAAGAAAATTAACAATCTAATTAAAAACTGGAAAAAGAAAAAAAGGCATACTCTCTACAGTCAAAACGTTAAAAATACTTATAATACCAGAATTTTATGTATAATACAAACATTCCTGGAATTTAATCCAATCAAAACCCTACATCTCTGGGACAGAAAGCTAAGATGTTTTAAGAATTTTTTTTTTTTAAAAAAAACACAGAATAAGAAATTGTTTATTAAATTCACCTAAAGAAGAAGGGGGAGATGGGAGTACCCAAAGTGGAGGGATATTTTGATGCATTTCAAATTGCTGGATTGATCACACTGGAAGATATGGAAGAAAAGAAATGAGTAAGGGTAGAGGAGGAAATTAATATTTAGTCAGTTGGAGAGGAATGATGTAAGGAAATATTGGGGAACCATTAAGGTCTACGGTTCAGATCAGGGAGAAATGGATTTTCTGTAGACCCCATTAATGGGGTCTACAATGGGGTCTTCTGCCAGAAAATCCGGATTAAAGGGAGCCTGTTTCCACTAGAAACAGGCCGTGGAGTCTAGAGGAGGCTAGGGGGAGGGGCACCCATGGGAGGGGAGCCCCAAAACCTAGGCTTCAAAGTCATTTTGAAGTCATTTCGAAGTTGCCTTCGGAGATTAGCAAAGGCTACAAAGTCCCTCTGAAGGCAATTTCGGAGATTAGCAAGGGCTCCGAAGACAAACATTGGAGAACAAAGCAGATTGTTACCTACTGGCATGGAAAGAGGTGCATATTAATGAGGATGACTCATCCCTGCTCACAAGGAGCTAATTAATATGCAGGCTCTCACAAGGGGTTTGTCTTTGGAGCCTTTGCTAATCTCCCAAGTTGCCTTCAGAGGGTCTTCAGAGCCTTTGCTAACCTCTGAAGGCAACTTCGGAGGGACTTCGGAGATTGCACCCCCTGACCCTTAAAACACCTGGGGTGACAGGCAGACCCCTTGTGGGTCAATCCAGATTTGCAAATGTGTGCTCCGGTGTTTCCACAGCAGGGAGGCTAGCACCCATTGCTATTGGCTGTTTGACCACCCATGGAAACACATTGGGTACTTCCCTTAGATCCAGATCTTCTTACATCTGGGTTAAAGGAGCATGGTGGAAAAATACCTCTGGAATGCAGTCCTTGATCCGGTTCAAGGTCCCTGTTGATCCGGATCTGGCTCCATCTTGTGCAGATGGCTTAATGGGGTGGTGCCTCCTTGATCTGGATTAATGTGTAGATGAGCCCTAGGATCTGTAGCAGAGGTCCTTTGATCCAGATGTAAGGGCTAGAACAGAAAGAACTATAGAAGGATTTAAAAAGCCCAGTAGTGTAAAAAATTAGAAAATGAAGCGGACAGATTTATAAAATGCTAGTAGGAGGTCAGGACAGAACTGAAGAAAGCTTATGTATATGGAGGAAAGATCTGGAGATAAATAAAGCAAATGCAAGAAATAATACAAAATTGTTGAAGACGAACATGGTAAACAAATAGTGCTGAATTATTAACTATTGTTAATCCTAATAGAAAAGAAAATACTGTGTCCTGCCACTGCCATAAAAAGAAAGGAACATAATATCTGATGGGACTGTGATGAGAAGCAGAAATTTTGGAAATAAGAAATAGAATGAATGAAATATTTGTCTTATACACAGTTTTAAACAACAAAGAAAAAATACATTTATGTGTTAAATATGTAACCTAACATTCATGACTGCACAAGTTTTGAATAGCAGAAAGAATAATCTAATTGGAACTTGCTGACCAATTTCAATTTGATATGTTGAAAGAAAAAGGGGCAAGACATGCGGGGTTTAAAGAAACAGATCTTTAAAATTGATAAGTTTGGATGCTAAGATTGAGAGAGATGAATAATTATCTATGAGTATTAAAATGCCTTTTGAGGGGAGAGTGAGACAAAAATATGAAATGAGACTAAGGCAATTAATTGAAATATAATTAATTGGAATAGTAATATATTCATTTATTGTATGTGTGTTATAATAATTTAATTTTAAGTATACTTAGAAAAAATAGATTAACGTATGTGCAAGGTGAGCTTGGAATACTGTTCAGCATGGCTAAATAATGTGCTTCAATATCCAGATAATAACATATACTTGGAATATCTTATTATGGAGTCACAACTTATAATCAGTTGATTAGCATAAACAATTTTCTTGCTGCTTTTATTTTGGTTACATAGGTGATTACATTTAATACAACAAACACCAGCCATTACATTTCTGTGTTTCAGACCTACTACCTGTGCTTCTAAGTACAGTGTATTTGACAGATAGTGCCTACAAAGGTGTAATAAATTAGCCAAGTACAATTGATTTTGAGGTTATAATGGTTTGTTAATTTTCCACAACCCAAGCGGATCTCATTTAGCATTTTGACATAGGTTTTGTGGTTTGGGTAACCCTTGTTCCTCATTACAATAATGGTTTGATGAGTTACTAACATGTGTATAGAAATGGGTACACACAAGTGGAGGAGTGAGTTTGCAAAATCAATCTTTTTTATTGATATATGATAACTTTTGTTTTATTCATGAGCAAATAGGAGCAAAAGAGAGAATGCTGGCACTGTATTTTTTTTGTCATAGATCATTTGTTTTATTTGTAATTTAGAAGCGCAATACAAAGCATTTTTGGGAAAAAAAGTGGTATTTCTATTCCTTCGTTGTTGTTTTCTGGAATCAGACACATTTTGAGTAGTAACCCATTTGTTTGTCATAGCTCGTCATTTTATCTTAGTCAGGTGATCCTAAGAACATTTGTCCCATAGGACTGGGAGAAGGCAAGTAGTGGAACATAACACTTTGTAATTTCCCCAGTGACAGGCAGAAGTCGTTCTCTTTGGATATGATGGATTGTGGATCTAGTTACAGAACTGTACCTGTGATAAAAAGGTTGCCATAGAAATGATTCCTGCCCACTGCCAAAATCCAGCTACTGGAAGTCAGTTTTGGACCCAGGGGAATGATTGAAAGGATGGCAGCTCTTCTCCGGCAGATTGTTTCTTTTGTTCTTACTGCATTTAAAAGCTAGCAGAAAGCAAGGATTTTGTACTGTTGTTTCCATTATTTGCCATTTTATTAAATACATGTTTCATGGATACTCTAGGGAGATGGTGTGAAAACTTTCAAATTCATGAGTTAGGTACCAGTGAATAGTTGTTTTCCAAGATGTTTGTTCTGGTTCTTTTGTTTTTAGGTAAGTGGCTGCTCCCTTGCTTTTTTCAAAGTTCTACGAATCACTGTTTTGGTGGAACGCTGATGGAGTGCCCTGACGTAGTGCATAAAGAACCATAGAATAAGCATTAAATAAAAACATTATGCTGCTACTAGAGAAAGTGATATTAAGCGGGAAGACCAAGGCAAAGACCTTCCTAGATTATTGCAAACCATGGTCACATTTCTTGTGAGTAGCTGTATAGGCTGCTGCTATCTGAGATAGTGAATTGGTAGCAGATGAAATCCAAAATCACAATGCAATTAGAAGTCAGTCCAAGACTAGTACAGGTTCAAGGTTGGAAGTATATGTCAATACCCACCATGGAAGATTAACTACAGAAATGGATAAACTAGGGATGTGCACAAATATTCGTAATATTTGAAATTCGGACATTCAAATTCAAATTGAATGTTGGCACATTTGAAGATTAACATTCAAATTGGAATTGAATGTTTCGATACATTCGTATGAAGCTTCATATGGGATTTCTATGCATTCCTGTGGGATTCGTATGGGATTGGACATTTGTACAAAATTCGAATCCCACTACATTTGAAGGTTATCTATTCAAACGAATACACATTTTCTTGCATTCGATTCAATATGAACTGAATTTAAAAAAAACATTTATGCACATCCCTAGGATCAACTGACATCCTTAATTAGAGAAACATAATTAATGTTGTATTAAAAAATCCTTCATTGAATTTCTTTGTATGAAAAAAAGTGATTTGTTAATATTTGTTAATAAAGGTTCATAAGAGCTTGAAGATTGTTTTTGCAATGGAAGCAAAACTGCCTAACTTACGAAGAGCCATGATATCAGTCTATCTAAAATCACTAAGGGGAAAACTACGATTTACTATATATATTTTGCACTTTCTTTCTATTATTTACTCTCTATTTCTCTTTTTTGACTGTATGTTGGAACATGTGAATTAAACTTGATGATGAAGAAGACAAACAGTCCTGAGAATTGCAACATATCTGCAGTAGAATTGCATCTCACAAGATTCTGGGCTGTGATTACACATAAGAAAAAAGCACCTCAGAGAAAGTAGCTAATGGCCATCATGTTTTCATCCACTCACTAATCCACTTTTTCTAACCTACAGTGTTCATAATAGGGGAAGGGGTAGACTGACTAGTGAATGATTCCACCCACGAACCATCTCTAAGCTGTTTTTAACCACTTCAGTGATTGAGTTGCTGCTTTTTTAGTGTGTATGATCACAGCTTATTATTGAAGATGTCTTATATTAAAGTTCTTTTTATAAAGACCTAATAGTATGATGTGACGGATTCAGGGTGCAGGCTGCAGAGGGCAGATGTTTTTATTGGGCCCTTTGCAAACTGCTTTGCAAACTGCTTTGCAAGCTTTTTCTGCAAGCAGCAAAAAGGGCGGGAAACATTCCCTAGGCCCTTTGTATTCATTGGCTGCAGGCGGAAATTGGAGAGAAAACCTTCCCAGGGGCTAGAAGGCTTGAGTGACAGGCAGGAGGAGTTTCCTTTGGTAACCACTAGCGACAGCCAATCAGAGCGCCTGGGACTGTTTAGTATAAAAAGCAGGAACCAGAGCTCTCTTGGTCTTTCTCTGGGCAGGATTTGCAGGGGATTGATAATTGGGGTCTTTCTCTGAGGGAAATTTGCTAGGGATTGCCCAGGGCTGGGGTTACAGCCAAGCAAGGGAGGACTGGGCCATGAAACACCCATGGGAATGTTACTTTTCTTTGGCAGGGCTTGAGCTGAGGCAGAGCTTGTCAAAGGGGAAAAGCTGAGAGGCTTGACTTTTAAAAGGGACAGTATTTTTCCTTTGGGGAAGGAAAGCATTCTTGACAGGAACACTGAGTTACTGAGTTATTTATTGGACTTTATCTAGTAATACCTTTACTTTATATTCATCTTCAGTCATATCTAACAACTTGTAATCATTCATAAATCTGTTTTGGTTTACTGTTAAAGTGCTTGCTACCGGTTTATTGAACTTGGGCTGTGGTACTCACTTAGTCATTGTACATTCCCAGCAACCTACTGGTACCCGGCTACTCTTAGGAGGGCAGGCACTGGCTGGACTGCTGAAAATCATGATATATGACTAGATTATTAGGCTACAAAAGGATAAGATGAAGAAAGAAACATTTAAACCTTAATTATGATTTTAATTATGAACAATTATGAACAGATCTGAAAAATTCAAGTTTTTCTTTTGTTACCATTGAGATGGAATGCCACCTTAGATAACAGGTGAAGGTCCTTGCATGAGAGGCTACTTTTGAATTAAAAACAAGAAAAAAAACCTGCTGTAAAAAGTGGCCATGCTCAGATTTGGCTTGTTGCTTCAGTAAGAAGCAAAACAGATACACTAGGCTTTAGGTCAAACAGAGAGAGAAAATGAAGTGAAATCTGCTTCTTCAAAAACTGTCACCTCTTCAAAAGGAAGCTATGGATGCATTTGGAAAGCTGTTGACAGTACAGGGGAGCGACTTGCACAAATCATTTCCTTGAAGGGCACAAAAGCTTCTGGGCTGAAGAAGAGCAGCAACAGTGGTTTTTATGTTCCCTTGAGCCAGAGGAAATCTGAATCCATTCAGCAGTCAGACTTTTTCTGTCCATGATGGCCGTTAAGCACTGGGCAGTTTAGTTGTACTTCATCTAAGCAGGAACAGGTGTTCATAGTAAAGCAGGCAGCAGGCAATTGAGTAGTAATTTTGTGACATAAAAGACCAGGAGGGATGCCTAATTTAGTGGAAATCTCAGGAGTTTATTGCCACGTTAGGGAGTAATGTTCCAGATCTTGGTGGTGTTCAATATTTTGAGGGATTCAACTACATATGAAGGTCCATTTCATTTTCTGTCTTAAATAATAAATCCAATATGAATTACCCCGGTTAAAGGCAATTCTGTTCTGTTCTGTTCATGTGTTTTAGGATGTTTCTTCACATTTCAGGGTCTGGATTTTAAACTTTCCCCCCACACCACTGTTCACATATTTGCTCTCTATGTGTGTATTGCTTACACAGGAACTTTTTCTTTGTATTTAGTCAGACAACCTCCAGCTTGTTTCCAAGTTAGTTGATGTTTTCTTCCAACAGGGCTTAATATTGTAGGTAAAAGTTATATCAGAGAAATCTTGTAGTACTAATTCTAATTCTTTAGCTGTCCCCAAATCTTTATTATGTAGGTATCAAAATACAGTTACCTAAAAAAAAATAAAAATCATTTTATGTGATAGGACCTGATTTTTATTTCCTTATATGGACCTTTCTACACTTACTTTAGAAGAAGATTTGGCTTTTCTAACTCGCTTTTCTCACCCATTTAAGGGGTCTCAAAGCAGTTGACAAAGCTTTTCTATTCTCCTGTGAGGTAGATGGGGCACAGAAGGGAACTGTGACTAGCCCATGGTCACCCAGCTGGCTTCATGGGGGAGAACGGAATCGAACTGGTATTCCCAGATAAGAGTCTGGCTCCCTGGCCAGTAGACGAAACTGAGTTCTTAGCCTCACAGAGTTCCTAGTCCTGAAGAGAATAATAATCTAGACCAATGCCATCATGTGAACTACTGGGCCAGTCTGATTGGTTCAGACCTTCTGGTTTGAACCACAGAGAATGCAGAAAAGCCCTGTTCTGGCACTATTTAGAGTGAAACATTTGCCAAAAATGCTTATTTCCCCCCAGTTGTTGTCATCACACTCTTGCTGTGATTTACACTAGATGTTCTGAAATTTCTATTCAAGAGCTGTCATATAAGTGGAGGGAAAATTACAGCACTCTATCAAATTGAATGGTCTAAATTTTTCAGCAGAATTAGCAGGCTCTCCTTGTAAAAGCTAGCTTGGTAGATGTATATTAATATCTTTAGGGCTTTTCCATTTTTTGTTTAAATGGACCTATTAATAATAGGGATGTGCACAAATATTCAAAACATTCAAAATTTGATTGAATCAGGCATTCAAATTCAACATTTGAACACATTTTTGAATCTTTAGAATCTATTTGTATCTATACGCGTTTGTACAAATTCATACTGGATGTATAAGGGATAAAAACAGGATGCGTACTGATGCATATGGACACATTTGAATGTTGTTGACATTTCTATCTTCAAATATGAATAAAAAATTTGTATGAACAGATTAAAATGTAATCGATTCAAATAAAATGTGGATACGTTTGAATTTGAACATTCGAATCAGTTTGAATCTTTGGATATTCAATTTGAATCGAATGCCAAATATTGCATTCGTGCACACCCCTAATTAATAATAATGCTTGATTGAACCAAAGAGATTTATCTTGTCCAATGTAAGTTCTTGCAGTTCCCAGTCATTTGTCCCTGGGAAATCCTGATGCAGTATATAAGTGCAAAATCTCTTTCCCAGCCGTTGGCATTCAGAAGTATGGTGCCTTTGACACTGGAGTCAATATATCTAACATGATTAATAGGCACTGATAGCCTCATTCTCCCTCCCTCCCTCCCTATTTTTTTATTCTTCTCTGTGTTGGAACTTTACTCTGAGACCTCATTCTAGAAAATGGTGACAAAGCAATGCATTGTGTTGTTCTGTAAATGTGATGACCCCCTTCTAAAAAGTTGTGTCCGACTAGATCAAAAGCTATGAAGTATATTAAGCTTACAAAACATTATCAATTTTCTATTATGTTTCATTTATGAGAGATGTGAGATTTTTCAAGGTAGTTCCAACAAATACTCTTTGTTGAAGTGTCAGAAACGAACAATATTATATCAACACTAGAAAACTGGAAGAAAAAGAACAAATTCTCTCAAATAATGCTTTTATGGATCCCAGAGCTATATTGCTTGTTTTTTCAAGATTGAACTGAGGTAAATCGACTGTGCTGGGCAACTTTTAACACCCAACAAAGAATTAAAGACAAGAAGTTTTTGTTCGCAATTCTTCTTGCTCTCCATGGGAATCTTCCTTTAATCTATTAAATGTTTGGGTGAAAATGGAAGACATCCATTTTGTGTAACTGAGGTGGTAATCTGCTGACTGCCATGATCCCCAGTGGTCCAGTAAGTGCCTGCCCTCCTAAGAGTAGCTGGGCCCTTTTAGGATGCTGGGTTCATGCAACGGCCGAGAGTACTACAGTTTAAGGACAAAACACTGGTAGCAAGCGTTTTAAACAGTAAACTAAAACAGGTTTATTATTACACACAAGCAATACTAGAAAGGAATATAAGGTTCAGGTATTTGTCAGTTTAAGTCTACAAGTCTCTTAATGTTACAAGCTTCCCAGCCTATCAGCTTCCCTTGCCCAAAGTAAAATAGTTCTCCTGTTAAAAAGTCAAACCTCTCCACGTTCCTCCCCCCTGACTAGCTCTGCCTCAGCCCAAGCCTAGCCAGTGTGCTAGAACATAGCTCTGGATGATCACAAGGCCCAGTCCGTCCTTGCTTGTCCGACCACCCAGTCTTGGTCAGTTGCTTGCGAAGTCTCCCTCAGAGCCACAACCCTCCATGATTGTCTCCTTCAGAAATCGCACAGACAAAAGATCCAGTCTGCTATATTCAGAGGTTATTTATGCCATTTTCCCTGTGGCCCTGATTGGTTGCCACCTCTTGGGGTAAACTGCTGAAATAAACTCCTGATGGAAACTTTTCCCATCCCTAAAGCCTGATTGGTGGAAACTGCAAACTCCTGAGGTAAACTGCTGTGACAAAGTCATGAGGGAAACTACTCCTCAAGCCCCCAGATCCCAGGACAGTTTTTCCCTCCAAATCACACCTGCAGCCAATCATTGCACCCGGACCTGAACAGGATTTCCCGCCCCTTTTGCAGCCTATAACCAGAACTTGCAAATAGGCTTGCAAACAGGGTTTGCAAGGGCTTTGCATGGGCAGAGAGCCATGCTTTTTGCAAAGAGGCTTGCAAGGGACAAAGAAACCTTGCTGCCCATTGCAGCCTGACCCCTGAAACCGTCACACTGACCTTCACACATTCAGCTAAAAATGGGCTTCAGATCATTCTTATTACCTGAGTTTTTATAATGTGTCTCTATACCCTTCATTCAAGCTACTCTTCCATTACTTCAGTCAAGTTGATGCTGAGGGATTTTTTCCTGTTGCCCCAAGTAGACCTTTACTCAAGTTGAGTTTGTAAAATGGAAGAAGACAGTTCTCTTGAGACTAAGCAAAAATAACTGGAATTTTGTGAAAGAATTTGGAGATATTACTGTTGGGCTGTGGTAAGTTTGTGAGTTAAATTCTCTGGTTTTTGATAGAGTTTTGGGCACTTGCTTTGGTAGCTGGTTTAGATCATTCTAGATGGGTTTAGAAAATTGTAGGTAAGCACATGGTCTGAGGGAGGAAGGGCTTCCAGTTATTGGTGACTCAGAGGAATGGTATATATATTCTAATATAACATAAAATACTAATTTAATTTGTTCTTTATAAAAAGGGAATAATACAATTTAAGTTGTCAAAAAGTAAAAATAAGTTTATAAAGTCAGACAGTTTTACAAATTTTACAAATACGAATTCTACCACATTCGAAGGGGATCTATTTCAATGAATACAAATTTTCTTGCATTCAATTCAATATGAATCAAATACAAACACAAAAACATTCATGCACATCCCTAGCCATGGACTTATCTTTCATGTCTGCTGGAAAGATAAAGTGAGCTCTCTTTGCATTACCAGAAACCACCTAAAGTGTCTGTCCACTTCCTTTTGTTGATATTTTGTGTACCTGGCCAGCCTCTGGTAGCATGCAGCCTGGTGATTTTGAGCACTGCTCATGAATGGGAAAGGTAAGAAATGGGAAAACCATCATCATTGCTGAATTGCTGAATTTCCTATAAAAGTGATATATGAGGATGGCAACATTTAAAATCAAACATATATTAAAACAATAACAGTGTCTGTAAAATGAGAAGAGACAGTATATTCCCATTTAACTAAAGGCCAGGGCAAAGAGGTATGTCTTCACTGCTCTCCTAAATATATACAATGAAGGGTCCTGACACACCTCAAGTAGGAGACTATACCGTAGCCGGGGGACTGTTACTGAAAAGGCCCTCTCCAGGTGTCCACCCCTTTTGCTGCTGAGGGTGGCGGGACAACCAAGAGG
This sequence comes from Aspidoscelis tigris stejnegeri, assembly GCA_023333525.1. NCBI lineage: Eukaryota > Metazoa > Chordata > Lepidosauria > Squamata > Teiidae > Aspidoscelis > Aspidoscelis tigris. Next base: position 10,459,434 of record JALMGA010000019.1, on the reverse strand, counting down.
GCTTCCCCTCCTGCTGAGGGTGGCGGGACAACCAAGAGGGCTTCCCCTCCTGCTGAGGGTGGCGGGACAACCAAGAGGGCTTCCCCTCCTGCTGAGGGTGGCGGGACAACCAAGAGGGCTTCCCCTCAAGGCACGAGCAGTGAGTCTGCATGCAGCTTATGTCTGGCATTCCCAGTATGGTGCCAGGAGAATTCTTAACAGTTACAATTCTCTGTGTGTGTGTTTTCTTGTCTGGATTTGTGACTTGATTTTGAAACAGAAGTCCATGGTATAAATCCTCCCAAAACTATTGTTTCAATTTTGAATTTTCTTTGGCTGTGGTTCTAAGTATTTTTTCACTTTTGTTGTTGTTACAGTTTCAGTTCTGTTTGTAAAAGGAGCCACTGGTTTGATATAGCCTTTTAAACGTCTTGTGAACCTTTAAAAGCTTGTGAACCTTTACTTGAATTTAAAATAATCCCTGTGACCTTAAACATGGAGTTTATTTTCTGTTCTCTCCATATTTTATTCAGATTGATCTGTTTATAGCAAAGGGGTCAAAAGTGTTATTATCATGGAGGTACATTCATATGAATACATAACTGTGCCGTGCTAATGTGAACAGCTGCTCCTCCCTCCTATTTCTTTTGGGCAACAGTTACACAGAATATACTGAAAAAATTGAAGGTAATACCATTTCCTTTTCATCTGTAAACCTAAACCTGGATGGCTGTTGTTGGGTTCCACTGAGTTGTGGCTGACAGGTGTGTGGGCATCTCCTTGGGCATCTCTATGCAGTTTTCTTGGCAGGGGTACAGAAATGGTTTTCTGTGACCTACTTTTGGTGGAGGCTGGGGATCAAACCAGCAACCCTCTTTTTTTCTAGGCAGTTTGCTCTACCATTGAGCTACATCAACTCCCAACTTAGATTTTAACAAACCTGTGTAAAAATCTGCCCATTAAATGTCAATGGATTGTGGTGGCATATGTGCTAGAGATGTGCACAAATGTGGTGTTGTTTTTTTGACATTCTATTCGGATCAGCTACTAATCAAATCTTTTAAATTTGAATTTAACAAGATTTGGTTCGTATTTACCAAATTCAAAGCTACTTGGTTTTGATTCGAATCTGCACATATTAATGTTGCATGTACACATCTTCCCCACATCCGGGATTATGCATCCCATAATTCTCCCATATGCGACCCATTTTCATCCTGCACGGATCTATACAAATGTATACGGATGCAGCAAAAATGTGGATCTTCAAGTACGCATCGTGTACAAATCCATACACATACAAATGTCCAGATAATTCAAACGAATACATCCAAAATTTGAAATTTGATTGGGAGGGACATTGGATTTGAGTTCGAATGTCAAAATTTGGCCCATTGGATCAGGTTTTGAATGCTTACGAATATTTGTGCACATCCCTAAGAAATGGAAATAAATAAATAAATCCTGAAACCAAATGCTATAATTTAGGATTCTTTTATTTATTATTTATTTACTATTTCTATCCTGCTCTAAACCCAAAGGTCTCAGGGCAGGTTAAACAAACTATGACTAAACCAATGACAGTCACTATATGGAGCAAGGGGGTATAGATATTTACAAGAGTCCATTTTAATTTCTAGTGCATTTTGTTTATTTATATGCTGGATCTCCAGCTGCTATTCAAATACAGAATGAGCATACATTAATATATAAGTCATGAGACCTAATTCAGATCCTGATGATGAGGAATAGAACTCCTGGGGTGAGAAACTTGTAAAATGTGAATTACGTGGGGTACATGTTTGTTATCTGTCTGTAGTAAGTATCTCCTTGTTGCTAATTGACCAGGGGAAATCATATATACAGGATTCCCTTTGTATTTAAAAGTTCATAGTGTTTATTTTCCATCACCTTGTGAAAGCTTGGCCTTTGATCTAAATAGAAACTAATTACTGAGTGACCAGAAGTAGACAGAAGTTTGAGGATCAAACTACTGTGATCCTGATGTGGTAGATTTTACCCATCCACGTTTCTTCTTTCGCTGCCAGATAATTTTACATGTCAATATTGGTTGTCAGGGACCTTGGGAGGCCCTGTATTATTAATAATCAGTTTTATGGGAGCTCTTCACCAGAACCTTACAGAAATGTACAATTAAAATGAATGTGCAAAACAGCATAGTTTTAATAAAACAAATGCCTTTAAAACTCAGGCCGATTTAGTCTGTTTTGATCTCCAAGAAGATCAAGATAAGATATGTTAGATTCTCTTGAATGTGTTCATGGGAGGAAAGAGGGATGTTTACAGTTTGGATCACAGTATATCTGTCTCTGAGAAGGTGGCATTGAGGTCTCTCTCTCAAAAAAAAAAAAATAGCTAAGAAAGTCTCTGTAGCTGTGAGTTTTGACTTGGTTATTCTATAACTTTTTGCAGTTTCTGCAACCTGATGTGTGGTTGTCATATCAACCCTAGCATTTTAAGTTTGCATGTACAGTTTTACCATAAAGCAAGAATGCTCCTACTTCCAGTAGTATTGAATTAACAACTATTTTTTTAAAATGACTTTTTAAAGAAAAAAAATTAGCCTAATAAATGTAACATCCACAGGAACAGAATTAAAACTGGCTTAACGCATTAATGAAGATTCCCTTCCCTCTCTGAAGTGTGTTCTCTATTGCCTGATTTACCTTGATTATGAGGTTTCTCTTGATCTTTAAAATGAACCTTAAATCTAATTTTGTTTACTTCACCAAATGTTACTTCTCTGTGGGGTAGTCATTTTCCTGTTGCTCATGCTAATCCTTCTCCTCCTTGTTTAGCTCCTACTTAGATTTCACCTTTTACAAAGAGATGGCATTATTTGGAGATGTTGATCTCTCTCCCAGGAAAGATGAGGAGTAAATACTTGTTCCTTTTCATTTCATGGAAAACATATAAATGAAAAGCAAGACGTCTGAGTCATATTTTGAGGTCAGATAAACTATAGTTTAGTGTAACAAGAACAGTTTGCATAGCCTTTAGCCTTATGCATTTTGACCAATATTCCACAGCAGATTGCAAACTTTTCCTTTAGTAGGGCTGCATCCATACAGGTTAATACTGTGCAACGGAATGTGCAGTCACGATGCAAACATCACACATGACAATCGATGGATCGTCATTGTGATGCATTATCCCATTTATCTTAATCCTGGATTAACGGCACTCACTGGTCAGTATTAAGAAAATTTGAATCTTCCTGCTAGTCCAGGCAGGATGGCAAGAAGAGATGAATGAGAGCAGGAGGGCAGCTCCCCTCTGATTGGCTGCCTCATCCCATGTGATTGTGTGTGCCAACTCAGCTCTCCCACCTTCCAAGGAGGAAACTATGGAGCTGCTTTTTAATTGGGATGGTGGGTCGTCACTGCACAGCAGCCAAACTACACTTTTAGCTTTAACTTCAGATGTCTTCGCAGGTCTGGACGCAGCCGTGGTTATTTTTTTTAAAAAAACATAGTTAAAATTAACTACAATTAGTCACCAATGGACACAGGAACAAAAAAAATTCCAATGACTCCTTTTGACTAATGAGCTCTTCTCTGACTGGCCACGTCTTGGTATAATGGTAGGCATTTCAATGAAACTCAACTCCATGTGTGTCAGATTTAAATTGGAATATAATTAAGTGGTAGTATTACACCTATGCATAAAACAGTTTGTGAATTTTGTGCTTTTTTAAAAAGATGGATGCAACTCTCCATCTTGAAAACCTTGAACCAACCTAATAATGAAACAAAAAACAGTGACTGCATCTCTCCTTACCATCTGAGGTGCTCAGAAAAGTGACTTCCAGTTCTATGTCCCTCCACATAAGCAGAAAACACCGCATGGAGATTGTTCCACTATTAGAGTAACTGTTTTCATAGGGTACGATTCTCCATGCTGACTGAAAGCATGCTTGGCTGCCACTGGAAATGACACCTCCATGCTAAAAAATGGAGGCATGAGCTTCATCCAGACAGCACTTACTTCTTCCACATTGTTTGGATAATACGGAGTAAAGCACACCCAGAGACATTTTATTCCAGATTATCCATGCTTTATTCTAGATTATCCAAATAATATGGATGAAGTAAGTGCTGTCTGGATGAAGCTATAGAGGCATCTGTTTCAATGGATAATCCCAATGGCTCCTGCACATGCATTTGAAGTTTCCCCAACCAGAAGCGGAGATCTAGCCAGTATTTTCTCATGCAACATTACTGTATGAAATACTTGGTACTAGCATGAAGATTTTATGTACCCATTTGAATATGGCAATCTTGCAAGTTCTGCATTAGTGCTAACGTTGTTCACAGAGATTCAGTAGTGTGTTTCTTAGCTGCAATACTCTGACAGTGGGCACCAGTTTTCAAATGGCAATGGCCTCACACCAGAGCTGAAAATAAGCTTTGCAGGTGTTATTTTGGTGTGTTTTACTATTTGATTTAATGTGCTGGCACACATGGAAGCTTTTGTAAAAGTCCATGCAAATCAAATATGACCCTGAATCTCCTGATAAGATGATAGTTATGGCCTTGGGTGCTACAAGATCTGCAGTGTCTGTAGTCGGATGATTCCTGAAAGTAGTAGTAGTAGTAGTTTATTTATACGGTCTACAGACCTGATATTACCTGAAAGTATGTTTTCATTTTATTTTTAATGTGAGCTTTATCTATTTAGCAGTCTAATTGGTGCCTCTTTTACCATCAGTTTTGCTAGCACATATAAGTAAACAAATGTATTTATCACCCCTGGGATCTACAAGTGCTAATAAAGTCTTTCTTTGCATTTTTTTATATTTGTTTTGGCAACAACCATTTTAAATTAGCTGTGAATCTTTCATTTGCTCCACAGCTCAGCAGGAAAGGTAAAGTCTGCAAGAATTTTCTATCCTAGGTATTTATTTATTTATTTATTTATTTATTTATTTATTTATTTATTTATTTATTTATTTATTTATTTATTTATTTATTTATTTATTTATTTATTTATTTATTTATTTATTTATTTATTTGTATTTCGATCCTACCCTATACCTGGCGGTTTTAGGGTAAGTTACAATATTATATCAATCTTAGACAGGTCCCTGCCCTCAGGCTTACAATCTAAAGATTGTATTGTAATGTTATCCCAGTTATGAGTTCTTTCTAGAAGATGGTGTGTCTCATAAATGCTGAACCAGTGTGACAGCATTTCAGATAAGACTTTCAGTAGTTCTAGTTGGTTCTAAGCTCTAGAGGGGTTGCCTGTATCGACATAGATGTAGGTGTCTATAATTAAATTGGATGTTTCTTGTGTTGATAGACTGCCATTTTTAAAAAGTTTCCATGAAATGTCTGTCAGAACTACATCCAGTCAAAGTTCTGAAGCAATCCTACGACTACATATTTGACAAAATGACTTTGGCTGTTTTATGTTCAGTGTAGTTAGGTTCTTCTTAAGAGTAGGTAACAGCAGTCGCTTTTAGAAAGGTGCACGAGGATGAAAATGGTGCTTTGGTTTGCACCCAACTGAACCATGTGCAGTTGGATTGATTTGAACCTCAAAATGGTTTGACTTGGTTCTACACATGAAAATATGATTTAAAAAACCATTTAAAAGGGCAAAATACTAATGAACTCAAACCAGTTTGAACTGAGTGATTTGAAGCAGCAAGGATGTTATTTTTGACTGACTTGGTCCTTCCTTCCTTCCTTCCTTCCTTCCTTCCTTCCTTCCTTCCTTCCTTCCTTCCTTCCTTCCTTCCTATTATAGATATTTCCATGTCTGGCTTCATAGGGTGTTTTTCCACTGTCACTAGAAGTACCCATAAAGTACCCATTAATGGGTACTTAATGGGTATTTCTAGTGACAGTGGAAAAACACCCATAGTTGGAGAGAGAGAAAGACGAAAGGTTTTGTTTGGCTAAAAATTATCACAGTTTATGTCCTTTCCTGGAAATATTCTGTTTCTTTTTTATTTGTACCTATAAGATCTCCTGATAGCAGGATCTACTGAGTTATAGGTATTTGTATTTTGGTCAGACTAAGAGGTTAAGGATCCAGCAACCATGGATTTTTCACACTTACCTGGGGTGGACTGTTCCGTCTGGAACTGTTCCTCCTGGTCTGTACTAGGACAGTCTCAGTGCTGCTTTGAAGATCACATGAGCTCCTGCGGCCAGCACTTTGTGCACTGCCAAAATGGGTTGCCCTGTAAAACTAATCCATGGAGGCATGCACCCTTTTGTATGCCTCCCTGGGCCAGTACACTTTGAACTATCTTGTTTGGTATATGCTGCATTCCATGCAGATAGAGCAATCTAGCAGGGGGTATGGCCTCTCTATTCCACACCAGAGTGCAGAAAATAAAAAGTCCCAAAAAGGGTCTAAATCTTGCACTGTTCTGGTTTATCAGTAAGTGCAGAAAGATCCCAGGATTGTTGTAAATTCTGCATTACAGAATGATTTTTATGGGAAGCAGATCTTTCAATTGTCCTGTATTCCCTCTGCCCAGTCCTGCTTTCTACTGAATAATAATAATAATAATGAGGTGGCTTTTCTAGCCTGCTTTATCTCACCCATTTAAGGAAACTCAAAGTGGCTGACAAAGCTTTCTATTCTTCTCCCCAAAACAGACACCCTGTGAGGTGGGTGGGGCTGTGATAGCTCAGCAGAGAGTTGTGACCAGCCCAAGGTCACCCAGCGGGCTTCATGGAGTGTGGAATCAAACCTGGTGTTCCCAGATAATAGTCCGGCTCCCTAACCACTAGACCAAACTGAGCATGTGGCTGAAGCTCAGCTTTGGATGAGAACTAAACTTGAAGAACTGCTAGAATTAATGATGGTGTAAATGGCCTTTGGGTTGAAGAAACTGCTTACTGGTGCTTGTTTTCTTCCTCTTAAAGAGTTTGACATTATTCATTAGTTTAGTTATTGTTACTTGTTAATTGCTGCTCCAAAGTGGATATGTTATACTGGCAACACATAGCCTGAAGAAGTCATTAGTCTTATAACTCAGTGTTATACACTGGCTATTGGTTTAGGGGAATTAGTGCTTAGATTGCTGACAAGTTGCTTAAGCAGGCCCTGCTAGAGTATTATTTCAGGAAAAACACAATTTTTCCGTATTTGTTGAGCGGTTCAATACCAGTACAGAAAATGTATGGTTCTTCACCTTAGATTCCCAGAAGCTGAAGTGCTTGTTTGTCAACACGCAGCAACAGTTTGGAAGCTCAATGCTGATATATCTATTTAATTTAAGAAGTTTAAAATTGGCTTTGCAGACATTAGAGGAAAAAGAGTATGCTGTTTGTTTTCTGTACAGTTTCATCACACAGTGTCTGGTGCACACAAATATACCCACCATTCCACATTATTATTTTTACGTCTGGTAGAATTCATTTAGAAAGGGCAGATTTCTTCACTCTTTTATTTGCCTGTGAAGTGGAGCTAGTCAGAGTACCTTTTCAGTTTAATGAAATAAAATATATGCACAGATTTGCAAATGCAAATAAATAGGAAAAGCTTCTCTGTTATTTATTTATTTACAGTAAATTTGTCAGATGAAGCATTTTGAAAAGTATTCAAACAAAAATCAAAGGAAGCTGAATTTGCAAGTGGGATTCTGTTGTAGCTTTGTTAATTACAATTAGCTGCCTATTGAGGTGTTAAATTACTTGATTAGACTAGAACAAATGGGCTCTTCACTTAGCTCTTCATCTATCATTTGAAATTCAGAAAGGCTTGCTGTCCGAATTGATTTCTTTTGTTCCTATTGTGCTGTGTATGACTATATAATTGGCTTTTAATGTTTTTGGCAGCCTTGGTTTCTCTTCATATCGTATATGAAGTGATCAATAGTATTTGCAAAATCTCCATTTTAAGTAGAAAAATTGGGGGTCGTCTTATACACCCAGTCGTCTTATATGCCGGAAAATACGGTAAGTATTTATCTGTGGCCTTTGTATTCAACGTTTCCTTCAGAGATCAAAGTCATTCACACCATTCTCCATGTTCTATTTTATCTCCAAAACAACTCTGTGAGGAAGACTAGACTGATTTATTTATTTATTTATTTGTATTTCTACCCTGCCCGATACCTGAAGGTCTCAATATTATATTAATCTTAGACAGGTCCCTGCCCTCAGGCTTACAATCTAAAGAGACAAGAAACAAAAGGAAAATGGTGTGGGAGGGGACAGGGAACCACGAGGTCTTCAGTTCCAATTCTTCTGTTCATTTCTTATTACTGGAATTTTCCTATTCTCTTTACCTTGAATTTTCTCTTCATTGATGACTAAACTGGAGGATGGTAGAGATTGGATAGACTGATTGGCCCAAAGTCACCAAGTGAGCATTCATGGGGAAGTAGGAATTCAAAATTCCTAGGGTCCCTAAGAAACTTGGTTTTTCTCAGCTAAGAAGTTACAGTATAACTAACAGAAAACCAACTGCGGAGGACAATAGTATGCAAAGTAGCTCAATTGTGTTTAGAGCTGGTATCATATGGTCCATCTCTGATCCACCTTTTCTAGCCTAGAATGTCTGTAAAGGGGGGAGGGGCAGACTGATGTACAAACAGTCCTACCTTCAAACAGATCAAAACAGAGATTAAAAATTGAGGTTGCTGGGTAGGTGGATAAGGAGACAGACCCCATTAACACCAGGAACACATGGGTTCCTTATAGGTTTTCAACAGGGACCTGTGAGATAGTATAGTGGACTGTATACTGAAGTTTTTGAAATAAATGACTCACATTACTTCTGTCTGTTTAAATTGGGTCTAACTTTCCTTTAAAGCTACATTTTAAAACCACTTGTGGATGTTTTAAAATGAAGCAGTACAGAAAAGTTTTAAATGAATAAATAGCACAAAATCAACTTGTGTTGGTAGACCAGACCACCCAGCTTCTGCAATTCACCTAACACATTATTTTTCTTACTTACCTCTGGGTTATCTTTTGATCTAGTAATGATATTTATATCCTTTGTTTCCTTCCAAGCGCTCAAGATGGTGCAGATCATATTCTTCTGTCTGTTATTTTCAGAATGACTCCATGAAGTGGGTTTAGCTGAGAAGCAGTGATTTATCCCAGGCCAGCCCGCCAACTTTGAAGGATGAGTGGGAATTGGGACCCAAGGGACTCCTAGGTTATCGCCTAGAAACAGGAAGAGGTCATCTGGAGGGAACCAAGAACAAGTGAACATTTTGCCTTTATCTTCTGCTTGAGAATGCACAGTGGGCCACTGTGTGAGAAAGGATGCTGGACTAGATCCAGCAGGGTTCTTCTTTCATTCTTCAGATCATTCTCCAATAATGAATGCTTGTTGTTGTTTCAGAGTGAGGTGAACTTGTTAAAACTGAATTGAGCTTTCCTTAGGCTTTAAGGTGTCCCTCTCAGTTTCCTGTATGTCCATTGACTGTGCTTCCTGCCTGTCAGACAGGAGAACTGCCTGAAAGCTTTCTATATTTGCAACACATTAGGATGTGTTGCTAATAGTTTTGTATAACAGTTTGAGGGTTTGCCTTACTCTGTGCTAGGGATGTTGCTGGGTTTTTTTGCATTTGCATTTGAGTTGAATAGAATATCCAACTATTTGTTTAGAATCCTAATGCAACAAAATCCAATTTGAATTGAATACGTACAAAACTATTCGTTTGAATGTTAGATTCAAATCTGAAGATATGAATGTCGACAAGATTCGTATTTGAAGATACGAATGTCAACAACATTCGTATACGTTATACATATCTGTACACATTTCGTACACATCCCGTTTTATCTCATATGCATCCCATTTTCATCCCATACTATAAGCACAAATGTGTTCAGATACGTATGAGATTCGTACAGATACGTACGTAATATGTATGTATCTGTGCTTTTGAATGTTTCAAATCATTCAAATGAATGTTTCGGAACATTCAAAATTTGTTTGAATGTTTAAATTCGAATTTGAAGGCATTCTATTCAAATTCAAATGTCCAGATTCAATGAATTTGATCAAATTTTGAATGTTTAGAATATTTGTGCACGTCCCTACCTTGTACTTGGTCTTTTTTAGGATGCATTCACAGAGAGAGAGAGAGAGGGAGAGAGAAAGGGAGCACTTCTAGAACAGCTTAGAGGGGATTCCCAGGGGGGATGGTTCACAGGCCAGTCTCTCATGAACATTATGTATAGAAAAGATGTCTCAGAAATGGGAGGAAAACAGGAGGGCCACACGTGGCTGTGTCTAAAGCATTTTTGAGCCACTTTTTTTTTTTTTTTTTTTGCTAAGTGTAAATGCAAGCTCAGTGAGATGTACCGGTATATTACGGCGTATAGGACGACCCCCAACTTTTCCAGTTAAAATATAGAGTTTGGGATATACTCGCTGTATAAGAAGATGCCACCCGGCGTATAAGACGACCCCCAACTTTTGGGAAGATTTTCCTGGGTTAAAAAGTAGTCTTATACATCAGAATATACTGTATTTAAAAGAGGTCCTGACTGACATGGGCTTTGATTGCCAAAAAACAGTATCACATTCTGCTTACAGAAGATGGGCTTGTATTCTCGGAGGATCCTCAATAATCTTTTGCAAAACATCTTTTTATCTGGTTTCTAATATCCCACTGGCCCACACATATCCCACTCCTGCTTCAAGCAGTATTTGAGGGATATTTACCCATGGGTCTATTAACCTACTTCCTTTTTGTATAATGTAGCTTTATAATTGCCCTAAATATTTTTGCTGATTCTACATACGTACATCTGTATTTTGTGTGTGTGTGTGAGAGACAGCGTTTGAGAAAGAGAGCGCTTTCTGAAGCAATTTCAATTTCCTACACATTTTACAAATGTTTTCCCGATAGATAATTTTGGAGTGAGGGGTCATCTTTCAAATAATAGAACTTCAGTTTTAGTATGGTTGATATCTAATTGTTCCCCTGAGTAATAATGGCTCAGACTATTCAGCATTTTTTTTCTTCCCAATTCTGATTAACGAGATGATATTGTCAGTTTATACAGTTTTTCTTTTAAGGTTTTACATAATTTTGGTCTGATAGTTTTTTCCGTACTCTGTTACGTTTCATATTCATACCTTGCATATTTTCATTTAAAAAAATATTCATTATAATAATAATTTTAATAATAGCTGGCAGAAGGACAGATAATTTCCAGGGCCTATTCATACCTGAGTGTATATTTATTTATTTATTATTTATATTTCTATCCTGCCCTATACCCGAAAGTCTCAGGCCTGGTAACAACCCTTAAAACAACAAATTAAAACCAATAGTAAAACCAATTGCATGGTCAACCAGTTGCAAACTATTTTAGTTTTTCTGTATGCAGTCTTTCATATACTGTCTTGTTTCCAGTTGAGAGACTGTAGTCGGTTTGACAAAAATATTTTTGTTAAAAAAATCAGAGACTCAACATCATGATCCCCTTTGTCCTCAGTCTAGGGAAAATATATCATGATTACCTTTCACTCCATCACCTGTCCTAATCTGGAGACACTTGAGCAGCTTGAGTTCCAAAATATTTCTTTAAAACCTCTCCTAGCCCTTGCGGAAGCCAAAGGTCAAAAGATGTCAGCTAAGTACCTGCATTCTTTCCCCACCTTTTAAAAAGGATATAGATATAGATGTTCACACTGTTACTGACATTTAAAATAGGAGTGCAACTGAGCATCATTAGGGGCTTTGAATGAGGCATCATCAGTATGCAGGTGACCCCCAGCTCTGTCTCTCTGTGTCATCTGAATCAGGAGAGGGGGTTGAAGTGCTTGATAAGTGCCTGGAGGAAGTAATGGACTGGAGGGAGCTAAATTGAAACTGAGTTCAGACATATCTCCTGGTTTTCCATTTTCTTTCTTTTTTAATATGTAAGGAGATGGTGTATCTTCCTTCTCTTTGGATGTGATCAGACATGCTTAAAAGAGGTGCCCTGAATCTGAAATGACAGACTTTGATGTCAGCCTTCATCTTGCCCCACTTAGGGGCCTCCAAAAGGTCATCTTTAAGTCATTTTGAATTCCCTAGCACCAAAAGTCCTTTCTTTAAGTTGGGTTGAACAGAAAGCCCTGTGAGTGAAGAGGTGGGGAGCAGAGACCAGTGGGTAGCGCCAGCTGTCAAGGGAGGGGTTACTTGACTTGGAGGTGGATGTAGGTTGCAGTATGAGGAAAAAATAGGTTCTCAATGACACATTTGGCTTTTGATGTGCATGTGGGAGTGGGACTCTTTGTCTTAAAGGGATGTTTTTTTCAAAAAAACCACCTCTTTCTGATTGCACCCTTTGTTATGCTTCTATCCAAAATATTTATAAAGCAGCCAGAAAATGGAAGTGATGTGTCCTCCTGAGTATCATTGCATTAAGCATATTCTCTGAGGATTCCAATTTCAGCCTGTGTGGAAGAATATATAATATTTGTGTTCTGATTTGTTTTGTCATAATTGCAACTAATTTAGTGCAGAATGCTGATTTATTTATTTATTCTAAATTACTGCATTATTTCAGTAATTTGCTATAACAGAAGCAAAATTCAATTGTACCATTAATTTGAATATCCGGAGACTGTGTTTGTATGTATGTGTAAGTAATCAAACATGCTTACAAACAATATTTTCCTAACCATGTTACGTTATTTTACAATAAAAAGAGGAGATAACCAAGTTGCATATAACATTCCCCCACTGTTCTTTTAGACCCGGTTTATTTTTATGGTGTATATAACAATCAATCATTCAATCTGCAGTAGAGATGTGCACAAATGAGTTTTTAGGCATTCGATTTGTAATGAATTGGATGTTATAAAATTCATATTCGTTCAAATAGATCCCCTAGTGAGCCAGTTTGGTCTAGTGGATAAGGAGCTGGACTCTTATCTGGGAATACCAGGTCAGCCACTTTGAGTCCCCTTAAATGGATGAGAAAAGTGGGGCAGAAAAACCAACTCTTCTTCTTCTTTGAATGTGGTAGGAGTCTATTCAGTACTAATGTATTCGGCTCAGGAAACTTTTTATTGAGACTAATGGAGTGCCTTGTAAGGGTGACGAGGATTTGTAACTATAACATATGTACAGACCTGATTTTACTCTTGTTTATACTGATTTTATTTTTCTATGGTTTTATCTTTGTATACTTGATACTTGATATGGTCAAGCGACTAATCAATAAAGTTTATTCATTCATTCATATGAATTCATGTGAATATCTAATACGAACAGATACGTATCTGATATATATCTGATATGAATGGATAGGTATCTGATAAGGATACGTATCCAATACGAATGGATACATATTTGCTATGAATGCATATGTGTCCGATGTGTATCCGATGTACAGTATGTACCCCTAGTTTAACGAATGTTTGAATTATACATACAATTGTTTAGAAAAAATTGTATTCGTAAGAATGTTAATGTACGAATGTTGTAACATTCACTTAATGTACAAATGTCCAAATTCATCTGAATTCAATCGAATAACAAATGTTATGAATATCCATGCACATCCTTCATCTGCAGCTATCGTTTTTCCCACTCCCAAGCATGGAATCTGTTTGACGGGACACTATACATGAAGAAGGCTTCAGCTGGCTTCAGGACACTTTTCTTTACCTCTTTTAGATGCGCACAGGGTATCTGCTCCCTCCTGTCTTATAGACCTGATGTTGCCTTGGTCCAGCAGATCTGTTTAGAGGATTTGCTGGCACCTTCCAGAGGTGGCTGGTTTTATTTTATCTCTTTGTATGCATGTATGTTTTCTTACATCGCAACCTTGAAACACAAATGCATAAGAACAGATGCTCTAACTTAATTTTTATTCTCATTTTGAGTGCTTCATGGGTTCATGGCTACAAATCTTGTCAAATTAGTTCCCGCACTCTGTGCAGCATGCGATTTTACAAGATAAGGCTGCATTTGCTTGTGGTCTACAATGAGTCTTTCGGATATAAATTGCCATTCTAGCTGCCAGCTTTCCGTCAGAATTGTTTACAAAGGCGAAGTCATACTGTTGAAATATAAATTGTCTCCGCTAGTGGCACTGCAGAATGTATCACTGGGGCCTGGCTGTCCTCTCAGATATTTAAAAATTAAAAGCTACATTTCAGATGAGAGTAACTAATGAACTACTGCATGTATTTACTCCTCCTGAATTACTGTAGCTTGTGTTCCATATTATTAAACATTAAAAACATCCTAATAGTCTTGTTCTCAGGGCCTCATGATCCAATTGAAAGTGCAGGACACACAAATGTTACTGTTCCAACCTTAGAGTTTATAGAGTAATACTGTCTTTTATTGCCTTGTCTTTAACTACTCTTGACTTGGAAGTTGGCTGAACCATGAATAATTTTCTACTACTGTCCTCTGTCTACTATCTTCCATTACTCTCCTTGTCTTACCCATTGTGAGCCTCATCACTGTCCATTTATGTTCTTCTTAGGTTGTTTCCGCACAGGCTGTTAAGACCTCTTTAAGCACCCGATAAGGACACATATGGCACACATCTGCATGTTACCTTCCACACAGGCTCACACGAGATCTGTCTCTAATGGGGTCTAGATGCTGCCAAAACCATTTTTAGGAATTCTTCAAACTGATCTTGCCTGCAAATTCTGGATTAAAGGACGATGCTTCTGCACAGGGACAGAAATGGGAACACGTGTGGGCTGGACAGGAAATCGCCATGTTGAGCACAGCTGGGCAGCCATGGGATCTCAGGCACACTGCTGATTGGTAGGCAGTCTGTCCCTGACACACCCACACACAGTGGAAATGAGTGGTGACTGACAGCTGAGTGCTCCAATCACACGGCACCTTAGGCGACAGGGCCTCAAAGAGGCCTGATCCTTCTGGATATCGGTGCTCCGGCATCCGCACAGCAAATACATGATGGGTTCCTCGCTATTTGTGCTTCCCACACAAGTGCGGATGTGTTAAGCCTCATTTGGATCCATCCTTATTTCAGATGGATCTTCCCAGGGAAGGATTTCAGAAATGCGGATTTCAAGCAGTAAGTGTGGAAACACCATTATGTCTGTCATCCTACCTTGGTAAAGATACTTAAGACTGGTGGGAAGACTCTGTAGTCACTATTCTCTGCATTCTGAGAGCTTACTGGCACTTGGAAATACTCTACACTGTTTGGGGCTGCTTTTGATAGGTATCTCTCTGTCTCTCTCTCTCTCTTACACACACACACACACACACACACACTAAGGTGTGGTTTTTACTATCAACAGAACCTAAGTAGACAGAGGGTATTTCACAAGACTTTCTACAGTCATTCATGCTATGCCATTAGAAAGCTGGTGCAGTCTGAGGATAGGAATTTTATTCAGGAGGCATCTTGGTGGTGGAAGGAAGCTATATTTGCACAGATGTTTCTGAAATGCAACATATAAAGATTGATTTAGGTTCTTCTTCTGAAACAGAACAAGTGTAGGAAAAGCTAATTTAATATATGGTCTGCCCCTGCACTGTTGCTTTTAATATGTTATCTGTGATAATATAAACAAGAAGTGTTTAGTGTAGTGACCCTTGTATGCCTAGTTAAAGAAAATAACTAGTGGGCAATATTAGTTTATTAAGTGCACCTATTTATATCTGATCGATGGTAAAATGCTATTCTGTGATAGCAACTAGATTGCTGACCTTTTAAAACACTTTAGCAGCAGCATTTTAATCTGACTCTTTGGCTAGATGACTAGGAGAACTTAACCTTTAGAGGACCTTAAGAAGAAGAGAGGAGTTACCACTTAGGCCCTGATGCTTTGATGAAAGGCCCTCACAGGGGATAGAGGATTGTTGCTGATGGATTCACTGTCAGTATATTCTTTTCCATCACCTCTCCTAGCCCCATTTGTCAGCTAGTGCAGATATTTAAAGTACATGGGAGGAGAGGAAATAAAACCCAATTCCAGTCATAGTAGACTCTGTAGTAGTGGTGTGCACGGACACAATTTTCGGGATTTGATATGATTTGAGTCAAATATCTGAAAATTCAATTCGATCTGAATTTTTAAAATTTAAAATTTAACCAAACTCAATTCGAATTAGGCAAATTTGAATCTATTCATTTGAATTTTTGATTTGAATTTGCACTTACGAATGTCAACAACATTCGTTTGTGCCTGCATTCATCATTACACATCCTGTACGCATCTGTACACATCCATACACATCCCATAGTTATCCCGCATGCAACCCGTTTTCGTCCCATATGGATCCATACAAAAGTGTACGGATGCGGGAAAGATCCGTATGTGCAAGTACACATCGTGTATGAACCCATACACATACAAATGTCTGGATAATTCAAATGAATAAATTTGACATTCAAAATTCATTTGAATGTTTAAATTCAAATTTATAGACATTTGATGCAAATTCAAATGTCGAAATTCAGACGAATTCAATCGAATATCGAATACCTTTGAATATTCATGCACATCCCTACTCTGGAGTATGTTTCACTCTTACAAAGTTCAATTTTGTCTCACTCTTCTCTCTCTCAAATTAAAAGCATTAGCTTTTCACTTTTTGTGAAATAGCAAGGATTGATCACTAAATTGCTGTTGAAAATTTGTCTCATCACTCCTCTCTGGGCAGGGTATTATTAAAAGTTAAGTTTTTACGAACCTGCCAAGAACGGGTTTTTGTTTTCTTTTAAATGTTGGGCAATATGCTACAGTACCAAACAAAATATGCAAATAACACAGAGGCTGCCATTTAAATGAGTGGCATTTTAATTAATAACTGTAAATTACAAAAGGATTGGGTACAGTACTTCTAATTAGTTTTACTAAGATATTCTTAACATGCTTCTTAGTGGAAGTAACTCTGATATTTCTTTTGGCTCCAGTCGCTTACATACGTGTTTCTAGCTGGGTCCCATTTACCTTAAAGGCAAATAAGTCAATTTTATATGCACTTTCTTGAAATGAATGGAGAGTATAGAAGAATAGAATTGTGTTTTGTATGGCAACTAGAGATGGCTACCAGCTCTTTGGCCCTTAAAAGTTTTTAGGGTTTAAAGTCAAATGTCATAGGGGATCTTGGGACCCCAGTATCTTTTCTCAATCCCACATATCTCTCTACACTTATTATTTATTTATATTTATATCTCGTCCTATACCCATAGGTCTCAGGGTAGGTAACAACTTTTAAAATCCAGCATATCAAAAGAAACAATATTAACATTTAAAACCCAAAAAACCCTCAGCACGATATCAATTAAAACAGTACCATTTGCAGTGGGGGCAACATAACTTGTAAAGACACTATACTAAACTTTACCTTTGGAAAAGCTTACAATAGGGTTTCTTTTTTATGTCAATCTTAATTCTGAGCCATGCAGTATTACAGTATAGGGATGTGTAACATATTCCAAGTTCACAACATTCCATCTCAGATTATAAATTGGTATAAAATAGGGCCATTCTGAGTGAGAATATCTTTTCATTTGTTCCTACTCTCCTGCCAATTCAAAACTCCTTGCCTGTCTATCACTGCGATTTTGATAGGCAGGATCTACCCAATCACCTTTTTAAATATCTCAGCCAAATTATACACTGTCTTCTATACAAACTTGGGGACAGGAAGGATTCATCAAAATATCTCCCCCTATTCTCTTTCCTTCTTTTCTCAGCAATTTGTAAAGCCCTGAAAGCTATTTTGCTTTCATTTCTATCAGTTATTAAATTTATTTTAGTTTGGCATTATACAACAGTAAAATGACATTAACAGATAACAAGTGATCTAAATCCATAAAAACCAATAATCCACAAATGAAGATAAAGTGATCGGTATTGAAATAACAAGGAATAACAGGATGTGATAGCAGTCACATACTTTTCACAAAAAAAGTTAAATCTTGCAGTTTAACTGTTTAAAGAATGTAATGATAACAATTAATCATCGAAGAGAGGTAAAAGAATCTGGTAGCGAAAATATTCCTACCAAATGGTGAAGAATTCTGGTTCATCTGATTGACCTTGCATTCACCAGAAATTCTAGCACACTCTAGGTGGCCTTAATAACCTTCCAGAAATACAAAAAGCAGACAAAGTTCAGGAGTGAACATAATGTTAAGATTTAAAATGGCTTTAATTACATCACAGCTCTACCACAAATGAAATTAAAAACCTTTGCTTTTTTACAGTGCCAGAATAAAGGTGAAGAATTTTTAAATATGTGTGACAATTGCACCAGAGTACAATACCACTTACATAGAAAAGCCCCTTAAGGGCTTTCTTGCTCCTTTCTTTTTCCCTTTGACATGTTGCTTCCTGTACAATGTTATAAACCTCTACTCATAGTTCTTTGGGCACTCTGTCTACAGGATCTAATCCCTTGAATCTATTAGTCACCTGCACTGCATATTCGTAAGGGATATTATTTAGGCAATACTTGTGTGGTCTAGTGGTTTTCTTTACTTCCATTTAAGACTGAATTTTGCAATGGCAGTATAGCTTCTCCATCTATGGCTGGAAACTATACTATCTGGTAATGTCCGTGTCACCTTCAGTGCTATTGGAAAAGATCATTTGATATAAACCATGAGTTATCTTGACAGTATTCTGCTAGTCTCTAGATTGTTTTATTTTGTGCTCCGAGGCCAAAGCTGTCTGTTATTCCAGTTTTGACTTCCTGCTTTAGCATCCCAGTTCAGCTTCTTGTGTATCAGTTGTGGGTGTTTCAGGTCTTCATAGAACTATTGAACTTCAACCTCTTTAGCATCAGTGGTTGGAGTGGAGACTCGTATTACTGCAGTTTGCCTTGGATTAGAACAGAAATCATTCTTCTGGTTTTAAGATTGTACCCCAGTAGTATTTCTCTAACTTTTCTATTGACTTCATTCCTTCTGAGGGATTCTTGATTACAATAGTAGATGTAATGGTCATCTGAATTAAATTCACCCATCCATTTTACTTCAGTGGCTCCCAAGGTGTCAATGTGTCATCTTCCCCTCTCCTGTTTGACCACTTCCTTGGTTCACAGATCTTACAGACTGTTGGACTAGATTGGCCATGGGTCTGATATACCGGTGCACTTCTCACTGTGTCCATTCCATCTGAGAAGTCCTCCTTGAAAACAGGTGTAAGAGACAAAACATGAGGGATGGGTGAAAAATGTTTGTCAGCTTGGAATTTGCATCTGAATTTGAACGTTTAATGCTTTGCACTGGAATCAAAAGAGCTCCCCCCCCCTTTGTATGCGAAGTGGATGTATCCAGCCTTTGTGGAAGCTTTGATGTGGCCATATCTGCTTACCTTGACCTTGCATCCCCCACAGCTGTTCCTCCTTACCTCAAATCTGGCTGCTACCACTCAACCCAGGCCTCCCAGACTTGTGTGTAGAGCTGGAGAGGCCACCCCATTTGGGAATCGCAGGAAATCTTGTACAATTTCCTGGGAATTGCAGGAACTTTTGCTTGATTCCCTGCAATTCCTGAGGGGAATCACATGAGATTTCCCATGATTCCTGAATGGAGGTGGCCATTCCAGCTCTGTGCACACCTCTGGGAGGCCTGGGTTGAGCCTCTGAGGAGGATGTGATTGTGGTGGCAGTGGCAAAAGGTGAGAGGGCAAAGACCCCTAAATTCATTGGGGTGGTGGTGGCTTCCCATGAGCCAAACATTTACACTCTCCAATTGGAGTCAAATTGAAGAGCGGAAATATAGTTTGTGCACATCCCAAAAATGCACCACAGATTTTATTCTGATATCCTAAATGTTTTTTTTTCCAAGATTGCATCTGAGCAGGTAGTAGAAAGTCACATTCTGGATGTGTGTAGAAACATCATGGAGCTCACTTTTTCATTTCGAGTCATAATTATTAGTATTTACCACAGAAGGCTTTTGCAAAGATAAAATGAGAATAGAACTGTGGATTTCACCCTGCACTCTTTGAAGGAAGGGCGGGACAAAAATATCAATTTCTGATAATCAAGAATCCAAGAATCATAGCTCTAGTATTTATATTTTATGCAGTTATTGCTTAATACTTCTTTATGTCTCAGGCAACCTTCCAGAAAGACTTTCTAGTATTTGCAGACAGGGAAATGCAAAGCATACATGGAAGATAAACATATTTGACCTTTTGTATTTACTCGGTTTTGCTTAATGATTTGCCCATCAGTGGTGAAAATGTTAGCAGCACATAATTGCTGTGAAAATTGGTAATTTTTAGCACTGTGTTTCAAAAGGGTGAATGCAATTGCTTTGGTTTCACCGAAGGGTAAACTAAATGGAGAGAGGGAGAGAGACCCCTGAAGCAACAGGGACTTGGATCTGCTGATTCATACTGAGATAACAGATTGGAATAGCAGCTATGCATAAACTGAAGATTTTCCCCGTTGGACTGACATTGTATTTCTGTGTCTCCTGTGGAGGGAAAAACCCAGAACTTGAAACAGAAGAAATATTTGCCAGGAGAGAATGGATATTGTAATATTTCTCACCTGCCTTTCAAAATACTGAAATACCCATTTAGACAGAGGAGAGATGGTGCCCTTTGGTAACAATTAGCTGCTGTTCTGAGAACCAATTAGCGGTTTCAGTATTCATATATGATTGGGTGAAATTTTGTACATGAAGAGCATGAAGTTATTGACAGCCCTTGCACAGCTATGAAAGGAATAAGTAAATGAGTACTTATTAAAATGTTGAAAGTGGGTGATTGTCATTCAAAAGTCAGGGAAATTTTAATGTCAGAATTGACAAGCAGGCAATTAAATTTCAGTAGTTTCATGTTCAATTGACATCTCTTGCTAGAAAAAAAATAATTCAGAGTGTTTCATGAACTCTGTTTAAATTATTTGTCATTCGTGCTTTCGGGTTATAGATCACTCAGGTATTCTCATGCAACATATATCCTTTTTAAGGACACAAGAATCTCTCATGGCTACTCTCCTTTTGTAAGGCATTGAGGATTAATTGTTTCGTTCAAGTGATAATTGTGGGATATAATTTGCTTCATTTGAAGATGCTATTAATCGTAAGATAATTAAACTCTGTTCTGATATTTCATATTCCTTTCACATCTTGCATTTATTCAGCATAAATTGGGATGAGGAAGAGAGGGACTAAGTTAGAGAAAGAAAGAACTATCAAAGTTTTTGGCTTGAACATCATACGTTCCCATTGCTCTTCCAGAATTTTCCAGACATCGTTAAGGGGTTAGCTGAGAAGTCGTAAGTAATAGTACACGTTTATGGAAATGAGCAAATAAGCAAAGTGTAAGCTTATTAAATCGCAGGAAAATTACAAGTGTTAATTACAGCTAATTGTGAACAGCCTTTCTCTACATTTACATTGACTCAGTAAGAATGCTTTTTTAATTCTATTCTGATTTATTACCGCAAAAAATAGGAAATGGCTTGTAAAGGACTGAAATGTGTTGCTGGAATGTCAGCTGAACTGGCTGTTTGGAAGGAGCAAAAATTTGAAATATTTCAAAGCATCTGTCCATCAGGAAAAATAAGGAAACTTAAAGGACCCTATTGTATTGAAAATGTGCCAGGAATTCCAAAAGGGCCTCAGCAATAGGGCATGTTCTATCTACCACCTAACCCATTAAATTAAATTGACAATTACACTTAAAAATAAATAAAACCTTTCCCCCAAGATTTTACAATAATCCATAAGATTGGGAGAAATAGGTTTCCAAAATGCCAATAGAAATTAACGCAAAACAGGATTATTTTGTTCCAGGATTGAAACAGGTTTTCTCTTTTAGGGCTGTTCTGGGAACTTCTTTTCATCATCATCTGCTACTAGGACTTTGTTGCATACATACACATATATTTAAGCTTGGACATTCACTTCATCTTCACCTTCATCTTTTACTAGGACTTTGTTGCATACATACACATATTTAAGCTTGGACATTCACTTCATTGTCATCATCTTCTACTAGGTCTAAGCTGGGACATTCACTTCATCTTCTTCATCATCTTCTACTAGGACTTTGTTGCACACATACACATCTATTTAAGCTTGGACATTCACTTCATCTTCATCATCTACTAGGACTTTGTTGCATTCATTCACATATATTTAAGCTTGGACATTCACTTCATCATCATCATCTTCTACTAGGACTTTGTTGCATTCATACGCATATTTAAGCTTGGACATTCACTTCATCTTCATCATCTTCTACTAGGACTTTGTTGCACACATACACATATATTTAAGCTGGGACATTTACTTCATCTTCATCATCATCATCTTCTGCTAGGACTTTGTTGCACACATACACATATATTTAAGCTTGGACATTCACTTCATCATCTTCTTCATTATCTTTTACTAGGACTTTGTTGCATACATACACATATATTTAAGCTTGGACATTCAATTCACTGTATTTCTATCATAATAAAGGTTACAGTGAGTAGCTTAAAATCCCAAGGAATCTTTGTAGGCCAGGTTACAAACTTTAGCAACTGCCCTTGCAGATCAGATCATAAAAGCTAGCTACATTTATTTAGTGAATGATATTTAAGGATACCATATCAGTTTTAGCTGGTCTACATGGACCATCTATATGGAGGCAGTAGTTCACCTCTAGTGAACTGGGGCATCTAGTGAAGAGGTGTGATTGGAATAACTTTTCAAGACTATTGCTTGTTAACTGGGAATGTCACTGAAAAAGAGAAAGCTGTCTAGGAATGTTAGTAGGGATGTTCACAATTTTTTTGGAGGGTTTCAATTTGTATCAAATGCAAGAAAATTCTTGTTTGACTAGGTCCCTTTTGAATGTGATAGGATTCAAAATTTGAGATAAATGTTTGCTATGAGTTTGATTTGAATCCCTGCTTCAAATTGCTACAAATCTCCTACATATCCCATATGAATCCCATAAAAATCCCCTGTGTATCTACTCTGTACAAGTCAAATCCACCCTGAATCCACTTTGAGTCCACTCTCAATCCACTTCGAATGTGCTCTGGATCTGTTGCAGATGTGACTGGGGAAACCACCTCCCCAGGTTCACAAATGTAATGAAGCTTTGTGCAAATGTTCTGATTCAAATTCAAATGTTATTCTTCGAATGTACGAACATTCAGTTCGAATTTGAATGTCTCAATCTGGACAAATTTGTAAAAATTTCAAGTATTAGGAATATTCATGCACCAAATTCCTATACCACTGTCTTCACTACAGTAGTTTTCTAATTTTGCATAAATGCTATGCAGATTTCTGCAACAAATAAATAACATCAACCCTTCAAATAACATATCCACATTTATTTAGTTTTAAGGCACTTTGTCTTTGTTATAGCTCTTAATTTCACATTTGTTCCAGGTAACCTTGATTATGTTTCCTCTCCATTCTGATTAGCTTTACTAACTGAGGAAATATGAAACTATGACAGACATTTTTCTCTCTAGTCACACTGTAGTAGGAGATTCTGGTCAAACATATTTTATATATGGTAGGAGATAACAGAGTTTTGGGGGGCTGGTCTCTTACTGCTTGTAGGTACTCATTCCAATTAAATCATTAGTTGGGTGCATAATTAAATATTTTCAGGAGATTGTGGTATCACAAAGAATGATCAAATTTATTTTCTGTTTCATGTGTATTTGGAAACCTGGATTAATATATGAGTTAGATTTAGAATGTTTTTAGCTCAGTCTCTGCTTTATACAAGTTTATTTCCTGAATGTTGAATGGAATAATTATTCAACTCTGTTCAGAAGTGCAACCCATCAGAGAGATTTTCTGAGCTCAGGAAGAGGTGGAAGAACTGCAGAAAGAAAAGAAAAAGAAACATGTTACTCAATCATTACATATAGTCTAAAATGGTTTTTTTATTTAGTGTTTAGAGAAGAACATAAATCAGTACATTTTAAAAGAATACAAAACACTATTCCATTAAATTGTACAAAAGGCTGACTGAAAAAGGAATACAATGGATTAATTTTACATGTTAAAACAGTGACACATAGAGAGGTTTATAAAAAAAAAGCAAATGGATAGAAAGGAGAAAATGTAATTCTTGCCACATTAATCAGACCATATTCGGATAGAAAAAATATTTTATCTAGGTGGAATACTTTTGAATGCTGTCTTAGAAGAAAGGAATCTGGGACCATGTATGGGGAGTCAGCCCAGGTTTCTTTGTGATAGGATGAACAGCTGAGTTAAAAGCACAGTGATAACACCAGCATCTAGAACAGTGGTTCTCAACCTTCCTAATGCCATGACCCTTTAATACAGTCCCTCATGTTGTGACCCCCAACCTAACCCTAACCCCCAACCATAACATTATTTTCGTTGCTACTTCATAACGACCCCTGTGAAAGAGTAGATCGATCCCCAAAGGGGTCACGACCTTCAGGTTGAGAGATCTAGAATCTCCACTTTGAAGTCCTGTCAGGTCTGCTCACAGCCTTTCCCAACTACCTGGGCATCCATGACAACTGAGGCCACTCGCTGTACAGGTGAGCTCAGAGTACCCACCACTGATCCACAAGGTCACCTCCTTTAATATGGTTATGCAAGAAGACCCACAAGGCAGTGCTGATTTGCACTTCTCAGTTCCCAACTATTCTGGCCTGCCTCTGTATACTTCCTCCCTCCCTGAAGTCTGGACTAGTAGCTGCTGCTTCACACCAGATATTTATTCAGCTGGCTTGGGAGACCACCATTTCAGTCTTGTCTAAGTGGGAGTAGAGCCAAAGGGACATGATGTCATGCAGCTTTTCCAGACTTTGGGCGAGAAGCTTGAATCCCAAGTGAACATAACTGAAGCCTGCAGTGGTTGCAAGCAAGTTGATGGGGTACAACAAGGAGGAATGCCCAGCTGAGAACTGGGCAGGGCAAATTGATTGAGAAAGGCTAGAAGGCAGAGGCGCCACCGTCTAGATTTAGAACAGAGCTATCACTGCTTGTTGAAATGATAGCAGAGGCAGAGAGCAACTGATGTACTTAGAATAGAAAATACTGGAGATGGAATGATTAGTAACGTCTTTCTTTGAAACATAACTGCATGGAAAGATAGGTTTGTTCTTTAAGCCACTTTGTTTTAGTGGTTAGGGAGGTGGACTTATCTGGGAATACCAGGTTTGATTCCACTCTCGTTCATGAAGCCATCTGGGTGACCTTGGGTTAGTTACAACTCTCTTACTGAGCTCTCATAGCCCAATCTACCTCACAGGGTGTCTGTTGTGGGGAGAAGAATAGAAAGCTGTGTCATCCCTTAAATGCATGAGAAAAGTATGGTAGAAAAAACAACTCTTCTTCAACTCTTCTTCTTTAATATAATTGCCATTTCTCCTTTTTCTTCTTTTCTGTTTGAATAGCAGTGAATATTATCATATAGTATGGTAGTTCACCATTTTTAATCTTATTTTTTTTTTTAAAAGTGCTTTTCTCAGCTTTAAACAAATATTTTCTGGTTATGGATGTTAAGTTCTGAGGAACCTTTAATTTATTTCTGTGTTGAAAACCGACTAAAAGCAAATATGCAGAATCTTGACAAAGAACATAGGTGATGAAAAGCCTTCAAATCATATTCATTAGCACTAGTGCATTTTATAGTTGTGGCAGGCTGGCCACACCAAGCTTATAAGAAGAAATATAACTTTCTGCCGGTGTCTGCAAGAAAATAGATCTTGAATCAGCCATTGTTAAGAAGAGCTGTTACTTTTGCCACGTGGGAAAACATTATTAAGGTTGCTAGCATGGTACCTTCATGTATCTTTCTTTTAGTAACCTTGTGCTGCATTTCTGCATCTATTAGGGGAGCCACTGCTCCACTGCGCTACAAAACACAAGAGCATGTTGGGTAAACGATTTTTCAGTTTTTCTTCAGCTGCTGCACACTGCTAGAGCTGCCACCCTGGGTGTGTTTCCCAATGTGTTTCCATGGATACTCTAGCACCCAATAGCAATGGGTGCTAGCCTGCCTGCTGTGGAAACACCGGAACATCCATGTGGCAAATCTGGATTCGCCCACGAGGGGTCTGCCTGTCACCTCAGGTGTTTTGGGGGACAGGGGGTGCAATCTCTGAAGTTGCCTTCGGAGATTAGGAAAGGCTCCGAAGTCAACTTTGGAGATTAGCACAGGCTCCGAAAATAAACCCCTTATGAGAGAGGTGCATATTAATTATCTCCTTGCTTGCATCTCTCCTGTGAGCACTGATGAGTCACCCTCATTAATATGCACCTCTTTCCATGCCTGGAGGTAACAGGCAACTCCCAGCCGCATTGCTCTCATCACTAGGGATGTGTACGAAAGTTCTAAACATTCAAAATTTGATCAAATTCGATTGAATGTGGACATTCAAATTCAAATGGAATGTCTACACATTCAAATTTAAACATTCAAACATATGTTGAATGTTCCAAAACATTCGTTCCAATGATTAAAAATATTTGAATGTACAGATATGTATGTATTACACACGTATCTGTATGACTCTCATACATATCTGTACGCATTTGTGCTGTGCTGTTTTTTTAATGTGTTGGATTTAAATGCTGTTGATGGTCATTATTGTTTTAATATAGGTTTCCTTTGATATGCTGGATTTTAAAAGTTGTTACCCGCCCACAGACCTTCGGGCATAGGGTGGGATAGAAATAGAAATAAATAAATAAATAGTACGGGATGAAAACCCGATGCATACGGAATAAAACAGGAAGCGTACAAAATGCATACAGATATGTATAACACATACAAATGTTATCGACATTCGTATCTTAAGATTCGAATCTAACATTTGAACAAATAGATACGAATGCATTGGGTTTGAATCTGATTTTGTTGCATTCGGATTCTAAACATTCGAATTGAATGTTTGGATATTCGATTCAATTCAAATTCAAATAAAAAAAACATTTGTGCACATCCCTATTCATCACTTACTTCCAGGTTGCTGTACAGATCTCAGGTGTTGGGACTGTTTTTTTTTTTTTAACAATGTTTGTTTCTAGCTTTGGGAACCTAGGTAAGAGCCTTCTTTGGATCTGAGTGAAACCACTGGAAATCTGCAATGTCTGGAACTCCAGGCAATCAGCGTAAGCCTTTGCAGCTTAGCCTTTATCACAGTAAAAGAATTGTAAAGACCAGCTGTTTCTCAGCTTGCATTTTAATATGGCATCTTTTCCTTTCTTTTTTTCTACTTGGCTGCCTGCCTTGCAAGAAAGTCGAAGGTCACAGCCCAATAATTGGGCATAAAGCCTAATTGTAGGTATGCCTCCCATTCAGTCATGCAGAACCAATTTTTTATCTTGATGGTATCATCAGTGCATATTTTTAATTGAACTACTAGTGAGAATACTGTCATAATCTCATTATTACTCTGTTTTCTTTCTCAGCTTAGAGTACTGCCTGATGCTGTTTGGTGTTCCTGAGAACACCAGCAGTAATGTTCAGCCATAGATAAACTGTTATTGGGAAATGAAGAAATTATGTTCAGATTTTATATAAAAACAAAAAGTATTGGTTGATTCATTAGGTCTGTTAGTCATCTTCTACTAGGAGCATTTACAGAGGTTAAATAGGCTTTGGGATATGACATGTCTGGCATAATCTCCTTTCTTCTTATAGCCAAACTAGTTATTGATGGTGCAGGATGGTTTGAAAGGGTGTTTGGTTGCTGCTAAATCCACAGGAAGTGAGGGGCAGGGTTTAAAGCACAGCCCAGGAAAGGGAACTGAAAAAGAACAAAGAAAATCCCATATTCATGTTCACCCTAGGCCCTTTATGACTCGGGAGACTTTTTTTAATTAGGGAAATAGATAAACAACCTAGAAGGACTAGGTGACAGTGTAAACAGAAGTGGCTTGTCATTACTTTCCTCCAGGGAGAGCTGTGGTCCTCCGCTTTCCGAGCAGTTCCTCTGTGACTTGGCTCCTTTCCATTGCTCACGTAGGAAGACTGAGTATCAAATATAGCAGTGGTTGGAAATATGATTCTCCAGTTGTTGCTGAATTATACCTGTCTCCATTCCCAGCTACCAACCATACTTATCTGAGGCTAATGAGAGTTGCAATTTCCAGCCCTTAACCAACCTTAGGTTTGGGCCTTTCTGTAGTTACCCTGTGTCTTGGTCCTCTTCTGAGCCTCTCTTTTGCATGCTGGTGCAAAGCAGAGAGACATTCACACCCCAGCTAGCCCGCTGTCTACATTGAATGGAGCATATATGAAATTCAGTGTCCCAAAATGGCAGCCTAGTCTGGTATAGTGGTAGATATTTTTAAAATGGTGCTCTACTCATAAATAAACCAGTACACAGAGGCGTGCAGAAGGGTCCATGTCTCCTTGCTCCAGTTTAGCAGAGGATGCATGTCAGCAGTGATCCAAAGTGTGCCGCCAAAATGGATCTCCCAGGGGCTCCGAGATCAGGAGCTCTGATAACAGACTTTGATGCATATGAAAACTTCAGAGCAGTATGGCGACTGCCCCGGAACACTCCTCCCAAGGACAGGTGGATCATTCCAGGTGGAAACTGTTCCATTAGGAACAGACTAGATGGAGTGCTCCAGGGACAAGTAAGCCTTTTGGACAGAGATGACTTAGTCACAGTTATCCATGCTCTGGCAACCTCTAGACTGGACTACTGTAATGCACTCTACATGGGGCTGCCCTTGAAGACGGTTTGGAAGTTGCAGCTAGTGCAAAATGCAGCAACCAGAGTGCTGACTGGAACAGCTAGCCAGATGTACATCACACTGGTATTAAAGGGGTTGTATTGCCTGCTAATTCACTACTGAGCCCAATTCAAGGTATTAACTCTGACCTACAAGGCCCTAAATGACTTGGGCCCCAAATATTTAAAGGAATGCCTTCCCCCATACCGACCTGCCCGTGCCTTAAGATCTAGACCTGAGGCCCTCCTGGTTGTCCAACCGCCCTCAGTAGTGAAACAGGTGGGCACCCAGGAAAGGGCCTTTTCGGTAATGGCCCCCAGGTTATGGAATAGCCTCCCCCTTGAAATGTGTCAAGCTCCTTCTCTGTATATATTCAGGAAGGCAGTGAAGACGCACCTCTGCCCTGGCCTTTGGCTGATGTGATTATACTCCTCGACCCCACGCCACATACTATCACATCCGTATTTTAATATTCTGAATTTCTTAAATGTTTTTATGTGTATTTCTGGTTTTAATATTGGTTTTAATTTGTTGTTTTAAAGGTTGTTACCCGGGTGTAGGGCAGATAGAAATTTAAATAATAAATAAGTGTAAAAAATGGCCTTAAACAATGGAAGTAATCATGTCAACAGCTGGCACATAGTTTCAGCAACTTTATTGTTTGGTCTTCCCATTCTGTTCATTATATAGTTGAGGATTTGTTCTTGTCGCTCAAAATGTTTCCGTTTTACAATTTTTTTACCACCTTCTTGTAAGTTCACTTGGAATAAGAAATAATTTATTCTGCTGAATTCACTTACTTTTTTTAACATATAAAGTTACTTAGATGACTTTTAAAATCTTTGTCTCTTTTTCTTCTTTCCCATGTGATTGTATTCACCTACAACTTTCAGGATAAATTCTCCTAGAATATTAATCTAGCAGAATTTTTTCACATGCCTTGTCATTTTCCATTTGCACATTAATCTCTCCTGACTGCACAAACTCTGTGTGAATGTACCATACCTGATTTTCTAAAAAGAGGTTTTATTAACAGTGTTGAAAATTAGAATTTAGCACTGTTTTGTGATGAGTAACCTCGGCTACCCCTCCCTCCTGTGCTTTCATGGAATGATGCTTCTGATATATTGATTGGGAGATATTTGAATTTAATAAAGCTCCTATTTAAGGGCAGGATGGCAAACTGAAGCTCACTTGTAGAGCCAAGTTTAGCATGCAAAAAGTTAACGGGTTTAATCTTTAGCGTCTGAGAATGCCATTCATTGTTGAATACACTGAGAAAGGTGGACAAATTGTTCTTTGTTTATTTACATGCTGGGAAAACTGAAGCAGTTGCTGCAATATTTTCTGAGTTACTCTACTATGTAATGGTTGTTTTTAATCTCTCTCACACACATACATACACACACAATCATACACACACAACCATACACACACACACACAGTCACATGAAAATACTAAGCGTTCATGCTTATTGATCTGTTGCATAGTTTCTATAACCAACTGGGTTAATCTGTCCAAGAAGGAAGTGCTAGAGCATTATTTGTAATTTGAGGGACTGCAGTTGAGCTTTCAGGAGACATTCGTACTCTATGCATTTTGTCTTTCACGCAATGTGTTGCTACAGAACTCCCTCCTGCATCATTTGACCTATGTGAGGTACGCACATGATTGAACAAATATTGGGGTGGGGGTAGGGCTTCAGAGAAGAAGAAGAAAATTGGCAAGAAACAAATAAGATCTGTCCAAGATCCTAATAGGTCCACCTTTTTGTTCTGCAGTTCTCTTTTCAGCCCTAGGTAGAACAAATTTTAAGGTACGCAAAGCTTTCGTTAAAGGGAACAAATATGCTTGAGGTCAGAGATATTCAGCATGAGAACAAACATGGGGGTCACTTTAAAAAAATATGAATAATTTGCTGAAATGGAATTATCATGCCCCACATTCCCTGGGCAGGGGGGATGGATTTGTGAATGGAGAATAAGAGCTAAAGGAGGCAGAAAAAGGTGGGAAGAGTTGGTAGTAATAAAAGGTGTAATGTTCTTAGAATGGGTCATTTCTTTATTCTTTGTTTGGGGAGAAGAGGGGAAAGACAACTAAATGCACAACCTTTTGATTATTCTTGGGAATTTTATAGGTTTACAAGGCCATAAGATGTCAGTAACACTTGCTTGTTATTTTAATTGCTTTTTACTATGGAGAGAGGGAGGTTTGTACCATAACTATTACCTTTTTTGGGCTCAGTGTCACCTTTCAAAAAAAAAAAGTATCTTCTAAAGGCTACAGTTTTTCCACTCAGTGCCCACCCTCAAATTATGTAACGGATACAGATGTTCACAACCTCTTAACCTAAACCAAACTGGTCACAATCAACAGATAATGGGCTGTTCTATATACTTCACTGCATTCTACAGCTTACTGAAGATAAAGTCAAAATAAGCCAGCCCAGCTTGCCAGCTGTGTTGTTTTCAGGGCAGTGATAGCCTTGGTGTGATACTTCATACTTGTTAACTTTCAGATTGTTTCTAAAATTGCAATTGGAGTAGGATACAGTGGGAAGACTGAATGCATGTTTACGCCAGATATAAAAGAACTGCCCTGGTGGCTAGGGATATGAACAAATGGATTTTGATTAGTAAGGAATCGAATGTTAGAAAATTCATATTTGTTTGAATAGATCCCCTTCAAATGTGGTAGGATTCTATTCAGTACAAATATATTTGTATGAATTTGTACAGATATCCAATATGAATACATATGGATGCTGCATATGGATCCTAACCAAATTATTATCAGATATGTATCCTATACGAATGTATACGTATGATATGTATCCAGTACGTATCCCCAGTTTAATGTATGAACTGTTCTTACGAATGTTCTGAAACATTTATATTCCTATGAATGTTAATGTACAAATGTCGTAACATTAGATTCGTGTACAGATGTCCAAACGTGTTCAAATTTGTACGAATAACGGATGTTACAAATATTTGTGCATATCCCTACTGGTGGCTAATTCCCTCCCAAGCCCAGTATTTGTGCCAACATTTCATGAAGCTAATGTCTTCTGATCTAAATATTGAACTGACTGTGCACTGATGCAATTAAGAAAATCAATTACCTCAGTTTCTGCCATGGCCAGGTATCTAGTTCATTTCAGAGGAGTGGATGAGCATCTGGCTTCACCTGGGAGGATAGTCAACAGAGCAGCTGATCTTAAGTGCAAGAGACACATTTTTCTCTGCATGGCATTAAGGAAATGATGATAGAATGGCAACAGCCATTTTCCTAGAACTGTCCCCACTTCGAATTGCCTTGCTGTTTTCCTTGAGCTTCAGAGTAGTTTTTTCAAACATCATCAGCTTGGTCTTGCAGCTAGAGAGTCAGACTCTTATCTGATGGTTTCCCAGTTCGATTCTGCACTCTTCCATGAAGCCAGCTGGGTGATCTTTGGCTAGTCACAGCTCTCTTCTGAGCTCTTAGAGCCACACCTACCTCACAGAGTGACTGTTGTGGGGAGAAGAATAGAAATGGTTCTATAAAACCCAACTACTATTACCCTTCTTTTTATCCTCCTCTTTCCTTCCTTCCTTCCTTCTTCATATCCTCCTCCTGACATCCTTGTTGCCATCCTATTTCATGTTCTTCCACATCATATTGATTTTTCGAGTGCTTATTTTATTCCTCATAAATGTACATGCAAATAAAGAATCCATCTTCTTACTGTTCTCTGCAAAGAGTTTCAGAAGGGCTATTAGAACATGAAAAGAGATACTGCTGTTCAGAGGAGAAAACAAAATCAGAAATCCCAAAGGACATGTACAAATCCGGCAGAAATCCCAAATGATGTGCAGGGATGTTTAGTTATTTCATCTAAAATTAAAATTAGCACCGATTTCTTCTCACACAAACTATCATAATGCTCTGAGTGAGGCTACTCTTGAAGAAAATCCAGATGCTGCAGCTGGTTCAGAATATGGCAGCCTTCTTATGCCTCCACTGTTATCTATACCAAATTCTGTATGCCTTTTATTGACTACCAGAAATTTACCAGGCTCTATCTGAAATTATTATTACGTAGAGTTGTTTCAAAAGTAGGATACACTGACTGAAAGGACTACTTCATTCAGTCCAATCACAGTTATGGCTTAAGACTTTATGGCAAAACAAACCCAGAGCATTTCTGAGACAGTTTAGGGAAAACTTTGAGATGGGGCTGTTCATGCACCAGTCTGTCCCCCACTCTCTTGAACATTCTGCACTAGAAAAGGTGGATGAGAGAAGGCTTGGGAACACAAGGACCACATGCTGTCTCTCTGAGGAACCTTTGAGGTGCTCCTTTTGTTAGGCCTAGAAACAGCCAAATTTGGACTTAACTAATAGGGCTTATCTGTAACAGCATCACCCTCATGGATTGAACTGTCAACTGGGCATGGTTCTGGTTTGTTGACCCATGAAAAGCATTTGTAGACCCCTTTACATTTTCTTTTTGATACTAATTTGCTTCACTTCTTTGTCTATTTTTCTGATACACATTTTGCTTGTGTTTTGCTGTAGCAGCGGCATTTTTGTTTCTTTTGTTAAATTTTAGCATTGTATATTTGAATGTTATAGTTTCAGTTTATTATGAATAGCACTTGCCTATTACTATTGGGCATGCTGGCTATGATTGTACTATGACATGGGAATTACCTGAAACTGGTTATGTGTATCTATTTAAGAGTTGGAAGGAAACAAATAATGTCCTTCATGGGGGGTTGATCTGTGTATGTGAATTTTATGGAGCATAGATAAAATCTGTGTATGATCATATGCTTTATTATCTAGGATCCAATTGGCTCTACAACCAATTTATGAGCCTAAAGGCTTGTATTTCTAAATCAGAAGCCCAGTTTTCATACACACATTATATTCTTTCATTGAATCTGTTTATAAGCCTGTTCTATGCTAGAAAATCTCCAGACCACAAATCACAATGTTCACAATAAAAAAAAGTTGAAAAACTCAGTATATTGTATTATCAAAATACATTATACAAAATGCTTTCAAATAAATATTAAAGCTCTTCTGAAATGAAGTGGAGATTCAGAAATACTTTGCCATGTGTAATAAGAGTCCTTGTTTTAAAGGGAAGATGTCAGTGGGTTTAGACAAACTTGTAAAAAAGTCTAAGGCTCCATCCCCAAGCAATAAAAAGTCTGTTTAAAAAGGTTTGTTTGCCTCTGAGCATCCCCATGCCTGGTTTTTCTCCGAGCTCCCAGTGGCACAAAAGGAGGAAAATGCGCAGTAAAAAGACTGTCCTTTAAAGAAGACTACCAGCACACTTTTTGGAAGCCATGGGTATTCCAAGCAACATTGTGCATGGAGACGCTCCATGGCAAAAGGGGCGGGGCTTGGCAGTCAAGATCTCCGAAAAAAGCATCCTGGCTCTGCTTCTGTTGCCCGCCTGCACACACACAGCCTTAAACATTTATACATCTCCAAGAACTGCAGCAGCTTCCCTTCCTTTTCCCTTTCTAAAGGTCAGAACTTTTAAAGAGCCAGAATTGCTCAGAATTGCAACATTGTTATCAGGTGTGAAGTGGGTGGATTGCTACAGTGTAATGACTGCTGTACGGGGTGGATTTTGACAGTGAAATCACAATCTTTGGAAGCAAAGGGCAGGGGAGACAAACAGAGAACTTGCAAATACCCATGGCTATTTTCTATTTTTCACTTCCCAATCAGAGCCCAGAGTGATCAGAGTGAAAGTGTTGAGAGTGAATGAGCGAACGATTGTGCGGCCGATGGCTTCAGCTGCTACCTTTGCCGGCACAGGAAGCCATAGCCTAATGAATTGCTTCCACCCAAGTGCTGGCTGCAGTCTGGCTGCCTTTGCAGGGGGGGGGGGAGAGACAGATGGATGGCTATTTTTCTTTTGGACTTGTCGGGGGTTGTCTTCCTGGTTGTGGCTGTGCAGAGCGCAGTCCCTCCCCGTTCCCGCAGGCACCCTATCAACCAGGGAGGAGGCAGGGAGAAAAAGATGTGGACAAAGAAAGCACACTTCCATGGGGACCGTAGGTGCATTTTAAATGTGCGTTTTGCCAAGCCTCATGTGGACGCTTATTCCGGAATTGAACAGCACTTTTAAAGGCAAATAAATTGCTTGGGGATGCAGCCTAAGTCTAGATTTTGGACTCCAGATAGAACTAGAATAAAATTCTTATATGAGGTTTATTTTCGTGGAGTTTTATAATAGACACTGCCATTTAGCCAGAGTGATTTTGTGACTAATGATTTAATCAGAACACAGCTGGTTCTTTTAAATATATATATTTCACAGCCACTGTAAAGTGAGAAAACACAATCAGGCTACGATTCTACATATTTGAATCTGGGACTCAGCCAGCTCAACACAATGAGAAATTGGCCGGTTTATCCCCCCCACCCCCGAAGTCTAGAGATTTGTTCAGACAAACATTGAGGGAGAAATGGCTGATTATATATTCTGAGGAGGGATATTTCCAACAGTCTAGGGCCTGTGGTTTATAATAGATCTTTCTAAGGTCAGTTCTGAAAGGTAGTATTTTCTTTGAGAACAGCCTTTTGGCGTTTGGGCCAATATGGCTAGGTGTTAAAATAATCAGTAATAGAGGATTGATTAGGTAAATTATGGCAAGACTTGTAGTGCGAAAACCTAGACTAGCAATTATATGAATACATGTTGGCAGACTGTTCAGACATGAAGCTGTTTACTGAATTAGCTTGTATTAACCTTCATTAACCATTCTGTGAAATATCTTGCTGCATGCTGTTTGAACCTTTAGGCAAAGCGTAGGGTCTTAACGTTCATTTTCCAAATGGATAGGTTCAAGTGTGCCAAAATGTATACCAGGAAAGGGTATTGTTCCTTTCTTTCTGCCAGAAGTTATTTATTTATTTATTTATTTGTATTTCTATCATACCCTATACCCAAAGGTCTCAGGGCGGGTTACAATTTTATATGAATCTTACGGTATTTTTCCACTGTCACTAGAAGTACCCATTAAGTACCCATTAATGGGTACAAAAATGCCATTTCGTACCCATTAATGAGTACGAAATGAGTACTTTTAGTGACAGTGGAAAAAAACCCTTAGACAGGTCCCTGCCCTCAGGCTTACAATCTAAAGAAACAAGATACAAAAGGAAAATGGTTTGGAACAGGGAACAGCAAAAAGCAAGCGCTTGAAGTCTTCAGTTCCAATTCTTCTGTTCATTTCTTATTGCTGGAATTTTCCTATCCTCTTTACTTTGGATTTTCTCTTCACTGATGACAAACCGGAGGATGGTAGAGATGGTCAGCAGGCATCTACTCAGCCCCTCCTTGCTCGGCCTCTGGACCAGACGTTTCCTCAACTGGTGGATTGGTTGCCATAGTCTCTTTGCCATCTTTTGATGGGAACAGTTGGAGGAGGGAGGAGGCACTTTTGTGAGCTAGGTGGCCGACCTCCTCATCCTGCTTCCGAATGCATTTAAATCTGAATGCACCTGAATAATGGAAAAACAAATGTCCAGGCATTTGATTCAATACAAATATATTTGTATGTATTTGAATGAATAAGTCAGACATTCTTATCTGTATGGGTACACAGACACCCCGTACGCATCCATATGCATCCCATTTTCATCCCATATGGATGCATATAGGTGCACATGAGATGCCTATATACCTGTACAGATATGAATGTCCAAATTATTCATACGAATAACTCGAGATATTTGCTCAAATTTGGAAACCTGAATTTCCAGACATTCAATTTGTATACAAATGTCCGAATTTGTCTGAATTTGTACAAATACCTAATATTTCAAAGATTCATGCCCAACCCTACTGTACTGTGGTTTAAAGGGCACAACAGTGAAGAAGTTGGACAAACACCTTCTAATGTTCTGAAGCAAGAACAAAAAATGACTATAAATTGTCTGACGCTCCTCAGGTAGGACCAATCAATGCCATTTAGTGAGTGAACAACATGGCATACTACATCCATATATGATATTTCATATATCTTTTTCATATATCTTGGGGGATTAAAAAACACAGATCGAATCCTGAATGGTGAGCAGAGGAGCTTCAGTATCTGCAAATGATCCTTTTGAAGCCAAGTGTACAGTATTCTAAACTATTATAAGCTACAGAAGCAGAGGTCTTTCTCTGTTGATGTGTATATATATATATATTTTAAGTAACTGAATTTTACAATGTTCTACGCTTAATGGCTTGCTTTTGGATTCCATCGGGGAACAGGGTCCTTCACTTTACCCGCTCTTTTGTAACATCCTATCCTTGATTTCACAGCCTTGCTGTACCATTTATGAGAACAAGCAGAAGAGAACATCAGATCGTTCAAATCAAAGCGCTGTTTCTTTCCACTTGGCTGCACTATGCAATCCTACATAGAGCTTGAGTGCTATAAAGCTTTTATTAGGCTAATGGAAGAGGGAAGAGTCAAAGGACAGCAAATGTACAGAAACCTTAACATGTGATTTAAAAGTGCACCTTGGCCCAGCAATGAGAAAGCTAAAATACTGTGCCCTTCAGCTAATAATCTAGGTTTCTATTATCACTCACCTCTAGGATGAATTGTTGGCAAAGTACAACTGGGATTATTCTAGCTGCAGCTCATATCGTACATCCAAAACCTGACACATAATTATGTTGTCCCATAGTAGATCAAGTTTTACAACAGCAACAAAAGATTAAAGCAGTCTTAAACTGGGGGCATTCAGAGGATAAATAGCACAGTGTTACAGAGGGAGCAACTACACTCAGCTGTTTCACCATCTGGGAGAAAAAGCATTCAAGTGCTATAAATATTTAAAAACCTTTTAGATTTTTTTTAAAAATAGTTGTTAATGCTTCTGACAAACTAGTTATCACTCCATATAGATGCTGCAAACAGCATCACAGGAGCAATTAACATGGAGCAAAGAAATGAACTCATTTTCTTTCAAGGATTTTTCAAAACCAAATGCAGTGTGGCAGGAAAGTGGGTGAGTAATAAGCGTAATAGTGAAGCTACGAGCTTGCTTAAACCTCCTGTAAGCCTACTCTCGCCATTTGAGCTAAAATCAATTTCCTTGTCATCTGCTGATTGATGATGATTTTTTATTATGTTTTAAAACTGCATAGGGCTTCCTTCTAAGTAAGGGTCCTATGGACTGAAGTCTTAGCAGTGATGCTGAGCAACTTGACATCCTAATTGGACTCAGATAGGTTGGATCTGTGCAAGATATTAGAGGAATACATTCCTCTTAGTTTTTACTAGTAGAAAAAAAGGACCTCTCTGCTCCATATGGAACATTATTTTTAATGAATCATTTTTTCTACTGGTAATTTTTTCAGCAGCTGTAGATTTGGGGTAATGAAGTTCTTAAGCAGAGCACATCTTTGTGTCACCCTGGAACATCCACTTCTTAGGTTATCTCAAGGAAGAAGAAGAGTTGGCTTTTCTACCCTGCATTTCTCAGCCATTTAAGGAGACTCAAAGCGGCTGACAAACCTTCTATTCTTCTCCCCACAACAGAACATCCTGTGAGGTAGATGGGGCTGTGAGAGCTCAGAAGAGACCTGTGACTAGCCCAAGGCCACCCAGCTGGCTTCATGGGGGGAGGGCGGAATTGAACCCAGTATTCCCAGATAAGAGTCCGGCTCCCTAACCACTAGTAATTGAAAAAATATATACTGTATTTTCTGACGTATAAGACTACTTTTTAACCTAGGAAAATCTTCTCAGAAGTCAGGGGTCATCTTATACACCAGGTGTTGTCTTCTTATACGGTGAGTATATCCCAGACTCTATATTTTAACTGGAAAAGCTGGAGGTCGTCTTATATACCCAGTCGTCTTATACACCGGAAAATACCATATTTAGGGGTTTTTAAGGGTGTCAGTATTTAATCCACTTATTTATCTATCCCTTGCTTAACTCCAGCAGAGCCCTGAACTATTTCAGCCTGACACAAATGACCTGGGGAGTTGCAGTGTCAATTGCTTCATTAAAAACAAGCATAAACCGAATTTCTGATGTCAAATTCATTTTAGGCAATGTTTGTTAATGCTGTAAATATATGTGGTATGCATGCTTGTAAGACAATAATGGAAAGTTACAATAAAAACAACAACAGAGTATTATGTTCATCTATAACAGTGTAGGATTCAGTCCTGGGTGTAGAGGAGCTTCTCTGAGAGGGTGGGTTCAGGTTCAGGGTATGGTAGGATCCTGTCCTGGGGTAGAATGCTTCCTGCAGCAGGCTCAGAACATACCCATACTTGCTGCTGGGGAACGAAAGTGTTGGTATAAATCCTCTAGAATGATGGGCCATATTCAGTGCCCTATGGCGCATAGTACCTCTATCTTGTTTGGGTTCAGTTTCAATCTGTTGGCCACATCCACCCCATAATTGCCTCTGTGATTGCCTGAGAGGTGCCTCAGATAGGCAGTGTGTGGTCCTTGTGTTTCTGAGACGTCTCTAATTCACTTTTTCTAGTACAGAATGTTCAGGAGAGGGGCTGGGACAGACTGGGGTTTGGACAATCCCAACTCAAAACTACTCTAAACCACCCCAGAGGCTCCATGGAGATGATTTTGTGTGTGTGTGCTGTGTCTGATCACAGCCTCAATCCCTGCAGCAATTCCAACCCTGTTCCCATCTCCTGGTTCCTGTGCATAATTACTCATTGACGTTAGCTGTGAAAATGAACCCAAAACATCACTCTCACTCATATTGGGGAATATCTCGGCGTCTGGTTCCTACCCCCAGATACCAAGAAGACTCCGATTTCCATCTGTGTGGATGGTGTCTCTATTAAAAGCAGTGCTTTTGTCAGAAATAACCTTCATTCATTTCCCCAAGATATACCAATACTTGATGTATGGTTTTATTTTTGCATTTTCAGTTCCACCAGAGTCAATGTTTTCTATAGTTTTTATTTACCATTATCGCTGTAATTTATTAATATGTTTATTAGAAATGGGATAAAAGGACAAGCACCTGGCTAAGAAGAGACAACAGAGTTGGAGTAAATGGTACATTTCTCTCACTGGAGAGATGTATCAAGCGAGGTCCCCCAAGGTTGCTCCGTAGATCCTTATTTTTTAGCATATTTATAAATGGTCTGGAGGCAGGCAAGATCACTGCAATAGACACGGATGCCAACAAATTGCTCAGAGTGGTAAAAACAAAGTAGAGATGAGCTTCAAAGGATTCTCTGCACTGTAGGAGACTGAGTATTAAAATGGAAGATAATAATTGAGTGTGAACAAGTATGAAGTGATGCACATTGAAGCTAAAAATCCTAACTATTCATATGCACTAATGGGATCAGAGCCAACTGTGATTCCTCAAGAAAGAGATCTTTGAGTAAAATGGTATTGAAAGCAGAGATGCTAATATTATAATGCCCTTTTACAAGTTGGTGGTGCACCACATCTGAAATACTGTGCACAGTGTTGGTCATCTCATTTCAAAAAGGATATAGCAGAGTTGGAGAAGGTTCACAAGGGAATGACTAAAATGATCGAAAACGCTAGAATCAGAGTTTAACCAAAGAAGAAGAATTTTGTAGAATGCATCACACAAGATGTGGATGGGTACACATCTGTAGGCATGTTTGTAGGAAGCAGACAGCCTGGCCAGGTAATTAGCCTGCCTAATTATTCCTTACATACAACCTCACCTGAAAAAGCCAGCTGTGTCTTATTGGCTGGCTTATTTTTTTTCTGCCAAATCTGGCAACCCTGCGCGATCACTCAGACCCATTCAGATCTGGTTCCAGGTGGGGTAATGGCAGAAAGAAAGCCTTGGTCAACCTGACAGGTGACCTTTATTGGGAAAGAGATGGGGCAAAATGAGTGTTGGTTCTGCTCAATCTCTCAGCAGTTTTAGATATAATTAACCACGGTATTCTGCTGGAGCAGCTTTGAGACTGGAACTTGAATGCAGTGGTTTGCCTCCTGTCTCAAGATGGGCTTCAGAAAGTAGCAATGGGGCCCTTTTGTTTGATGCTCTGGGAACATTCATGTGAAGTTCCCCGGGGGATGGTACCGTCTCTAATGTTTTTTAACATCTGTATGAAGCTGCTGGGAGGAGTCATCACTATGGTGATGACACTCAACTTATTTCTGCATTCCTTCTGAGTTAGGGAAGGCAGTGCAGGTGCATGATCATGGCCTGGAGGCAATAATGGGCTGGATGTGGACCTATAAAATGAAAGTGAATTGAGAGAAGATAGAAATATTGCATGTCATAAGATACTGAATCCAGGAAGTTAATGGGTGCCACAGGAATAAGAGGTGTGTGATCTAGGGGTACTCCTGATTCATTGCTGTCATTGGAGTCATATTGGGCAGCAGTAGCCTGAAGAGTCTACTCTATCTTTGATACATTTTTCAACTACAGCCTTTTCTAGCTAGGAATAACTTGGCCGTGACAATCCATGCTAGTTTAACATCCAGGTTAAACTAGCTGAAACTAGTGCAGAAGGTAGTGGTAGTTTTTGATCAGATGCACATAGTTGAAGGAACTGCCCTTGCTGCCCATGTGGTGCTGGGCCCGATTCAAGATGTTAATGTTAATGTCCTGAATGGCTTGGGCCCTTGTTATCTGAAAGTATCTTTCTTCTCCCATATAGAACTGCCCAAATGTTGAGATCTCAAGAAGAGGGCCTTCTTGTAGTTCCCATAGGTGCAAGGGGCAGTAACATGTAAGAGGACCTTTTCTCTGGCAGCCCCCATACTCTCTAGAGATTTACTATGCATCTACCTTATTTGGTTTTCAGCATAACTCTTTACCCTGGTCCAAGCTTCTGTTGTTTACTCTTCTCTGATTATTCTCCTGCCAGGTAGGGAGGGCAATATTTTAAATAGATTTTAGGTTATTCTAT
Source organism: Aspidoscelis tigris stejnegeri (assembly GCA_023333525.1). NCBI lineage: Eukaryota > Metazoa > Chordata > Lepidosauria > Squamata > Teiidae > Aspidoscelis > Aspidoscelis tigris. The sequence goes on along the minus strand of JALMGA010000019.1, from coordinate 10,417,928 downwards.
ATAGTTTGTCTTTCTGTCAGTGTAAGCTGCCTTGGGACCTTTCAGGGGGAAAGGCAAGATATAAATTCATGGATGGATGGATGGAATACTTCCTTTGCTAATAAATAGTGGTCCATTAGGCCATGAAATACATTGCTGTGCATGCCAAAATAGCACAAAATAGCATTAGTTCCTCTTAATAATCTTTTTTGCACATGATTTGAAGATTGCTGTGCAATTATAATGCAACAGATAAGTGTATTTGTAAGTTACTTGTATTATAGGAAAGCACATGTTAATATTGTTGGTTTCCCTGGTCAGATCCTATGTTTCTCTGAACTATTCATCTTTAGATTTAGCAACTTGAGTTTAAAAAGAAGAATTAAAAATGAGTGCAACGACTAGACCATTCAATTGTGGCTATTTTCAAGGAAAGTGCTACAGCACAAGCTTTGGTGGAAACACAGGGAACGAATTTAAATATGGGTGAGGGATTAGGGACCTAAAAAGAGAAAGAAAACTTGAAGTGTATATTCCGTTGTCCACTGTTAAGAGTATAATATTATGGCCATGGGTCTATTTCTGCTCATTCCTTTCAGCCCTTAAGTCTTGCATCCTGAACCAAATAGTGAACTCTAGATTAGCGTTGCTCTTGCAGAGTATGAAATGGTTGGAATATATTTAGAATTAGAAGCAACAGTGTGCTATTCACGTTTTTCCAATAGAAATTTTATATGGCCTACTTTATACCAGAGTCTGAAACGCTTCACCTGAATGTTGGGACTTCTTTGGAAATGGAATAAAATGAATTGGAGGAGGATTGTAGATGAAGTGGGTTATGATGCACTGGCAGAAAAACTCCTGCTTTTTATCTTTTCTCTACAAATGGTTTCCATAGTTACCCATAAGGGATAGTTGGGAAAAAGAGTCAAAAACAATTAGCTTTGCCATCAGAGCAGCACAGCATGTTCATTAAAAGCTTGACTTTTGAGTAAATGGGTGAGAATGGGTTGGTTGTTTGCTTTGTTTTCCTCATCCTTCCTGCTGTTTTAGCATTGTTTTGAATATCACTTCTAATATTTAGCTTTGCTTTCAGCCTTTTTTAAAGACTTGGGGTACAAACCACTTTGAAGTGTTTCATGGACAGTACTATATAAAATTTTTAATAAAATAAAATAATCACCCTGAAAATAATTGCTTGAAACAGCTGAAGTTTACTGGAACTTATAGATTTTAAAGCAGTATAAACCAATCACAATAAAAATAACACAATACTTAACTTCTCACTTAGTAGATTAAGTTTAATTCCATTTCATGTAGTCAACTGAAATGTGCAAGATGAGTCTTTTGACAAGTTGGATATGATATGTCCTACTCAGTGTGGTGTCCCTTAATAAAAAATATCACCATAATTGCTTCCTTTACAATTCAACACATGGGCACACCATGGACCATCATTTTGTGAGGATCGTTTTAATCGTTTTCTGGTTTGTGTCAGAAACTTTGATGTGTTCATCTTGAACTTTGTTGCATTCATCTTGAACTTATGTTTGGATATTGACATCTACTCTTGGTTTTTACAATCTGTTGTCCTTTAATGTAATAAATGGCCCAAATTTTCCGCACACTAATTAAAATTCCATTTCTCATGAATTTCTTAATCGAGTGCAAGTCATTATGTGCTTTGTTGATTCTTAAGTGCAAAGATAATTGCAATGGGCAGCATGAAAGTGGTTTGATTATTGCCTGTCGACTCTTGTGAATTCTAATAGGTCTAATTGCATAGCATCAATTCATCATCTCAGCATCACTTCTTTTTATTATTAGCTCTCTGAATTGTAATTTGCTCATAAAGAAGTGTTGTAGTATATCAGTGCTGACATGCTACCTGGCCTATTGTAATTTTCAGCCTTTGCCTAATGTTATTGAAAATAAAGGTTTATTATACAGTGCCCTTTTCCTGAAACTAATTTAAAAGCTTGGCTTCATGGACGATTTGGTATGTCTACGCTTGAATTTGCATCTGTGATACTTCTTGTAAATGACAGTCCAGGCTATTCCCATTAATCAAGATGATAATATGTTTGCTCAAACTTCATTGTTGTTCAGTAGCTCATGCAAGATGAAAGACCATTGTGTTGTTGTTGTTGTTGTTTTAAAAAAATCAGCACATTATTGTCTGTAAAGCAGAAGAAAAGTAAATAGTATATATTGATTTGATGAATTTCAAAGCCCAGCATAAGATGAATATAGGAAAAAGAGCACTGTTAATCTCAATTGGATGCAATACTTCTTAGAAATATCTATTGACTTTGGTGTCATGTCAGATTTGAAATCTTATATATTATTAGTGAACACTGATGGTAGTGGGAAGGTAAACTGATGGCCAGTTTCCTTCTTCCTTAACCTCTTTTACATATTGCATCTAGCATTCTTCTTCCTGTCACCACTCAGCTCCCCATGCTTTTCCTATTGTTCACTGTTTGTTGACAGATGGAGACAAAAAGTCTTTTTCAAATTATTGTTCAAGTGATCGACTACAGTTAGGGTAAATTTTCAAATTGGGCAGTGTTCCCTGATGGGAGGTTCCATGTGTCCTCTAATAATTAGCAGTTAACAACACACCTTCAGATTAATAAGATGCCTTCAAATGTCTTCCTGCCCTTAGTAAAACCTTGTGCAGTGTGTACCTTGTGATTCAGCAATGTATGGTTGTCTGCAGCAGTTGCCTGTGAATGAGGAGAGTGAGGTAGCAGAGAAGGGTCACTGATGGAGCTGAAAGTTTCTCTTTCATCTATTGATAACAAGAGCCACAATATTGTAGATTAGATCATGAGCTTTAGTCTGTAGACCACTGCTGGTATTTGTATTCTTGGTTTAATTTTCACAAAGTCATTTATGTCAGTTCTGATATTCACTCTGCAAGTATACAAATACTCCTTGGGCATCCATTTTGTTTAGAGAAGCTATTGTATGCATCTTGGCAGGAAAATTGGTAGGAGAATCAGTCAGGAAAGGGAAACTATTTTCCTGGGGTAAAATCTGCAATATTTCCCATGAATGCTACCAGAACTTCTGTAGCCAGCAGAACAGCAAATTCACATGCTAGGTACGAGCACATGAAATGTTGCCAAAAGTGTAAAACCCCAAGAATAGTTTGAGTTTTTGATTTTGATCTAGGGATGCGCATGGACAAAAAATTGTGTATTTCGTTCACCATTCAACCAAATACTCATTTGTTCAGTTTGATGGTAAACCAATTAATCAAACAAATGGTTGTTTGTATTCAAAACAAAAATACATTTTTTTTTCACTGAAAGTCCCTTTCAAGGGTAAAACATAGCAAACATGTACTGTTTGATCAAATTGTCTTTACGAGTGGTAGACTTGTTCACTTCAATCAAATCTCTGTGTATTTGAACAACCACATGTTTGGTTCAATTCATATATTCACAAACTAATTAAATTTTGAAATGTGAACTGAATTTTCTACATGTCTACCATGATATTGAGGCAAAGTTCCATATCTATAGTATCTAAATAAATTTTGTAAGTTTGACTTACATTTTCATTTTGGTTTAACAATTTTTTATGTTCATGAAGTTGCTCATGGACAGGAAACTTGGTTGTTACTTTTTGACTCTTCTTTCTCAGATTGTATATAGCTATTCCATTACAATCTTATATATTTACACTTCTACTTAACCATGTCGACTCCTTAAATAAATTAACCTCCTTCCAAAGTACTATTAAATACATCAATGTAATCATAAACTTGTTCATTTATGGATAAAGATTTCCTTTGATATGGATCTTTTTTATCCCATTAATACCTGTCAGCCTGTCCACCGTGTTGATATCTTGACCTTGTGTGATACACAACTTTCTTCCATGGTATATCTAACAGATGCTGTATTTCCAACTGATTGGGAAGCAGGAATGTCTCAAGATTGATTCAGATACATGAAAGCAAAGGGAGTAAACTTAGTTGTTTGAATTTGCAAGGGCCTGTGTGAAACAAGTGGGAAAAGACTGGAAATATCCACTACTTCTGGTGCTTTGCTCATGTGTGAACCTTTATCATTAAATGTGGGCTGTTGATGCTGCTTTGCCTGTCTCCTGATCTATTCATTGAATACTGTGCTACATTGTATTGTTTAATGCTTAACTATCTGTAAACCTTCTCAGACACGCTCACTAGAAAGGTGGTATACAAATGAAATGATGGGAAATCACTGTACAATTATATCCTGCCTAATATGGCCATAAAAAAACAAGATTAATGGAAAGGCTTCAGCTTTGTTTGAGAGCTAAGGATCACAGTTAGAAATCATAAGATGACTCATTTCCAATAACAGTTTTCTTCCTTGGTTTCTTCAACCAGAGATACAAGCATCAGGGAAATTATGGTGAAAATTAAGCAATAATTGCCTCTCAACTATGATTGGAAAACATGGTTTGAAATAATTTTCTTGTTTTTTATCCTTTGAATCTGTCCCTGACTAGCTTTAATGATAGTTTTAAAGGGGAAATGTCATTGAATTTAGCCAAGCATATATAAAAGCCTGTACTTCAGTTCAGAACTGACAATTCACTATTGCAAAGTAATGGAACTAGATTAAAATCCATATATGAGGTTTATTTTCATTGGGTTTTATGATAGCCACTGCCTGTTAGCCAGAGTGATTTTGTAACTAGTTGTTCAACTATAATGGAGTTTATTTTATTTTATTTTTAAAAATATTCTTTCATGACCACTGTAAAGTCAGAAGAGTCAGGCTACAATTCTGTGTACTTGTATCTGAGGGCAAACCAGTTGGACTCAATGGGACATTAGGTTGTGCATCAGGAGTTTGTTCAGGGGAAACACTGAGGGGAAAACATTATTGTATACTCTGAGGAGAAATATTTCCAACAGTCTAGTGCTTGCTACTTATAATAGACCTTTTTTAAGTTCAGCTTTGAGAGGCAATATTTTATGAGATTAGCTTTTGGTGCTTGGGCTGATATGCCTAGGTGTTAAAATAATCAGTGGATTTTTAAAAATATATCCTTAAAGACTATCCCTGGGTCGATTTGACCAATAGTTTCCTTGAACTGGATGTTACAGAAAATGGTACACGTAAATTGAGCTTTAGTAAGCTGAAAAATGGGACATGTAGAAATCTGGGCTTCTCCCAGGACAGTCCTGTGGCTGTATGTTGATAGTTGCTGAGAACAGTATTGAAATAATGGTTGACATTTTTACCCATTCTGGGAAAGCAGTTACTAAACATAGTTTCATTTATTGTTTTGGGGGATTTTTTCAGAAGTATAAAAGCCTACCACGTCACATTCTTTTGTGATTCTGTCTTGGACTACACCCTTAGTGTAGCTTAGTGAAGTTTAAAATACAAGAAGTGTGAATTATTGTAAAAGAAAGTAGAAGGAGGCCTCAAAGCCATTTTTGTAGATGTACATTATAAAGAAAGAAAAGCAAGGCTGAACTCTATGCAGAAATTATACAAACCGCTAGACCAAACCGGCTCAGTAGGGCTGTATACTCACTGTAGGGCCATCGTTACTAATATGGTCAAAAGGAGAGAGCTGGTATTGAGAAAAATCCACAAGGGAAACTGAGTCTCAGCAATTATGAGGAAAGCCAGAGAACTTAAAAGCTGGAACACTAAAATCAAATCTAGACTGAAAAGTCAAAGAGGAAAAGAAAGAAAATATCTTACAAAAGGGAACAAGAAAAGGTAGGTTACCTTTGTTTCATTGGCTGTAGCCAATAATACTCTGTTTGCTGAAAGTAAAGAAGACTTGGAAGAACATATTAGGTAAATAAAAAATTCAGAAGCTTCACCATAAGCATTAAGAAGATAGGTACCTTCCACACTAGCAGGTAAAAATCTGCAGTTATATAAAAATTTGCTGCTTACCTGGCTGCGAAGCAATGACTTCCATGGCATGTGCGGTGAGGTATGCATCATGTGAAATGGGGCAGCCAACGGGAGCTGAGCTGCGGGCTCACTCTCATTTTCTGTTTCTCACCGTCCTGACAGGATGGTGGGAAACTTTGAGTTTACCTGATACTGCCCAAGGGAGTGTTGATTGTTGTGCAGTAGGTAAATCGGCAGTAGTGGCGGCATAATGCACCATCGCTACGAAGTATCGGGCACTATGTGTGGCACCCACACACTGACTGAGTGTCAGAATATGCGGTGTCCCCCAGTCTGGACACACCCATAAAGGTAATGCCAGCCAGCATCTCCTGGGCAATTTACAGTCGACAGGGAAAAAATGGAGACAATAACTCTGTTCTATTTTGGATGCCAAAATAGATGAAGATTGGGGGCATGTATAGAAAACTAAAGAGAATAACCCTAGGGAAGAAGACAATGACAAGCTTACGCAGGCTTACAGAAGGATGAAGTCATTTCCCCTACAAAACAGACCAGAATCATGAAATAATGGTCTTTCTCATTGTGACATATGGCCGTGAAAGCTGGACACCAAGTGAGACTGAGCGGAGTTCAGGGCCTTTCCCAATACATATAAGAAGTTCAATGGTCATTCTGTCTCTCCCTTCCTTTCCCCAGTATATCAGAAAAAGATTTAGATTTTGTTAAATCCTGCTATTGCCACACAAGAAAAATAAGCATGTTTTTCTTTTATGTACTCTTTTTTTTTAAGGTAAGAGAAGTTTACACTGGAGCAGAACTTCAATACCATTCTTCAGCAGGAACCAAGGTTCTATGCAAATATAGTAATCCTTTGAGTACTTGTGTAACAATTTTATGTAGTTTGAGATTCAGGTTGTCAGTTTATGATAGTAATGAGCCAAGATTAAGCACTACAACACATATTTATTCAAGTTAAGTGTTGCTTTCTCTGTATCAGCTGAAACATGCATATTTTTGATTTAGTTCTTACATGGTAATCAGCTGTGCATTTCAATGTATCATTAAACGATGCTTGCTATTCAGAAAGAGGCAGCATCTAATTTTAAGTAGATACTTTACAATACCAAAGCACAAAATCAAGGTCATTTCTGCTTATAAACTGGAATCATTCTGACAGAAATAGAGAAAATAAATTTAATCAATTGTACTCTACTTTTTCAGTCAGATGGCATTGAGAAGTAATTTTGCATGTATCTGTCATGCACTAAAAATGTGTGCTTTATGTGCAATAATGCGTCAGAACTAGTGCAGAAAGGAAATCAGCATTCTGTATACCAAAGCGTATCCTACATGTAGGGTACATAGCAACATTTAGTACGCAGGGCTGCTGAGAAGCAATTCACTTTTCCCTGCCACTGAACTTCTGGTTATGTTTTCAGAGTTAATAAGGATGGTAGACCTTATGGTATAAATTGCCTGATAAGATGTAACTTATTCTGTCATATTTTTATGCATTTCAACACAGGGCAATAGCTGACTACCTTAAAATTCAACCACCAGTGGAGTGATTGGCAGGCTGTGACTTCATTATGCACTTTGCTAGATGGGCTGATTATGGCAGAGAATACATGAATGGGGAGAATGAAGCGAACACGTAATTGATTCTCCGCTCGGTGTGCCAGTTTAGTTAACCGTTTTAATGTGATGCACTTTGTCAAAGTAAATAGATAGATAAATAAATAAATAAATGTCAAAAGTTGGTTTTAAAAATTCATTAATGCTTGGCAAAGTACAGAACGGAACGCTTGTAAATTACATCCCTGGCCTCCTGCATTTATTTTGTGTCTGACATACACTTTCAGTTTACAGTTCTGTAAGCAAAAATCATTCTTCCTTTTTTTTTTCTGACATTCCCTCATTTGGCACTCATTACTTTTGGAGAAATCATTACCTTCTATAAACATTTATCAAAATAGCCCCAAAGATTTATTGACTGCTTTATATAATGAAAAAGCTAAATGCAACAATTCTAATTTGCCTTTATAAAAACTCTCATGATATAATTGATGAGACAGAATACTGTATACAGTTTTCATTTTTCTAAGGCCCTCAGGGGACTGCCTTTGAAAAGTTTATTAAATTGGCAATTTACATTAATTTCTACTGTTGTCTGTGAAGTGGCATGAATATATTCAATGTGCTGTATCCACAGTATGGCAGAGGGATAGGTATGCTTGATGTTTTTCTGCAAAATCAAAATGAAACAATATTTTAAAAAGGTTGCATGGTTTGAAGATTCATGGATTTGGATCTTCAAGCAAGGTAGCTAGTGCGCAGAAAATGAATTGAAGGCCATTCAGCATCACCAGCATCAACAAATGAAATTACACGTCTTTTGCATGTCCCTCTATGCTGTATAAGTATTTAGTATCTCTTTATTATAATTTTTCTTTGAACGTAAGAGTTAGGGCCTTTCCAGTTCGGTCTAGTGATTCTTATCTGGGAATACCAGGTTTGATTCCACACTCCTCCATGAAGCTAACTGGGTGACCTTGGGCTAGTCAACAGCTCTCTTCTGAGCTCTCATAGCCCCACCTACCTTACAGGGTGTTCTGTTGTGGGGAGAAGAACAGAAAGCTTTGTCAGCTGCTTTGAGTCCCCTTAAATGGGTGAGAAAAGTGGGGTAGAAAAGCCAACTCTTCTTCTTCTGTATTAGGACCTCCCATCATGGAATTTCCCAGAATGGGGCATGCTATCTGCATGCTAGTGCAGACTAACAGCAGCACCCGAGGCCTGCTATACAGTCTGCACTACCCTTCAGATGGTTAGTTTTTATTCTAAGATATAATCTGGAGTACAACCTACTCCCTGTGCAGGAAGGGCTTTAGAAGGACCTGTTTAAGCCATCATGAGGGAACTCCAAAAGAAATGTTTCCCAAAGGGCTTGGTGAAGAATGCCTTGGACTTGTTTCCCCAAAGGACTTGTCTACTTGGCACAATATTCATGACTTAGAGATCAGTTTACTATATGGCTGTCAAGTAAATCTTCCTCTTCCTGGGTGAGAAAAGGGAAAGAGCAGAGAGTTAGGATGCCCCTGGTCCAGAAAACAAATGCTAACTCAGGAAGTTGCGGGGCACACTTCAGACACTGTGTGGTAGTTTGATTTAGGTGCTACTTTAGTGTTTGGTAAAAAAAAAAAGAAAGGTAGGAAACTACAGTGGTCTTGGTTACGCCTTAATATCTATTTACTCTTCTTGTTGTTGCACCAAATCTGTTGTTAAAAAGAAAATTGGGTTCCTTGCTCATTTGCAGCAGCTAGGCACCTTCTCTCCCTCCCAATGAACACTGAATGTTTATATTCAGACTTATTATATATTTCCTAAAAGGAAGATCATTCTTTTCATACTAGCAAAAAAATGTTTCAATGTGCATAGATCAGTGGTTCTCAACCTTCCTAATGCTGCAACCCTTTAATGCAGTTCCTCATGTTGTGGTGACTCCCAACCTAACCCTAACCCTAACCCCCAACCATAAAATTATTTTTGTTGCTACTTCATAACGGCCCCTGTGAAAGAGTAGATCGAACCTCAAAGGGGTCGCGACCCACAGGTTGAGAACCACTGGCATCGATGATGTATGGTGTTCCAGCGAGCCATACCTGTATTTCACATGCATCTTCAAAAATCAGACTGTATGCCATGGAAATTGAGCATACTTAGGCACCACTGAACTGCTCTGAAATCTGTTTTCCACACAGTGTGTGGCATTTGTGTTTCTGTCCCATCTCTAATCCATCTTTTCTAGCTTGAATTGCTCATGAAAGGGAGGAAGGACAGGCTGGTATGTAGAACAGTCTCACCTGCAAATCATCACTAAGCCACCTCAGAAATGTATTTTATGTTGTATATGAACATAGCCTAAGTCTCAGAGAGCGGGTCACTATTAGTGCCTAGGATGTATTAGAGAATGAAAGTTTGCTCTGAAGCCTTTTTTCTTTTCTTTCTTTTTCTCTACAGAGAATTTTCAAAGGTTGTTTACATTCTTTGCTGGCTTTGTGCTCCTTATAGGTTATCTCGGATGGCAGCGTGCAGGCAGCAGGGGAGGTGAATACAAACAGCAAAGACGTGCCATGGTTGATGAACGTAGGAGCCCACTGCTGTGTGCTGAGATTATTCCTTTCATTAATTATCCAAACTCAGATCACTCCATGTTCAGTTGAACCACAGCTTTAAAATTCAGAGTATCTTAAGATTCTGTGATTCCTTCTATGTTTTAAAAACTGTTGTTCTCACTATTGGTATTTAACTGGGCAGTGAGACATATATGTAATTAGGTTTTTTTTATATGCTTCTTTGCCAATGGGGAGTTTAACCAAAGTGATGGCTTAATCTGGTTTTCTAGATGGAAACATCTGTCCATGGCAAGTTGCATAACCTAACTTTTGTGACAAAACAGTAGAACATGTTCTTTGCTTTAATGTTAAAGTTTCTCTTAAAATATCACAAAAGTCTTTCCTTCCACCACTCTTCAATGCTTACAGGAAGATCTAACAAAGTCTGCCCCTTAGGAAGGATCAGAAAGGGGACTACAAACCTCTCTTCCACATGTTAAAGCGGAATACAGGTGGCCCCAACTACAAATGGTACACTCTATCTGCAAGGAATTGAGCCAGATCTGGATTCAGGCCTTCTGGTAGACCAGTGCAACCTAATGTAGCACACTTCTGTGTTCCATACCAAATGGTTTTACCAAGTGCATGGGCTATACTGAATTGCTGCCAACATGCAGACAACACTGTTCCAGAGCACATCTGGACACTGGTTTGGATCATGGGCCTTCAGTGTAAAAGGGCCCATAGTTACTTGGGGTAGCATCCTGTGCTCAACCTCCAAGGCAGCCATCAAAACTGTTCCTAAAGTAGATCACTTACTTACATATAGGCCAGTGATGGCGAACCTTTTGAGCTCGGTGTGTCAAAATTTGCAAGAAAACCTAGCTTAACTCGGGTGCTGTGTCACATCTAGAAATATCCATAATTTTGTGATATTTGTAGCTCTAGTAAAAAAGTTATATTTTTGATATATATTTTATTAAAAGCAAAAACAAATAATTCTTTACATTAGTGACTTTTGTTGCTAAATCTTCAACTGAAAGTTGGTATTTCATACACTTCAAGAACAAGCAAGCAGTACACATCCAGGTGCCAGGGTGACCATGTGTGTCACCCAAAAGGGCTTGGTGTGTCACCTGTGACATGCGTGTCATAGGTTGGCCATCACCGATCTAGGCTAACCCTCAAAGGTTTCTGTATGTGATAAAAAACAAAATTGAGTTTTTTAAGAATACAGACTTGTACTTTTTAGCAGTTTGCTGGAATTAAAATGTAATATGTACTGTAATATCTGATAAATGTTAATGAATAACTCAGTACACAGTTGTGGAATTATAAGCTAATAGAAATAGTAGTCTTTGAATTGATATTACATCAAATTAATAAAGTAAGTGACATATCCAAGAAACTACCAGAAAAAGAAAATGATTTTACTTTTTACAGTTACAATATTTTGGATATTTATAAGTTTATTTTTAAAACTGGTTATACTTTAATATTATGTTTGTTGTTATATGATTATACATGAGTACTGTTCAATATGATTACTGTAATACTATATATCAGTGTTTCCCAAAGTGTGGTATGCATATCCCCAGGGGTACGGGAAGAGTTTGGTGGGGGTACGTGTTGCACTGGAGTTTGGTGGGGATCATGTGGGAATATCCACTGCACCGTGCTTAGCTGCGCCCACAGAACAAGGAAAGAAATAGGTGCGTATCACAGTTTTTACACGGGAACTGGGGCCATCGTACATTGTATCGTAACTCATTATGGCAGGAACTTCTACGCATCCTTCACGCAGCTCAGTTTCGGCCTTTTTTAAACTGAGGGAACATTAACAGTTGACGTTGAGCGGGGAGCTGTTTAAATGCCGGAGAATTGCAGTGTTATCTAACAGTCTTGTGAGGCGTGACACGGCATGGATATACTGCACTTGGTTGTGTATATACCAAAAAAAGAGAAAAAAATAAATTATTTTGATTTTTATTAAAGCATACGTTTTTTATGAGGGGTACTCAGTGTTATGAAAATTATAGAAGGGGTACACATATGTCAAAAGTTTGGGAAACACTGCTATATATTATTCAAAATTTTTAAAAAACCTAAACAGAAGGGTTAATATATTTTTTGGGATGGACTTTAAAGACGTGTGTTCTTTTAAGGAAAAAGACTTGGTTGTAGAACCAATGCTGCTGAGCAATATTACAGACTTTAGTGTGTTCATCAAAAGCTTTGAATGTGAGTCCAAAAGAATAAATGCATAGATGTTCTGGGAATACCTTTTATGCCTCTTATGTTACCTCTACCTTTTAATAATGGATTCTTAAAACTCTTCATACAGACACTGTTAACTTGCATTTGATTATTTTCTTTTCACAGTTCTAGGCCCTTACATAATCTTCCTTCAGCAGTAGTTTCAATTTTGGCTAATATGATTCCATCTAATTTTCACCTATATTTCATTTGCTTGCCGAAAGCATTACTGGCTCTGTTAGAAGAGAGCAAACCTAATGTAGTTCCTACTGACATTTATTTATTTATTTTTGCTTGTCTGCTTTCCTCTATCTTTGGATTCAGCACATTATTTGTTACTCATTTAATCACATTTGTTGATTTCACACACACCTTAATGTATTTTTTCTCTCTTCTGATGTTCATTGGATAATTGACTATGGATGTTCCTCAACCTTTGTACTTCAGGAGTCCTCTGAAAAATGCTTGGGTTTTAAAAAGTTTTAATGATGGCTTTCAAAGAGGTTTTTGTTGCCAGAGATGACATGTCCTGTTTCTGTCATCTGGTGCGCACATCCCCATTTTATGTGGATGTTGACGCTGAAGGAGCTAAGGCTTGAAACTTTCAGGCTGTGTGTCTACAGACCTGGGTGGGGAGGCAACAGGGGTGCATACCTCAGCCTCCATCCTGCTGTGGCGCTTTGTGCACATGGTGCCCTTTGGTGCACATGGGTGCCCAACAAAGTAGGGGATGAGGTGATTGTTCCTGAAGCACAATGTTGTGCCCTCATGCTACCTGGCAGCTGTGTCTTGCCACTGAAAGGGGAAACATGACATCGAAGACCCTCCCAAAAGTCACCCATGGAAGTAAATGAAGACTGAAGCTTACTCAGTCAACCTCAGTTTGATCTCTCATTTCTCTAGGAGTTTCAGTCCTTGGAGAATCCTGAGAAGGTATTTTCTAGTTCATGCAATGAAGTATTGCATGCCTGAACCTGAATGTGAAGGTCATAATTGGACGTGAAACCCTTGTTATCCTTTAGCTGCATTTCTAAATTTACCTTGGTTTTCTAGCTAATTAGTCATGATAACTTTTTGTTTATTTGAGCTTCCTGTATAATTCAGGCGGGGTCCATGGCCAGCTTAAGAAAAAAATATTGCTTTGCTGAGTTCTTTGTATTTAATTCAGAGCAGCAGTCTGGTCTAGTGGTTAGGGAGTACTGGGAATACTGGGTTCAATTGTGCCTTCCCCCATGAAGCCAGCTGGGTTAACTTGGGCTAGTCACAGCTCTCTTCTGAGCTCACACAGCCCCACCTACCTCACAGGGTGTTCTGTTCTGGGGAGAAGAATAGAAAAGCTTTGTCATCCGCTTTGAGTCTCCTTAAACGGGTGAGAAAAGTGGGGTAGAAAAGCCAGCTCTTCTTCTTCTTCACTGGGGCACATTGAACTGAGGCTTCCTGCAAGTTTAGTCCGGATATTCACACCACACTTCCATCTACACACTTCCAGTACCACCACTTCAGTGTTGATACTTCTTTTCCAGTATATTTTAGAGAACAAGGAGGAAATGACATTGACCCACAAGATGGTTCATGTTTTTAATTCTTGTTTATCTGAGCAGACTTGTCTACAAAACCTCATGCCACAAATTCTTCTCCCTGTTAGTCTCTGAGGTGCTACTAGACCCCATTTTTAAAATACTAATCAAGAATTCTGGGACATTTTCACACTTCCCTTCCCGTCTGCTGGACGGGAAAGGAATGTGATTAACCAACATTGATTAGTGCTTGCATGTGGAGTGCTAGTCAAATTTGCCCATCCCCCCCCCCGCAATGGAATACTTTACCTTATTCAATCTGGGGCCCGGTCCTCCTCTGGGTGCTGTTATTTTGGCTGTGGTGCCTTCCACAACTGGACATGAGTTGGCGCTGTCGCCCTGATGATGCAGATGCTCTGCGCATGTGCAGGTGCATCTATGGTCATTGGAGGTGCCAGCGGGCTTGCACAGTACCCCAAACCACCCTGGAGTGCTGGAAGAAGAGTGAATGCTCCTGTCTTGGATGCTTCAGTTAAGTGTCCGGTAAACGTTGGTTAATCTGTGGCACATGATTTCGTGTTCCACATGTAATCAACGAGTAATGAACTTCTGGGTAGGGCGGACATGCTTGGAGTCTGTAACAGCATCCAATGTGTGCCCTTCACCAGAAGTTAACTACTTTTTCACTAGAGGCCGTAGTGCAGATAGGCCTCTGGTCTGCAAAACAGGAAAGAAATTGTAGCAACTCAAAGCACTCCAAACCATTATATTTCTTCTTGCTGCAATATGTTCCTTGAGTGCAAATGCTTAGTAATTTTATCAATTAGTGGTCTTACTTGCATCTCTAGAGCAACAGTAGCAAGTTTGTATATTACACACTGCTTGGATATTGACAGCGATAAGTGATACATTAATAGTGCGGGGCCAGAGTTCACCAATAAAACGTCTGAATCATCTGTGACAGTATTTAGTGGTTTCAACGGATTGGTAGTTGATTATAATAAGGTCCTGCTGTTGTCACTGTATTCTTATGATATTCCAAGGTCTGGTAAAATAAATTAGTGAAACTTCTTTCTTTTAGGCACCAAACAGAGACTTTAACCATAAAAATGTCTATTAAAAAAATCATAATTTTATATGCATAAAAAATTTGTTTTTACTAACCAAGCTGTTACAGTCAAATACAATAAACGGCTGTAATGAAAATGCTCGAAAATAAAATGTTGAAATACCTATTTCTCCCAGTCTGCTTCCATATTTTAATTGTTCTACAAACAACAGTTCACTGTTTATTATTGTGCTGCATAAAATGCATGTGGGATATATTACTTAGGTTAAGGGAAGGGTAAAACCAATGTACTGTATCTGCTGCAGTCCTTAGCTGTCATTCTTCTTGTCTTCCAGCAAAGACTACATTTCTGCTTCAGAATTTTCAAAACAGTTTTTAAAGTCTTTGCTGCTCAGTGCTGTAGACGCCATAATCAAGCTGAATAATCCAGTTCTGATCCCATAACTAGAGAAAATAGCTATCATTAAAAGGGGAAGGTTGATAGTTGCTCAGTGCGATATTTTAGAGCTGTTAGAAAGTTCAGCAATATAAACCTTCTCAGAGTTTTGCGACAGAAAAATCCCCTTGTGGGGGTGGACTCTTTGCAGTCATTTGAATCTTATCATTTACCGATTCGCAAAGAAAATTGGAAAATTTAAATGCATTTTCTGTCTGACAAGCCTGGGACAGCTTGAGAATATTCTGATATCAGGGAAAGTCCTGGATGCCCGTGATTTAAATTAAAGTGGCGTGGAAAGGAGAGCCCTTAAAACTAATGTGGAAGCATAGCTAGCAGCACTAAAGAAGAATGAGCTCAATGATTGGACGGCTGTCTGATTGAAAAGTATTGTGTATTTGCAAACATGTTCTTCACAAAGGACTAGAGAAAGGTCAGAGGAGATGAGAGAGCAAAGATTCAAGGTTTGTTAACTATCAGCAGATCTCTTTCAGCATTGCATTTCTCTGGGCTCAAAAATCTGTAAAGGGGCAATGAAAATGAATTATAAGACTAATAATATCATTTTTATCTACTTTGACACTGGGAAGACTGTACGGCTACCTCCAGACAGGGGGTAAAACTCAGGATTATCTCTGGATTATGTTGCAGTTGTCTCATATGTCCATGGCAATCCCAATATAGCCTGGGATACTGGGGTGATATCCCATGATAATGTTATGTTATTGTGGGGAAATCAACTTCCAGTCCAGGTTTTACATAAAATCACAATCACTTACCATGTCTGGATGCCTGCTTGCACAATCTGCCATCTTGGTAATGGCCATTGATCAAGCTGAAAGTGGCAACCGTTCACATGTGCAGGGTGGCAATCATGCACTGCCAGATATCAAAATACCTTCAGAGCTAGAGAACACACCAGTAAAGTGCCCAGTAATTTTATTTTCATATTATCTATCCCAAAGGTGAATTTTCTGAGTTATTTAACACGGAAAGAAAACAGCTTGTCACTTTGCTGATGTATTCTCTCATTCTGAAAGTGGACTGATGCTGGATTAAACCTGTGTGACCACTGGGTGCCTAGGTCTGTTGGGGGAGAGAAGAAGGGAAAGCTTTGTCAGCCAACAAAGCCAACTCCTCCTCTTCCTCTTCTTCCTTTTAGAGAGCCTTTCAGACTCTAAATAACCTTTGTTTTCTATGAGTGGAAAGTGACTTTTTTTTATTTAGCATAAATAAATGTTGATGTTTTGCTCAGATTTAACTTGTTTTCAGTTAATGGATGGAAGACGCAAACGCACAGTACTGATACAATCCATTAAATTAGGACTTTGCCGTATTCTAATTTGGGGACACTCAAAGGGCAGCTTCTATTGTACTGATTCAAATTTTTGCTTGAACTTGAGTGTTTTGATTGAAGCATTAACGTATCCCTCTAATGCTGTCAAGGGTTACATAATTATGCCTTCTGTCATGTGAATATATTTACAATTTTTTTCTTTTCAAGTCATATAGGAATTTATTGAAGATTGCGTAATATTTGCTTTTTAAATTATTGTTGTTCTTCTTTGCAGATGTCATTCATACCGTGGGTCCTATAGCAAGGGGACACATTAGCGATAGTCATAAGGAGGACCTGGCAAATTGCTACAAGACATCTCTCAAACTGGCAAAAGAAAACCTTATCCGATCTATTGTAAGTACCACTACATGGTATCTGTTGTTTGTTAACAGTGATATATGGCAGCCTCCTACAAATCTTGAAATAATTCACATTTATTTTGCAGTGATGGCTTGTGGAGAATTACTGTGAGGTTGCTGAGTGAAAGGAAACACGCTGGTTAGAAGTCTCACTTTGATTTGCCTTAATCAGATTCTGATCTGCAGTAGATGAAAGCGTAGATCAAGGTGATCAAAACGACTCGTCCCTCCCATAATGCTCTTGTGATTCAAGGCTGGTGGTACCACCATCTTTGGCAGCAAAAGGGGTAGGCACCCTTCTCCCCACAACAGGGCCTTCTCAGTGAAGAGAAGAGGGAAAATATTACTATTTTTTTTTAAAGCAAAGCTAGCTAGATCAAATTTCACAGAAGGTGGTTGAAAAACCAAAAAGCTACGGTACTTCCCTATCACTAAAATGAACCCAAACTGCATAATGCAAATATTCAGAATCCTGAAGATCTGGGAAATATACCAACCTAGCATTTTCTTGTAAATATGAGGGATTTTTGGGCAAGCCACAGCATTTGATATAAAATGAAAGAATAAGCTTAATTTAATAGATAAGATTGGAAGACAAAGAAGTTTATGAATGTAATCAGTTTAAGAATCCTGTCTGATCTGATTTGTGAATTAATTTGACAAAGTGAAATTAAGTATAGTTGGCTGCTATAGTGGTATAACTTCAATTTACATATATGGGCTGCCTGAAGTTGTTCAGGTCTGAGTCTCATCTGCCAGAATCAGCATGGAAAATAGTCTGGAATAAAAGGGTTTTTAGTTCTGCTGTCTCTGAAGCACCCCTGATTTCTTATCACTGCTGTAAGCCAAAGCTGATACTTGTCTAGCTAAATAGGCTAGGGCTGAAAAGAAATCAGATAACATGGAAATTAGTGTTTTCTTCAAGATTCAAATCTCTGCTTAACAAGCTTATCATTTTAAAGCTATTATTTTTGCTGCTGCCTTAAAACACATGTACCTGAAGGTAAGTTCCATTCAATACAGAAGTTCTGGGTTTGTTCAGAAATTGTTCCAGGTGATAGCTTTATGTGTAATTATTGTGATGTACAAAGTACTTCTCTATTTTTGTTTTAGTTTTAAATTTCCCGTGACAAGTTCAGGAAGAGAGATGTAATAAGATTTTTCTTGGGATTCAAAAGGACAGCACATTGCTAGGCTCTGATGAATTGGCTGCCTATATCACATTTCACTGCTGCAGAGTTTTTGGGGGGGTTTTCCCACTGCGCTACAGAGACACATACATTTTCACTATATGTTCTTTGCAAAGGTTTATGTAACTCAGCTGATACTCAGTAGCAATTAGTGATTTGATTTCTATAAAAATGCAACAGAAAAAGTTCATCTTCTATAGTTATGGCATCACAGGAGAAGGAGAAGAAGAAGAGTTGGCTTTTCTACTCCGCTTTTCTCACCCATTTGAGGGGACTCAAAGCAGCTGACAAAGCTTTTCTATTCTTCTCCCCACAACAGAACACCCTGTGAGGTGGGTGGGGCTGTGAGAGCTCAGAATAGAGCTGTGACAAGCCCAAGGTCACCCAGCTTGCTTCGTGGAGGAGTGCGGAATCAAAGCTGGTATTCCCAGATAAGAGTCTGGCTCCCTAACCACTAGACCAAACTGGCTCACAGAGTATATGAATTGTATATAGGCTTGATAGCATATTTATTTATTTACTTACTTGTATTTTTTCATACCCTATACTTATACAACAGTAGAAACAAATTTAAAAGAATCCACTAAAAACAACAGGTGCCTCCAGATAAAAATGTGGAGCTTAGCCTTCTTCACAGTAGAGGAGCTCCTCAGGCAGAACAGATTGCAGGGAGGACTATTCTGGCCATGTGGTCAACCCTTCCCTCCCTGATATCTCTGCATGTTCTCAGGTGAGGACAAACTCTTGCGTATTCTTGCACAAACTTTGCAGCTGATGCTCATGTTAAGTACCGTATTTTCCGGCGTATAAGGTGACTGGGCGTATAAGACGACCCCCAACTTTCCAGTTAAAACATAGAGTTTGGGATATACTTGCTGTATAAGAAGACAACACCCGGCGTATAAGACGACCCCCAACTTTTGAGAAGATTTTCCTGGGTTAAAAGTAGTCTTATACGCCAGAAAATACAGTATCTTTTTTTATTACTATTTTTTTGCTTTGGAGCATTGGGCTTTACTTTGCACGGACAACAGAGCATCATAAAACCTATCTGGCAGATTGACAGCTGCTTGGCAGTACCTGCAAAGCTTTCATTCTGCCTGGATGCAGACAGTAATAGTGCCTGCTTACTTTTCATGATGAGTGAAGGATATCAAAAATTCATTGCATTTAAAAACCAAAACCAAATTAAACATAAGTACTAACAATATGTCATCGATCTTGAAAGAAAAAAATCTTTACTTTCCATATTAATTCCGAATGAGATGATTTGTACATACTCAGACAGACACTAGAGTTAGCTACATTTAGAAACAGGAATTCTAAGATGAGTAAGGTGTTTAATGCTGGATTGTGGCATTTCAGATGTAGAAATAGGAGGTGAAATGGATTTAGTGGCCCAGATTCATAGGTGTAGCTATGTCAAGACTATATGATAAATTAGTTTCCAGATTCCCTTCAGTGTCAGTAGTTTGTAAAAGAATAAGGAATCTCACTTTATACTTTGCTGCTAATTACAATGAAAGGAACATAAGGGGTATCACAAGCATTGCTAAACATTGTGAGAATTATCATGAATATTACTACAATAGTGCTTTCTACTGCTTATTTGTTTTGTTGGTATTTTAGTGTTTTGATTCTATATATATTTTGTGTTATTATTTATGATGCTTTGTATTGTAGCTTACATCATTTGAGATGATGATGATGATGAGGTAGTAGTAGTAGTAGTAGTAGTAGTAGTAGTAGTAGTAGTAGTAGTAGTAGTATATAAGAACATAAGAGGTCACAGTCCACAGCCCATCTAGTCTAGTACTCTGTCACACACAGTGGCTCACCAATTGGCCATCAGGCCACAGTCCATCGAGTCCAGCACCCTGTCACACATAGTGGCCCACCAAATGCTCATGGGCATCTCAAGCACGGACAAGGGCAAACCTTCTCCTGCTCTCGAATCCCAGGAGATGGCTTTGGAAGCATCCTGCTTGTCCCCCCAGCCTGAAAGATGTACTTAGGCACCCATTCTAGTAGCCATTGATACATCTGCCATCCATAAACTTGTCTAGCCCTACCTTAAAGCCACTAGACTGGTAGCTGTGGTAGTAAGGTCCAGAGGATGCTACAGTCATAAGGGTGTTAAATTGCTATTTCCAGGATCTTTCCTCCCTCTACCCACTCTTGTCACTGGTTTTCTTGTCTGCAAATACTAGTCATAAAATAAAAATAAATAGAAGTAATGAAATGAAAAGCTGTTAAACCTTTTTCAGATCTGGAAGTGAATGTGGTGAAATTTACACTCCAAACTGCACATAGGAAATGCATGCTGAATATGCTGTATCATAGAGCATAGAGCGATTCTGTACTGCACTGAGTGTGGCTTCTTTTGGACAGTTCTAGTGTTCAGAAGAGAGGCACCTAGTATGCTTACTGGTTCAGTGTACTAGCCAGTACAGAACTACTCATAGGTAGTGAGGAATTTACTCTTAGTCCTCAGAGTAGTGTCTTGCTCAGTTCAGGACACTCTCCTTTTCTGCTACTTGCATTGTCTTGTGTCCAGTTCATGGAGGCAATTCAAATGTGTATGGGTGATTCTGCACTGGCCAGCGAACCAGACCAGCAAGGATAACAGGATCCTTCTTTCCACGTGCTTGTCTAGTATAAGGAGGGCCGTCCTTATATTGTGAAAGGGAGGCTCCTGGTATACTTCCTGGTCTGGTATACTAGCCAGTGAAGAGTCACCCTTTGTCTGTTGAGAAGAATGACCAGAAGAAAGGATTAGAAAGCCTTTCAGATTGTTTGTCTCCAAGAAAATGTTATGAGCACCAAAACAATACAATCACAAAATGGCTGCCACAACAAATTAAAAAACCTAAATAATTATTGATATCATTTTTTTGTGTGTGTTTAAATTAATGAGAGGCATTGTATAGATGTTTAATGAATGAATAATCCAAGTTTGAATTTGGCCCATGAAGAAATCATTCTAAAAGTTGCCTGTGCACGTGTTAATGATATGCAGAGCTGCTGTATAAATCATGTAATCTCTCTAGTGGAAAAGCTTGTGACCAATACCACTTCTAACATAGTCTAGAATTCAGCCCATGCAGTTAACATAGAAGTGATTTTCTTTTCTTTTCTTTTTAAACCTTTTGCTCTCACACCTACCCACATATTTTGTGAGAAGGCCACCCTTCTGTTGTGCTTGACAAAATGCAAACAGTTGCTTGAAACGCTACTAATACAGTGAAGGTTCTTAGTAGATCAAGGCTTCCTTTCCAGGCCTCCTTCCTTCAGCCTCTTCATGTCGTTGACATGTGCTCAAACTGAAGTGTCATCTCAGTCTTGGGGTGAACCAACACTTTGAGGGAGATTCAGATGAAAAGCGTTGAACATGAAACGAGAAGGATTATCTAAAATTCACTATGAAAACAGGATATAAAGTTAGCACTGCCTCCCTTTCATCCACAGGGCAGGCATTTGTCAAAGCTGTTGTGAAATTAGAAAAGTTTTATAAACAGAAAAAAACTGAATTGTAAAAAAAAAGTGAAAAGAACATCTTGTTGTTTTTTTATACTGTCTGCAGTTGTTGTTGTTTTTTTAACTAAACACCTCAGCCTGGCCTTCACTATGCCAGAGGCTATGATAAGGAACACCATCTTGGTTTCCCCACAAGAATAAGGCCTGCCCCATTTGCTAATATAACTGTACTTGAAAAAATGCCACTTCACCCCCCTTCCACAAATGTAGATAACAATTTTCACATGGTAGGATATGATGTTGAATAGCAACCCCAACAATTATAAGATAGAAGCCCAATCAATTTCCTCATTTAATCCCAGATGAATTTGAGATCGAAGGATGAATTTTCAATATAGCTTCCATTGTTGGATACAGAAGATAGGGTTTTGTGTTTGTTTGTTTTTAAGGAAATGGAGGTTCTGATATGTTCTACTGAAAAATATCTCAAAGCACAAACTGGATGGTGAAATTTGCTAAACTGTTTTTATAAGATGAGCAGTGCATGCCCTTTTGTTCCAGTTTAGAAAGGTGACCGATTTCTGTGGTACACCAAATTGTGCCACTACAATGAATCTCCCTGGGGCTCATGAGGTCAGGAATTTTCATTCCTGGCCATTGGAGTCCTCACAGCTTCCACAAGCTTTGCAATGGCATGAGAGAACACAAGGCCTGTCCTGGAACAGGCTATCCGCGTACAGATGACCTTGTTCTGGGACAGTTGGACCACTCCAGCAAGGGACCGGTTCTAGTCAGAGTGCTTCTAGTTGGAGCAGTGCAGCACCCACAAGTGTGGAATGGCCATAGTCTTGCTGTAGATACAGCTTACAGACCCTATCTCCATTCTTCCATTACTGAGTATCTTATATTAATAGCTCCTACCACCATCAATGGTTCCTTTCTTGCCCTGTAAGGTAGCTACCCAGCACTCAAAGTTGACTGTAAAATTAAGCGTGTGTGTTTGCCAATGAGGGAAGATTAGACTAAATTATTATTCCTCATACTTTTATATTAATCAAGGTGTACAGTTCTCCTCACCATATCTCAAAAAGGATATTGCTGAACTGGAAAAGGTACAGAAAAGTGCAACCGGAATGATTAAGGGTCTGGAACACCTCTCTTATGATACCATGCTGCAACGTCTAGGCCTCTTCAGTCTGACTGAAGTATATAAAATCATGCATGGTATAGAAAAGGCGGATAGAGAACATTTCTTTTCTCTCTCACACAACAATAGAACCAGGGGGCATCTATGAAGCTGATGGGTAGGAGAGTCGGATCTGACAAAGGGAAGTATTTCTTCAATTAAAGGGTAATCAGTTTATGGAGTTTGCTGCCAGAAGAGGTGGTAACAGCTACCAGCCTAGATGGCTTTAAGGTAGGGTTAGATAAATTTATGGACGACAGATGTATCAATGGCTACTAGAATGACTGCCTAGGTACATCTTTCAGGCTTGTGGGAGGGGAAACAGGGCACTTCTAAGGCCATTTGCTGGGTTTTGAAAGCAGGAATAGGTTTGTCCTTGTCTCTGCTTGAGATGCCCATGAGCATTTGGTGGGCCACCACGTGCGACAGGACACTGGACTAGATGGGCTGTGGCCTGATCCAGTAGGGCTCCTCTTATGTTCTTATGTAACTGCCTTAGAAACAATGTATAAAATATACCAGAAGTGTGCAAAAGGTTATCCAGGAAGTTTTAGATTAACTCCTGAAAGCCAAACAAAGAGTCTGGTGTTTCCCTGCTCCAGACAGCAGGGAAGGCTGGATCACTTTTAAGTAGACACAGCATTCTTTGACTCTCTTGTGTGTGTGCAGGACATAGGTGTGAGGGAACTCTTACCTATTATTTTCTTGTCTCTTGATAATGTCATATTAAGCCAGAGTGGCAGACCTACTGAAAAGCTGTCCATGGTGACAAGTTCATTATTTTGTTACTAACCTTTGGAGTTTCTTATAATCTGTCTATGCTGGGTATAATTTTAGAACCTTTGCTTGCATTTTCCTAGTCATAAGGGAATGGAATGGACTTATATTTCATTTGAATGGATTTTTGCTGGATCAGTTTTCAGGAACCAGTTAAGTGTGGATAAAATAGTAAGAATATATACAGTATATATATATGCTATGTCTGATCACAGCTAAAGTTTCAGATTGAAATTGATGAAAGTTTCTCCAGGCACCATGTCATGGCACCATGACGTGGCCCTAAGATCTGGAGGGGAGGCCTTCCTGGTTGTACCCCCACTCACAGCAGCAAAACGGGTGAGCACCCAGGATAGGGCCTTTTCAGTGGTGGCTCCCAGACTGTGGAATAGTCTCCCTCCTGAGGTGCAACAGGCACCTTCACTCTGTGTGTTCAAAAGAGCCGTAAAGATGCATCTCTTTACCCTGGTCTTTGGCTAAGTAAAGGAACAGCCTTTTCCTCCCCACATTCAGACACTGCCATGGGTTTAATATGTTATTTGTTTTAATGTGTTCATTTTATATGTTGTAACCCACCCTGAAACCCTTGGGTATAGGGTGAGATAAAGATTTGTTTAAAAAATTCTTCTTTTAATGTGTGTTGGCTTTTCCCCCACAATAAGTTCTCATTTGGAATATTTATTTATTAGTACTTCTATACATTAAATAAAATTAAAATCCTTCAGAAAAAAAAAGATAGGTGTACCTTGTGAGCCAGTTTGGTCTAGTGGTTAGGGAGCCAGACTCTTATCTGGGAACACCGGGTTTGATTCTGCCCTCCCCTATGAAGCCAGCTGGGTGACCTTGGGCTAGCCACATCTCTCTTCTGAGCTCTCACAGCCCCACCCACCTCACAGAGTGTTCCATTGTGGGGAGAAGAATAGAAGCTTTGTCAGCTGCTTTGAGTCCCCTTAAATGGGTGAGAAAAGTGGAGCAGAAAAGCCAACTCTCCTTCTCCTCCTCCTCCTCCTCCTCCTTCTTCGTGAATAGGGACATTTTTCTTCCATTAAGTTTCCCACTAAGCCATGCAGGCACTTTCTGGGAAGCACCTGTAACCAGCCACATCAGAAACATTCTCAATATTAAACACAAGAGTACCAATCAGTGTCACAAATGCAGCATTTTACTATAAGGATGTTCCTATAGAATGTGGGCCTGCAGCATTATGTGTGGCCCAGATCATCTCATACTATTAGCATGAGTATTTCTTCTTAAATTTCAATTTCCTCATAGTCTGGCATTACGTTAAGGGTCTGTCAAGTAGATTGCTTTTTCTTATATAAATTGTCAGCTGAGAATGTTGCCATAGCAATGTGTTTCTAATCTGAAAAGCCTACCTTCTGCCACCTGACTTTTTTGATAGCAGTTCCCATCCATCAGTCATGAGTCACTTTGAAGAGTGCTATCTAAGCATCATATTCACCTATTCTTGAGTATTTGCATGTAATATTAGAATATCAAGCATATTCATATTCATCGTACATTCTAAAATACTCCTCCAGAGACCAAGCGTATTTATTCGGAAGTCCTGATGAACCTTGTGACATTTAGCTGCTCCCAAGCTGAGAAAGAACTGCACTCCTAATTTCTTAGTGTTTTCCCTTAAATACTGATATTTGTATTGATGGCATTAGCAACATGTGAGTTGGATCAGTGATGCCAATTCTGCCTAAGGGAGCTGTACCATGGTCATTATCTGATGATGGTGTGTAAGGCGGGCAGCTTCCAGATTAGTAGAATAAAATCCGCTGTTGTAAGAAAATACACAGCTTACCTGCTTCAAAGCCATGATGCCCCGTTCAGATTTGAGCATCCTCCTTGGCAGCTGCAGTACTTCCGTGGTGTGCGCGGTGAGGCGTGCGTCACATGGGAAGTGGCAGCCAATGAGAGGCTCAGCTCTCGTTTGCTGTTCTCTACGTCCTGTCCGGGCTGGCGGGAATATCTGAATTTACCTGAAACTGCGGAGTGTTGATTGTTCCGCAGTAGGTAAATTCGAAGTAGCGGTGGCATAATGCGCTGATGCACAGCTTTCCTAAGTCTGGACACACTCCCAGTTTGTGTTTAACTAGTTGAAACTTTTAACACCCCCTCTTCAAAAGGGGTTAGTTCAGTTCACACTGAACTAGTAGTTTTCATTCAAACTGGGTTGAACTGAACAGTTGAATTCACCCAGTATAAAATCAATCCTGAAGTTGCAAACAGCAAGAGTTGTGCAAGTGGACAAATCAGCATGGGTGAGGAAAAATCAGGATTGATTGCAATTTAAAATGAAAAACAAAACAAAACAAAAAAAACCCCGAGAACGGCCAGAATGCATGTTTGCATCGGGTTTAGCTTTGTTTCATCTAAAAGAAAAACTTAAGTGGGATTGCAGCCCAAGTTTTTTTTAAAGTCCTTCACGAGTCCTAGCAGTGAGGCTAGGACTACTGATAGATGTTTCTGTTGACTTGGCAGTAGATTATTTGTGAGCATTTTGTGGTATGGTCTTTATATTATGAAGCATTTGCAGTTTGTGGAAAGCATGTATGCATGAGCCATTATAAAGCCAGCCTACCTAAATGTGTCAGTTTTATAATTACACTTTTTCAGTTAACTGACATAAATTTCTGGCACTCGATGGCACCTCCTTCACTCTGCATAGCAATCAAAGCACCCCTCTACCTGTGGAAACTTCCAGGAGAGAGTTCGTTCCTTGTTCCTCATCTATGATAACCTGAGCATGGAGCTGCATTGCTATTAATGTAATATGTGGGATTGTGAAAAGCGGGAGTGTAACCAAATGTTCAGCCGACGACAAAGCACAGTCTTTGAGTCAGCTGAAAATACTACTAAAGCAATGTGTCCAATATTGCCCTTCCATCAAAGAGAGGTCCTCTGTGGACCACGGCAATAAAATACCCAGCTGATTTTTCTTTCAGTCAGGTTTTGCTACTGCTTCTTTAGCTCTGGGTTCCCTCTTTCAAAATGAATAACCTCTTTCAGCACCACATCACATGACTGACACACATGTCCTGTCTGGTTCTTCAAAAGACATTGTTGTAGACATAAGTGACCCTGTGAGACCCAGTGTTTTGATATATATTAGGCTATGAATTTCCTAACTGTAGTGAGCCAAGGGAAAGTGTTTTGAGTTTCATTAAAATATCTTTTGAAATGGCTTCATTTTCCCCACTGGGCATCAAAAGCGCTTTTGTATTTTGCCAGTGGCAAACTGTAAACAACAGTGTGTTTTATTTAACGACCCCCAAAGAGAAGCACCTACAAGCCAGGCTTTGTCTCAGAGCATGGCCAGAGCCTTCTAGAAATGTGAAACTAGGCATGAATTATATTACTAGAATAACAGGAAGAAAGAAACTTAGTAATAGATCATCATACTGCACATGTCTTATAAGTGCCACAACACTGGAATGGACATTTATTGCCCTTTCTTTTTTTGAAAACTCATGAAGCATTAACAGCATATAGTTTATTTAAAATACATGTGGCATGTCAAGGAAGAAAGGCATTTGATTTTCCTTTAAATCAAAATCAATTTTCAACATTACCAACCTGTTCTTGTGATTTTTAAAATGCCTTTTTAAGAATGTGCTTGTATCTTTAGAAAAGAGTTTATTGCAAACACAACACTACGTTTCAGATAGTGGTATTGATGGAAAAGGAATTTGCTCTACTGTTTTGAAGCAGACTATAATTTGAAGCTATGTATTTTTTAAGCTTTGTGGTATGCATAATATATATTTAAGGCAAAATTAACATTTTCCCCATAAAACATCTTGAGATAAGAAATTTATATTAACACAAATTGTACATAACGAGGTATGTTTTCTGGGAGCTCAAGCATATTGGGGGGTATTTTCAGTCTTCATGGAAGTCTTAAATTTTGGTTAATCATGCCTTTCTCATTATTTTGGCTACTCTTTACTCATCTCTATTCAAGCATTACTGATGACATTCTCCTCCCATGAAAAACTTGCAAAACATTTATTTCCATAAATGTGAGCCAGTTTGGTCTAGTGGTTAGGGAGCTGGTCTCTTACCTGGGAATACTGAGTTTGATTCTACCCTCCTCCATGAAGGCAGCTGGGTGACCTTGGGCTAGTCACAGCTCTCTTTTGAGCTCTCTCAGCCCCGCCTACCTCACAGGGCGTTCTGTTGTGCGTAGAAGAATATACAACTTTGTCAGCCGCTTTGAGTGCCCTTAAATGGATGAGAAAAGTAGGGTAGAAAAGCCAACTCTTCTTCTCTTCCCCCTCCCCAAAAATGGCCAGTATACATAGTCTGCCACTATTTTAAATGACTGCCCCATAAATGCTGCAAAGCATACCTTTTTTTCATGGTTTATTTGTTTTGCAGGCTAGTTGAGTTCATTTCTGTAGAACTTCTGCGTCAAAAATTGAAACAATTAGGTGTATGTGTATTTTAATTGTATTTAATTTCAAACAGAATGACTTTGTTTTTGTTTTAATTTTCTGCCTTAGACTTAGAGCTTCAACCAGATAGTGCTTATTTAATCCAGAGTTAAGCACACTGAGCCCCATATTATTCTGGATTATCTAAATAACGTGGATTCATTAAGTGCTGTCTGGATGAACCTCTTAGAGCAAATTCAAATCTTGTCTGGCACTTTAACTCTTTCACAGAAAATAAAAAGTGCTCTGAAAGTGAAGGGTTAAAATGAAGAAAATGTTAATATATGGCTCTTGGTAAATTTTCAGGAACTTATCTAGTGCAAAAACAAAACAAAGCATGGAAAACAATAAAAATTGAATACAATTATCCCCTAGTACCAAATTCTCACAGTTTTCTTTTCACCTCATCCGTAAAAATTGTTTCTGTTTTTTAATCAATATGCATCAAGGATAAACATGCAAACATATTGTATGTGTCTATTTTTCATTGCTGAAGAAAGTTTTTATTTCTAGTACAGCTAAAAGAGGCTCAGTAAAAAAGGTATAATGAATAAAACAGGATAAAAACTGAAGACATGCACTGACATTAAAAAGTGAATGCATATCAGGGAGGCTCAAAAATGTTATAATTTAAAAAAAGCTGCTTGGCTCTCCCAACGTCACTGCTATTGACATAAGGTTTGAATTTTGCTATATTCTTCTCCCTAAGAGCTGCCCTGTAGGGATGTGCATGAATATTCAGTACATTCAGAATTCGAATTTGTTTTGAATTTGGACATCTGAATTCAAATCAAATGTCTATAAATTCGAATTCAAACATTTGAACAAATTTTGAATTTTTAAACATTCGTATGAATTATTCAGACATTCGTATTTGTACAGATACGCACATGAATGCTATTTGCCTGTACGCATCTTTCCAGCATCCGTATGCATTTGTACGGAGCAAGATTCTGGTATTTCAACCTGACTGGCCGAGGGCTCCAATCTGCTGTCCAGCTCCAGGACCAGTTGCTGACCCCTATTTTGGCAGCAAATAATGTTGGGGTGCTGATTGACGGTCAACTGTCTTTACAACCGTATATAGAGAAGACAGCTAAAGTCTGTAATTTTCATCTGTACAACATATGGAAAATTAGGAAATATCTTTCAATTGATACAGCTTGGATACTGGTACAAGCGTTAGTAAGCTTAAGGTTTGATTACTGTAACAGTCTCCTAGCTGGCCTCCCTAAAAGCTCCTTACTTCCTCTAACTTTGGTACAAAACTCAGCAGTTAGAATAGTGATGAACTTGCCTAGGTATTCCCATATCTCAGCCGTAAGGAGAGCATTGCACTGGCTTCTGATTCGCCATAGGATTTATTTTAAAATATTAGTATTGGCATTTAAGGCAATTAGAGGGCACACTCCTGGTTACCTAGCGTCTAAATTGGCTCAGTATACCCCAGCTAGGAACCTGTGGTCAACTGATAAAGCCCTTCTGACTCTATCTCAAACACATATTGCAACCTCCAGGCTCTGAGCTTTTCAAGACCTGGTTCCACATCTCTGGAAAGTTCTTAGGACAGAAAAGGAGCTAGTCAAAATTCGTAAGGGTCTGAAGACCTTTCTTTTTAACACCTGAAGTAGTCTAATCCTTGGAACAACTAGTATTCTGCCTTTAATTAGTAAAGGAGGATTGGAAACATATGGTTGCTGTTTAGTCTTACCCATTAATAGATTGATTTGGATAAGATATGTCCTAGGAATAGAAGAAGTTGTATTGGTAGGCTATTATTTATTTTGTAACCTGTATTTTGTAGTATTGGACTGATTTTGTAGTCTGTAATTTTAAACTGTATCTCTGTACTGCCCTTTGGTGGAAAGGGTGCTATATAATAAACGATGATAATGGTGGTGGTGATGATGATGATGCATACAGGATAAATATGGGATGCATACAGATGTTGTTGACATTCGTATTTGCAAATATGTATAAAAAATTTGCACAAATAGATTTGAATGTATTCAAATCTAATTGAATGTGAATACATTTGAATTTTAAACATTTGAATCGATTCAAATTTTTGGATATTCAATTCGAATCAAATCCTGAAAATTGCATTTGTGCACACACCCACTATCCTGTGGTGATATCCTTGTTTCATCTTGTCTCTGTCTAATTTTAGCCCTTTCTGCACTTGGCCTTATATTGTTTACTGCATTATTCTGTTCATCTTATTCTGTTGTCACCTGAGACCTGCCATAGCCTGCACTAAGCCTCCAGGCAGCAGGCCCCTGTTCCAGGATATGTTTCACAATAAGGCCAGTTGCAGAAAGGCCGTCTGTCTTGGTATGGCTTTCATTGGTGTCCTCAAACCTGTATTTTCCCTTGGGTCAGAACCTCCCTATTATTTCCCATTTTGAACATGATAATAAGGGAGCTTCTGCACCACATGCCTTGACAAGTGTAGCAGAGGAAATGCTTGTCCCACATACATTGGTCTGCACTAAGGACAGAGGAGGGCATGACATTGTGTGTTAAGGGCTGTCCTCATTGCTGTTCCTCAGAAGTTCCTAGCCTCCAAAGTTGTAGGACAAATTGACTATTTTTGGAGCTCAGTGAAATGGCTCAAGGCCCTATATCCAACTTGGGTATCTCCATCTTCATTTCCGTGGAAGAGAGCTGCAGTGGCCCAGGAGTTCTCTGGAAAATGGCCTCCCATTAGAGTACGCCCCAGTACAATTTTTGCACTGGAGAGAGCTCCAAGCCAAAGGCCTGTGTAGCAGCCGGAGCATAATATAATGTTGCCAAACAGTTATTTCAGTGTTAGAGAAGACTTCATACCTAAAACTCCTTAGGTCTCCTAATGAATAACCTGTTGGCCAGATTTATCCATTGTTTAAATTCAGATTTCTTGACATTATAAAACTTACAACAAGACCACAATAGAAGACTCAGAAAAATAAAAGCTTGGGAACAGCAGCCATAAAGCCAAATTAATATCTGAAGAACTATAACCCTGGAAGGTGCTCCGGCTGACACTGGTTGCTGGAGAAGAGTTCAGAAAGAAAGAAGGTAGAGAACTTCATAATCCCTTTCGATTTTTATAGATTGTAACCATCACTTTGAATAATACTCTGAATTTGATTGGCAGAAGGTCGTAATGAGAGGTTATAGCTCTGGAAAGACTTCAAAGAATTTATAGCCCAATCTTTTTACTAGCAAAGAATCTCTCACATCAAGTCTAGCTAAGCTGTGGTCTTTTTGATGTGCCTGAGCTCTTGCTCCTATCATCCCTGGCCATTGGGGCCAAAGGGAGCTAGAATCCAGCAATATCAGGAGACGCTCTGTCCCATACAAAAACACGTCTTTCAGACACTTCAAATCTTTGCACTAGTGAATTTCTGCAAATGGAGAAAGATATTGCAGCATTGTTCAAGAATTCTACAAAGATCGGTTTATTATCAACACATATTGTGGTATCCACTGACCTAAAGCAAAGATAATAACAAAGAGGGGGGGATGATCCTAAATAGCCTGAGGTAGGGAGGTGGTGCTAACTAGAATCCTTCTGAAGACTTAGGTGACATTCAGACATTGGTTATTGATTCCATTATATTTGTATTTTCAAGAGTAAAGCATGGATGTTCTGGAATACTCATACTTTATTCTGAAATATTCAAATATAGGGTGTTTTCCCACTGTCACTAGAAGTACCCATTAAGTACCCATTAATGGGTACAAAAATGCCATTATGTACCCATTTATGGGTACTTAATTGGTACTTTTAGTGACAGTGGAAAAAAACCCATAGTGGAATAAGTAACCAGTGTCTGGATGAAGCCTATGCTTTCCTATGATGTTCATTTTATTGTGCATGCTACACTAAACTCTGTCTCTAGGGCTCCATCCAAACAGGTCGTAAAACCCAGTATTACCCTGGCACTAAGTTAGGATTGCCACACTTATCTGTACCAATCCCAGCACATCCTTGGGATATAGGAATAATATGTTACTGTGGGAAAACTCAAGCCCCAGTCAGGGCTTTACCTATAAAGTGAGAGCACTTACCTTGTCTGGAAGCCTGCTTGTGTTATCCTCCATCTTGGGAATGGCCATGGTGCATGTAGAGGGCCAAACCAGACCAAAAATTCATAGGGGGAGCAGTAATCATACACTTCTGGGTATTTTGCATCATCAGAATGCCCAGATGTACATAACACGCTGTCTTGGGAGCAAGTGATAATTCTGGGATATCGATAAATATAAGGTTAAAGAAAAGACAACTTGGTTATTAAAATGAAGGGAAGCGAAAGCAGAACTTAACAGAGTACTACAGCCCCATTTGTTATGTAAGCTATTTTAATATTGTATTAATATGCGTATCCTGAACTGAAACATAGCTCATTAAGTATGGGGATAATTGGAAAGGATGGTGTGGGGTAGAATCTGCAATTATGTTCATTTCCAATTTCCCCATCCCCCTAAAACCTGACTTCTGGAGTGGGGCAAATTGTGCTCCCAACAAAATGTGTGTTTTTGAAGTTTTGAACAAATACTTGAAATATTCAAAATTCTGAAAACTATTGCAAAACTGATCTTCCTCTCCTTTTTTAAAAGAGATGGTAGCACATGGCCCCCATGTTTTCCTCCCTCTCTAATCCATAATTCATGGGCAGAGGGAGAAGACTGGGAACAGCTCTAACACTGAACCATCTCTTAGCCAAGTCTGATATGATTTGTTGTTGTTGTTATTTATTTTGGAGTTACTGCATCTGAACAAGGCCCTTGTCTTTATTTCTGCATCTGCAGAAATCTTGGGAACAGCCAAGTAGAGTCAGGCCTTGGTCACACCTTCACTTTCAATCTTCTTCAGTTCGTCTTTGAGTCTGGCTAGTCGCACTTTTTCATTCCTATTTGATTTATTGGTGAACGTTTTCCACCCTCCATTAGGCCTTTCCTGAATGGAAAGTCCACAAATAACATAGATAGAAATGAGAAGATGTGAGCAGTCAGACCTGAAGTGAAGAAGGCTTAAAATGAAGGTGTGACCTCAATTGCTATCAGGTTTTTCCTGCCCATAGGAATATAGCAGAGAAGTGTCCCTTTATTGAGCTGATAATCAAAAGACATTAGCTTATACCAGTGATGGCGAAACTTTTGAACTTGGTGTGTCAAAATTCACAAGAAAGCCTAGCTTAACTCGGGTGCTGTGTCACATCTAGAAATATCCATAATTTTGTGATATTTGTGGCTCTAGTAAAAAAGTTATATTTTTGATATATGTATTTTATTAAAAGCAAAAACAAGTAATTCTTTACATTAGTGACTTTTGTTGCTAAATCTTCAATTGAAAGTTGGTATTTCATACACTTCAAGAACAAGCAAGCACTACACGCCCAGGTGCCAGGGTGGCCATGTGTGTCACTCAAAAGGGCTTGGCGTGTCACTTGTGACATGCGTGTCATAGGTTAGCCATCACCGGATTATACTATGCTGTGGTTTAAAAGGGGTCTTATCACTGACGGCCAAGGTCAAGCCTAGAAACAGAAGCCAAAATCTAAACAGAGACCCTAGTTGCTAGAGGAACACCTGGTCAAGAATGTGAGAGGGCAAGCTACTCTCACACAATTCCCCCCTCCTCCATTAATAGCCTCCCCTGGAACTGAAATGGCAGAGTGGGCGAGTTCTGGAGGTACTTTCACAGTTGCACATATTGCAGAATTTCTGATATAGCAACACTTGGCAGTAAGGAGAGCCTTCACTTGTAAGCAGATCAGCTGAGCTGGCAATTTACTGAGGCCAAGAATTGCTACAGTGGGGCATCCTTTCCAGTCATGCAAACAAGTGTGAACTCACCTCTTTTTTCAGTGCCTCCTTCGCTTTCAAGTAAGGGATGTCCTGTAGGTCATTATTCCAGATTGCATCCCAGAATAGTGTAGACTACAGCAGGCCCTGAGCATTGGCAGGTCCCTATTCTGGGATATAACCCAGAATAAGGCCCGGTGCAGAATGTGATTTTGGTTAAAAGAACAAAAACCAAAAACTAGAAAAGTTTTAGGTGGTAACCTGGCACAACAAAACAAAGGAGGAACAAAAGAGGAAATACACTACTGCCAGTCATCATCAGGGATTATGCAAACAGGATCAAATCAGTAGCCCACCATTAACACTTAACACCACAAAAGGAGAAGACCAAGTGCCAGGAAATAAACAACATAACATCACAAGTAAACACAAGCAGTAAATATCTGTAAGAAGGGTAACAAAACCTAGGAGACCATCAGTTGCATTGGAGTCTTCCAGAAGTCAGATCCTCTGAAGATGGATATTGTAGCTATATCCAAAAGTTCAGGTTTACAGGATAACTATAGAACATGGAATAACAATCCCAGGCTGCATCCCCATTACAACCTTATTTCGGTTTCAAACCGTTTTCAATCCTCGCAGACCCCATGTCAGTTTGGCTTAACACGCTTTCCATGTGTTAAATCGTCCCAAAGTGTTGTAAATGTTAATCCTCATTTCAACAGGTCTCACTCTTGTTTGTGCGCTTGAAACGTTTTACATTTTTTACTGTGGGGACCGTATGGTGTTAAGGGATGAGAATCCGTGTTTAGGGTTTCCCTCCCCCAATAGCTTGCTTCCAAAGATAGTAATTTCATTGAAAACACCCCTCAAAACAGCCACTATAAAAATCCACTCCTTAAAGCTACACTGTAGCTGTCTATCCACTTCACACCTTATAACAATGATGC
The DNA here is from genome assembly GCA_023333525.1 of Aspidoscelis tigris stejnegeri. NCBI lineage: Eukaryota > Metazoa > Chordata > Lepidosauria > Squamata > Teiidae > Aspidoscelis > Aspidoscelis tigris. The sequence goes on along the minus strand of JALMGA010000019.1, from coordinate 10,383,155 downwards.
AAGTTCTGTCCTTTAGAAAGGGAAAAGAAAGTAAAGCAGCTGAAGGTTCTGTTTTAAAGGCTGTGGCTGTGAAGGGGGCTTGAGTTGCTGCTGCTGCTGTGCGCCCTGGGAAATGGGGAGAGGAGGAAAAAGAATAGCTGGCTGCCCTCTGCCGTTTTTCCTCCAGGCAAGTGGCAGCCACCCAGCCACCCAGCCACCCAGCTAGCCAGGGACAGAAAAACAGAAAGAAATATCATAACCTGAGAGAATGGTGAGTGGGGAGAATGAGATATCAAATTTCAAACAATGATCAAAAATAGATCATATATTTATACTTCTTTGTTCAAGTTATGATGTCTAAGCAGACACTTGAACTTGCTTAACATTGTACAGTTCAGCAAAGCTCCTGGATTTGGTATCAACTATCTTCACCCTGATAATTATTTCCCCCAAAGATGTGCTTGACATTTCAGAGCAATTAGATTTTTCTAGCTTTTAGGTTACTCTAACTCATTAAGAGACCTTTTTGAATCTGGCTGCTAGACTAATTCATTCCACCTAGTTAATAAATTTCATCCACAGCTGAAAGCAAAATATGAATACTGATAGTATTGAAAAAAAATCAAACAATTAAGAGTTCTTACTCACAGTGGAGTAAGAAGACTCAAGAGCACATATTTGAACCTGGAGTGGCAGCTAAAGGGCGGGCCTGACATTAGCACTTTGCATGTTTGGGTAACTGATGTGGTCCAAATATCTCATCAGGTCTCCTTCCTAATGCTTGCCATGGACTCCTCAAATTTGTTCTCCAAGAAATGTTTCATCAGAGGCACCGTGGGAAATAAAATCATGTACTTACTAGCTCCACTGGATTTGATTAGGCATGTGAATGAATATTCACAGGCATTCGAAATCTGATCAAATGTGTCGAATTTCAACATTTGAACTCAAATTGAATGCCCCAAAATTTGAATGTAAACATTCGAATCAAATTTCAAATTTTGAATCTATTCATTTACATTATCTGGACATTTGTATGTGTATGGGTTCATACATGATACATACTTGAAGATCCACATCTTTCCTGCATTCGTATGCATTTGTACGGGTCTGTACCAGGCAAAAATGGATTGCATACGGGATAACTAGAGGATGTACACAGATGTGTATGGATGTGTACGGATGTGGGGAAGATGCGTACGTGCACATATGAATGTTGTTGACATTCATATGTGCAGATTCGAATCAGAAATTCGAATGAATGGATTCGAATTTGGTTAATATGAATCAAATCTTGTTTAAATTGAATTTAAAAGATTCAAATTGAATTGGATTTTTGGGTATTCAATTGAATTTGAATAGGACGTCAAAAAATTGATTAGTTTTGATTAGTTCTGGCTCATAGCCATGAAGCGTCAGAGTTATGTCTCTTTGGAGGAATTCATGATGTTAGGCTCTAGTACTGGATTGGGGTAAACTGAATGGAGAGAGATAGGAGTGTCCATAGAGAAAACCCAGGTTCAAAATATCATCCAATGACCTTTGTGTGTGTGTGTGTGTGTGCTGTTAGTTTTTAAATTTATTTTTGTGATGGCCAGATCTCTCAAAAACTGGATGTGTTCCAAGACTTCTCTGGACTAGGGAGATCCATGGAATTCAGAGGCTTGCTGCTGTCATGATGTGCTGTATTTCCAATAAAGAGCCATATTCAACATTTACCAATGCAGTTGGTTATATTCTGTTTAAGAAGAAATGTCTGTATCAGTTATTTTTCTGGTTTGTGGCTTAGTTAAATACCAACTACAAGAGAATGCCAAGTGCTATCACATGGAAACTTGCACCAGAATATGCATCCATCCTTTACTTTACATCTGTGCCTAACGTCCGAGAGTCATGGATCTTTCTATGAGGTTAGCCTGTCAGCTTTTACAAGGGGGAAGTTACGATACATAATCATAACCACAAGAAAAAAATAATGGAAAGGCCTTTACTGGCATTATGCAGCAATTGGTATTATTAATCATTTTATTTATTATATGTTGCTGAGCAGTTCATAATTTTTATCTTGTTCAGAGTGGCATAATCTTTGCTGCAAATAATCCCCATGAAGCTCCTTTTTCGCTCCAGTGTTCTTCAGTATTTTAAGATTGCAGCCTCTTGAGTGTTATGGAATAAGAACTGAAGAAATTCCGAAAGAAATGAGAAATCTCTTAAATAGACTTGTTTCCCCTGAAGAGCATGCTGAATACCTATGGCAGAGTAGATTGTGTTTTTGAGGCTTGCCAATTTTATGAAGAAAATAACCGAGTCAGCTGGGCTGGGAATCAGGGTTATACTGAAGGCTAGCTTCAAAATGGAATTAACACCAGACTTCCCATACTTGAGCCTCCCTTGGAAAATAAATGCTTGTGTATGAATCCTTTGGAAAATAAATACCTGCGTATTTTAGAGAAGCACCTTTGACTACTCTTAAACATACACTAGGTAGATGTGGTTAGCAGCCTGCTATCCAAAATACGATGTGTGTCAGTACAGCTCGAAATATACTTCCTGCTTGTCATTTGGAGTTCTTGTGGCACGCTTCATGAAACGGAAATAATGGGGTTTGCTAAAAAAGGATGCAAAGTTCTAAATCAGTTTCAGCTCTTCCGTTTGTCAGGGGACCAACACTATGGCCGTGTAGATGATGAAACTTAGAGAAACTTACAATGGCATCTTTGAAAAGGTTTTCATTCATTCATTCAGTTCCATTCCATTTTTATTTGCATATAGCTTTTCCAAAAGAATTGCTCAAGGCAATTTACAACAAACGGGGGTGGGGGTGGGGGACCCTACAATATGAAATAATACATTATAAATTTTTTTTTATTTTTTATTTGCACTTTTATCCTACCCTATACCCGAGGGTCTCAGGGCAGGTTGCAACATATAAAACAAAGACATTAAAACTAGTAACATATTAAACATATTAAAACCACAGCAGTGTCTGAATATGCAGAGGAAGCATTGGAGAAGCTGTGACAGATGCAAAAAATCACCCAGGTGCAGCATCTGTCTGGGTCTCTTCTTCCTCCCAGCGTTGTGCAAAAATAGTCCTAATTTGGGAGTGAGTAGTGCACATACAACAAACACCCAAAGGCATGAACTCAGCGCTTTCTTACAGTGCTTCTTTTGCCGGCAGGTAAGGGATGCCCATGCAGGTGAGGGCTACCTGTGGGCCTTTCTGTGCTAGGCATTTTCCAAATGATATCCCAGAAATGGGACTGGCCATCTTCGTGCTGGTGCAGACTACAGACTACAGCAGGCCCTGGGCCTGGCAGGATAAGGACCAGTAGAGAAAGGGCCTTTGGTTCAAAAATAGAAGATGATGATGATGATGATGAAGATGAAGATGGAGAAGATCAAGAGTTGGCTTTTCTACCCCACTTTTTTCACCCATTTAAGGGGACTCAAAGAGCTGACAAAGCCTTCTATTCTTTTCCCCACAACAGAACACCCTCTGAGGTAGGTGGGGCTGTGAGAGCTAAAAGGAGAGTTGTGACTAGCCCAAGGTCATCCAGCTGGCTTCATGGGGCAGAATCGAACCCGGTATTCCCAGATAAGCATCTGGCTCCCTAATCACTAGACCAAACTGGCTCAAAAAAGTTTTGGTTAGTGACTTGACACTTCTGTAAGATATAAATTAGTCTTTTGCTTCACAGAAGCACCATTGTGCCGCCTGGCACTTGCGGATGTGTTTGATTATTGAAATGGAAGTTTTAGAAAGAAAATTGCCAGAAAGAAACTCTTGTGTATCCATATCCCTCAGCTTCACATCAGAAGACGTGTTGATGGCATGCATCATGAAACAGAAACAACACTGGCCATTAAAGCCGTCTTCACTCCACAGCTCTCAAGCGGTTTTTAGTGACTTATCTTGGTGTCTTTTGTTACGGGAAAGGTTTATATTTCTTCAAAGTAAAAAGACAGCAGATCAAGATTAAGTGCTCCCCTTCGTTCACTGATTAGTAAACAATAGTGGCACTATTAATAGCTAGTCTTAAAGGCTTTTCATCATGAGGCAAAATGGTCGTTTGCTGACAAAATCATTACTGTTAATTTGGCATTCTTGTGTTGGTCTTTAAACATCTTCACATCCTTCCTCTCAAAGTTTTAAAAAATAACATTTTGCTTCAATAATTACACACTGTTTCGTTTCAGTCACTGTACTGTTCAAATACAAAAAGTTTTCTGAAAATATTTTGTAATAGTTTCATGTAATTGTGATCTAAAGATAGAAACAAAGAGAGCCATTATCACAGCTTTTCTCTATAGATTTTACTTTGAAATGATTTTTTAAAAGCCAATTTCAGTACCACCAGTTGTGTTCTACCATATTTATAGTCTGTTTTAATTTGTGTAGCATTACGTCCCTTCTTTCTTTATGAGATATATCTAGGTTTTGTTAGGAAACCTAAAAGCTCCCTGCTGGATCAGGCCTTTGGTTGCAAGCGGAGTAGGATATCCCATGATTATGCTACTCAATAAGTTACCAAAAAGTATGTGTAACACTTGTACTCCATCAGACTGCAAGCATGGACTCACAGGGTCTTCCGTACAGATTGGTTTAGTAAATGAAGAATGCTAGATTCCATGAAGAAATGTCATAGCTTAGCTTTTTTTCTTGACTAGACCCCTAGGTTATTTTGAACTTCAGAATTCATGTGAGCCCCCAATTGTAGACTATAGCAGATCAGCCACCTTAATGAGAATTGGACTCCAATATGGAAACAGAAAGGCTGTGTCCAGATTGGATTAAACTCTGCAGGAGATGCTCATTAGACCAGTTTTACAATACTCCACAGTACCGGAGTAAAATATTAGCAAATTGACATTTGCTGTGGAGTATTCAATTCCTCTGCATTTTTGAGGATGTTTGGGTGGACTGTGCAAGCTCTTGTGAGAGGGGTGTAAGCAATGTGCTCCCTCAGTTATATGCTGTTTAGAGATGTATTTGGAGTCATCCTTTTTGGAAGGGTTATGATTATGATCATTATTATTGCCTTTGAAGGAATGGTATTTAAATGCCTTATGGCAGAGATACTTGGATGCTCTTGCCTGAGAGAGCTCCAAATACAGGCTTTGGAACCTATGGAGAAGTGCCACAAGCATACAGAGTTTGTTTAAAACAGCTCTATGTCATTTTTATAAAGCACTTTGATGCCATTTAAAATGATGTATTTCTTCAAAAATATATTTCTGTTATTTCCTGTTCTAAAATCTTGAAGTATTCATAACAACAAAAACCCACACTGAATCACTGTTTAAAAGAGTGGCCTGGAGAAGAAAATGCATTCATATTGGGAAGATCTGAGTGAACATAGGTGTCTACCATAGATGTGTAATAGATGAAATAGTGGTTTCCCCATGGAAACTTGGGCCTTGGGTATCTGAAGGACCACCTTCTCCCATATAGACCTGCCCCTACACTGAGATCTAAAGGAGAGGGCCTTCTTGCTTTTCCAGAGGTATGAGGTATGAGGCATAGGAACATATAAGAGGGCCTTCTCTGTGGTAGCCCCTAGACTTTGGAACAGCCTCCCTCTTGAGGTTTGCCACTCACCTACATTGTACATTTTTCGGCGCCTGGTGAAAATATATCTTTTCAACCAGGCTTTTCCCCATCTAAATAGCTTCCTCAGGGTGCTGTCCTGTTACGGAGGGAGGGTGGATGAGGGAGGGAGGGAGGGAGGGGTGATATTTTTAATCATTTTTTTTCTTTTGATATGTTTTATTCTTATTGTAAGCCACGCTGGGAACATTTGGTGAAGGGCGGGATATGAATTTATTTAATAAATAAATAAATAAATCTCAGCCTGGTGCCATAGCAAAAGAAAAAAGAAAAAGAAAAAAAAGACTCAAAACAAAGTTCTGAAACAATGTGACAAACAATATCAAGAAGAATAAGTGAGATAATATAAATAAGGCAATCCAGGCATTCACACAGCCTTGGGTAAAAAGATGGATTTTCAGTAGGTAGCTAAAGAGTTGAATAGTAGGCATTTCTTGAATTTAAAATGGAAGAGCATTAAGCTATGCATGTTCTGTAAAACATTTTTCTTTTCTCCTCTTCTGCCATATCAGAGCCTGGCACCTGGCCTTAGAACTTCCACACAGCGGATTCTGTCCTAAAGCAGAGGGACAAAGTTATTTCAAATGCCTACGAAACATTTAAAAGACATTTTTCATGCCCATGTTCCAAAAGTTTTGCAGCTCTACAGGAATGCCCAGCTGCAAATAAAGGTACATCTAACATAAAAGTATTTTGAAAAAAGATTACAGTACAGGAAGACATAAAAAGAATATTCCTGTAAATTAGAAACACCTATTGTGGTCCACCTGCCCTGACAGACAGGTGAAAAGCCAAAACTGTTCCACTTAAAGAAATCCAAATGAATTTAAAATAACTATGTGCAAAGGAAAATGACACTAGAGTAATGCAGACCAATACACTTTATAAATACATTTCATAATATATTGTTTGTTTATAATCCTGGATTTTTTTTATTTTTATTTTTTATACTCTAATGTTAGCAAGCCTACAGTTCTGTCCTAGAAAGGACAAGGTGTTAAGTAGTCTGGTCCCATGTTTTTGAACATTTTCTTATGTGAAAAATTAAAACCTTGAATCTGACTTGGATCTAATTCACACTTCAGCCTGTAGTTTATAATTAGTCAACATCTGGGTGAGTTGATTTGTGCTTTCAGGCAGTGCTTACAGCCTACAAGCGACCCCTGCCTGCCCAGATGTTGCCTAACCATACACTAGTGGTGGTGCACACACGCACACACTAACATATTAACCAAATCATTACCTGAGTCGTCCAGAAGAAGAAGAAGAGTTGGCTTTTCTATCCCACTTTTCTCACCCATTTTAGGGGACTCAAAGTGGCTGACAAAGCTTTTCTATTCCTCTCCCCACAACAGAGCACCCTGTGAGGCGAGGTGGGGCTGTGAGAGCTCAGAGGAGAGCTGTGACGAGCCCAAGGTCACCCAGCTGGCTTCATGGGGGAGGGCAAAATCGAAGCCGGTATTCCCAGATAAGAGTCCAGCTCCCTAACCACTAGACCAGACTGGACCATCTGCATCTTTTCCAGTGCAACAGGGTCCATTGGAGCTGCTGGGCAAGCGCACTGGCAGCCAAGACAGCTCCTGTGTGCAGACTATCAGCATCGCTGTAGTGACGGCACTGACAGACGCACAGTTGCACAGGGTGCTGGATCTAAGATGGCTGAGCCCTGTGGAGGTTTGGCCAGCAATCGAATGCCCCTTCTCTGTTTATATTCAGGGAGGCGGTGAAGACGCACCTCTTTGCCCTGGCCTTTGGCTGAGGTGATTATACTTGCCCTCTACTATAGACACCATTATTTTAATACCGAGTATATTGTTACATATGCAGAATTTTTAAATGTATATTATTGCTTTTAATACATAGTCATTTGTAATTTGTTGTTTTAAAGGTTGTTACCTGCCCTGGGACCTTCGGGTATAGGACGGGATAGAAATACAAAAAAGGAAAAAGGAAAAAAAAAAGAAATACAAATAATGAATGAATGAATAATCGAATGATCGATTGCGTGGGGGCTACGCTGTCATTGACTAGTGCTCACAATTAGTCTCTTGCACACCTTTCCCATCCACGTGACGGGAAGGGAAGTGCGAAATTGCCTCTGGTAACTAACTGGCAATTGCATTCAGCTAGATGACTCTTTCAGTTGCATATTGTGTCCATTGTAATTTTCTGAGGAGATGCAATGGAGCTCCTTTTCCTATGGTCCTCTGGCCCCTTTGGTCATTATCTCTGAAACTATTAATTGGTGTTTTTTTTCACCTAGTAGTTTTCAAAATCAACTTTCATGTCATGCATTTTGTGGTGACTGCACACGCCTCTCCCCTACTCGTCCTCCACAGAGTAACGCAGTCTGGACGCAAGCTGCAAAGCGCCACGGGGCACTGCCAAACCTCCTGAGTTCCTTGCAAGTAACGCACCCTCTCTGGTGTCCTGCTTTATCAGCCCTGAGTACAGGCTTCCCTTAAGAGCAGCTGACAGACTCCTCTTTATAGGAAAACTCTCCAAGTTTATTGTTACAACAACTGAAAAGAATTAAGAAGCAAATTTAGTGTCAGCTCTAATGTCCTTAATGGTTTGAAATTAAAAATAACTCCCTTGTGATCCCCTCTTAGGCTCCAGTAGCCCAACTGTAGAAATTAGCTCTTGGTAAGTTCAGCATTTGAGTCTTTAGTCTGTTTCCTTCTCCCTCTCTTTCTCCGAGAGAACACACCCACGCACTTGGAGCAACGCCCCTTGATCCCCCTCTAACCAGACGAGAGACCTCGAAGCTGCTCCTGCAAGCCCTTACATAGTCGCTGATCTCTGGCTCGCCATTGGTCCATTTTGGCTGGCTGGTGTGGCTCCGGCTGGTGGACATGCCTTCACTGTCACTCAAAGCCCTCTGAAAACCCGCAGAATTGCCGCCTACCTTCTTGGTTTGCCAGGGAACGCCACACATTTTAATAAGTAAAATCACTGCAGTATAGCACCCTTACACCATTGTCTCAGTAGTAGAAGAAATACATTTCAACTAAGTTCAGCTGTGGCTTCCCTTGAACATTCATTTTTCTATCTTTTTATCACTACAATAGTAGAAGAGAAGAAAGAAAAATAAAAGTACATATAAAACATATAATATGTTTGCTTACAAGATAATCATCATATGTAACTATGCCATAAAATAAGAATAACTATTCTATTACCAAATATATTCAAATTGCCCTTTTTTCTGGCATTTTTTCTGTGGTACATTCATTATTCTTGAGCTAAATTATATCATTTAAAATATGCAGGTTGCTTGCTGGGAGGGAAAAAAATAGTGATCTGTTTTTTGATGAAGAATACTGCTGAGATTATGAGAAGCAGAATGTTAAACTCTTTTCCATACAAACAATTGTATCTTTGGATCATGAGCATGTTATATCCATAAAATTAAAGCCATTAAAATGTAAATAAAAAATGGCACAAATATATGATACTCTACCCATTTTCTTTCAATTTCAGCAGTTCTTCAAACTGTGTGTCTGAAATGTTAGCGAGACGTCACTAAAACAACAGCTATTATAAGCTTATTGTCTTCTCGGCAGTCCTAGATTTTGGATATTAAGGGCATATCAGATTGCACTAAAAACATCTCTTTTAATATAAATACATTCTAAGCAAGGAATATTTTCTGGGTTTAGCCTTGCATATTTATTTGTGTGTGGATTTAATTATTACTCCTTTTGTAGACTAGTGTGAGAGAAAAGCTAATAACAAAGGTTGTGTGTTGCAGGAAATGGGGAATAAATGGTGAAACACATTCATTCATTCATTCATTCATTCATTCATTTTGTTTAATAGAGTCTAGAAAGATTCAGATGCAAGGAAGTGTATGAATTAGCTAGCTATTAGGCTCTTATAAAAAGAAAAGAACTATACATGGAAAAATGACAAAAGGACAACTGTAGAAAAGGCAGGGAGGCACAAATAAAATTTATTTTATTTTATATATTTGAGGATTTATATCTAGCCCTTCACCAAGAGGTCCCAGGAAGAGTCACAGTAACAACAACAACAACAATAATACCTGATGGTCTAGTGGTTAGGGAGCCGGACTCCTATCTGGGAATACTGGATTTGATTCTCCACTCCTCCATGAAGCCAGCTGGGTGACCTTGGGCTAGTTACAGCTCTCTTCTGAGCTCTCACAGCCCCACCTACCCAACAGGGTTTTCTGTTGTGAGGGGAAGAATAGAAAAGCTTTGTCAGCTGCTTTGAGTCCCCTTAAATGGGTGCAAAAAGTAGGGTAGAAAAACCAACTCTTCCTCCTGCTCCTCCATGAAGTCATGTGGGTGACCTTGGGCTAGTCACAGCTCTCTTCTGAGCTCTCATAGCCCCACACCTCACAGGGTGTTCTGTTGTGGGGAGAAGAATAGAAAGCTTTGTTAGCCGCTTTGAGTCCCCTTAAATGGGTGAGAAAAGCAGGGTAGAAAAGCCAACTTCTTTTCTTCTTCTTCTTCTTTTTCTTCTTCTTCTTCTTCTTCTTCTTCTTCTTCTTCTTCTTCTTCCCTCTGCCCCACTTGTAATCACATACAAGGTGAAGAGTAATGTCCAAGTGTTTGGTGTTTTGACCTACTATATTATTGTTCTCTCTGCCCCCCTGACCATTTTAGCTGTTCTCAAATAATTCTGAAGCTTTGAGCTTGAGCACCAAGATATTTCCTTGTTTTTCTGTTTGTCACTAGAAGCTCGTATGAACTGTGCAAGTTGGAGCAGTGGTGTATAACAGCTGTATGTTCTATACTATAGTGCTGCTGTGAAGGAGGGAACACTGGGCAACAAAAGAGGAACAAGGGAAAGGAAAGAGTTGAGAGTACATTGGGGAAATATTCATTAAACTAGCGTAATAGTTTAAGAGAGAAGCTAGTGTAGGAAGCTGAAAGGAATTTCCTTCCTAAGAAGTAGATTTTCAAAGAGAACCTTTGGCCTTCATGGATGATATTCCATAATATGTGACTACAGGGCTATTCTCGTACTTGTAAAGAACAGCAACGAAAAGCTTTTCTTGTCAGGTTTTTTGTGTATCTCATAAAAATCCCAGAATCCTGTGTTCTCTGGGGTATTGCATAGTGCTATGCTTCAGTTCTACATTGACTTTCTTAAGGCAAATTATATTTTTTGGGGGTGGGGTGGGGTCGAAATTGGCAGTGATGAATATTGATTACTCAGGGCATAACACATTCTCCTGCAGCTGGGAAATAGGTGATGTAGGAGTCCACAGGGAGGCATGTCGAAATAGGTTCTGACAATGGAAATCATAACCTGAATCATAAGCCTCGTCTTCAAAGCAGACAGATGAAAGCAAAGTTTCCCCACAGTACATTTACAGCCAGTAATTAGACAGTGACATTGGCAGAGCAGCACTGATGGACTACTGTACTTAGTAGCTGGGGATATGATTTTATTTTATTTTTTTTGAAACTGCTACCACCTCGTTATCCGTTTCCAGCAATTTTAAGCCTTGCTTTCAAGAGAGAGGTTAAAACAGATTGGCCAAACACAAGCTGTCTGTGAAGGCAGGAGAAATGGGAAATGATATGCCAATGTGTCACAGTAGCATAGATGTTCTTCCTTATAATGAGCAAAATAATTACTGACATGGAGCTGACTATCAGGCAGCATGCAAAAGAAGGCAGGTTGGTTTCTGCTCCAGGTGTGGGCTTCCATCAAGTATCGATCTCTCCCATCTCACCCAAATCCCCCAGAATCATTGTGACACCTCAGAATGGCACCAAAATGGATTTCCCCTCTCTAGTAGACATGTGTAGAAGCATTTACCCTTGTATATAGACACAGAGACTGTATACTAGCCATGCTATACTGTATTATTTGCACAGTTATCACTCCCCTGAGAGTTTAGTGCAGTAGCTGGGGTGTCGGGCTAAAAACCATGGAAGAATATGGTTCAAATTTCTACTCAGCTGGAAAGCTCATCAAAGGACCCTGGATCTACTACTGCTTCTCACATCTAGAAGGCTTTGAGGGCTGCCGTTCCCTGGTAAGGAAGTGACAATCATTTTGGTGTCTGATTGAGTTGCAGTCACCACTGCTGCCATCAGAAATATAAAGAAAACTTTGAATGACTCTGGACCAAGATCTGAGTGTGCAAAACCACACTCCTAGACTTGTACCACAGCTGGTATTTATTATCATAGTTACATACTTTGTGCAGGCAGAAGTAGTGCATCTGCAGCTTGCAGAGCTAGAGAAAAGGGTGCCCCAGCTGTGGCCCGGCAAGTGCACAGTTGCAGGAAGCATTGCGGCAGCTGTCTCAGCTCAGTAGATTGCCCTGCAGGCCCTGCCATTGCATCTAGGTGGAAGGGAAATAGGCAGGGGACTAGATGGGCTGTGGCCTGATGCAGCAAGGCTTTGTATGTTCTTATGTAGTTGTGATCTCCTTGCACGGATCCCAGAACCACTTTATGACACCCTGTCTATGCCTTGTCCTATTTCACCCTACTGTCTTACTCGTCCTCGCATCTAACCCCAAGAGCAATCCCTACGCTTCATCCAAACTGGTGGCAGATGGTTTACATGTTCCAAGGGACTAAAATGAAGGGGAAGGAGCTAGAGCAAACTGCAGCAACTATGTAGATTCCTGCTTTCAGATTTCTTCTCTTCCTCTTTCTTCATCTTTCACTGAAAAACCTGCTGCTGCATCTACTGTATGCATGGATACAGCACTCCCATATGCCTTTGCCTTTGCTTGTGGGGGCAGAACGCTCTTCCTTTGAGATCTCTGATTGTTCTTGAAATGTTAGCTTGGTGGTGCATTTTGTATTGTCAAGAGCGTGAGACCCTGGTGTTCTTCTTAAATCAGCCAGTTTCTTTGAGGAATTCTTGCTGAAGCAAGCAATAGAAAGAGGCCTCCTCGGGAGATAAATAATTTTTCTTATTGCTGAAACCCTCAACCTTTATGTCTCATGTGTTTGCATAGCAGTAAATGCATTCAGTGTTTGCAAATGCATTTCAAAAGCATAAACACCATCTTTATTACTGCAAAATATAGGTTATCATTTGTGGGAAGACAGGTTCTTTTATTTTTATCAACAGTCTATGAAGTAATTTAAGAAGAAAGTGTCTAAAAGGTCAGCCTAGCATTTCTATCACTTCTGAAATGCATTTGCTTTGAAATATGAATAACGCTTGCTTCCACATTCTTAATCTGAACTCCACAATGGCAACCTTCAAAAATATGAATATTTTTTAGCTTGTGTGAATTTTTGGCTTCTGTGCTTATGTAGAACAATTAAAAAATCAGAAAAGCACTAGGGCAAGTGATCAACTATCCTGGAAGCCTGAAAAGGAAGATTTTAATATGATTTCATAAGAGTTCTGAAAAGTTGCATTCTGCCACCTTGGAACTGAACAATCTCAGCAAATAACAGATGACTAATTTGACTGATTGATGCATTCATTCATTCATTCATTTACCTGAGGTGAATTTAAGTGAGAATTTATTAAACATTCCAGCAAAACAGATTCTACATAGTGCCTTTATTTTTGTATTGTCTTGGGTATCCGTATGCAGCCTAAACAGAATCCTAAATATACTGAGTTATTTCTTTCTGAATTGAAAAATTAATTATAACTAGTGTTCAGACTTTAATTATAGATATAGTGTTGATAAGGCCTGTGGGACTGCAGTTGGAAGCGAATTCTGCCATTTAGGATATACAAATATGTCCACTTAGTTTCACTGGAGTTTCAAACTAAAGCAATTATCAGTGCCTACTCATATTAAATGACCTTGACAGAATTCTCCCTTATACTGGTGTTAGGGAAGAGAAATCTGTACACAGTGGTGGACTGGGAATATTTCTTATGTAATCTTTTTGCTTATTCAATGTCATTATATTGACTGAAGTCAGTTAATGGTAAATTAAAAGGAACTTGTTTCTTTGAGTCATTTGTGAAATTAAAAACAATCAAACTATATAATTTTAGTGAAAAGGCTATAGTAACTGATATATTAACAGTTTACAACAGTGTAGGACAAGAAGTAGAGATTTATTTCTTCTCATTTACAATTGGAGGATTTGAAGAAGACCTAGGAGGAGAGCCAGTTTGGCCTAGTGGTTAGGGAGCTGGGTTTGATTCTGCTCTCCTCCACAAAGCCAGCTGTGTGACCTTGGGCTAGTCACAGCTCTCTTCTGAGCTCTCACAGCCCCACCTACCTCATAGGGTGTTCTGTTGTGAGAACAATAAATACTTTGTCAGCTGCTTTGAGTCCCCTTAAGTGGGTGAGAAAAGTGGAGTAGAAAAGCCAACTCCTCCTACTCCTACTCCTTCTTCTTCTTTTGGGTCCCAAAGTGAACCCTGAAAGCTCCTGGCTCTAATTTGTGCCAAACTAGTTTGCCAGATCCTTAACACTTATTTCTTTTAAATAATGGTATAGTATGTTGGCAACAATTTATATAAATGCATTGAAATGCTGACATTTTATTACCATTTCTCTCATAATTATCCTTATTACGAATTCATTTTTTCCACAGCTGCAGCATGTGCTAGTATAACATTTTCACCGAATTAGCTAGCATGACCCCAAAATTGCTTTCTTGGCTCCTAAGTGCCAGATCAGATTCCATTAGTGTGTATGCAAAGTTTGATTCCCTACCCCCATCCATTTCTATCACTTTACAGCTGCTTACATTACATCCTCAGTGGTCACTTTCATGTTTGTTCATCAAGTTTGGATAAATTCTTTTGTGACTTTTTGTTACTGTTGTTCCTGCCCTGAGCAACTGGGTGACATCATCAGAGCTCACCATCTTACCCTTCATCCTTAACAGGCTTCCAGCATGTTATGGTTCTCTCGTCTATGGAAGCTTCAGAATTTTCAACTTCAGGGAAATCTCTGCCTTGCTAAGGCAAGTAGGGTAGTTCTGAACCTTTAGTATGCTGAAGTAGCTTCCAAACATAGGCTTTGGATTCCTTCCTTCCTTCCTTCCTTCCTTTTTGCATTTTAGCTGAGCTCAAGTACTGTTCCTCCATCCATTACACATATCTGAGAGAAAACTGGACCTGCATTCACACCGGAACCAATTCCTAAACTAGATTTTGTCCCACCACCCACAATAGTAAGACAGGTGGGCACCCAAGAGAGGGCCTTCTCAGTAATGGCCCCCAGGCTGTGGAATAGTCTCCCGCTGGAGGTGCATCAAGCCCTTTCACTGTATATGTTCAGAAAGGGGGTGAAGACACACCTCTTTGTTCTGGCCTTTGGCTAAATGTGGCACAGTTTCCCCCCACCACAGACATTATTGTTTTATACTGTTTTATATGTATGGTTCTGTTTTAAATATGTCTGTTTTTAAATGCCGTTACCCCCCCCCCCCGAGACCTTAAGGTATAGGGTAGGATAGAAATGTAAATATAAACAAACAAACAAATAAATAAAATAGACTTTGTTGTTCTTGTCCAGACCCCCAGCTGAAGCAGAATGCCATCCATTTCCTCCTTTATATGCACAGTGGTTCTACAGCTAGCGCCTAATGAACTGCCTGCTGTTTCCCTTTAATAGCACTGCCAAGTGTTTTTGAAAATGATTTTAGTTTGTGGTACATCTGCCATTTATTTATGTATTAATTTTTTATGCAGTGAATATCTTAGCATTGCATATTTAACGTTTATTATTCTCATTCATAGCCCTGATTGGTCAGCTGCTGAGGTAATAAAAAACCAAACCTGGAAATGAATCAGGAGTATGTTTTCATTGTGTTTATTTATGCGGCCAAACAGTATTTTAGTGCATACTACAGCTTCTATTGGTATTAAGTACTGTTGTTTTGTTGTGTCTTCAACCATTCACCACTAATAAGTTTGTTAAAATTTCACAAGCGTATGGCAGATTTTAAAATTTTCCAATATGTGTCTTTCTTGGTGGTGAATTTTTACAGGAATATATACTAAACAGATAGAAGGGCATGTTTTTAACATAGGAATATAAGAACATAAGAGGAGCCCAGCTGGATCAGACACAGCCCATCTAGTCGAGCATCCTATTCACATAGTGGCACACCATTTGCTTCTGGGGATCTCAAGCAGAAGACAAAAGCAAAATCTTCACTTGCTCTCTGTTACCTTAAATGGTCTTTAGAGGCATCTTGTCTGACTCTCCAACCTGAGGCCTATCCGTATGACAGGCTCTAGTGAAGAAGTAGTGAAACTCTGACGAAGAGCATCTGTTACAGCCTCCAAGCATGCCTGCCCTCATCTGAAGTTCACTACTCATTGCTCCACATGTTAACTTATGTTTACCAGACACTTACCTGAAGCATCTGGGACATGAGCATTTGCTCGTCTTCCAGAGCTCCAGGGTTGTTTGAGGTGCCATGCAAGTGTACTGACACCTCAGATGACCGCAGATGCAACTGCTTGTGTTCAGAGTGTTAGAGTCATCAGGGTGACGGCAATCATGGAGGGGGCTGCAGCCAAAATGGTGGCACTCAGAGGAGGACCAGGCCTCGAACTGAATAAGGTAAGTATTTGATCGTGTGGGGGTAGGGGTGCGGAGATGGCCAAAGTTGACTAGCAGTCCAAGTTAATTAGCAATTAACATAGGTTAATTATGCAGATGGGAAGGGAAATGCAAAAATGCCCCTGCAGGAATACCCAGGCATCCTTTCTAGTAGCCACTGATATATGGGTCCTCCATGAATTTAATCCTTTCTTAAAACTATCCAGACTGATTGCTTCATCACCTCTTCTGGCAGCTGCCTATGATGCCACTAACTCTTCAGCAGAAAAAAAGCAGGATTTTTTTCTCTCCCTCCCTCCCTCACAGAGAGCGAGCGAGAGCAATAGGGTCTAATTCTCTTTGAGATTCTTTGAATTGTGGTCCACTAGTTTGTGTAGGTCAAACAATTCAGCACTGAAGTACTGCTTCAGTCAATGGAAGGTCATTTTAATGCATTCTACTTAGCTTCCGTGCCACTAAAACGTGAACAAAACAGGAAGTTCTTCATTTTTCTAAAAAGACAGAAGATGGAGAAGCAGGTCTCTATATGGGACACATCCAGCTGGATGGTGGATGCATGCAACTTCCTGCTTTCCCCTGTTCCTGTCAGCCCTCTTTCCTTCAAGCTCTGAATGCTTCACTGCCCCACCAGGTACAGTGACATGCGGCTCCACCCAGTTCCTCCACCCTGGCCCTCATGCTCACTTGGGTCCGGGCATTACGTTGCTTTGGGCACCCCACTACCTCCTGCCTCACTGGTGTCCCTTGGTGCATTCCACCATAGCCAAATAAGGCCATGGGGACTGAATACATCCTCCGCCTCACTTCTCTGAAAGCCAGGACCCCTCTGGTATAGCGGTGTGCATGATTTTTTTTTTTTTGTATTTGATTCATATTGAATAGAATGCAAGAAAATCCGTATTCATTCTAACAGATCCCCTTCGAATGTGGTAGGATTTGTATTCGATATGAATGTTCAATCCCATATGAATGCACGTACGAATAGCATACGGATCCCATACAAATGCATACAAATAGCATACGGATCCTATATATGAATGCGTATGAATAACATATGGATTCCATACACTGTTTTAAGATTTGATTTTTAATATATTTAAATATATATTTAGTATATGCTGTTTTAATATATTTGATTTTAAATGTTGTTACCCATCCTGAGACCTTTGGGTGGGGAGCAGGATAGAAATATACGTACGTACGTACGTACGTACATACATACATACATACATACATACATACATACATACATACATACATACGAATGAATAGCATACAGATTCTATATATGAATGCATACAAATAGCATAGAAATCCTATATACGGATGCATATGAATAACAAATGAATTCCATACACTGTTGTTTTGATAAATACTTTTTAATATATTTAAATATATATTTAGTATATGCTGCTTTAATATATTTGATTTTAAATATTGTTACCTGTCCTGAGACCTTCAGGTGTAGGGAGGGATAGAAAGTAAATAAATAAATAAATAAATAAATAAATAAATAAATAAATAAATAAATAAATAAATAAATAAATATGAATAGCATTCAGATTCCATAAAAATGCATACAAATAGCATACAGATCCTATATACGGATGCATATGAATAACATATGGAGTCCATACACTTGTTGTTTTGATAAATGCTTTTTAATATATTTAAATATATATTTAGTATATTCTGTTTTAATATATTTGATTTTAAATGTTGTTACCTGTCCTGAGACCTTCAGGTGTAGGGCAGGATAGAAATGTAAATAAATAAATAAATATGAATAGCATACAGATCCCATACGAATGCATACAAATAGCATACGGATCCTATATATGAACGCATACAAATAGCATATGGGTCCCATACAAATGTGTACAAATAGCATCCATATTCCATATATGAATCCCATATGAAGCTTCACACGAATGTATCAAAATATTCTATTCGAATTAGAATTTCAATCTTTGAATCTGCCAACATCTGATTCGAATTTGAATATCCAAATTTGGCTGAATTTGGCTGAATTTTGACTGTTACAAATGTTCATGCACATCCCTACTCTGGTGAGCCTCATCCAAGTGGCTGCTGAGTGAGGCAAAGCCATGCAGGTTGGTGCTCTTGAATGTCCTTAGTCCCACTGGCTAACCAAATTGTCTTGAGATTTCTAATGAAAGATGGTATTAAAATGTATTTTTTTTTAAAAAAAAAATTAGTGTTTTCTAAGATATGAAAAAATGCCAGTATTCTCTGCAGTAACTGAAAACAGACCCCGGATCTTGCTAAATTCTGCAAGAAAACATGAAGAAAATTATACCCATATAAACTACCAAGGACAGCGTCTTGCAGGGGCTGCTTCCATTTCTGTATACTTGAGTCATTGTTATGTTTTATACGCAATACATAACCCTAGTTTAGTTGTACTTTGTGGCTTTGCTCTTCTTAATTAGAAAACAATAGAAGCAATGTTGGTGTTTGTTTACTCAACAAATTCTGCAGTTTGTCAGAGGAATTGCTTTTAATCTCTGCAGCCAAACCTTATATGTTACTGGTCTGATTTACCCAGGATTCTCCCCACCCCCCTTGACTGTGCTGAAGCAGCATGAAAAAAATGCACTCTTACTAGGTTGGGGTAGAACTTTACCCCACCTATAGAGTTAAAAGTACTCAGTTGTTCCCACTGAGAAGAAAATGGCGGAGAAGGAATTAAGTTGTACGCAGCTCGTGTGTGAAAAATACACGTGTCGCTGTTCACCCTGTGCTAGTCGACATGAGTCATTATTTGCCTATGCATGTGTCAATGTGTCGAAATGGTTGTGTATATTAATTAAACTAAGTGCTGAATCCCTAGGGTAATTTCTATGCATGCGAGTGGAAAGAATATCTTTTTCTTAGCATGTGCCTTTCTCACTTTTTGAAACCATTCTTATCACATAGGAAATGGGTTGCTGTCAAGCAATTTCTCACAAAGAAGCAATTTTCTTGTAGGAAATTTGCCACATGTGGAGCAGCCCTGAGGCCATTTTTTTTCATAGCTTTTATGTTAACACCCATCTAGTAAATGCAACAAGTAAAGAGGATATGAGTGGAATGGAAAGACTTGGGCAATTACTATACAATAATCATGCAGCCTTCTTCCCATCTCATCTATCTTTCGCTGCAGTGTGTGTTTAGAGAAAAATATATATCACCTTATACCTATCTTCAGGAGCTGGTGAGAATTAACCATAAAGAACTCTCAAGAGATCATGGTATTTATATCACAACTTCATTCTGAAGAACACATGGCAGACCGTTATATCTGTCCTTCTATTTCCCAGCAGAATCATCCATGCGTGGCCCTCCATTTGTCAAACGGGGGAAAGTAATGTTGTTTAAATGTTGTTACCTGCCCTGAGACCTTTGGGTATTGGGTGGGATAGAGATATAAACCAACAAATAAATAAATGTTTGGATAAACCCTAGGTCTGTCATATAGCATGAACAGAAAACCAAACAAACACTGCTTCCTTTAATAATAATAATAATAATAATAATAATAATAATAATAATAATAATAATAATAATAATAATAATAATAATAATAATAATAATAATAATAATAATAATAATAATAATAATACAGTGGAAGAAGAGAAGCATGCATTAGCAGATTACGTGGCAGAAAGCAAAGAATCAGCTTTGATTGAAGTCAACAACCAGAAGCTTCTCAAGGTGCAGCAAACCAAGAACCAGTACCAGAAAACTGCAATTCAGTGCCGAACGGACATCTGGCACAATAAAGCACTGCATGGACAGTTCCTGGAGAAGATCGAAGTCAAAGTGGACATGGAAAAGGAAACAGAAGGACTGATTCTTGCTGCACAAGAACAAGCAATAAGAACAAATGCCATCAAAGCCAGAATTGAAAAATCAGAAGATCTAAAGTGCCGACTCTGCAAAGAAGTGGATGAAACAATTGACCATATACTCATCTGCAGAAAAAAAGCAGAGACACAATGCTGTAGCACAAATGATCCACTGGAACTTGTGCCAAAAGTATCATCTGCCAGTGGCAAAGAACTGGTGGGATCACAAGCCAGAAAAAGTGGTTGAAAACGAACAGGCAAAACTACTTTGGGACTTCAGGCTTCAGACTGACAGAAAACTGGAGCATAACACCCCTGACATTACAATTGTTGAGAAAGAGAAGGTGTGGATCATCAATGTTGCTATCCCAGGTGACAGCAGAATTGAGGAGAAACAGTTGGAGAAGCTCACCAGATACGAAGACCTGAGAATTGAACTTCAGCGACTCTGGCGAAAACCAGTGAAAGTGATTCCAGTCATCCTTGGCACACTGGGCGCGGTGCCAAAAGATCTCAGTGGGCACCTAAAAACTATTGGCATTGACAATATATCCATCTGCCACCTACAAAAAGCCACTTTACTGGGGTCTGCTTGCATAATTCGCCAATACATCACACAGTCCTAGGTGCTTGGGAAGTGCCCAACTAGTGATATAATACGAAATCTAGCATAGTCATCTCGTTTGCTGTGTGTAACTTCTGCTTTTACATAATAATAATAATAATAATAATAATAATAATAATAATAATAATAATAATAATAATAATAATAATAATAATAATAATAATAATAATAATAATATTTATTTATCAAGCACTATAGATATACATAGCGCTGTACAAGCTGCAAAAATTTTGAAAGACAATAGAGTCAAAAATACAAATAAGCAAAATTAAAATTACTAAAATAACAAAGTTAAAATAATACGTAATATCATGATAGCCACATTAGGAATTAAAACAAATGAAAAAAGGAACTTCAGTAGTTGCAGTAATGTTACTAAAGGCAGGGCATGTGCATTTGGTTCTTAATAAAGCCTTGGAGATGGCAAAAGTGTAATTTCACTGTTTGTCTGTCGTCATGGCAGATCCAGATTAACATGCTAATTTTCAAAGGACCTGGGTGTGGTCTCTGTTGCTTATTCTTCACACTGAGGTTTAATTCAATCCCCTACTGAGACTTGTTTGTACTTTATTTCCTCTGATCTTTGATCAAAGACTCACATATTTCCATACACATATAATATACAATGGCTCCTGACCATATGTTATGCGCTCATTTCCAAGCTTAGCTCTAACACTTCCTATTTTTAAAAAAATGTTTGCATCTTCAAATTAGTCTGTGCTAGGGAAGAAATAATGTGCTTTCCCATACAAATCACGTTGGTGAATTCCAACACTCATAGCTTCATACAAAATATGGTTGTGTGGCACACCACAAAAGCCAAAGGGTGCATAGATGGATCGGACAGATATATCACAATTAAGACTGCAATAAATGTTTAATATTCTAAAGTAAGTAGAAGCTCATGGCTGTTGCATTCTCAATAAGTATTGCACAACCTGAGATTGCTAGGTATTTATTTCTTTACATTTTTATCCTGACCTATACCCAGAGGTCTCCGGGTGGGTAACAACATCTAAAATCAAACATCATTTAACATCATTAAAACATTAAATAATAAAAGCATCTGCCAGTGGGAAGAGAAAAGTATCTCCCCATTTAACCGAAGGCCAGGGCAAAGAGGTGTGTCTTCACTGCCTTCCTAGACATGTACAGTGAAAGTGAGAGATGTGTACCTCAAGGGGGAGACTATTACATAGTCTAGTGGCCATCACTGAGAAGGCCCTTTCCCAAGTGCCAACTCCTTTTGCTGCTGAAGGTGGTGGTAGCTTTTGAAAGATAACAATTTAAATACAACATTTAAAGGATAGTTGTAATAGGGTTTTTTCAGATCTTATATATCATACTTATTATAACCAGAGAACAGAGGGCCATTTGCATGAGGGCCGGACGAACCTGAGATGGAGCATTCACTCTGCTGGGCTAGCGGTTCTGTTTGGAAGCGTCCCAGCCAGTCCCAGGGCACCCACATGCATTCCGGGTGTAGAGCACAAAATCGCGCTCTACACCCAGCCCAGGGCGTTCGTGGCTGTCCCCAACCATCCCACAGCTGTTCCAGAGGGATCGCATTTGCACACTCCCTCTGTGACAGCTCCAGGTCCCGCCTCCAGCTGCCACAATTGGGGCAGCTAGCCAATCAGAGCTAGCCAATCAGAGTGGCCGGCGTGCGCAGATGCACATTACTGCCGGCCCTCCGGCCACTTCAGAACCCAGCGAGCACGAGGTAAGTGGCTCTCGCACGCACCCCCGCAGAGGCCCGTGAACGGGGTGGGTGGGTGCCCAGGGGGGTTCTTGCAGGTTCTAGGCGACCGGAAGCAGTTCTAGGGAACCGGAAGGAAGGAATGTGACAGGCCTGTCTGCTCCTTGGTCAAATTTGACCCAATGGGAGGCAGGCCTGGGAGTTGCGCCCCCCCCCCATGCCCATATGTTCCTTACCTGCCTGGGTGTGAATGGGGAAAGTGTCCCTGAGTGGCCTAGCCTAAGTGCACCACAGTGTGAAAAGGCCTCAGAAGTCTTAAGGAGCATTTTTCCATTAGTATCATCAACTGTAACGTATGTGTTCTTGAACTACTTCCACTTACTGTAATAGAACTGCAAGGGTAAACTGAAGGGCTGCCTTGATAAACACTCCAAAGGGCAAAATGTCTTTTGTGTCTCTACATGCACAAACTGCACATTCTGAAGGGTGATTTACTAAAATAAAAAATGAAGGTGGTGTACAATAAGGAAAAAAAAAACTAATTTGATATTTGAAAGTAATACAGGATGTTTTAAACTGGTTAAGAAGGGCTTCAGGAATCTCCCTTGCACAAATTAGTGTGGAATAAGGGGCCCCCTGCCATTGCTAGTATATTCCATCTCCATCTGACAGAACGTAATCCAGATCGGGGTGGGGGGCTGATTTGGATTGCTGGTGAACCTGTTTTAATAAGTACACAGGTGTATTAGCCATTGGAAATCTGAAATCATGGAGGCATGCAGGAGGCACATGCCTCCATACTCCTGCTTACCAAGGGGCCCATTTCAGCAGCGCACTTGGTTGCGCCACTGAAATGTGTCCGCTGGGGGCTTTGCGGCTCCAATGGCCAGGAATGAAAGTCACAATGCAATCCACCCCAACCTTGGAACAGATCGCTTAATTCAGACTATGTGGACTGGACCTGCAAAGGCAAGTGCAGTAGGACCCTAGGGAACTGGTGACAAAGAAGCAAGGGAGATTTTTTAAAAAAGAGATATTAAATTTCCTCCTCATATTTCGCAATTAAGGATACATATGTTCTCACTGATTGGTGATTTCTGAAGGACCCTTGAAAGAAGCAGTAGTGATGGAAATTATTTCCATTTCCTAACACTGTTTTTCAAGGTTTGTGACAATTAAAAATATAAAAATTGCCCACAATATGAATTCTTGATCTCTGACAAGTATTCTGCTGAATATACATTACCTATACACTATCACAGATAATATTCTGGAAATCAGAGTTATGATTTGTCTGTATTTGGCAGCAGTGCACTAACAGTAAGAGGATTTCCTGTTGTTAAAAGAATTGTTTTTATTTAAATTGGACTAAACTGTCTTGGTGGTGGAAATGATCGCAACACAGTAGCAGAGTTGCAATTTGCCAAACTGGGAACGTCATTCCCTAGTCTCACCCAGGTGAACGGTAATTTGCAAGTCCCTGGTGCTCGTTATTCACGAAGACTGTGGGAATGTAAGCCAGTTAGATCTAGTGGTTAGGGAACCAGACTCTTATCTGAGAATACCATGTTCGATTCTGCCCTCCCCCATGAAGACAGCTGGGTGACCTTGGGCTAGTCAAAGCTCTCTTCTGAGATCTCACAGCCCTACCTAGCTCACAGGGTATTCCATTGTGGGGAGAAGAATAGAAAAGTTTTGTCAGCTGCTTTGAGTCCCCTTAAATGGGTGAGAAAAGAGGGGCAGAAAAGCCAACCCTCCTCCTCCTCCTCCTCCTCCTCCTCCTCCTCCTCCTCCTCCTTCTTCTTCTTCATAGTCAGGAAGAGTTCACCTAATGATGCCTAACAACAACAACAACAACAACAACAACGTATTATGGTGTCTAGTCTGTTGCCTTCTTTGAGTTTCTGAAAGTCCTTGTGAGCATGACCAGCCCATCCATACTTGGTAGACCAGATCAGTGTAGCCAGTAGCTCAAATCATCTACATGGTGGGCCAGTTTACTTGAAGGCCACATGGCCAGGGATTTCCAGATGGGATCAAACTGTGAGGCTGTGATCAAACCAGTGTGCTGCTATTAAGCAGTCCACGACCATGCTAAGAGTGATACAGGAATGAACTTTATTACAGTACTGCTAGAGTGATATACTACAACAGCCACCTGGTATACTGACCAGCAACATTTTGCCAGGCATCCAGAAGCAGTGTAGTCTGGGAGTCCGGCCCACCCTGACATAGGTACTTAGCCCAGGCCAATCCAGTGCAGCTCAGGAGAGTCAAAGCTGCATGGAAGCAACCGAAATATGATTTTCCTGCCTATCCCATTGCTGTTGATAAAATTCAATTCAGGCAGGCTGAATGGAGTCTTGCCACCCTTCACGTGTACTCCACCACTGTTCTACTATCTGATTTTGCAATAATATATCTTCTTCCTCCATTTTTTTTCATGTTTATATACATAAAATCATGTTATATAAAGAAGTATCTGTTCTGATTATTTTGTTTCCCAGCAGTGTTTGCATCTTTGAAAGATGAGGCGGGCATTGCTAGTGAAGTTGTTTTCCTTCTTTTGTTGCTTTGGTGCTAATCTCTGAAGTTCTTGCCTACTCCTTGTTTCCAGGAGTTACATGAGTGTCGCTGTTGAAGCCTCCCCTCCCTCCTTTGCAGCAGTTTCTTCCTGTTTTCTTGGGCTACGAGATCTGCTGATAACTATTGTCATTGTCATCATTCTTAGTCCTTTGTGGACTGTGAATATCGCTTGCACTCCTGCTGAACCCCATGAGGCCATGCCCTCTGACTTAACAACCTCCCAAAGCCTTCAGGCACTGCTGCTCTGACGTGATAAGCAGACCTCTCTTTTAGGATTTGCAGCTTGGGGAGCTGGGAATAAGCTATTTTCAACAGACTTTCAGTACGAATTTGCACACTAAGCTTTAAAAAGCTTGATAATTAGCACTTTTGCTTTGACCCAAGTAAATTTGCTTCTTGGCTGTGTATGTGTGTGCGCACGCGGTGCGTGCATGAATGTTGATTTTGAAGAGAATTTCTACACAGTATTATGGAATCAATAATACCAGATGACCCGTTAGGCATTACAAATTTGGGTCATTCTTGCCTTTAGGGCTTTGCGTGTGTGTAATGAGAAGAACTTATTCCTTAGCTGATACACGATACACCTATTTCCTTTTTCTTTTGGTTTCACTCTAATGCTCCTAGCTGTGGGGTCAGAAAGTTATTTTCTGCTGATTGTGTAACACACACACACACCTTCTGAAAGTCTCAGGGTAGGACACAATAAAATGACTATAAAATTGATACAATAAATTATTTAAAAAGGTGACAAGTGTCTTTGTGGGGAGGGGATGCTGCCCCCTCAGCCAAAGCCTGGGGAAAAGGTGCATCTTATCATCTGAATAGAACTCAGACACAACTCAGAGGTACATTATGGGACGAATATTTTCCATAGCCATATCTACCTCTGGTTGCTAAATAATTTGTAAGCCTAGCAACAACACTGCATTTTTCACTTCTCATACTTACTAACGATATGAGTAAAACTCTTTCTGATATTCTATGCCATGTGACATAAAAGCTCTGCAATGAAAAGTTTCTAACAAAAACTTCCATTATTTGCTTTGACTGATTTGATTTTTGTGTTATTACATTGGCGATCAAGATAGAACTGTGTTACAGGTTCTGAAAGCCCACAGGAAGCGTGATCTGAGGTTTATGTATGTCTAATGTTGCTATTTGTGCATTTAAAGCCTTTAGGCACTGATTAAAGACTTACTCCTTTACCCAGACATTCCTTGTGTGGACACATGTCTTTTCCCTGTGCCACCTAGTTTTTTAAATGTGTTTTTATTTGTTGCCTTTTATCCATTTGTGACTTTTACCTTTATTTTTAATATTTCTTGTAAACTGATTAAATATTTTTTTAAAAAAAATGAGGAGTAGTATATGGATGTTTTAAATAAATAATATTTAAAATTTTGATTTCAGGGCAGGTCACAATTAAAAATAAAAATATTGGAGTTAAAATATAACTAAAGCAAGCAGCTGCTATCACTCATATCTCTCCTTCCCCCAATTTTTTATCATTTCTCCATAGTATGTTCAAGGAAGTTTACAAACAATTAAACAAGCAGATTAGAAAAGAATGAAACAAAGGCAAAATACTTTATCCATATATCAATTTGTTCAGGGGACTTATAATTAAGATCCATTTGACTTTGGGTTGGGAAGGTCAGACCAAAAATAAAATAAGTTGGCATACAAAGCACCCCAAAAGGTATCAAGATGAAATTTCTGTGCATAAACTGTCCTTGAATGCAGTGGACACAGATTTTGAATGGAGTAAAAATTCCAATATCTGAATGTCCAGAAATACATTTGGAAAGCCATTCCTCAGTTCTATAGCTATTCCTAACTTTAACTTGCAGTAGCTGTCTATAGGGACATTTTCTGTCTCCTAGCACTCTTCTATCTCCTTCTACCCAGAAAGGTGAACAAGAATTTTATTAGTGATATTGGCAAAATTTATACATGTGTCGAAGGAAAGGTGTCAGCTTTTCTTAGTCTCTGATCTATTTTATTTTACTCAGTCTTTACAGATATTTTCTTGAGGTATAGTTAAATGTGCATGATAGATAATGGTTAGTAGAGAGGAAGAAGGGATGAATGTTTGGGATAAGGTTGGAGTGACTCCTACTGATGTTTTGTGGTAAGCTACTCATGAATGCCAGATGGCTGTGTATTACTGTTGTGTGAAGAGATAAGGAAGGCAACAGGGTCTTTGATGTAAGGGGAGGGGAAAGTGAGCTGCATAAAACTGGGGAGTGTTTTCTGCTTTTACAATTGTTAATTTTTTGCCCCAATGAATTCTGAATAAACGATTGACCTCTGCACCAATGGAGTCCTTTATTTCTGCTTGAGGTTATGGCAGAGTCTTAAGGAGACAGGACATGACATATATTTAAATTGGGATGTTGTGCTTTTTAATTTTAATTTTTTTTTCACTCTGGTAGAATGAAAGCTTGTGTAAAGGAGAACTTGTTTCTTCTTTCCATTTCTCAGCTTCATTGCATATTGAATGATACATAAGAAATCATTTCTACCATTTCTACCACTTCTCCTTTGGGGAGCTTAAAAAAACACACACACAGAAAGGGGGAACCTTTAAGTCACACAGAGCTATATAATTGGCAAGCATTCCTGAAATATTTCCTGTTATTCTGAGGGTGTACCCTTTTTGTCAAAAATTCTAACAGCTCTCTCCATGATATTAATTAGTCACCAGTCCCAGACATGCTTTGTTCTGTTATTTTCAGAACTCTGTTATCACTTCCAGTGTAGGAGTACAGCTGTGCATACTGGAAATTGAAGTACATTATTAACATCCTATATTTCTTTTTTCATACGTGCACTGAGAGAACAAAATGTTGGATTCACTAAGGGTTTTCAGCAAAGCATACTAAACCAAATGTCTCTGATGAGATATGGCAAGTTATGTACCAATTAATCCCTGGCTGCCAGAAGCTTCCTTAATTGCTAGCCCTGAGTTGTATGTCATGTCTTCAATAATTGTCACGTGGTGCTGCTAGTATTTTCTGAAATCCTATGCATATTTACGTGGAAGTAATCCCTACTGAACAGAGTGGGATTTTGTACAAGCAGAGGATCAAGTTAATTGTTTAATTAAACTCCCATAAATATTATCCTTCCTTTGTCTCTTAGAATGATTAACTTTTCTTCACCTACCTGTACAGTCATTTAAAAAAAATATTAAATGACAGGATCACCTTTCAGGGCTATTTACGAGTTTTAACTGAAATTTTTTTAAATTATTATTCAATTGTTGCGAGTCCGGCTCTCGCAACCTAATCCGAGGGCTCAGGGAAGCCAGGGGGAAGCAGACTGGTAGCTGCTCCAGTGAGGGCAGTGGCCGAGTAACCCCCACGATGAGGGCAGATGCTTGGAAACTGCTGTGATGAGGGCAGTAGCTGAGTGGCCACTGCGATGAGGGCAGCTGCATGGAAGCTGCTGCAACAGTGGCAGTAACTGAGTGGCCACTGCGGTGTGGGCAGCCACCGGGTATTGGCTGCGATGGTGGAATAAAGACACCGGAGCCCAATTACGATGGAAAAGGACCATGAGTTTATTGTGCAGTGATTTAAATACCACGCTCTTACAAGGGGTGTGAAGGAAATGACGTCAAAGCAACATCAGGGGAAATGACTCGAGGAAAGCTGCTGTCTTCCAGGGCAGAGGTCCTTCTGATGTCACATCCTATTCTAGGAGGCGGGGAAAATCCTCAAACAGGAAGAGTTGTCCTTTTAAAGCCCTGTGTTTTGCAGACTCTATAATGCCCAAAGGCTACTGCATGGAGTGGAAAGAATTCAGCGCCCTGGTGGTGCTGAGTGTGTACTGAGTGTGCTGAGTGGGACAGGAAAATAGTTGCTCCTTTTACTCAGAGGCTTGAGAAATGGAAGGCTGAAGAAAAGGAAGCCAGGGGAAAAGCTGTGCAGCTTTTGTGGTTACTACATTCAATAAATTGATTATATGGGTGTGAGCAAGTTTGGTGGGCTGCAACATAACAGCCAGACATGGCTGATTTTGAAAAGCCAAGCAAAGTGTGGCCAAAGATGTATATTTTAACCAGGTACTGAAAATCATACAGTGTTGATGCCTGGCAGATGTAGGCAGTTCCAAAGTCTAAGGGTAGCAGAACTGAGTTTAGATGAGTTTAGTAGCAGCATTACCTTTACCCAAAATGGGCACATTTTTCAAAGAGTCCAACAATGTACTTCTCTGAGATTTATAATTTTGTAGTTACACTCATTGATATATAACACACTACTTCGGAAGGAACAAGCTGAGGAGTATTGTATATTATACCATGTAGTATGAACAGAAGCTCTTTTAGTTTATCTATTTGAATTTTTATCCTGCCCTATATCAAAAAGTCTCAGTATGGGTTACAACATTAAAGACCATTGAACATATAAAATGAACTTATTAAAACCATAACAGTGCCTGAATGTGGCCAGGGCAAAGAGATGCACCTCAGGAGAGACGCTAGTCCACAATTTGGGAGCCACTACTGAAAAGGTCCTGTCCGGGGTGCCCACCCCTACTGAGGGTGGTGGTACACACATTAGAATGGGCATTGACAATATATGTTACTAAAGCTAGAACTGGAAGACTTCAGACATCGGACAAGTCACGCCGCTGTTACTAAGAATGTCCCATTCTGTTTATAATAAGGGCTATCTAAATGCATGGCTCAGGTCAGGCTGATGGGTCAAGCCAGGAAGATGTTACCAACCACAGTTGCCCTAGAAACTCATGCTAGGGATTGGTGCTGTTTTTTCCCCAAAATATGTCTATTTCCATGCTCTGCACCCTCTTGGAAGGGACCATTATTATGTGAAGCAGTGAGGAACCTATGTTTAATTTTTTTTCCTCTTAAGAATTCTGCCTAATGATACTTGAGAGGCATCCCAAACGTGTCATGAGTGACAAACATCTCTAATACACACACAGCATTTATTTGCCACTTTTAGCCATTTTCTACTTGAAAGGATGGTTCTGGTTGCTATTTGTTGGCCATTAAAGTTTCTGACCATTGCAAGCAACCCTACGCTAAATCACCATGTGAAATAAATGATCGAGGTCAACACAGAGCTGGAATAATTGCTCAGGTTTAAGTGCAGTGTGTGATTTGTATCTGGCTGTGATTTGTCATGATGGCTTCACTCTAGGGATGTGCATGAATATTTGAAATATTCATTATTTGTACGAATTTGGACAAATCAGACATTTGGATACGAATTGAATGTCCAGACATTTGGATTTCTGAATTTTGAGTTAATCATATGAATAATTGGGACATTTGTATCTGTATGGGTATATTTTTGCACACCCTACTTCGCTCACCAGTACTGCTTGGTTTTTCTTCCCTTTTTTCCACTTCCCAGATTTAAAATACAGGAGGTGGGGGGAAATCATCCTATTTTTGTTAAAGAAATAGTGGCAAAAACAGGGAAAATAATTTAGGACATGAAAAATATTCTGGTAAGAAGCCCTGCCTGAATAATCAGATAAACTGATGTCTGTCACTTAAAATACATTCATATCTCATTTGAAAAAAGGAAACTCTGTGGTATTTTTATTCTGTTACCTTCACAATGATGTTTGAAAGAGATTTATTTTGTTTAAAGTTGACTTTCATCTATGCCGGAGTATAATGTGTTTCTTATCTATGAATAGGAAAATCTGTGAATACCCATAAGAATGCAGAAAATGAATTTTCAGTACAAAAGATTGTTTTTCCTAGGAAGGATTGTTATCTCTTTGTTTCAAATATAATGCATAGAATGTAAGTGAATTATTAATTATTCAGTATAAGACAACATTTAGTCAAAATAGAGAAGTAATGAGTCTCATAAAATTCACCTGGAGAGATTATTTTC
Organism: Aspidoscelis tigris stejnegeri; assembly: GCA_023333525.1. Lineage (NCBI taxonomy): Eukaryota > Metazoa > Chordata > Lepidosauria > Squamata > Teiidae > Aspidoscelis > Aspidoscelis tigris. Next base: position 10,352,418 of record JALMGA010000019.1, on the reverse strand, counting down.
CTGTTAAAATTACATGCTCCTAAGATCTAAATGTGTTGACTCAAAAGAAAGCAGCAGTCAACAAAGCAATCTGTTTCATACTTATGGTGCTTCTGGTCATGCAGTTCACGTCAAATTTTACTCAGTTTTCGTCTATTTGACCAAGAAGATTGAAATGCCTGCACCTCCATGACATATGGCAGCTTCAGCCCTCTGTTTGGCACCTTGATTTAGTTTCACCATGCACAGGTTTGCCTCACCCACCAGGGTTTTCTAGGATTGGAGTTGACCAATTCAGAAACTTCTGAATAATCCCATAACCCAACCCTTTTCATAAGCAGCAGTTTGGTGTGAAATTTAGCAGGATGTCACAGCCTCATGTTCTGCATTCGGAGTGATAATGGCTGTACTGTATCACCTGCCATATTGTGTTTCTCTGTTTTTGTGGTGCTACTAACATCCCTGAAGCTGCTGGCAAAGGATGTGGTGTCTGTTGAAAGCATGAGAAGATTCTGGATCTGGGCTGCTTTCGCACGTTACTTCCCATCCGTTGGACAGGAAAAGTGCGTGACAGACACTTGGGAACACTAGGGGTGTTTTTCCACTTAGCAATAGAGTACCCTTTAAAGACCCATTAAGGATTCTTAATGGCTCTTTTATTGCTAAGTGGAAAAACACCCTAGTACAGGGTTTCCCAAACTGTGGGTCGGGACCCACCTCTAGGAAATTTAATCGTATTTGAAATAACTTTTTTGATGTAATTATTTAATTAAGTAATAAAAAATTGTATTAAAACTTTGTTTGTTATTTGAAAAGGCCTTTATTCATATTGGTAACGGTTAAATTTCCTAGAGGTGGGTCCCGAGTTGGTAAACTTAGATTAGATGGGTCATAGCCCAGACAACTTTGGGAATCACTGCCCTAGTACATGTTACATTAAGCCCGATGTGCCCGGAGACTCACCTGGATTTTGACATGTGTCCAGTCGCCAGCATGAAGCCACCATCTTGAGTTTGGACCCTGGTACGACTACACATGTGCTGTTGTGGTCATTAAAGCAACAATGACACTCCACACATGTGCAGTCACGTTTGGGGTCATCTGAGGTGCCAGCATGCTTGCGCGGCACCCTTCACACCAGAAATGGTGCAAATGGTCATGGCGGCACTGGATGCAACAGGTAAGAAATGGGATGGGAAAGGTAAGGGTTGGAATGCGTGTGCTGCACAATTTCATGTACCACCTCTGGTTGATGATAGGGTAACAGGAGATGTTACAGGGAAGTAAATGCCTCTTGCAAGATCCAGGCAACTACAGGAACATGCACTAATTCCTTTTAATTTTGACCAAGTTGGGGGAAAGGAGTCAAACCCTTGTATAGGTTGCCAGGGGACAGTAAATCTCATCTCTGAACAGTTGTGCTCCATTATTTGTGGAGATATGTAATGAACAGTCATCTACAAGGATATGTGCTCAGAGGGGGATCTTTCTGAAATGAAAACCCAAAAATGTCTGCTTCGTGCTGCATTCTACTAGTCGTTATTTCCTACTAGAAATAGGGAAAAAATCAGTTTATTACTTCACCTAGCATTGTGTTGCACAGGAATTGTGTAACTCCTGGGAAAATGCAGTGCCAACTATTTTTCTCCTTGTTGCTGAGAAAAATGCTTGGGTTGGTCCCTGCAGTCCTTAACAGACAAGCTAAATGGGATGGCATCTTCACCTTTACTCTTCCTGTGTACATGCTGAGGGGCTTTAAAAAAAGAATTGCACATGTTCTTACATAAAGTGAAAATTACAGGTGCAATAATAATAATAATAATTGTCATGGTTCAAAGAGGCGTAATTTCAATTCATTTCTGTCTATGTTTTGTTTTTAGATGAAGTGAATTATCTTTCCATGATAAGATAAATTCCAAACTCAGCAGAAACTATCAGGAAAAAAGGAAGGAGGGAGGGGAGGAAGGACGGAAGGAAAGAAAAAGGAGGGATGAGATTTAAAAGAGGGAGTTTTGTTGCACTGGGATGTTTCCTTAGTCAGAACCAGAAGAGCAATTTAATAACTTTTCTTATGCCCAGATGTCTAAAAACTCATGTATGGGGTAGGGTAATGGATTATTTAATAAAACCAAATAAACCAGCTAAAATCATCTGGGAACTAAGTGTACATAATTAAATAGCTTGTGTATCTTTTTTTCATTTCATTCAGCAAATCCCATGTACAAAGGTTATATTACAGTGGAGAGATTTTTGTAGCAAATGATTAAGGAGAAAATGATTCTGACTCACTACAAGTGCGAAAACATCAAAACATAACAAACTTCAGAAAGGGAGGCCAAGAATCAAGCATGCCTTGTTCCTCCACATTTTTCACATTAAGGCTACATCCATATTAGCGGAATAAAACCCACTGTTAGAGAAAAATGTGCAGCTTACCTGCTGTGAAGCCATGATGCAGCATCTGGACTCCAGCAGCGGAAAAAAAAAACAGTTTGGCACTTTACTGATGTGTTTTCCCATTCTGAAAATGGACTGAAGCTGGATTAAAACTTAGGTGGGAACACAGTGTCAGTCTAAGCAGTTAGACTTGACTATGCTATGTTCAGTGCGAATGGAGCATGCTAACAGGGGCTGAGGCTTCACCTTAAGCTGGTCCACCATGTGGAAGTGAGGCCTCTGGATCCATCCATGGACCAGCTTAAGGATAAAAGCAGAAAGGCCTCTGGTCCTCTGGCACATATGCAGAGCCAGTTTGGATGACCATTCCCAGCTTTGTAAGCCATGAACAAACCCCAGGCCAGCGGCTTCCCTCTTCTTCCCTCTTCCTTTCTGTTTCTTTTATGTACCACTTTCATTGCTAAGGCCCTGTCTTCTTTTAAGTCAGATTTATGGAGGTGGGACATGGTCAGATGGGACACTTGTTCCTGGCTGGAAAAACGGCTTCCCAAAGCCTTATATGATTAGTTGAACTAAGCAAAATTATGCTTTTGAAATGATTGCTCAGGACAAATTATATTTTCAGGGAAGAGAAAGGTTGTTCTAATACAAGCCATAATTGCTTAATGGAATGCAATAGCCCTGGAGATCATTGCTAGCTGGCTGAGAAGGCTTTAAACATAAATTGAGACAATTGCAGCAAAGAACCCCATAACCTGTGCCGGTAAATGGAATCTTCATGTTCAGGGATAGAAATGCCTCTACCAGATGTTTCCTAAATCACAAGAGTTAAGATAGTGCAGTAGATAAAGGATGGATTAAGGCTTTGGGTTTTAGGGAAACTCATCACTTGGTATCCCTGGGTGACCTCAAGCCAGTTAATATATATCTACCTAACCTACTTCACAAAGTTGTGACAATTTAAAAAGTAAAGCACCACATCAAGCTGCATGGTGGACCAGTTTGCACTTACCTTGTAGGCACATCCTTAGCTGCTCCTGGGATGGTGCCTGTCCATGCCCTGCTGCCGCCACTGTCCCATAGTGTCTGGGAACAACACTGTCTGCCCCAGTCCTCCAAGAGTGGCTAGTTTATTCTCTGTCAGCAGCATTCACACCTGCTTCCATTGTTATTGCCATGGCAATTTGGACGGTACAGGATAACCACAACTTTGGTGCTCCAGTTGGGGTCTGCACCAGGTCTCTTGATATGAACACTGCCCAGCAGCCCAAACAACTATGGTGGAATGGTATTGTTATACCATACTGCACAGTTAAGTGTGAACAAGCCTGGTATAGGAAACCAAAAAACAGTACAGTACAGTGCCATGGTGGGACCACAGGGTCTCCATGTCATTGTTGTCAAAAAAATCACGAGCTGAAGGATTCTGGGAGATAAATAGCTTGGCCTGTCCTTAAAATTAAGCATATCTGGGGGGCTTCAATTTCTGTGAAAATCATAAGACACACTCAGGAAAACATTACTCATGTTGAACCGCGGCTGGCTCAAATGCAAACAGGGAACCTATGCTTCCTCGTAGGGCTTGCCACTTAAACCTGGCACAAGTATTTTAGAAATAAGAAAACATGGCTTACAGTAAGAAGAAACAGGAAGTGCCATAGCTCTTGTGGTTAGCTAGAATATGCCTGTTTTCTATAAATTGCATTCTCAAACCTTTACCAGCAAGGGAAATTATTATATCTTTTCCCTTCACCTTGCAAGGGATCAATAAACAATTGGTTTCTTGTCCAGGAATGCTTGTCTGTTTAAAATTCTTCCATGCACCATGGGACAACTTCCTGTGATACACAGTGGCTACATGGCCCCAGTGCTTGGCTCATTAGCAAGTGCAGAATCTGTGCCCAGCAGCACTCTAGTGGGGGAAAGAGTTAAAACCAATACCAGCATGGACAGTCCCAGGTCCTGCAACTTCCATGGCCAGTGGAGGCAGGAATGGCCCACACCCTCTTTCACATTCAAAATGGTCCTGTATGGCACACATGGAAAACCACTGTGCATTTTAAAAACAGCTTGGCAGAGTAATAGATTGCTTTTGGAAAACATCAGGCAGTATTAAGCTCATCCTTGATCTGCTTATGTAGACTGTAGCATGGTGTGTTCAATTAGGATGAGATGAAATTTTGCCAAGGATTTTTTTTTCCAGAACAAAATTCTGGAATATTTCATGCATCTTTTAGAAAATACTTTAAAGTCACTGAGGAGACTAGCATAGCATCTGCCTCTGCCTCAGTTAATGGCATGCTCCTTCCCACTTTAGTAATTTCTTGTTATCCTGCACAATTCATTGAAATATTCTTCTCCCTCTGTCCTTCCCTCCTTCCCTCCCTCTCCCTCAGCCCTTCAACTGCTCACCAGCCCATTCAGACAGGCTGCAAGCAGAGTGGGAATTTTCAATAGCCCTATCTGCATAGAGCGCAGCTTACAATTCTCTGCCTTTCCAAGAGTGAGGTTCAATTGTATTCGTTTCTGACATTTTAAAGCAAGGTTAAGAGACAGATTAGGGAAGGGCTGGTGAAAATAGCATCAAGGCTGCCCTGTATTTCCAGATCTTGTGCGGATGGCATTAAAATTGGTTGCCTTAAGTATTTTCTCCCAAGAGAATGCACAGGACCCTGTTGCAGATTTCCACTTGTGATGTTCCCCTTGCTGGATTTAATTTAAGAACGCATATACACGCTCATTGAAACCTGCCGGAGTTTGCTTGAAGGGATTTTATTATTCCAAGTCATTAATGTCTTTCAGTCCTCGATTTGCCACATGTAAAGCCCTAATGGATAACTGTGTGATATTATTTTAGAAGTATTTGCATGTGCATTTCAAATCTTCAGTTAGCCACTTTACCTTGTCTGCTGGAGATATTAAAACAATCATCGTTTCCCGTCTGGGCCAGTATTCTTGCTAAAAAACTGCAATCCAATGGTTCAATTGCATAGTGCATCAACAAGGCTTCCTTTGGGTTTTTTTCCTTAAACAGAATAACATGGAAATTGGTATTTTTCATTATTGCTACTGCTACTGCATATCTCTATTATTTCTTTCCTACTCTGAGCCCTAGGCAGTCATGGCAATAGTATGAGCAAAGGGAAAGGAAGGAGCTTATTCTGCTAATACCCTTCATTCCTTAGAAACAGAGATGAGTGCCCTTTATATGCAGAGAAAGCAAACTGCAAAGAGAGAGTGAGCAGAGGACATTTACTGATACAATCTATGATTCCCATACTATGAAAAAGCAAGCATGCAGCTCCTAAATAGTCCCCCTCCTTTTCCCTCTTTCTGTGCAATAACTTATATTATTGTATAACTAGGTTGCTCGGTTCCTTTTAAATGTTCAAGCTCTGCAATAATGTAAAAAAAAAAGTGACATTTTGTTCATGGATACAGCTGTGCTTTAAAATATTGATCATTTATTCATATTATTAAACAGAGTGCAGTGCATTATACATCTTTTATCAATTAAAAAAGAAGGCGAAAAATTATAATCACACATAGATATATGTATAAATAAGTGTCATTTGACATTCTTGTGTGTGCATTTGTAATTGAGAAAACTTGCAACAGCTCAGCTCTGCATGCATCTGTGTGTCTTAAACCCTGGGGTGAAAAAAAAGTGTTCCCTAGGAAACGGGAAGAGATCTTATTAATTCGCCTTAGTGAGTACTATATACATTGTCCAGAAGTGATTTTCTACATTTTCAGAAAACTATGTTTAGAGGTGTTGTGGTCGGAAGCTAGGAAATTCTGCACAATCACAGTTCTTTTTCTCAAGAAAATTGTGGCATCGGATTAAACATAAGTTTGCATGTAGTGATATAAATAAAATGTGAGTCACTACTGATAATGGCTTTGGCTGGAGTTCTTGCTTTCAAAGATTCAGGCTCAGCTTCAGGTTCTTTCTGCACTCAGCCTTATTCCAGATTATATGCCAAAATAGGGACTTGCCGTATGCATGATAGTGCAGACTATAGCAGGATCCAGGCAGGGACTTTCATCTGTGGTTACTAGCATGCAAAATGGCAGGCCTCTGTTCCAAGATACCATCTGGAGTAAGCCCAAGTGCACAAAGGGCCTCAATGATGTGCATTGTCCCACACTGGATATATATGGTAGACATAATTTATCTTCTGCTAGTACTGAAGAAGCAAACTTCAGCAAAGTGAGGTAGGTGGCTAAGGAAACAGCTTCCAGAAAGCCAGAAAACTCTTGCAGTAGTGTCTTTGATTGAGAAGAATTTAGCAGTTGCCAAATAATGAAATACAAGCAGAAATATAACCATTCAGGATTTGGTGAAGATAATATAATGATTATACTTTTTGAAATGCCACAACATGTAATACCCTGGAATGATGGAGGAGCCTCTTCCATAATAAACAGGTAAATATTTGCATTGTCATTAGCTTCCTATTGATGATTGCAACATTATTTTTGAAGGTGATATCCTCAGGGAAAGTTCTCAGATAGCAACAGGCTGAGCATTCCATCTAGTGGCTGTAGCTGGAAGCAGCAGCCTAATACAAATCTCCAGATGACTGCAGAGACAACCTGGGCCTTTCCACACTTGGGCTTATTCTGGAATGTATCCCAGAAAGGGGACCTGATATCTGTATGCTAGTGCAGGCTATGGGTGGCCCCAGGTGACGCCTGCCATAGTCAGCATTAGCTTGTGACCAGAAGACTGCTATATTCCATAATAAGGCCAAGTGCAGTAAGGGGCCTAGTATAATCGAGTAAAGCAAGAAGCCTCTCCCTCTACTGAAAACCAGTTGTGAGCTTCTTTTGAAGTCCATGTACCATGACATGGATAATTTTTTGTTCTATCTGTGTTGGATCGAAGATTTGCTGGTGCTATATGGACTTCAGAGGAAGCTCACAAACTGCCTTTTGATGTGGGAGGGACTTTCAGCTGTGGTTACCCACACTGTCCACCACTGGTTAGCTGTTCTGTACTCATATCACACTTCCAGCAGGTTCATCTTCAGTGTCTATAGTCCCTTCTGACTCTAAACCAAGTGCCTCAGCATCAAGTCACTTTGATACAGATAAGTCTTCTGCGTGTTTCCTTGTTAGGAAAGGAAATACATTTGATTTCTGTCTAGGCCTGTTCACACTTATCCTTTTTCTGGAGTATCTCTCAGGACAGAGGTCTGTGGTCTGCATGCTTATACAGACTCTGGCAAGCCTCAGTTGGGGTCTGCTATAGCCTGCCCTAGTATGTGGACAGCAGCCACTATTCAAGGATATATTCCAGAATAAAGCCAAATGTGAATAGGCTCTATATCTCCAAGTCAAGGACACTTAATTTCCCCAATTTCCACTGTATATTATCCATTCTGTCCTTGACAGTCCCAAGCTGTCAGGAGCATTTTCTTAGTAGTGAAGAATAGGAGAAATTAAATAAATAGATAAATCTGTGCCTGGATCATTATTCTTTCTTTTCTTTCTTTGTTTTGTGGACATATTCCAAAGTATTCTCACTCCAAAATTTTTTTACAAGAAGCATTTTCTCTCTCTTTTTCTTTTTCTCCTTCTTTGTCTTTTTATCTTTTTGGTTTGCAAATGAGTGATCTATAGAAAAGAATACTGATTTCACCTTTAGGACAAGTCAGAAAAACAATTAGTTTTCCAGAATAAATTATGTAATAAAATAAACAGATAGGTAGGTGTGTGTATTTCATTGATTATTTCATTGATTACTGAAAGTTAATAGTTCAAGAAAATAGCCTACATCTAACCCAAACAGAATTGATTTACCCTTTGTTATTTAGCTTGCAAGGAGGCATCAAATAAGCATTAAAGCACAGCAGGAAATGAATGCTACCAAAATGTTAAATAAATCAATATTGAGGGTAGATTCACCCCCCCCTTGCTTCACTCCACGTGGAAGCTAAACTATTTTTTCCGGGTTTGCTTGGAGTGACTGTGTCCTCTGATAATGTCCTAAATTTACAGTACTTTGGGATTAAAGAGCACAGATTAATCAGCTTTTCAGACAGCCTGGGTAGATATCTGCTTTGTATCCAAGATTTAGGGTTTTACATGAATGAAATTCTTCAGATCATATTTACATACATACATAACATAACATTTCCTTATAACGCCTCTTTCACCAAAAGGTGGCGCAATCTAGGAGCATGCATGGATGGAATTTTCGGGATTCGATTCAAATCTTTAAAATTCAAATTTACCCAAATTCGATTCAAATTAATCAAATACAAATCTATTCAAATTTTTTGAATTTGCACTTACGAATGGCATCAACATTCGTATGTGCCTGTACGCATCGTTACGCAACCTGTACGCATCCATACACATCTGTTTGCATCCTGTAGTTATCCCGTATGCAACCCATTTTTCACCCCGTACAAATCCGTACAATTGTATATGAATGCGGGAAAGATGCATATGTGCAAGTATGCATCATGTACGAACCCGTAGACATAAAAATGGCTGAATAATTTGAACAAATAGATTCAAAAATTTGAAATTCGTTTGAATGTTTAAATTCGAATGTCGAAATTCGGACGAATTCGATCGAATTTCAAATGCCTTTGAATATTTATGCCCATCCCCAATACAATTGCCACGTCAGAGAGATGCAGCAAGTAAAGAAATCCATTTCAGTAAATAAAACATCAAATATATATCATACACAAAGTGCAGAATTCTAATAATAGTCTATGTAGTCTGGGAAATTAAAGTACACAGTATCAAATAAGAAAATAAGCAATAGGACCAGTTAATACAAGACAACTCAAATATGTCAAAGGAGAAACTAAAAAGACATTGCAGCAAAGCAGCAGCAACAACCAGCTCAGGTGATTTTCTTTTCTTCCATCTTCCGCTGCAACTTACACCTAGAGGAGGCTTGCAGTTACAGTTTCTATGTCCAACCTGGGGGAGGGTGTGGCGAAGGTCCCAGTCTCACAGGTACAGCAAAAGACCCAGTTGTTTCTCCTCTCACCTCAGCCAGAGGCAGCTACAGTTTTTATGTGCATCCTAAGGGAGGGTGTGGTGAACACCCCAGTCACACAGGTGCAGCACAAGTCCCATTTACAGGTAAGCCTGATATGCTCCTACTGGCAAAACACACAATAGCCCTGTTTCCACTCATGCTTCTTAAAACGGTTTAAAAACAAAACAAAAAAGCAATTCAAACACGGATTCTGGCAGTCCCCACTTCAGTGGCCTTAAATCACTTTCAGTTGCTATCAACCCCTCTGCTGTCTCCACCCAAAATGGTTCAGAATTGCACTAGGGAAAGGGGATCTTTTCTTCCCCCCTCTTGCCAGCTGGGGCCCCATCCCCTGCCTGCTGATTGGATCCCACAATGATCCCCTCCCCTCCCCTCATGCTTTTGCAAAAGACGTCCTGCCAGTCCTGTGCATTTGCATGCATGCATGCACAGACACACACACACACACACACACTTTCCTCCTCTCCACTTCGCCAAGAGCACCAGCTGGTATACACACACACACATGCATACACATAAACCCAGGACTGGTGCCTTTTCACTTTTCTGCAAATGCAGGAGAGTGAAAAGGGGGCAGCAGGGGGAGAGAGCTGCCTGGCTGCACACACACATGCTCAGTCACCGATGGGACATGGGAGGGCGGTGCTTCTCTCCTTCCCAGGACTCAGCAAGGCAAAAGATGAGCCTCCAGTGTGCGCTTCCCAGCAAGGAGAAAGGGAGGGGCAGTGAAAAATGAAACTTTGTTATTAGTGTGAAGCGTGGAGTGGGTGAATTGCTACATCTTATAAGGCTGAATTGTTACTTCTCTGCTGAATATGGATCTGATACTTTAACAAACCTGACAAGGGGCTGGTCTCTGTGCAGGGTGAAAGCCCACCTGTTTCATGATGTATTTGACCAGATACTCTGTAGCGTTCCCACTGCAATAAGGAAGAAGTGTTTTAAAAGCAAAAATTAAAAAAAAACCTGAAAAAACGTGTTTATTTATTCCATTTTTTGCCAAATAATCCTCAAAATACCCCTGAAACTGATTGGGAATGGGGACGAAGAGGATCCAAACAATTTGTAAACTGCTTTATTCCATGAGTGGGAATTCACTCAGTGTGTTAGAAGGGGAATATTATTCTAAAGCAACCCAGAGTTAGCTGTACTTTGTAAATCTAAGCAATCCGTTCTTTGATTTTTTCCGAACGGCATTGGTCAATGCTGAGGATGGTGAAGAACTCTAGGGCATAAGATCCATCAGGAATGACTAATATATTTGGCTGATTTGTGTTTTATAGATAGGTTTTCTCTTAACTGCCAAATGAGAATTCCAGCTGCCAGTAGCTTCTTCTTTGCAAAGTATTTTTGGTGGCAGGAAAATGGTCAAAATCGTCAGTGAAAATATGATTTGGACATTTCCAAAAAAATGTCATATAATGGTAGAGAGATGATGCTTTATTTTAAAGCTGGAATAAAATTCATTGGTTAATCCGTAGACAGTAGACTGCAAGGTTCCATTAAGTAATACTTCCAGTTTTATAAAGGAAGCTAAATAAAGTTTTTACTGTGATACTCTAAAAATCTCGTTTCCTTAGTTTCTAAGATTTTGTCTTGGGTAATTCTGTAGATGGCACTATTACCTTTACTTGGTAATGATTTAATATGGGCAGCTGCACTGTGATTCTTGAAATAATTACCACAACATGCCTGCTTACCATAACACTGCAAGTCTGCAGTGTAGAAACATACAGGAAATTAGAGTGAAAGGTAAAGAAGCTGCCAGTGGTGCTTAGCATATAGTTGAAGAATCAGGAGATTTGCTGATTTGTCACAAATGGAGGAAGCAAAGTGTGAAACAGTCTCTGAAGCATTCATTTGGAAAGGAATTACTCTCATTAGATCAGTTTCTGATGAATGGCAGTATGGGGGCTAAAGATGAGTCAGAATCTTTTCTTCTAGGTATTTCAGCTGCTAGCAGTAGCCGCTGGAGCCATGGAGCTAAAGGGATCTGAGAAGATTGAAAAACCAAATATGGTTTAACTGTTTATTAAATTGTGAATGTAAATGTCCCCAATAGGACTGGCTCTTCTTACAAATTGGGAGGGGTCTCCATATGAAACCACTATCATTCTTCTATTGGCAGAATGGTGTTTGAGCAATCATGGAGATTTTGGCTGATTTCCCTCCTCTTTCTGTTACCGCAAATACTGAGGTGAGGAAGAAGAGGAGAGGAAAAGAAAGAGGGCTGAGGGGAAGAGCTCTGGTGTCTTGGGGTCTGTCCAGACTGGGGGATACTGCACACGATGATACGCAGTCTGTGCATGAACATCACACTTCATGCCCAATACTTTGTAGTGGCGGTGCATTATGCCGCCGCTACTTAAGATATACCTAGTAGAGGACAATGAGCACTCACTCCGCAATATAAGGTAAATTTGAAGTTTCCCGCCATCCTAACAGGACAGTGAGGAACAGCCAACAAGAGCTGAGACCACAGCTCAGCTCCCATTGGCTGCCCCATCCCAGGTAATGCATGCCGAGGAGGAAGCTGCGGACCTCCATTTCAAGTGAGAACAACACATTGTGACTTTGCAGCCAGTTAAGCTGCACATTTTTATATAACTGTGGGGTTTTTATCCACTCGTCTGGAAGGGACCTTGGTGGCGAAAATCAAGGGAGAGAAGCAAAGTGGCAGAAGGTGGCAGAGGATGGGGAAGTAAGATGAGGGGGGAGAAGGGGAGGAGAAAGAGGGAGGGGAATGAAGCAGCAGAAGGCAACAGAGAAGGGGAAGCAGCAGGGTGCCGAAGACCACAGGAGAGAGGCAGGAAGGGAGACTTTGCTCTGATCACCCCTCCCACTAGCCAGTTTGGTCTAGTGGTTAGGGAGCCAGACTCTTATCTGGGAATATCAGGTTTGATTCCGCACTCCTCCATGAAGCCAGCTGGGTGATCTTGGGTGAGTCACGGCTGTCTTCTGATCTCTCACAGCCCCATCCACCTCACAGGGTGTCTGTTGTAGGGAGAAGAACAGAAGGTTTGTCAGCTGCTTTGAGTCCCTTTAAATGGGTGAGGAAAGTGGGGTAGAAAAGCCAACTCTTCTTCTTCTTCACTTTCTCCCCCTTGCTCATGAGTTTGACTGCTTCTCCTTCCCCGCTGCCTGAACTTCTCCTGTTTGTTCAGTCTTTTCCTCTCAGTTCCTGGCTGCCCATTGCAAACATGATTTTAACAAACACAGAAAAGGGCGTGTCCAGACACCTTAATAGTGTGCAGTTCAATGTGCAGTCGTGGAGGGGCATCACACACCACAGTCGAGGGATTATAGTGACAACGCATTATCCCATCGTAACTGCAAATTTTCCTTAATGTGGGTAAGAGAACAGCCACTGAACAGTAAGTTTGAATTTTCCTGCCAGTCCAAGTGGGATGGTGAGAAGAGACAACGAGAGCAGGAAGGGCAGCTGAAATATGATTCACTGCCTCATCCCACGTAGTGCACTTGCCGTTTCCTTTGCTATAAACTCTTAAAACATGTGGATTTATTTGTATAACACAAGTATAATGATGATGACAATAATATATTGAAGAAGAGAAACAATGCAAACAAGATTTGCCATAGGGGGTCAGGATATCGTAGTTCTTTTTATTGGCATTACAGCTTATATTGACTACAAAGTATAAAGAAGGTAACGAGGTGGTTTCTCTGGTTGTCCCCACTTGAAATGGAGGTCTACAGCTTCCTCCTTGACAGCTGGGAGACTTCTGTGGCACATTTGGTGAGGGGCACATCACATGGGATTGGGCAGCTAGTAGGAGCTAAGCTGCAGTCTCAGCTCTTGTTGATTGATCCTGACAGGATGGCGGGAAACTCCGAAATTACCTGATACTGCAGAGTGAGGTAAAATTGCCTGATAATGCAGAGTGAGGTATCGGGCGTCAGGTGTGATGCCCACTCATCAGTATGCACAATATCCCCCAGTCTGGACACACCTTATGCTACTTTTTAAAATCTTTTCTGGATTTGCTAATGTTTACATCAGCTATCTTGTTGGAAATATTGTATCACCACTTTGCCAGAATTTAAGGGGGAAAAAAATCTGTATGTTATGGATCATTGACATACATTTTTTGAACTTCCAAGAGGCTGACTGCAACTCAAGGCAATAAAGCTAGAGAGCTGTGTAGAACTTACTTTAATGGTTCAGTTCTGCGAATCTTTGCCAAATGATCCAACAATAACTTTGCTCAAGACCATATTAGCTTGCTGTTTTCTCATTTTAGCATTTTAATGTTCACTAGACGTTGAAAGGTCTTCTTAAAACTTGAGGGACATGTTCTGAAGCAGTTATTTAGTAGCAAAATCAAGCTAGTTAGGAGACCACGTCATGAATAGTTCTGCGCTACTGAAGGATGAGTTATTAAAGTAACTAGCTGGGATGCATGGAGCTCATTGCCTTAGAATTTCTTACACGGCTGGGTTTGTTACAGATTTCTTAAATACAATTCCTAATGCTCCTGTGTGTTATCTGCTTTGCCAGCGGTCTTTGCCTCTTGGTTTCTGTCATAATGACTCATAAAATCATAGAGTTAGAAGGGACTATTGAGGTTGTTAAGTTTTGCTGCATGCAGGAATCCAAATTAAAGTTACTCCCAAGACACACATGATATATCCGGTTTATCCAGAGTCAAATAAGTTCCAATGCAATGGCAAAAATATTCAGAAGCAGAACTTTGTATTATTTTTTCAGCCACCTAGTAAAAATTAAAAGAGAAAGTAGGAGCAAGTACCAGCAAAAGATCAGTTTGAAGTTTTCAGATTTATGTCTCTTACATAAGTTCAATGCAAATACTGTCTATAATGTTTTATTGAACCTTTTTTGTCCTTCCTTTGATCCATAAGCTAGCTGCAATCACCCTTATTTGTACATATTATATTAACGGATCACTTTTTAAAAAATCGTATTTTTATAAAGTAAGTTGCATGCAACCATCTGAATCTCTAAATACATAGAGAAGAATGAGGAATTCAACTCCAAATGGCATTTAAAATTCAAATTATATTTAACAGGAAACATTACAAGATACATTTGCAGGGGCTTAAAAGCAGGAAGGGAATTAATGCAAGAAACACAAGTTAAGCTCTACTAAGTCATGGCATTACTATCCTCACCTTTCCATGTCTAATATTCATTTTGTTTTAAATGTATGGTTGTGTTGCCTTCACCATAGTGCACTAGCTCTCTTAGAAAGCTTGTTGTTTATATTTCTATCCCGCCCTATACCCAAAGGTCTCAGGGTGGGTAACAAGATTTAAAATCCAATACATTAAAACAATACTGTCAGCAAATAACTACTAATGGCTACAAGTGGGAAGGGAAAAGGTTAGACAAAGGCCAGGGCAAAGAGGTGCATCTTCACTACCTTCCCGAATGTATACAGTGAGGGAGCCTGGTGCAACTCAAGAGGGAGATTATTCCGTAGACTGGCGCCACCACTGAGAAGCCCCTCTCCTGGGTGCCTGCCCATTTCACTCCTGAAGGTGGTGGGACAACCAGGAGGGCCTCCCCTCGAGATCTTAGGGCACAGGAAGGTCAATATGGGAGAAGGCATTCCTTCAGATATTTGGGGCCCAAGTCATTTAGGGCCTTATAAGTCAAGATTAGCACCTTGAATTGAGCTTGGTAGTGAATTGGCAGCCAGTGCAATTATTTTAAGACTGTCGTGATGTGCATCCAACTAGCTGTCCCAGTCAACAGTCCAGGAGCTGCATTCTGCGCTAGCTGCAGCTTCCAAACCATCTTCAAGAGCAGCCCCACGTAGAGTGCATTGCAATAGTCCAATTGTCATTCTGTGGCCGTGTCTTCGCGGCAACTTTATCTCGGATTCAAAACGTTTTCAATCCTTGGAGTCTGCACGGCAGTTTGGCTTAACATGCTTTTCCCGTGTTAAACCACCACAAAGCGTGGTGAATATCAATCCTGATTTCAACAGGTTTCACTCCGGATCGTGCGCTTGAAATGTTTTACATTTTTTACTGTGTGGACAGTACCATTTTAAGAGATGAAAATCCAGGTTTAGGGTTTCCCTCTCCCAATAGCTTGCTTCCAAAGACAGTGATTTCTGTGTAAAAATCCACTTAACAGGGATCGCTACACTGTAGCGATGGAACCACTTCACACCTTGATGGTTAGAATAACAATGTTGCAATTTTGCACAATTCTAGCTCTTTGGAGTTCTGACTTTAGAAAGGGAAAGGGAGGAAAGCAGCTGAATCTGAATGTTTAAAGCAAAGGGGCTTTAGTTGCCGCTGCTGCTGTGTGCCCTGAGCAATGGAGAGAGGAGGGGAAAGAATCACTGGCTGGCTGCCTGCTGGCATTTTTCCTCCATCCAGGAAAGCGGCAGCCACCCAACCACCCAGTTAGGCTCGGTAAAGGGGTCCCTTATAGGTGGCGCGTCCATGCCAGGAGGAAGAGGGCAGGGCAGCCCCGAAAAGTGGCTTTTAAAAAGTAGCCACTTGAGACCCACCTTGAGTCACGTACGCCATGTACAATCCTCAGAATCCGGATTGAACGCGATTAAGTTAAAAGTAATGGGAACAGGCAAATTCATGTTTGCATCCGGTTCTATTATTTCGGTTTAGGGAAAGCGAAATAAACTTGCTGTGGGGATTCGCCCTGTGATTGCCATTGTGTTTGCTGCTGAGTCACTCTGTAGATGTTTGCTTGTTAAATTATGTACTGGAAACACAGTGTCCGTCTAAAAAACAAAACTCTCCCAGACTGTGAGGCCTGACAGTAGAAGAAATGATTTTGGGAGGCTTTATAAGCAAGGTTTTAGAAGAAAGCATGCATGGCTTTCTGAGAATGGAGAAGTTGTACCATTTATCAGAGTTAATCTGCGTTCACCTCTTTTTCATGATCCTTGAACTTTAGGTTTTCAGATTCTGAGAGAGGCTATGTTTGCATTGGGTCTTCATCCAGATTATATCCCGGAGTTGGACCTGCTATCTGCATATTCGTGCAGACTATGTAGTCTTCACTAGCATGTGGATGACCGGCTCCTATTCTGGGATATAATCCAGGAAAAGTCTGAGAGCAGAAAGGGTATTAGCCTTGTCTTTTAATTGTGAGCCAGTTTGGTCTTGTGGTTAGGATGCTGGGAAGAAGAAGAGTTGGCTTTTCTACCCCGCTTTTCTAACCCATTTAAGGGGACTCAAAGTGGCTGACAAAGCTTCTCCCCACAACAGAACACCCTATGATGTAGGTGGGGCTATAAGAGCTCAGAAGAGAGCTGTGACTAGCCCAAGGTCACCCAGCTGGCTTCATGGGTGAGGGCAGAATCAAACCCAGTGCTCCCAGATAAGAGTCTGGCTCCTTAGCCACTAGACTAAACTGCATTCCTCCATGACCCCAGCTGGGTGACCTTGGGCTAGTCACAGCTCTCTTCTGAGCTTGCACAACCCACGTATCACACCGGATGCCTGTTTTGAGGAGAAGAATATAAAGTTTTGTCAGCCACTTTTGAGTCCCCTTAAATGGGTGAGAAAAGTAGGGTATAAAAACCAACTCTTAATAATTAATTAATGAATTAATTTAGATCTGTGACCACTAGCTGGTAATTTTTGATTTGGTTAATACCTAAAATGCTATCAGAAAGACTTGAATAATTTATTCTTTTCCATTTAATAAGCTTGGATATCAAGAGTATAAATCCAATATTTAGCCTTGGCTTGGAAGTGAGTTGGGTCCCCAAATTGCTTTCTACCCCTTTTCCAGTTTGGTCAGTGGTTAGGGAGCCAGACTCTTATATGGGAATCCCGGGTTCAATTCCGCCCTCCTGCATGAGCCACAGCTCTCTTCTGAGCTCTCACAGCCCCACCTACATCATAGGGTGTTCTGTTGTGGGGAGAAGAACAGAAAACTTTGTCAGCCACTTTGAGTCCCCTGAAATGGGTGAGAAAAGTGGGGTAGAAGAACCAACTCTCCTCCTCCTCCTCCTCCTCCTTAAGCTTACAGTTCACTCTTCATTTGGATCCTTAATTGTAAAAATTATGAGAAGATGCATGTTTATTTTGGATAGCTTATATAACTTTCTCCAACTCTTTGCCTTTGCTCTTGGATACCCATAAGATTCCTCCACACAGGAACATGATGAAGTTTGATGGAGATTAAGCCTATGCTGCATATATATATTTTCCCTCCTTAATGTTTCAGTGGGAATTACTTCTCTGTGCATCTAATCACAGCAAGCAAAGTGCATTTACAATGAGAACTCGAAGTAAGCACCTGTACAAGTCCATATGTTCCCTTGAATACGTTTTGAACTAGAGGCCATGAAATGTTCCTTACAATTGGAATGGTTGCTGAACTTGCAGAAACGGGAGGTTGAAATAAATCAGCTAAGGCCAGAGTGCTCTGTTCTCTTGACAACTGCAAATGCTATGTAATGAAGCGAGAGAAGGGCCATGCGCTGAACATTTCAGGGTGTTGTTCTTGGGTCTGTATACAGAAATTGCCTGCATGCATGTCTGTAGACTCTTTTTATTATTAGACTATGATGAATCCCTTTATTGCTTGGCATGGATGCAAATAATTCAGGTTTAAATTTCTGCTCAGCCATGGGGAAAAGTAGGAAAGAAAATCCAGCAGTGAAGTAAATAAATCAGCGTAGTGTCCTTCACCTGTTCCACCAGCACTGCCCTTGCATCCAGTGGCAACGTTAAGAAACAGCCAATTATATCATATCAAACTTTATTGATTAGTCATATGTAGGAGTGTGCACGATTATTTGAAGGTATTCGAAATTCGATCGATTTCAACATTCACATTTGAATCGAATGCCCAGAAATTCGAATTTAAAAATTCAAACAAATTTAGAATTTTGGATCTATTTGTTCGAATTATCTGGGCATTCGCATGTGTATGGGGTCGTACACAATGCATACTTGCACATATGCATCTTTCCCACATCTCTACATATTTGTATGGATCCATACGGGATGAAAACGGGTTGCATACGGGATGCAAACAGATGCGTACAGATGTGTACGGGATGCGTAACGATGCATACGGGCACGTACAAATGTTGTCAACATTCGTAAGTGCAAATTCAAATTGAAAATTCAAATGAATAGATTTGAATTTGCTTAATTTGAATCAAATTTGGTTAAATTCGACTTTTAAAGTTTCGACTTTAATCAAATTTTCAGATATTCAGTTCGAATTGAATCTAATCCCGAAAATTACATTTGTGCACACCCCTAGTGATATAAATTCCTTTTGACATATCAGTCTCAAATCCTCCTTGGTGATAACCAATGGTAAAGTTCTATAAAGCTGCCCATATTCGAACGTTTCTTTAGTAACTTGAATGTTGGCCGTAAGATACTCTGGAAAGTGTCAGACATGTTCTCTCTAGACCTGAGGAACCTATAAGCAGTGTTTATGGTTAGATACCCAGTAGCTTCCTGGGACCATTGTCACACTTGAGTTTTAATTCTACCCAAGTTGTCCCACAGGGCATGTCACTCACATTAATATAAGCTAATCCAAATTCCAAGCTGGCCTACAGATGTTAGACTGTCCTAAGATGTAGTCCTCTTTCAACAGGACTGACATGAACCCAGGCTGGCCTGGAATTCCAGTCTTGTCTTTTGCTTCCTCTCGTGTGAGAGGTTTATGGTCATTGGTTTATGGAAATTAGTACCAGAAGAGGTGGCGGCAGCAACCTCTTCTCCCATATCAACCTGCCCGGGTCTTAAGATCTGGAGGGGAGGCCCTTCTGGTTGTCCCTCCTCCTTCAGTAGCTAGGCAGGTGGGCACCCGGGAGAGGGCCTTCTCTGTAGCGGCCCCCAGATTGTGGAATGGTCTCCCCTTGGAGGTGTGTCAGGCCCCTTCCCTGTTTGTATTCAGGAGGGCGGTGAAGATGCACCTCTTCACTCAGGCCTTTGGCTAACCACCACCATCACCCCGCCGCCCCCAGTGCACACTCCACTACTGTTTTTGTATCTCCCTTTTTTAGTATTATTATTATGTCGGATTTTAAACCTTGTATTGGTTTTAGCATTGTTTTATACAGATTTGATATGTGTGTGTCTTAAAATGTTGTGAGCCACCCAGAGACCCTCAGGTATGGGGCGGGATATAAATATAAATAAATAAAACTCTGGATAGCTTTAAGGAAGAGCCTCATCCAATCAGCATTGAGTAATTATGCATTATTTTAATAATTTGGAATAAAGTATGGATAATCAAGGGTAAAATGTGTCTGGATGCACTTTATTCAGGATTATCCAATTAATGTATCAATGGTCACTAGAATGGATGCCTAGGTACCATTTCCAAGTTGTAGAGATAGGCAGGATGCCTCTAATGTACATTTGCAGGAAGCAAGAGCAGGTGAAGGTTTTGTTTTTGTCTTCTGCATGAGATACCCACTGTGTGAGACATGATGCTAGACTAGATGGGCTGTGGCCTCATCCAGCAGGGCTTTCCTTATGTTTTTTTGTGATAAATCCCTTTTTAAATATAAAAGCAAGTATTTATGGCAAATACTATGCATTTAAGGCAATCACACATTTCAGATACCCATGTCTGTTGTAAAAAATTATGACATTTCAAATTTAATAATCTGATAAACTGATATTTTGTTAAAATGGTTTCACCAGAGAAGAAAAGCATTACTTATGTAGAAGTAATGAGGAAGGCTTTACTTAAATACTTTACGTAATTTGACCTCACAGAATTACCTCTGCACTGGGATTCCTTCAGCATTAACCAACCTGTTATCCACCATGAGACCTTTTTCCACTAGGACTTACAATCCTTCTAAGACCCCATTAGGAACCCAATTGGTACCTGGTTTGTACCTATTGGGAAGGCCTTGTCCCCACCTAGACCCACTGAAGGCCCCATCTGCAAGGCCTATTCCCACAAGGGCTGGGGAAATACAGATTTAATAGGTCCTTCAGGCCCTTAAATCTGGATTTCGTGTGGACCTGATTAAAGGTGTCCACAATGGGGTCTTTAGACATCTTCAAGATCTGGATCTCCAGGAGGACCCCATCTCAAAGATCCAGATCTTGAAAATCCATATCTTTGACTGTGCATGGAAAAAGAGGGTCATTCCCCATAGGAGAAAACTTGTAGGCCAAGCATTTAATGCCTGTTCAAGGTACAGTGGTAGTAAACTGTAAAGATAAAATTGCTAAATATTTAGAGACACAGGCCTTGTTCAAGAATAACCTACAGGGCATCTACAGGTTAAAGGGCTAACTAATCTTTTAGAGATCTTTGTGTCTGTCAATGATTATGTAGGAACAGATGGTAGGGATTGTCTTTTTGGACTTTCAGTAAGGTTAAATGATACAAAACTAGAGGTCTTCTGATGGATGCACATTTGCAAAAGGAAAAAAGAAGCAGAAAAGAAAGAGCAGGAAATTTCTCTCAATGGTGGAGGAATACAGTTAGTCTGTTCCTCCTTTCCCCAGTTCTGTACTGATAGATACATAGATGAAAGTAATGATGCATCAGCGTTTTTAAAATGTTAAATAGCATGCAATATTCAACACGGAATGAGAAGTATATAGCATTTTGTCAGGAGTGGTGGTTGTGGTGGAATTGATGAAACTTGTAACTCCTTTCACAAAAAAATTAAAATGAGGGGCCAGTAAATGAATTTGGATATTGGAGGAATACAGAGAGCGCACAGGGAGTGCGTTGTGAAATACTGCATGGAATCCAGTGAGATGTGATGCTGAATACCAGATTGTAGTTGAAAAGGTTTGGACAAACTCATGGAGGAGGAGGAGAAGAAGAAGAAAAAGAAGAAGAGTTGGCTTTTCTACCCCACTTTTCTCACCCATTTAAAGGGACTCAAAGCATCTCATAAAGCTTTTCTATTCTTCTCCCCACAATAGAACACCCTGTGAAATGGCTGGGGCTGTGAGAGCTCAGCAGAGAGCTGTGACCAGCCCAAGGTCACCCAGCTGGCTTTGTGGAGGAGTGCAGAATCAAACCCTGTATTCCCAGATAAGAGTTGGGCTCCTTAACCATTAGACCACACTGGCTCAAGAGGCTCATTGCATTTACTTTTTCCTTGAATTTTTATATTTGTGTGTTGTGTGTTAAAACTGTTAATAAAAATATGAATTTTTTTTTTAAAAAAATAACCACTAGAAGAAGCTATGACTATAAAAGTATGCTTCCGTATATGATTGTTTTGCCCCTGCAAAATAGATTGCTTGACTATGGGCCATGGTCTAATCTTGGAGGATGTTCCTTATGTTCTTATATTTTTCATTAGGTGCCTTTCTGTACTTGCCTTGCAGTGTGGAATCACCCCAGTGAAACTTTTCTTTTATGGAAAACCAATGAGCCGCTCAAAGGGAAAATAGCAAGCCTTGGTCTGACTACAAATGTAAAGCTGAAGTGCCAAATTTGGAAGACCTTTCCATCAGAACTCATACAACTTAAGAGGAATAACTCAAAAGGAAAAGGAATAGTCTGGCCAGTTTGGTTTAGTGGTTAGGGAACTGAACTCTTACCTGGGAATACCAGGTTTGATTCCACCCTCCCCCATGAAGCCAGCTGGGTGACCTTAGGCTAGTCACAGCTCTCTTCTGAGCCCCACCTACCTCACAGGGTGTTGTGTTGTGAGGAGAAGGATAGAAAAGCTTTGTCAGCTGCTTTGAGCTCCCTTAAATGGGTGAGAAAAGTGAGGCAGAAAAGCCAACTCTTCTTCTTCTAAGTACTGGGAATAATTTATTGAAATAACTTTGGCGAAACATACAGCAATATTCTGGTATTTAATTGTGGCAGGCTCACATCTATACAGGGGTTTGGTAAATGTAGCAACTAATTGGGAACTGTTTTTCTGCTCACAGTTTTCAGCTGATCAGACTGTTGATGAACAATTTGCCTGTAGTAACAGTGATGTGCTAGGATGCCCTTTAGTCACAGTGGCAGAAATTAATGCTTTGATAGGGAAAGGTACTCCCTACTGTTATTTCTATAAACAAAAAAGGGGATAAAAAATTGATGGCAAATTATCATTTGATTATTCTGAATAGTACTGCATATAAATTATAGACCAGCCATCTTCATGTAGAATTCTTGGAGTTGCTTGACCAAAGCAGCATCACACATCAAAACAGCCAGAATTTGGGACAGGTCAATCAAGATCACTTCTCCAACTTTTAGCCAAAAAATATAGCTATGGAGTGTTCTATGCTGTTTTTGTGGTCTTTAAGGGAGCCAAGCACCCTTTTTCCACACCCAGTCAAAGATCCGGATCTTCAAAATCTGGATCTTTGAGATAGGGTCCTCCTGGAGATCCGGATCTTGAAGGAGTCCATTGTGAACTCCTTTAACCAGGTCCACACAAAATCCCAATTTAAGGGCCTGAAGGAACCATTAAATCCTGATTCCTCCTTCCCTTGTGGGGACAGGGCCTTGCAGATGGGGCCTTCAGTGGGGTCCATGTGGGGACAGGGCCTTCCCAATTGGTACCAATCGGGTACCAATTGGGTTCGTAATGGGATGTTAGAAGGGTTCTAAGCCCTAATGGAAAAAGGCCCTTTGTCTCTGGTGCACCTGTCAGATTTTGGAGGAAAGCAACAGAAACCTGCTTGCATGGATCCAGAGACAATCGTACAACCTACAAGGACATCTAGTCCATCTGATTGCAATTAACGAGGCCGCAAGGCAAGGCTCTTTCCTAGCCCATCTGTTGTTCAATTTCTATATAAACACAATGAATCGCCAGCGTAATAGCCCTAGCCTAACCCATGCCTTTCCTTTCTAATCCCCACATTCCTTTATGCTGATGATACAGCAATTATATCGACATCTGAAGCTGCATCCAGATGTTGGCAACTTACTCCACTTTATTTGAATATTCTGCCTAT
This sequence comes from Aspidoscelis tigris stejnegeri, assembly GCA_023333525.1. NCBI lineage: Eukaryota > Metazoa > Chordata > Lepidosauria > Squamata > Teiidae > Aspidoscelis > Aspidoscelis tigris. The sequence continues at coordinate 10,329,125 of JALMGA010000019.1, read as the reverse complement.
TCTGCTATATTTGGATCTTCATGCTTCATTGTGAAATATTCAGATATAGTGGAATAAGTAACTCACAGCTAAATGCAGGCTGGGAAAGGTCTGAAGACAAGATTTTTGCAAGTTGTTGAAAAGAGTATTGTGATCTTTTCAAAGAGTCATAAAATGTGCATCTGGCTTATAATCAACCAAGAAATTGAACAGGTCAAGGCCTATAAATAGTTCAATGTCATTGTCTAGAAGTCTTGCTCAGGAAAAAACACAAATTGTCTACGTGACCAAAGCATCACAGAAATGCTCAAATGCTATTGCCAGATATTTATTTGTTTTTCAAAAGGAGGGCAGTTCATACTTTGGAAGGAAAACAAATCTGATTTTTTTTTTTATCCATCTTTGGAGCTCGTCCATCCATTCCAAATGCTGATTTATAAAAATAGGCAGATCTTCCCTCCCCTGAGAAAATAATACGGATAGTTAAATCCTGCTGTCAGCTAAAACTTCTTTTTTCTTCTTCTACAAGATTAGCCACACTTACACTTAACGGTAATTTTTGCTCCAGCCAGCAAATATCATTGGAGAAGCAACTATAGCTGTTGGTTTTCTTCTTTTCCATAAAAATAGCAATGGGCTTACCCCAAACTCTAGAACTCATTAAAGGATGAATTTAGGCTGTAAATCTTTAAAATGATAACAGTAGAAGCACTCCAGCTTCTAGCTTGGTCTAGTGGTTAGGGAGACGGACTCTTATCTGGGAATACCAGGGTTGATTCCGCCCTCCCCCAAGAAGCCAGCTGGGTGACCTTGGACTAGTCACAGCTCTCTTCTGAGCTCTCACAGCCCCACCTACCTCACAGGATATTCTGTTGTGGGGAGAAAAATAGAAAATCTTTGTCAGCCTCTTTGAGTTCTCTTAAATGGGTGAGAAAAGCAGGGTAGAAAAGCCAACTCCTCCTCCTTCTCCTCCACCTCCTCCTTCCTGGACAAATGATACAAGCATTGTGTTGAACCACAGCAAAGGATCTTTTGGTGTATTACCAGATCCTGTTCAGAAGTTTTCAAGGTCACTGTTGTGCTATCTGGTTCATGACAGGACAGTTTCTAGAATACTTTGTTGGTTTGCGTGAGTGTTATATATCAAAGCAAACAGAAGTATGCCTGAAGAAACTGCATCTTATGTTTAATGAAAGAGTTCTTTGGACTGCAGTTCTTGAGGCTGCCCTTAAATTTGTCCAATATTGTATTACTGCATTAGTTCTAGTCTAACGTACGGTTTTTTTTTCCACTGCACTCCTTTAATCTGGATCTAAGAAGATCCGGGTCTAAGGAATGGGTACTTCCCTTAATCCAGGTCTAGTAGATCCGGATTAAGGGAAGTACCCAATGTGTTTCCATGGGCGGTCTAGCACCCAATAGCAATGGGTGCTAGCCTCCCTGCCGTGGAAACACCAGAGCACACATTTGGAAATCCGGATCTACCCACGAGGGGGCTGCCTGTCATCCCAGATGTTTGGGGGGACAGGGGGTGCAATCTCCGAAGTGGCTCTGAAGTCAATTCAAAGTCATTTCAAAGTTATTTCGAAGTCACTTCAAAGTCTGTGCAAAATAGCTCTGGAGCGTCTTTGAAGTCTGTTCTGATCTTCAGAGTAAACTTTGAAGTGACTTCAAAATGGCTTCAGAGTGACTTCAAAGTGACTTCGGAGTCACTTTGGAGTCACTTTGAAGTTCACTCCGAAGATCAGCACAGACTTCAAAGACACTTCGGAGCTATTTTGCACAGACTTCGAAGTGACTTCAAAATGAATTCAAAGCTTAGGTTTTGGGGCTCCCCTCCAAGAGTGCCCCCTCCCCCTAGCCTCCTCTAGACCCCATTGCCAATCTAACATGGAAACAGGCTCCCTTTAATCCGGATTGTCTGGCTGAAGACCCCATTAATGGGGTCTACAGAAAATCTGGATTAAAGGCTGAGATGTACCCATATGATCCGGATTTCCCCAGCGGCGGTGGAAACAAATGTGTCCCAAATGGGTGCCGTGGTGGAAATGGGGTCATCCAGCTCACACCCAAATGGGTCCTTAATGGGTGCAAAAATGGGTACTTTCTGACAGTGGGAACACACCCAATATGTCCTAGGTTGTTTAGATTAATGTGGTTGGATATTTCAGTACAACTACTGTGATTCTACCAAAAAAAAAACACTTTGCAAAGTTTTCTAAGATGGCATTTTAGGTTTTTCTTGAAAGCATCAATAGAGAAGTAAAGTCCACAAGTGTTTGTTGGAAAGGAAGTAATTAAGACATGGTAATGAGATCCCAGAAGAATGGATTCAGACTTTTTTTTTCTCAGCTAGAAAAAGGTGCATATTAGGTTGTCAGTGCTGCAGAAACAGAAAACAAAGATGGAATTTATAATGAGGATCAGGGCAACAATAACATGTTTTTTTTTGTTTTTTTGCCCCTGGGAGCATCTCCTAATGTGCAATGCAAATTAATTCTGGAATTTCTGACTTCTGTTCTGTTGTTTGCCGTTAAAAGCATTCTCCTTCTTTTTTAAAAAATAAAAAGATGAACACATTCAATTATTTAATTTAACAGGTTACAACCTGAAATTAAAACCTTTAAAATACATTTTTGGAATGCAAAGACAATGTGCATACTGATTGCCTTTATTTACTTTTGCCTTGAGTAGCCAGCCGTGTGATGGGTTCCACAGGGTAATTTCAAATTCTACTTACAGAAAGTTGAAAGAACAACAAAACATAAGGCAGGGGAAATTTCAATTTGTCCAAGTCCCATTTAAATCAAAGGGGTTGTACTTTTGTTAGATGTCATCCACAGAATTGAGTGGCAGGCATTCTATATGCATGATAAGCCACATACTACCTAAGGAGAGTGGATAAAGTTGCCTGATTTTGTAGCAGCATGGATTATTGATCTCAGCATTTATTTATTTATTTATTTATTTATTTATTTATTTATTTATTTATTTATTTATTTATTTATTTATATGCCGCCCCATACCCGAGGGCCTCTGGGCGGCTCACAACATTTAAAAACAGACATTTAAAAGTTAGGAGGCCTATTTGCACTTAGGCATCTGGATAACAATTAGGACAGCCCTGGGACAGAGCATCCACTCTGAGGGCTGAGCAGTTCCATCCAGAACCGTCCCATCCCAGGGCTGAGCACAAAATCATGCTCCACACCTGGCCCAAGCTGTCCCTGGCTGCCCCAGAGCTGTCCGGCAGGGAGAGCATTCGCACACTCCCTCCTGGACAGCTCAGGAGCCCCACCCTGCCTCATCGCCATTGAGCCCTATTGGCCCTGCTGCTGCCACGCCAATCGGGCCGGCTGTAGCCCACGAGGGCTTCCTGGGTGCCTACCCCCACCCAGGGGTGTGAGCCTTCCCCAGCTTCCTGCGCATGAACTACCTCTTCAGATGCTTGGTTCGAACTGGGTTGGCCCCGGGGGTGGGGCTTGTCGGGATCGAACCAGGTGTTTTGCGCAGGTGGACAAAACATGCGGGCACTGTTTAGATTGTCTACCTACCTACCTACCTACCTACCTACCTACCTACCTACCTACCTACCTACCTATCTATCTATCTATCTATCTATCTATCTATCTATCTATCTATCTATCTATCTATCTATCTATCTATCTATCTATCTAATGATAGATAGAGGATTCACCCACAAATTTAAATCTGCTATCATGGCATGATATTTATTTTATGAAAATCAAGTTTTGAACAACAGAAGATTGCTTAGCTAATTAAGCCTGTGCAACCATTTTAAACAATGAGGGGAAAGGGTATAGGTAGCCATCACCTCTCTCTGTTGTGCTGCCTTCATTTCCTTTCCCAATCCACTTCACAGACTGGAGTGGATGGGGCTCTGTGGGCTTCAAGGTAACATCACCTCAGGACTTCTAAAGGAATGTATAAAAGAAGCCCCAAGATGCTCACTAAATGATCTTCAACTGGCCCAGATTTTTAAGACCCTTGTTAGACAGAATTTTTTTAGTGTATAGTATCCCACCTCCCACACCTTGGTGAGAAGAATATTAGTAATTTTTTTTATTATTATTTGGCTTGCGTAGTTTTGGGCGTCTTCCTTGATGCATCCCAGAAGCAAAACATTGGGCCATAGTTGTTTAGAAAGTGCCCTCTGGGTGCATTTCATTTTTAGTTGAGCAATTCTGATTTGGATATCATGTTAATAATCCTCTGAAACTCACTCACTCACTCACTCACTCACTTTTTTTTTACTTTTTCCCATGTAATGGTGAAAATGACATTTACATTTCCATGTAATTTTTAAATCTTATTGTGCCAAGACAATACAAAACAGTAGGTGTTCAAGATAAGGCCTTATAATCAATACTGTCCACTAAAACGGGTTGAGCACAAGACATTTAATGTACAAAGCTCCAAGTGTTTCCTATTAAAATGTTGCAGAACACTCTTTGCTGTAAACACAGCAATTTTTTTTTAAAAGTCGTTAAAAGGGGCTTGTTTACTAAGGGTGACTGATATTGTGTGTGTTTTTAACACGTTGGATTTTAAACGTTGCGATGGCTGTTATTGTTTTAATATAGGTTTTTTGATATGCTGGATTTAAAAAGTTGTTACCTGCCCTGAGATCTTCGGGTATAGGGCGGGATAGAAATTTGAATAATAAATAAATAAAATAGAAGCTTTAAAGAACAAGGAAATGTTGTGGGGATGCAGTAGGACATTTGTGTTATTTATTGATTAAAATATCTGGTTTCTTGATCTTCCTAGAACTGCCATGAATGTTTCAATTCCTTTTCCAGACGCAGGGAACATAATAAATGATCTTGGTTGCCACCAAACCTAGTTCTGTGATTATATGGGCAAATCAGAATTTTCATTTTTGTTCTATAAGCTCTTCTACTTCTTCCAAGGATTTTCGGATAGGCCCTGGTCACACCTAGATGAGATAGGACATCCTATTCATAATTTGAGCTGAGGTCATACCAATTCTGTTCACACCTAGATGTTGTTCTCAGGCAGTCTTCACTTTGGGCTGCATCGCTTACAGCTGTCTTCATGATTGACCTGGGCCTCCTCCATGGAATTCTTAGCTCTCCACCCCTTTTGCTGTGTCAAATCTATTTCCTTTCTTATTGGATGCCATTGTGTCACTCAACGGAGGTGAGGGTGGATGTTTGCACTTCTTTGAAGTCTGCTTCACAACCTCCACCCCACCCTTCCTTTTTTATATGCTTTTCTTCTCCATGCAATTTTTTTTAAAAAATAAAACAATAAATTTGTGGCAAAACGCTAGATAGGATGACTCATACATATAAACTGAGGAGAAAAGAGAAGGTGCCTTGTGAACTCCATGTGTGCCGCCATCCCCTAGACACTGCCTGAAAGGAAAGACTGGAGCCCTCCCACCACATTACAGTTCCACCTCCTGATCTATCAAAGTGAGTGCAGAAACAGCCCTCAGTTTCACCAAACTGTATTTTAGTCTATTGAGGATCAAAACACAGTTTGGGAAGGACAAAGAGAACGAACTTTCCAACAGAGATCTCACTCTGCACCTCCTACCCTCATGGAAGTTATTCACAAACTTCTACTGCGTTCCCCTCAAGGGCCCCATTACAGTTCATAATATTATCTCCTTAATGGAGCAGTCAGATTTTATTTGTCTATAGCTAACTGATTTATTTCTTTTTCAGTCAATGATATCCTTAGTAACTGTATCATTCATATAATAAATATTTTATATTTAAATCCTACATGGGAAAAATTTCAGCACTTCATAAATTCAACAGCGGTTGTCACATCCAGAGCACATTAAAAGATGCAAAAGATGACTTTAGAGACTAAACGTGATGGCTAATGAAATATTGGCAATCCAGCTCTTGGAACAGCCTCAGTCTTTAATGGACAATAATCCCTATTGAGTAGCAATCATAAAATGGAATGTGTCACTTATAACCTGTCCTAAAGAGGTCCAGAAATCTATAAATCTGTTTCAGGCTTACAAAGCATTTGGTCAGCCTTTTCCAGAAAGCTTGACTCGGATCGTATTTGTCTTTGTCTCTCTTACTAGGTTTTTTTAAAAAACTTTATCTCTTACTAGTTTTTGCAAGTCTGTTTCATTTTAGCACAATGCGTACTATTCATACCTTGAATTTAAAGCACAAGAAAGAGGCTTTTTCAATCTTTGTTCAGTAAATGCCCTCTGCTTTGCATCAATAAACAACCAATGAAACTCCAGGACCAAGTCTGGAATTAACAACAACAACAAAAGCCAGTGCTTTAAGAAGTTTTACATTATACTGGGTTCTCATTAGTAGCAGTAGCAAAGTCAACAATAGTTTATCTGTTTTTCAGTGATACATGTATTGTTAAACAGTGTAAGGCATAGTAGTAGGAACTGGTGAATAGCAGCGTACATTTTATTATTCCCCAAAGCGTAAAACAGCAATGAGAATATGTAGTGTTTGATGTTTTTAAAAGGTATAGTTATGCTGTGGGGTCCCTTCCATCTGAATTTCTCTTTTTTAATGACTCTCTCACAAAACCCCACAAAGTAAATTTGCAAAGAGGATTTTTTCAAATGTTTAAATGCAAGAGCAGATACTTTCTTTTTTTTCCAGATCAGATTTCTGCATGAGGAAATAAATGCCCTTTGCAATTTGGGAACAGAACAGATGGATTTTATGGCACAATGAACTGCCCTTCCTTATATTTGTACAAACATCAGATCATAAAGCTTCTCAGACCATTAATGCTTCAGTAACTCTGGAGACATAGTGGCATGATATTCAAGATAGTGCTTTTCATGGCAATAATTAAAAATGCTTTTCTTTGCTAGTGAGAGAGAGAAATTGATTCTGGATTTAAAAAAAAGAAAGAAAGAAAACCACCAGTACCCACTGCTAGGTGCAAAGCTCTCAGGGCAACTTTTGTGGCTGGATCTCCTGCAACTCCCTGAATTAATTCTCTCTTTTCTATTGCTGCCAGGTAGATATCTTCATTAGCTCCTAGCTGTCTCTCTGTAATAGCTTTTCAGCACTCTGTCTGTGCTTAACACAGAGAGAAGAATGAGACAGCTAAGCATGGGATGGCATATAAGGAGCATCCAGCTGACCTAGAAATACACGATTCTCCCGATGAATCCCCTATATTCACAAATTATGGATGTAGTTCATAAATTTATTTGGGATGCTGTGCACATAATCTTAGATACATGGGGGGAAAGTTCTTGGAGAAGATGCCCAGGTTGGCAAACCCCCTCCTTTATCTAACAGTTTGGTCTAGTGACTAGGGAGCTGGACTCTTATCTGGGAATACCAGGTTTGATTCCACCCTCCTCCATGAAGCCAGCTGGGTGATCATGGGCTAGTCACAGCTCTCTTCTGAGCTCTCACAGCCCCGCCTACCTCACAGGATGTTCTGTTGTGGGGAGAAGAATAGAAAGCTTTGTCAGGCACTTTGCATTCCTTTGAACGGGTGAGAAAAGCTGGGTAGAAAAGCCAACTCTTCTTCTCATGGCACTGGGAAAGAGGGAGTCAGAGCTAGGAGGGGAGAGGGAAAAATGCATCTTCTCTGTAAACCACAGGATTCATTCTCCCTGCAGATCTTATCTCCAGCTTGCAGATGACTACATTTCTACCTTCCCTACATTAGCAGTGGTGGGAGTAGGTTGAGACTCCTGTTGAAAATCACCCCTTGACTTTACCAAACTATATTTTTTCTACTGTTGATCAAAATGTGGTTTGGTAAGATCAAGAAGGATCTTCTATCTAATCAAATGCTCCCCTCTTCCTCCATCCCTTGTGGTTGTTCTTTGCTCATTGTGACTGTTCTGTACGCATCACTAATAGACACCGGGCTTTTCCTGGGATCAGGTTTTGTCTGATGCAAAGTCTGCTGAGATTGGCTGTCGTTCAGATGAAAACATAAGGCCTCAGGATTTCACTTCCTTGCAAAGTGAGAAGTCAAAGCTGAGCATCTGCATGCCCATTGTCCCAGAAGATGACTGTGATTCTGCTTTTAGGTGCTAGATGTCCTTTGCAGGATGGGAGAAGTGCTAATACTGTTGATCCTTTAGCGTTCTTTGCTCATCATTTCCACCAGAAAACAGCAAGCAAAGTAGAAATAGGGAAAAGGTAACTTCTATCTCACTTCCTCTCTGCCATATTCCCCCTTCCCTTGCATTCTTATCAAGGAAATATGGTTCAATTTTTCAGTGCCTTTGGGTAGATAGGCTGGATCCTACAGACATCTGCTCTGGGAAAAATTGCTTGTTATGCCCACAAGCGGTGGGGAAGGAGTTGCTCTCAGTATTTTGAAAAACTTTCATAAGAGTTAGAGATGTTTTTGAACACCACTGGAGTGTTATGGAGCAAAGGAAATGTCAGTGAAAATTGCCACCATCTTCTGTTAGCTGGTCTGCTGGATCGCAGTTTTCTCTGTTTACAGGAGCGCACCTATGGGTCAAAAAAGGATATGCCTTAAAAGACCTCGGTGACCATAAACAAGACATTGTCATCCTCAGCTCTTGAGCATGAGGTGTAATTGAACTTATTTGGCAACCTGGGCCTGGGAATGGAGAGAGCATATGCTTCATAGAGGAGCAACTTCATAAGGGACTCACAGCCTTCAGCAAGGCATCCTGGGCATTGCTCAGCACAGAAACATCATATTCAGTTAATTCCTCTCAAGAGATGAGCTTGGCTAATGTACTGGGTTCACAGCTTAAGAATGCTTATTAACTCTGTCCTCTTTCAGGATCCTGGCATAACAAAAATTATTCATAACTATGTTCTACATGCCAGCTGTGGCTGCTTTCAAGTCAGTTTCAATTGGGAATAATTATTCACCCCTTAAAGTCACACTATGCTTGGACTACTGGAATGTGTTGCATATGGGACAGCTCGATTTGAATGTTCCTCTTCTAATACAGTAGTCCATTTTAAGGCTCTCAGGCAAAGCAGGCAATGATAACTGGAACAAAATAAGATGCATTCATTTTGATTTGAGGTGGGAGTTGCTTTTATTGGCTCAAAATGCAGTGCTGAGGCATTATTCCAGTGTTTCGTTTATCCTGTAAGAGAAATATTTTTGAGTGCATACAGAATCCAGCATAACAAAAGGGAAGGCTGGCTTATCTTTGTGGCTGGTCTAGAAGGACTGGTCCAGCCTGGAGCCATTCTAGCAGCAGGAATGGCTCCACACTTGGAAGGCTGTCCATGTATTTACAAGTATGCTGAGCATTCCCTTCTGCATGCCTCCCTGTTTTATTCTGTGGTCCTTGGAATGCTGGTAGACTTGTAAAAACAGAGCTACCAATATCCCAGTAGAGTCATTCATTTTGGCTGCCTGGACCTCACTTTTCATCCCATCTTAGATGGGTCAGCCTGGGCGGGGGGGGGGGGTAGAGGACGAAGAGGAAGAAGTTGGCTTTTCTACCCTACTTTTTCTCACCCATTTAAGGGAACTCAAAGTGGCTGACAAAACTTTATGATCTTCTCCCCACAACAGAACACCCTGTGAGGTGGGTACGGCTGTGAGAGCTCAGAAGAGAGCTGTGACTAGCCCAGGGTCACCCAGCTAGCTTCATGGGCGAGTGCGGAATCAAACTCGATATTCCCAGATAAGTTTCCAGCTCCCTAACCACTGGAAGGGCCTCTCCCATCTAGCATGCAGAAGAGAAGGGCTGGAAGAAGACTTACCTCCATGCTGGATTGGACAAGTACAAAAAGGCCCTTAGATCATGCACAGTGAAGAAATATCTTATACAAGTGCCTCAGGCCTCTTGAACTAGAAATACAAGACAGACCCTTTTTCATTGATCTTCTGCTTTAAGCTAGTGTGAACTTGTCATTAGAACTAGAGGTCCAGCTCAATGACAGTGTCTGCAACTGACAGAACGTGAAGCAGCAACTCTTCTCTTTAGAAGCTACCATTAGGCCTCTGGAGTTTACACCAAGAATCACCTGCTGTTTGCTGTTGTGGTAGAAGCCAAAAAGCATCAAAGAAGTGGTTCTGGAGTCCTTTAAGGACAGCATAGTTTAAGACCAAGTGGGAAGCAATAGGATTGTGTGTACTTCATTCCAATATGCAACTTCCAGTTCCAGATGGAAATTGCAGATGAAGGCAAGTCTCTCTGGCATGGACCTTTATCCACTAGTTACACTGGAGCTTCTGAGAAGATCAACCATGACCAAGTAGTCACTTCACCCTGCTGTCTCTGAGATATGGAGGATGGCTCTAGCCCCATAGAAGGTTGTTAGGTTTCATTGTCAGATTTGGGTGAGAAGCCTGTACAGAAAAAAGGCTGTTTATCTTATCTGAGATGTATACTGTGGAGTAAACCAGGGCATTTCTGCACCTAAGTGAGGAGGTTTGTTCCTGCTGGGACCAGTCCTAGAGGGATCCCAAGCTGAAACAATCCAGCTGTCCTGGAAATAGGCTGCCCTCATGTGGACAGCTTGTTCTGGGATAGGTTCTGCACTGACCCAGTCTGAACATTTGCAATAGCTAGGAATGAATGTTTCTGGCCTCAGAGCTTCTAGAGGGGCCCTTTTCAGAGGTGCATTTTGGTGCACGGCCAAAATGGATCTTCCTGCTAAACTGGACCAAGGAGGCATGTGCCCTTCCGCATTCTAGCAGCCCCTGGACTACCACTAGACCTTTTAAAAAGTGTATCAGTATCCCAGTCCAGGTGGCCATTTTGATTACTTAGACCGGTCTACACCCTGCGCAGTGGAGATAAAACATAAGGTCTCAGATGGTGTTTAGACCTTGTCGTGAACCATTTTAAAGGTAAGTGTGGAAAGGTTTAAAAATCAAATACTGGTAATAAAAATACCAATGCACATTAGGGGGTGGGGTGGGAGAATGTCATCTCACTTTCTTATGTCTGCATCTCTGCATATATTATGGAATCTATAACTTATTTTTAAAAAGCAGATGTTTTCTGTAATGCTATAAGGTAATTTTCTTCCTCTTGTCCAAATGCAGCCTCTTCATTCAAACCTTTTTATATGCTGTTCTTAAAACAAACAAAAACAGAGGAAATGAATCTCTGAGCCAATAATGTTGCAATCAACTGGAATTGAACATTTGCCACTTACTTTATGCAATTCTAAGTGTGCTGTACCGCTCAATCAGATCACTGATGATGAAGTCATATTAAGGCAGGCTTGAAACTGGGCAGGTGGCAAGAAAAAAAGCCAACAGCTATGCAGAAAACCAGTGATGCTATCATGGGTGGAAAGATCATAATTACCTATTGTATAGCCTTTACCACCAATTTTTTTTTCCCGTCAAAGGAAAAAATAAAAATTGTTGCAGGTAAAGTACAATTGTTAGTGATTGCATATAGACCTATCTAAGTGGATTTCTAGGCAACATTACAATGTAGTTTAGCATTATTTTCTGGAATGTTTCTTATTTTATAGTTTAGCTTATGGCCCTGGGTCTTATGATGATGCCCCATCCAAATGCCCTTAGATTTAGCTCCCCTTAGTTTTTTGAGGTCAGATTCCCCCCACCTTTTTTTTTTTTTTTGTAGTCACCTTTTTGTGTTTTGAACAAGTGATTCTGGACTAGTCTGGCTTGCTGGTTTGGACCATGGAAGGCTGTGGTTTGGAACAGCACCATCTGCATGATAGTCCTGCTCCAGACCTAAGCAGACCAGCTCTGGTCCTGGCCCCAAAGCTCGTGCAAGCTTCAGGGCTGGCTTCTGATAGCTTTAAAGGGCTACATACTTCTGTTCCTTGCTTCAGAACCCATAGGGAATCCATTTCACCTGCACGCTTTGGTGTACCACCAGAATAGATCTCCTTCTAGTTTCAGATGTAGAGGTGTGCCTTCTGTCTGCCTACATGTTCTGGTCGACTGGTCCACCAGCAGACCTGCTTAAACAGGATCCGTCTGACTGGGATTATACTCTGCCCGACAAAGATGGAGAGTACCAGCAGTGAATAGGGCCTCACAGAACTTTGTGGCTCCTTATTAAGGATTAAGAGGGCCAAGATCAGTTAAATTATTTCATCCCCTGAGGCAGTAACCACTTACGCATCATCAAAAGAATCTGGGTGATAAAAGTAAGGATGCAGTTGAGTTGAGCACAGTTCCTGGTAAGTACATGGACACATCTAGATTATGTTCATCATCTTGGCAACAATAAATTTGTGGTTTGCCATTTCTTTCTTGCAGACCATCCATAACCTGTCCACTCCATTTTATTGCAAATCCCTAAAACATATTGGGGGGGGAGAGGAAATGCTGTATGAGATTTTGGAAATGTTTCCCCTCTAATGTTCCAAAACAGGTTATGAAAAAGTTAAAATGAAAAAAAGAAAATTATCAATATTGATATAAATATACAGCAGTGTGCAAGGAGGAATTATTGAGGCCCCTAGACATCTTCCTCAGCTCAAGAAAAGCACACATAAAATGGTTGAGGGAGAGGAAAATGGAAAAAAAATGACAATTCTGGGAGTTGCTAGAGCCATCATTTGTCTGCTTTGCCTGAGAGTATTAAGATGGAATATTGGAAAACCCATTTGATATTCTCTTTCCAAAGAGAATGCAATTTGAAACTTACAAAGGATCTGAAATAGCTTGATTTGAATGTTCCTCTTCTAATACAGTAGTCTATCTTAAGGCTCTCAGGTAAAGCAGACAAGGATAACTTGAACAAAATAAGATGCATTCATTTCATCTTTTTTCTTGCTTTCCACAACTCTACAGGCTACTTTGTATGATGTGTGAGAGACTTTGCTTGTTGTATACCATTCTGGCTGGGCTAATAAAACTATTGACTCAAGATGGATTTTCCCTCCCTCTTTTGAGTGGACCAACATGGCTTTGAAAAGTAAGAATTTATCACAGCTATTTTTTTCACACCTATTCTTCCTGTGTATGCCTCCAAAACAGTGAAAGTATAGATTATTAAACACACACATACACACACACACTGTGAGAGAGATCCAAGACCACAGCATGTTACATTCAATAATACACAGCCTGGCTTTGAATCCACTCCTTATTTGTGGGTATTTCCCCCTGCTTTTCATCATACCTTTTAGGCCGCCCCTTCCCAATATTTTTGATCTCAGAAACTAAGAAAAATTGGACCTGGATTACAGGTCCCGGTGGGGACTGTCTGGCAATATAGTGAGGAATAAGACACAAGGTAAAATATTCAGGAAGAAATGGGTGACACACCACTTCTATATTTTTTGCCTAAGAAAACTGATCTCTTTTTTCCTTTATTTTTGTGCCCTCAATGGTTTGAAAAAAAACACACACCTTAAAAAAAGAATAATTGAAGACACCTTTAAAATAAGCAACAGTGTATGAACAGCAGTAGTTAAAGAAATCTACAACAAAAATAATCTGAGGAACAAAGAAGAAGAAGAGTTGGCTTTTCTACCCCACTTTTCTCACCCATTTAAGGGGACTCAAAGCAGCTGACAAAGCTTCTCTATTCTTCTCCCCACAACAGAACACGTTGTGAGGTAGGTGGGGCTGGGAGAGCTCAGAAGAGAGCTGTGACTAGCCCAAGGTCATCCAGCTGGCTTCATGGGGGAGGGCAGAATCAAACACCATATTCCCAGATAAGAGTCTGGCTCCCTAACCACTACACCAAACTGGCTCAAGAGGCTTGGAATAGAGATGCACACTAAGATGAGCATGGTGGTTTGATTCAAATTCAAGCCAGATCAGACTTGCTCGGTTCAAAACTTGGACAAAGTCAGCCTGCTGCCACACCTAAACTGCCGAAACTCTTTTAAACAGCAATGCTAATGAATTAAACTGAGAAATTTGAACAAATTTGAGTGGGTACCCTTGATTTGGTTTGAGTTTGAACTGACCTCTCCAATCTATAATTATAGATTACATCTTATAGGTCTTTTACTTGGTTGCTGTTATATTCACTTAACTTAGGGGTTGGCTCTAGCAGACAGATTTTCCTTTCTTTTCTTATCATTCCTGGAACATGTAGTGTGATTTCTTATTTATATTACAGATAAAGGATCAACAACACGTAGAAAACACACATACCGTACATGTTTCAAAGTGACAAAATGTCACGCGGAAGCTAAATTCCACGTGGAGAACTCTTTTCTATAGCCATCACTAGTGGCATATATTCTTATGATCACTGTGGCTATAACTCTCTCATAACTTCAGTTGCCATCACAAATGTTCTGTTGTAGCGTGAATGCTTTCAGACTTGGGGAGATTTTGTTTAAGCAAAGCTGTTCAATCATCTATAGTGAGAAGTGGTGTTTTTTTTTTTTTTGCATTTTAATGTAAAATCTTCCCAGGTATAATAGATAAAAACAAGCTCAAGAAAATAGTATTCAGCCCAGCGTAAATATTGACAGCTATTTGTATCTAATTGGTATGAGATTATACCCTGAAAATATGACCTATTGGAAACTTCAATGAACAGAGAAAATGTTGATTGAAAGATAAAGCAGTTTTGGAAATCAATTGGAACTCTTAAGCCAGAGTTAGACACACAAACACAAAAATGAAAAACAAAAAATCACTCTCCGCTTGGAAGTAGTCCTTGAAAGATTTTCATCTCACCCAAGGTGGCTGTTCTACCTGATTTCTCTCCTTTTGGGCTGTGTTTACACCTAAGTTTTAATTCAGCTTCAGTCCACTTTCAGAAGGGAAGAACACATCAGAAAAGGGAACAGTTGTTTTATTTCTGCATTATCTAACCCAAAGTTGGATCTTCTGAGTTAGATAACGCTGAAAGAAATTGTCTTGTCCCTTTGCTGATGTGTTCTCTTGTTCCGAAAGTGGCCTGAACACAGCACTAGAGTTCCATACTGGCTGCTGGATCACACAACCTGAGTTTGCCTCAGTATTTCAAATTATCCTGCCCTCACTCACCTCACAAAGAACTCACCCTGTCTTTTTACGTTTGGCAGCCCTGGGGAGAAACTGAGTGAAGAACCAGTTGGCTGCTTGTTTTTTTTTTTTTTTTTCAAACTGACCGGATGCCTCAGAGGCACGTGAGAGAACTCTGGGTGTATCCAGGCATGCACAGTCAATGCATGGGCATCACACCTGATGCCAGATCCTGTGTAGTTGCAGTGCGTTATGCCACGGCTACTTCAAATTTACCTACTGCGGAACGATCAACACTTGCGCCATAGTATAATGTAAATTCGAATGTTCCCACCAGTCTGGACAGGACTGCGAGAACAGCGAACGAGAGCGGAGCCTGCAGCTCAGTTCTCATTGGCTGCCTCTTCCCATGTGACGTGCATCTCATCAGATGCACCACAGAGGTCCCGCAGCCACTGAGGAGGAAGCTGCAGGTCTCCGTTGGGAGTGGAGGCAAGGAGTTGTCACTTAGCAGCAGATAAGCTTCATATTTTTTATATTTGCGGATTTAATCCGCTAATCTGGGAGCTGCCTCTGTGTATGTGTGTGTGAAGGGTTATTAGCAACTTCTGGAGGTGCTGAGTTGGGGACATATGTCCCTATTCGCTCTCTTAAAACTGAGTTTGCCACCATCATCGTAAGAGAATCCCCTTCTGCTCCTCATTTCAAGGCATACCAAGCTACGAGCCCTTTACCTGCAGGCTGTGGTTGTCATCATGTTTATAAAAAGAAGGGGTAGTATATGGGACTGGAACTAAAAAGAGAAATAACTAATTGGTCTTTCCACCCTCTCCCTGCATTACACTCTCCTGTCTTAGCCTTGAGCACAGAAGATATGAGTGTAGGCTTCTGCTGTGCCATTCTTCCCTGGGATCTAGAACCTTGACTAATTACTTCTTTCCCTTCCACCTTTTCCACCTTTCAATTAGAACTAGGGGTGTGCAAGAATGCAATTTTCGACATTTGATTCAATTCAAATCAAATATTCGAATATCTGAATTATTACGAATAAAGAAAAATGAATGTCTAGGATATTCAAGCCGATACAAATACATTTTTACCTATTCCTTAGAATATTTGATACATATTGAATGATACAAATCTCGTACACATCTGTACGTATCCCATTTTCACCCCGTATGCATCCCGTTTTCATCCCTAACGTATCCAGATGCATACAGATACGCAGAAGATGCAAATAGATACATAGGCGATGTGTATGTATCTGTACACATACAAATGTACGAATTATTAATATGAATAACTCAAAATATTTGTATTTGTACAAATAATAAAAACAAATGTCTGGATGTTCGATTCATATATGAATGTCTGAATTCATCTGAATAATGAATATTTCGAATATTTGTGCACATCCCTAGTTCGAACACAAACAATACATTACAAAATGAAAATATGGTTCATTGCCTGGAATATCAGAGACTCCCTGTGGTTCTTTATGTGATCCATAAAACAAACCATTCTTCACATCCTTCATGCTGTAGGTATTTTTCATATTTGGTTCTCCTTTTGGTATACATTTTGCTATAGTTCTCTAGGAGATATCTCTGTATGTATGTGTGTTTGTGTGTGAGTGGCCTTTTCCCTTCAGAAAGCTTTCATCAAATGATTCAGTTAGCAAAAATAAGTTGTTTCATTTTATTTTTAAAACCCACTTTCCATGATGACTTTCTTCATTTGCCTCTTGCTGGCTGAACGCAAGAAAACATTCAAAGAAAAGCAAAGGCCTGTCCATTAAGAGCACATGTGACACTGCAGTTTTCCAGAAACGTTTTAAACACTAGCACAAAGAGTGCCTTGTGCGAACTCTTCTGCCTGTGGAAGTTTGAACCGGTTGGACAGCTGGCATGGTTGATCCTGAAGAGTGACTCCGAAGTGACTCTGAAGAGGCTCCGAAGTGACTCCGAAGTGGCTCCGAAGTAACTCCAAAGTCATTGCGAAGTTCACTCCGAAGATGAGCACAGACTTCAAAATGACTTTGAAATGACTTCGAAGTCAATTCGAAGTGGCTTCAAAGACTGCCCCCCCCCTGCCCCCCAAAACACCTGGGTTAATGGACCAACCCCTTGGGGGTCGATCCAGATTCCCCACATGGGTGCAAAGCTGTTTCCACAGCAGGGGTGTTAGCACCCATTGCTAATGGGTGCTACACCTCCCGTGGAAACACATTGGGTGCTTCCCTTAATCCGGATCTACTAGATCTGGATTAAGGAATGTACCCGTTCCTTAAATCCAGATCTTCTTAGATCCGGATCTAAGGGCTGTAGTGGAAAAACACCCCTAGATAGAATTATGCAGTGAAGTACTGTCCATTTCCGTATCACAAAACAGTGAGATTTAGGAGCTCTTCTCAGGTGAAGTTGGAGCAGCTATTCCATTGGGTACAGGAGAAGAGAATACAGGGCTTTTTAAATTTGTGCTCTGAAAAGATTCCCTCCATCTCACTTTTCTCATGCCTTTTTAGACTACGGGCCTGATGGCAGATATTTACTAATATTACACGTGTAAGTGGGAGCCTTTTAAATGTTTGAAGGAGGGGAAAAATCAATGTATTAATTAATGGCAAAGTTGAATAAAGAATAGGTAGAAGTTCTTTGCTTGGCTCTTCAAAACACGATATCTTTACTTAGAGGAAAAGGTATGTTTATGGAAAGAACTCAAGAAAGAACACTGCTAAAGATGTGCCAAACCAAGTTCTAGGAGGATCAGTTCATAGTAAACCAAATGTAGCCAGTGTTCAGTTTGTGCAATGGCCTCTCCTTTTAACTCTCATGCTGCTGCCTATCCACGCCAGCCTGAAACACATTTATGCACCATGCTAAGCCAATCAGTCAACACTAGATACATGGAAGTCCCACTTGACTAGTCAAAAGCTCTTTATGCTTGCCTGGGCATTCTGTGACTGGAGGACTGTAGCTCCCCTCTGCTGGTTAAGCATGTGAACATGCACAGCTCCATTTCTGGGAAGGCCTTCAATGCAATTGGTCACATGGGTTTGTCAAAGGTCAAAGCGGAAGGCTTGGGGATGTGAGAACAGAAAGAGGACAGGGTTTGATTCAGTAGCAAACCTTAGAAACTGGGGGTGTTATCAGTGTAGGGGTTCACTTCAAACGTGATCCATCACATCCCTAATACCATCCTTTGGGATCTTTAAATTATGGACCTTTCTGCACTTCCTGTCCCATCCAGGATGGGAATAGTGTGTTCCCACTGGTGTGCACTAGCATTCACATTTATGAATGCTAGTGAACACCATTCCTTCCCCCCACGAATCCACAGACCTGTCTTAGGTGGGGATGCTTGTCTGGGCACTACCATCTTCTTCCTGGAGGCTGGTGCAACTGTATGTGCATGTACGCCATCACCAGGACAATGGGATGCACCATGTATGTACACTTATGTTTGGGGTCATCTGAGGTGCTGACATGTTTGTGTGGCACCTCAGATGACCTGGCCAGCACCACAGAGATGTGAATGGGCTTTATCAGAGATAGCAAAGGCTGTCTCTGGTCAAGGTAAGTCTACGTGTAGAGCACGAAAATGTTAATTTGTGTGCAGTATTCTCCTGTATGGAAGGGGACATTTCTGAGCTGTAAATGGCTCCTTCAAGTGCAGATGCTCTGTCCCAGAGGGTACTTTGTGTAAACTATGGAGCCGAGTTCAGAAAGGCCCCATATCTCATCTCTCCCATGCTTAAATTGTGTTTGAGACTGTTCCCTTTCTGCACTGGGCCTTATTCCCAGAATAGGAAGGCATGATTCTGCCACCATTGTATGCACTTTAGGAATCAGAAGAGCAAGGCATACATTATAAGAACTTGCATTCTAGTGTGATTTTACAATCTAAAAGTAGGGAATCACGAGGCAGCAGCACTGCTGAAACTAATGTGGTGTGCACTTATTCCTCACTTGTAAAGCAGAATAAGTAGAAGCTCTGGAAGATCCATCCTGAGCTTTCTAAACATAGCAAGATTTACCTATTTATTTACATTTTTATCTCATCCTGTACCCAAAGATCTCCGGGTGGAGTGCAATATTAAAAACCAAATACACGTATAAGAAATAAATATACTTAAAAAATACAGTGCCTGAAAGTGGGAAGGAGAAGCTGTTTACTTGTTTCACCAAAGGCCAGGGCAAAGAGGTGCGTCTTTAATGCTCTCCTGAACATGTAAAGTGAAGGCGCCTGACTCATCTCAGGGGGAGATTATACCATAATCTGGATATTAGTAGCAAAAAGTATTCATACCTGCGTAATTTGACTGTGTGCACACCAGGATAAATCCGAAGGCATTTGACCTTTGTGGAAAAGTACCATATATCCATCGTTTATTTTGTAAAAGAAAGGTATTTATTGTTTCAGATCTGCTTTGACACTTTTCAGCTTTCTTCTTCCTCATGCTTGTCATTGCCATATGCTTTTCCAAGGCATTCAGTTGTGTTCTTAACCTTCCCCAAAGAAAAATACTCATATCAGTCACTCACCATAGATCACAGTAATACAAAAATTACAGGTCAGTGAAGTTCTATTTCATCCTTTTTTCTTCTCTCATGGAATCTCTGAAGTGAAATCCAACAAGATAATTCTTTCACGTTTATAGATGTGGCAGAGCTGGGTAAGCGGAAGAAAGAGTAACAATATGAACCAGCAAGCCTCTCCTTTTGTAAAATATTCAAAATATTCAGTTCTATCCAGGCATGATGAGCCACAAGACTTCCCACTATGTGATAGAACTATCCTTGGGACAGAACACATGCAGGATATGGGACCAAAATATTATCCTGTCTCTTAACAGTTTCCATCCACTTGAAAAATTCATTGAATGCATTTATCTACTAAGAATGATCTGCTCCTAAGAGAAAAAAGCAAGAGCCACCATCTTTACTACTATAATGTTTTGTTTTCCGCTGAACTACTTGAAGGTTTCAATGAAGCAAAATGCTTCAGCTCAGTAACCCTTTCCGCACTCATTGGTGATCTAAATTAAGTTTCTCCTTAATCCAGATCATGGGCTTCCTGATCTGGACATTAATGTGGATCAGGGAGGCTGTGCCCCAGGTGGCCCAGCTTTGGCTGTGCTAGACAGAGCCAGATATGGATTAAGGAGGCCCTTAATCCAGATTTACTGTAGAACTGTTTAATGGGACATACAACCAAACCCAAGGGCCTTGTTCCAGAGCACAGGAGGCATGCAGACAGCAATCCTCCATGATCCAAAATTACCTGGTGCAATAGTGGCCCACTAAAAAGCATACCTCTTGAGGGGCCTATTCACACTACAGCCTCTGGTGAAGAATTAGAGAACTTCTGGTGAAGAGCATCCGCAAGTGGAGTAGTCTGTTACAGCCTCCAAGTGTGTCCTGCCTCACCAGAAGTTCACTAATTTCACATTCACATTTACCAAAATCTTACCTTTAGTGTCCAGCAATACAACCATCCACACCTCTTCCGGTGCTCCAGGGTTGTCTGAGGTGCCGCATAAGCGCACTAGCACCTCAGACAACCATAGACGAGACTGCATGTGTGCAGAGCGTCAGCATCATCATGGCAACACTAGCACTCCAAGTGTGAGCACTAGACAATACTGGTTAGTTGCACCCCTTTCCCATCCAGTGGATGGGAAGGGAAGTGCAAAAATGCCCCAGGCTTTGAGGCTAGGGACTGTCTAGCATCACAGTCATTGGGTGGAGCAGGCCAGATCAGTGCTGTCAGTGCAAACAGTGCTGATCAGGCCCATGTCCCCATGTAATCTAGATCAGCAGGTCTCCATGTAATCCATACAAGTAGGATCCACTGATATGGAATACCACACAGTAAGTACAGATAATGCCAATAAGAATATAAGAACATAAGAGAAGCTCTGCTGGATCAGGCCACAGCCCATCTAGTCCAGTACCCTGTCGCACACAGTGGCCCATCAAATGCTCATGGCATCTCAAACAGAGACAAGGACAAAACTTTTCCTGCTCTCAAATCCCAGCAAATGGCCTTAGAAGTGTCCTGCTTTCCCCTTCAGCCTGAAAGATGTACCTAGGCATCCATTCTAGTAGCCATTGATACATCTGACATCCATAAATTTATCTAACTCTACCTTAAAGCCATCTAGACTGGTAGCTGTTACCACCTCTTCTGGCTGCAAATTGCATAAACCAATGACCCTCTGGGTGAAAAAATACTTCCCCTTGTCGGATCCGACTCTCCTACTCATCAGCTTCATAGATGCCCCCTGGTTCTAGTGTTGTGTGATAGAGAAAAGAAATTGTCTCTATCCACCTTTTCTCTATCATGCATAAATTTTATATACTTCAGTCAGGTCCCCTCTTAAATGCCGTCCCTCCAGACTGAAGAGGCCTAGACGTTGCAGCCTTGTTTCGTAAGGCAGGTGTTCCAGACCCTTAATCATTCTGGTTGCCCTTTTCTGCACCTTTTCCAGTTGCACAGTATCCAATGTTTTTATCTGAGGGAACAGAAGGAACTCAAGCCAATATTCTGGACATCTTGTTCATAAATGATAAAAGCTGGATCTACAGAATTTGGCATCAGCAGAGGAGCCTCCCATTGGTAGGATTATGTCTTCTGTCCTAAGTTACGGTTTGATTACCTTCTATCTTATAATAAGTAATAATTTTCTGAAGAATTATATACCTTTTAATACAGCTTTTCTGTTGACTCTATAAAAATGCCGATTTATGTTGATTAGTCCTTACAATACCAGCTAGTATAGAAAAGAACCAGTGCTTCAGATTAACGGGTAGGTACAGAGTTATAAATAGAACTCAATCCTTCCTGTTAATAGAGGATAATTGGAAACATCTTACACTTTCTAGTTTAAAAGCATTTTCTTAGCATTTCTTCTCTGAGGCAACTCCACTGAGGATAGATTTTTTAAGATGTGGTTTTTTATATATATTTTTATGCCAAGTATTTTTCCTTTGCAACTAAGTTGTCCCCCCCCAACTGATATTTTTTGTACATAATTTTTTGAACAGAATGATTTCAACTCACCCCTCCACATTTAAAAGAATGTGCCCTAACTTTCCAACTTCAGAGCTCTTTCCTTAACTGCACAGTTATGGTTATGATGGAGTATTTTCTGATTATAGGCACTTAGAATTTATTGCTTGTGGATGAGTGGTATTTTTATTCTTTACCCTAGGGCTTACATCTGGCACACCTCCCAGTAGTTGTACATACATCCCTATATTTCCATTGCAGTTTTCGTGGATGAGAATTGAAGATGGCATTTACCTGGTACTTTGAGTTTTACTTCCTGTTTGAGACTGGTAGTGATTATAGTTGTCAAGGAAACATCAGGGATTCTCTGAGCTAATTTGGACAAATGCCTTAGGAATTGGGAGAATGTGAGACCTTGTCAAAGGAGGTATAGAGCCAGCTACACAACCCTAACCCTATACAGTGATGAGGCCTTCTCATGGCATGTGTTTCTTCAAGCAAGATTTCTTCCATTTTTTAATGCTACAAAATTATAGGGAGTTCCTTTCCTTTTCCTGGAGCCCTGGTCACATGAATCCCAATCAGGTTGGCCTATTAATGAATTCAAATTTAATTTGTACAAGTGCTGGTTAGATGTGGATCGATAGAAGCCAACCCCTCCTTTGGCTGCATTGGTCACACATTTCTGCAGAGGTCGGCCTGACATTCCTCCACAAAGCCCTTGGCTCCCTGCCCCTTTTGCTACATCACATCTATCTCATTCCTGATTGGATGCCGTTCATGTCACTCAAGGGAGGCGAGGGTGTGTGTTTGTAGTTCTTTTTAAAGCCTCCTCCCCA
Organism: Aspidoscelis tigris stejnegeri; assembly: GCA_023333525.1. Lineage (NCBI taxonomy): Eukaryota > Metazoa > Chordata > Lepidosauria > Squamata > Teiidae > Aspidoscelis > Aspidoscelis tigris. The sequence goes on along the minus strand of JALMGA010000019.1, from coordinate 10,306,419 downwards.
CACTCTTCCTTTTTTGTGTGCTTCTCTTCTCTTTGTAATTAATTATTTTTTTTAAAAAATAATGAAAATAAAACCTGAAGAGAGGGGGAGGTCCTTCACAAACTCTGCACGTGCTGATTGGCCAAAGGAAATACTGGGGACCACCCACCACAGCACTGTTCTGCCTCCTTTAGTCCATCCCACCGCTCACACATGCGGAAGTGGAAGCCAGAGTGGAATTCCAGACCAGCCTCAGTCCATGTCAGTGCTGGTTAAAGAGGACTACGTATTAGGATGGACTAATGGCTGTAGGCTGCCCAGCAATTCATGTTAGCTTAAAATCGTGTGAATTACACGTCCTGCTGGATGACTCATGTCATCCTAAAACTCGCGTTTGATGTCCTGGGAGATGTCCTGTCTGGTTTGAAGATTGGTGAGCTACAAGCATAGTCCCTTTATCTTTCACAATCTCATTTCTACCAGAAAATACCCAGACAGCTTCTTCCCTGGTCTCGGTCACTGGAATCCATGTGACAAATGAACCATCTACACAGTGTAACAATCCTTTGGGAAAACCATTAGATTTGTAAACTTTTTAATTCTTCTTTATTTCTTTTAATAGCTGATGCCCTAGTTTCTGCCTTTGAGCTTTACTTTTGTCTGTAGCGAGGGGTGAAAATAAAGCAAGCTACATTTTCAGTTCTCCCCTTTGCTCCTTTTAGCAGTATACTTTTTACGGAAAGGAAGAAAAAAAGTCTCCATTAAATCTGTTTGAATAATAAATGATTGAAGCGATACCTCTGGCCCCTTTAACCTCCTGGGATAGACTTCTTTCGGCAGCTCTGCTTCTACTGTTGTATAAATAATCAAAGCATTATGGAAATGGAAGACCTCTGTGGTATCAAGATCTACAAATATTTATCTGGGAGTCGTATTTCTATTTATCTTTCAGAGTACGTAGCAAAGAGGAGGTGTTCTTAAGAGCTGAATAGGAATTTGTTGTTGAGTTGTGTAAATTAAGATGGGGTTTCTGGGCAAGTTCCAAGAATTTATGTGGGCATAAACATATCTTCTCTCTTCTTTTGCATTTGATAAGTGAATGGCTTCTGTCCCTGGATGGTGCTTCCATTCATATACACACCTAGTAAATAGCCAATTACGGGGAGGGAAGTACTAGTAGTAGAAGAACAGAAGAGGAAGAGGATGATTGTAAACATAATGAAGGAAAAGGGATGTTTTGGTGGTGGGAAGCCCCAACTTTGATACAACCAGCTGATACATTTCCATGCTGTTCCTCCTGACAGTTTATCTCCTGATCTGTAGATTCTGTTGACAAAAGCAGATTGACTTGGCTTTTGCTGGTGAAAAATGGCTGGACAGAGTTGGCTTAGGGGAAGGTTTTATACAACCATTTTGTATCCCCACCCTTCCGCTTGACGATTCCAAATACCCTCAGATGTGACTTTCTCGTGCAACAGCAAGAACAGTCACAGAATTGGGGTGGGATGTGGGCGTGGTCTGTAAGGATCCCATCTGCCTGGCCAGGGGTCCTGCTCATTCTTTATTTGGTGAGAAGAAGCATTTCTATTTTTATTTGTTTACCACCTTTCCAAAAGAAAATTTTGCCCAAGGTGGTTTGCAACGAAGAGAAAATATAAAATGCAAAGTAATAATCAAAACATAATACATTTATAAAAAATTGCACATCATACAAAACTTTTTAAAATAAGCCAAAACGCAAACACAAATTGGGGCAGTTGAGGCCTCAACTGACCAAAGGCCCCAATCCATTTCCATTTCTGTTTTCTATTTTTTTATACTGCCCTTCAGTTTACAACAAACAAACAAACAAAAAAGCAAAATGGTTCATTATTAAATTTATATACTGTAAAAAATACATAATAACACTTCACGCATTACAAAGTTGTACGTTATAAAATCACCCAAAACTGTGGGGGACAGGTAACAGGCACTTCAGTGCAGCAGAGGCCTTTTCACACAAGGGAATTCTGGATGGGTCTATTACAAGGTGGAATGGGGCATTTGCTCTTCTGGGGCAGGCGGTTGCGTTCTGACCCGCCACAGCTGTGTCAACGCGTCGTAGACGCATTCGGGGTTCAGAGCACAAAAATGTTCTCTCCACCCGTTCAGCCCATCCCGGGCCATTCCCAGCTGTACTGGAGGGAAAGTATTTGCATGGTCTTCCTCCGTGACAGCTGGGTACCTCCTCTGGGTTGCCACTATTGGCTCCTATGGAGCCAGGGGTGGGCAGCCCTGGTGCCTCCTTTCCCGGGGGTCCCGCCTGCTCCAGGCGTAAGAATAATCTTTATGATCCTGGTTTTGTTGTAATAGTTGTAGGGTTTCTAAGTTTAAATTAGTCAAAATTTTATACCATGCAACAGAGTACAGTTGTTAGGCAAACTATAATAAGTTTGTATATAAGAATAAAAGAATATGGATGATTTTCCACTGTCACTAGAAGTACCCATTAAGTACCCATTAATGGGTACTTAATGGCATTAATGTACCCATTAATGGGTACTTAATGGCATTAATGTACCCATTAATGGGTACTTAATGGGTACTTCTAGTGACAGTGGAAGAACACCCTATGTTCAATATAGATTTGATTAATATATATGTGTGTGTTGTAAAGTATAAGAACATGTATATATTTGCAATATTGAAAATAAAATTTGGGGGGAAAAGTAATGAAGTTCAAAATGCTGTGGGGAATATAGACTAAGATTAATGTTTCCTAAGGTGAAAAAATATATACTTGATTAAGCATAGGTTGATGTGAAAATTAAATGACCAGTTGCAATAAAGGCTTCTAGATATTTTAGCTCTGTTACATGAACAGTAGCAACTCCATGTTGTGGCATTCTTAGGCTACACCTTCATTATAGAGTAAAGGGCACTTGTGAGGGCCACAGGACAGCCCGTCTATGTTGGCAGTTATGGAAACTTGGCCTCAATAAAAATGTTTTTGCTGCATGATGGAGACACATCCTCATCCTTCATTTGGAGTTTTGGCTTTCAAGTTCTGTATCCAAAACGAAAAGCACAGATAGGGAGAAAAATAAGACAGTCCAATTAACACCACTGGAGGTAGGTAGGCACCTCCAAATGGTCATGCTGGAAACTTCTTTCTGGCCTTGTTGTTGCCTCCAAGGGCTCTTTGGAGGCAACTTTATATTCAATCAGAGTATTAAGACATCTAGCTTCTCCTTTCTGGCAGCTCTTGAGTGGCAGCGGTTTGACAGAGGTTTCATCAGCTTTACTGGGTTAGTCAAGATGTTTTTAATTGGCTGCTCCTGGAATTAAACTTGAGATCGTATATATTGTAAACCTTATATACTTATTTATTTATTTATTTATTTATTTATTTGTTCAATTTCTATGCCGCTCCTCTCCGAAGACTCGGAGCGGCTTACAACAAGTCAACAATAGTAAAATAGTTAAAACAATGACAGTTAAAAACAAAACAATAACGCCAAAACACCCACCCTCATACCCACCCTCATCCCTATACAGTAGGGATGTGCACAAAAGTTTTTTTGGCATTCGATTCAGAACGAATTGAATGTTTGGAAATCCGTATTCATACAAATAGATCACATATCTAAAGGAGCGCCTTCTCCCGTATCGACCTGCCCATGTTTTAAGATCTGGAGGGGAGGCCCTTCTGGTGATCCCTCCGCCTTCAGTAGCTAGGCGGGTGGGCACCCGGGAGAGGGCCTTCTCAGTAGTGGCCCCCAGGTTATGGAATGGTCTCCCCCTCGGGGTGCGTCAGGCCCCTTCTTTGTTCCTATTTAGGAAGGCGGTGAAAATGTTCCTCTTCACGCAGGCCTTTGGTTAAATGTTCCACACACTTCCCCCATTGAAAATCACTGTTGCTTTTAACTATTTTTGTATTTTTCTAAAGTTGTATTTTTAAACTTGTTTCTGATTTTATGGTTGATATAATCTTTAAATGTCTGTTTTTAAATGTTGTGAGCCACCCAGAGACCCTCAGGTATGGGGCGGCATATAAATGTAAATATAAATAAATAAATAAATTTGAATGTGATAAAATTCTATTCGATACAAATCTGTTTGCACGAACATTTGATACATACCTGATACAAACAGATACGTATCTGATCCAAATAGATATGTATCTGATATGAACAGATAGGTATCTGATATGAACAGATAGGTATCTGATATGCTTTCCCAGCTTAACGAATGTCCGAACTATTCATTCAAATGGTTGGAAACATTCAGATTCATTTGAATGTTAGCATACAAATATTGTAACATTCGATTCAAATTCAAATGTCTGAATTTGGCCGAATTTCAAATGTTACAAACATCTGTGCACATCCCTAGTCCTTACTACACAGTGACTCCTCTAACTGCCCCATGAGGAGTTGATTCCATATCAGTACAAGTCACAATTAGTTTGTGTTCTGATAGCATTAACTTTCTTACATATCATGCTGTTTTAGCCTGCATAGAATTTCCTAGTATCTCATAATAGTTCATCAGTGAGCTTCTTCACTGTGACAATTCATTATGCAACAGTAAAGTATATGGACAATGTGAGACAATTACAGTTGTTTTCTGTTGTTGTTGTTTTCTCTCGGAAAGAATTATTTAAAAAGTAAAGTTTGATAAATTGTGTGTTTTTGGATCCTGAAATATAATTACAAATTATAAAAGCACAGTTACTGCATGTTATCTGCTGACTGACACTGCTGACGTCTTCTAGAACAAGGATAATTTAACACATGGTGGTCGAAGTCAGCTGTTCTTTCACAGAGCCTGACTTTTTACTCATACTGAATCTGTTATTAGATACGGGAAAGTGTGAAAAATGTGGATATTCCAGAGACGTAAGGCTTTTCTGCATAAGCCAAATATTGCACTGCGTCAATATCCACAGTGTGAATTCCATGTTATTGGCCTCTCAATGATTTAAGTCTGGCATCTAGAGTAAGTTGCTTCCCTTGGAGAAGAAGGAAATTTGGTCTACTTTCTTTCTTAGCCATGGGTCTCCCTTGAGTAGTGAATAACAGCTGTGCTGTGTTTTGCGCAATTATATCAGCTGGCTTTATGCTATAATCATCTCTCTATGAGGGAGTGAGCTAAGAGCTCAAAGTTAATTTGAGATATGGTCAGTGATAATTTTCTCCCCAATGTTCAAACATAGGTTGAAGTTTAGGCAGTTTTTCTAATAACCCGTGGTCAGAAGTATTGTGCAAATATGTAGCAGGAAAAAAATCCCCCACAATGATTATTGCGGTGTGGCTACAAGAGAGGTAAAGAGCTAGTTAATAGTACTCTTGTATAAAATACAAAAGAATTCTGAGGATGGTAGAAGGGGGAAGCAGAAATAGAACGGTGCATGAAATAGAGAGGCATGAATTTGATAGGTTTTACCATCCGAAAGGATCTTCTGGGATCATCCTTGCTGACCTTTGTTGACACAGGTCACTACACTTTTCTCCAGTTGTTTTTAAAATTCCTTCTTTCTCTGTATGCATCTATAAAGCTTTTTTGCACTTGGAAGATGGGAACAGCCCCATTTCTGTGTCCTGAAGTGCTCAAGTATTTCTACACAACTTACTTCACCAGTTTATTTCAAGTTCTTATTTTGCAAAGGAATGAGGGAAAGAGGCAAAAAGCTGCTTGTTCCAAAATGGTAGTCATCTATAGACCCTTTTCTTCACTGGGTCTCATTCTGGACTTTGTCCTGGAATAGAGACCTGTAACTGTATGTCACTCTGCTGCTATGGAAATGCTAAAACCCAGAGTACTGATGTAACATATAGACCAGTGGTTCTCAACCTGTGGGTCGCGACCCCATTGGGGGTCGCGCACCCATTTCGGCGGGGTCGCCAAAGCCTGCGCAGGCCCCCCCGCATCCCCCCCGCCGTGCCGCTGCCACGCCGCTGCCGCTTTGAGGGGAGATCGGCGGCGCCAGGCGGCGATGGTGGTGAAGGGCGCCGGACCCGCACCGACTGGTGCCTTGCCGCCAGCGCCCTTCGACCGCTAAAATCTGGCATTGCCAGCCCCCCAAGGAGGAGTTCCAGGTTGGGGGGGAGCAAACGCGACGCCAGCGGCCCTGGCCCCACCCCGGCTCCGCCCCTGGGGTCGCGGAGGCTTGGGGAACCTCATTTTGGGGTTGCGGCTCTCCAAAGGTTGAGAGCCACTGATATAGACAATGGCCCTACTCACACCTTTGCTTCCCTGGGAAAGCAACCCAGGGAAGTGAAGATGGAGGATGGATCCAGTGTTTGTGCTTTGGAATGCCGGATCCACTCCAGACTTAGGTGGTACTTCCACAAACACGGGCTAAGTGCACATTGCCTCATCATTGGATGTGATCCCTTTGCTGTGCCAGCAGTGCCAACAGTCATGCGTGGCACTGTTGCCACAGCAACTGATGGTCACCATGTGCACCTGCACCACCTAGCAGCACACTCTGTTCTCCCCAAAGAGATGCAAATGGAGTGCACTGGGCTTTACCAGTCTGTGGCTAGTACATTTGTGGAGCACAAGAATGTGCACCACAGCTATCCCATCCAGGGGGTGCTGCAGCATGCATGGCGACACTTCTGGGATGGAGGCTTCTCTGCAGTACATATGCCTGGTCCTGATCGCCGGCAGGATAATGGCTTGATTTTGTCCCTTTTCCCAAATATTCCACCCCCATTTCCCGATCGCTTGATTTTCTCTCTTTTAAGCTTGCTGGGCATTCTCATGGTTCCTGGTGGAGCGGAAGTGCGCAAAACTGTTCAACCGCCCAACTGCCGCTGAACCTCGTAGCGGCTTTGGGTTTTAAAAAATTATTTAAAATTTATTAAACTTAATCCCCCCCCCCATGCCTCCCAGCCCAGTCCTGGCTTTTTGTGCTGCTATGGGAGTGGGGGATGTGGCATTTGCAGCTGGTGGAGAAAGGGTGTAGAGGAGGTGGCATTGCTCTCCTGTGCCAAGGTTTGGCGTGGTTTGCATGGGGACAGCTGCATCTGCACCCAGCATGTGTCACTGGGAATGGCATGGGGATGGGCAAGTTTCAATCTCGGATCCGCTCCTCGTCCCATGCGTGCCCATTCCAAGCTAAACGGCTTGCATGGGGACGCGGCCACACAGTATAGACTCACTCTCCATTTTGGCCTGAAGTAGAATGTTGTTCTTTTCTTAATCTTTATTCCTCTGTTATACGCATTCTTCATGCCAACCACCCCCCTCCCAATGCATGCCGAAGTGGATATTTTCTGTCTTCAGCAGCAAAGCGTTACAGGCACTTTGTAGCTCTAGGCTGCTTTGTATGCACTTTGTTGGGTCATTGAAGCCACATGCAACAGAATCTGTGACAGAAAATTTGTGCTAACTTTAAAAAAGTCTTAGCCTTCAGCTTCATTACAGGCGTCTCTGACAGATGAATTGGTTTGTGGAGTTTCCACTGATTATGTTTTTACCACTGAGGCCAAGCAACTAAATGACGTGTAGCTCTTGGAATTTATTTTGAAATGAGTTTATCGAGTGGTCAGACAAAGGGAGAGTGTCTCTAATGCTCACACGCACACACAGGCCTCCGGCAAGGGCCACTTGACTCATGTAGACAAGACCAAAAGCAGGCTGGACAAATGCTGCTTGGATGGCCTAACTACAAGACCATGAAAATTCCGAGGCTCCCCAAACGACCCAGAAGCAAGCCAATTTTGGGAACCAGCAAAAAGTAGGCACTTCTGTTGCCACTATATTTCTGTATGGCGTCAGCAGAAGTGATCCTTGGTCCATGCCATGTTTGCTAAAAATTTATTATTTATTTATTTATATTTACATTTCTATATAAAACAATAATGTCTGTGGTGGGGAGAAGTTATACCACATTTAGCCAAAGGCCAGAGCAAAGAGGTGCCTCTTCACCACCTTCCTGAATGTATACAGTGAAGGAGCCTGATGCACCTCGAGGGGGAGATTATTCCACAGCCTGGGGGCCATTACTGAGAAGGCCCTCTCTCGAGGGCCTACCCATCTTACTATTGAAGGTTGTGGGACAACGAGGAGGGCCTCCCCTCCACATCGTAAGGCACGGGAAGGTCGGTATGGGAGAAGGCATTCTTTCAGATATTTGGGGCCCAAGTCATTTAGGGCCTTATATGTTAAACACCTTGAATTGGGCTTGGTAGCCATTTGGCAGCCAGTGCAGCTTTTTAAGACCAGTGTGATATGCATCCAGCCAGCTTTCCCAGGTAGCAACCTCACAGCCACATTCTGCACTAGCTGCAACTTCTGAGCCACCTTCAAGGGCAGCCGCATGTAGCGTGCATTGCAGGAGTCCAATCTAGAGGCTGCCAGAGCATGGTTGACTGTGGCCAAGTCGTCTCTGTCCAAAAAAGGCTTAAGTTGATGCAGCAATTGTAGTTGGGAATAGGCACTCTTGGCCACAGCATCCACCTGAGTGTCAATGAACTAGAACAACAGTAACAGTACCTGAAAGCAGAGGGGAGGCTGTTTCTTCAGTAAGGGCCTGAGTGAAGTGTATAAATGAACACAGTGATGATCTGGCACACTTTAAAGGCTATTCCATAATCTGGGGGCTACCACTGAGAACACCCTCTCACATGCCCTCCCAAGGGCAGCGGCACAGCCAAAAGTGTTTCAACAGCAGATATTAATACTGGTCTATCTGAATATTTTGGACCCAAATAATTTAGGGTTTTAGAAATTAATTTTAAAACCTTAAATTGGACTTAGTAACAAACTGGCAACCAGTTAAGCAGGCGGTGCTTTTACCAATCTCCCCCCACCGGAGGATTTAATATTGTGTTCCTGAAAATTCAATTTTATGTCATTGGCTCTTGGAACTACCTGCTGTTTTATCGTATTAATGAACCCCTGCTTGCAAAAGCCATGTGGATCATATGGAGGAGGGGAAACTGATGGGTCAGAATGAGAGGTGCTAAAAGTTGCACCAACTTTTCACCTGCAAACATTCCCCAGGGTATTGGGCTTTCAGCTGGGCCTGCTTTTGAGTTCAAGCTCTTCCAACCCGCAAGTGACCCAGTTCCTGTATTTGCTTTTAGAGTTCAGCCCCACACTGGGAACCCTGTGCTTTGTGTAGTCTGCACCTCTTCTGCCAGAGCCAAACTAAACAAAAGAATGAGAGATTTACAATTTGTGTTTTACTTAACTGATGGAAGATAATAGTCGATTCAAGGCTCCATGTCTATTTCTAAAATGTTTTTTAATCAAAATGGAGGTCTGAAGTTACAAAGAGCCCTGTGTTCACAATCAAGCCACGGACGGAATATGATCTTTATTTTAAAATGCAAAATTGTCAGTTTTGACGGATGTCTCCCCATGTATCTCAGGGAAGATTTATTCCTAGTTCCTAGATATGTTGACTTATATTGGCTGACACTTTGAAAAGTAGTCTGAAGCCTTGGATCATAGTTGTCCAGCTATGTTAGCTGGGATGAGTATAGCTGATGAAGATGGAGGCAGATGGAGACATTTACTGAGAATGACATTGCTGGACACACTTGGCATTGAAGCTTAATTTCTTTAAAGGCAATCTTTGCTCTCCTTCTCTGGATAGAGAAAATCTCATGTGTATTTGCATACACATGGCAGAAGGCAGACATTATACTTTAATGCATCCATCCTTAGCGTTCTACCAGTCATTTGCATCAACCACCCTGGGGATTAATTCTGGAGTTTAAGTACAGCTATTCTCAAAACATATACGTTCAGGAGTCCCTTGATAGTTTATAGTTTCTTTCAGTGCACGCTATAATGACAAAAAGTCTTCTTCGGTATTATTTATTTACAGCCTTTGCCCAGGTGCCCAGTAACTGAAGTTTTCTAGACTTAATTCCTGGTGGAAGACCCAAACACACTAGGACATAATAGCCTTCCAAAGGATCTCCCTCCCTCCCTCCCTCCCTAACAGGACAGCACCCTGAGGACGCTGTTTAAGAAGCAAAAGCCTGGGTAAAAAGATATATTTTCATCAGGAATCAAAAACTATACAATAAAGGTGGCTGGCGAACAGAGGGTGGCTGTTCTAGAGTCGAGTGGCCACAGCAGAAAAATCCCTCCTGCAAGTCCCTATGCCTAGTACCTTTGAAAGGGAAGGACTGCAAGAAGCCCCTCTCGCTGATTCAGGATTCAGCTTGTAGCGTGATCTTATTACCATTAGAACGCTTTGTTTCAGGTAAAGTTAAGCAAAAAGACCCAATGTTGGTGGAGCCTGATGTTTAAGTTCTGTTTTGCATTCAGAGGAAAGATGTGAACTTGGTGGTTCTGACATCTGCAGATTCAAGTTAACTTCTCTAATAATGTACTCCTTGAGGGACAGCATGAGCATTCAAAGTGACCAGTGGCTGTAGCTCTGCATAATAAAATGTTCCAATGCCCTTGAGCTGAGCTTGTCTTCTTGGAAACAGTCTGACATGATTTGTTGTTGCCTTCTTCCTGGAAACACACACAAACACAGACAGGCAGACACATACATATTCTAGTTTAGCCTCCAGTGCCTGATGGTCCCACGTAATGACCAAGGGGGCCCAGCTACACTTAGTTGTACATCACCTTACTAGGGGGTGTACATTAATGTGGAAAATATTGATCTCATAAGCTCAGAAAAGAACAGTATCGTCAAAGTGAAATATTTCACTTGTATAATAGCTATAATTTAAAGTGAAAGCACTGAGCACTTTCTAGTACAAACTGGAAACCATCCAGTATCTGATACTACATGAAAAAGGGGGAATTTGGTGCTACTAGTGCAAATTACCTACTACACACACTTATACCCACTTACATTGCAAAAAGTGCTGCTGAATTCTGTGATGATTATTCCTAAGTGAACATGCATGCAATTTTACTGTTAAATAAGTAGCAAGTATTTCTTTTCTTTTAAGTTTCCGATGATGGGAACGTTTGGAAAGGCTGTGAAACAGCTGCTGTCAAAAGCTTTGTGTTTGTGTGTTTTTAAAAGCCCTGTGCTTTAGATTTGAGTTTAGAATTTAGGCTAATTTTACCGTAACTGTTGAAAAACTATTGCAAAAATGGTTGTGCCTTGCCAAACTCCAAGCAGTTTCCTCACTAGTTGGTATACCAGACCAGCAAGTATATAAGGCACTTCCCTTCCACACGCTGGCATAGTAGCAGGCCTCCCTAGGACAGCATGAGCATGTAGAGGGGAAGTCCCTGGTATGTTTGCTGGTATGGCACACTAACAAGTGCATAATTACTCTTTGTCATTTCAGCAATCAGGAATCCTAACTTCTGAATGACCTTGGGGTTTTTGTCCACTAGCAAGTAGCACCCATTTGGAACCCGCTAGGCACCCAGTCAGTACCCAATTGGTACCCACCCATAAGACCTTATTACCACACAGACCCCATTAGGACCCCATCTGTTCACACCAGCATAAGGGAAATCCAGATTGAATGGTGTCCTCAGGCCCTTAAATCTGGTCTTCCGATGGAGACCTTTAAAGGTGTCTTCAATCCGGTCTTCAGCCTTGAAGACCAAATCTGTGGGCACCCGTTTGCTCTGAGATTGGGGCAATGGGGTCTGTGGGCAGACTTAGCAGCCACCATTTGTGGCAGGACAGCTCTGGCCCCGCTTCACTACTCACATCTTACGTAGTAGCCATGCACATCCTTCGTAGCTGCCTAAGTAAAGCACAGGCTGCATAGTTGTGATGTAGCCGTCTACGTAGATGGATCTATCTGTATAGCCGCTAAGCAGTCAGCCCTATGTAGATGAACTACACAGTTCGGCATCTTCGTAGATGAACTATGCAATTCAGCTTTGGAGTGTGTGCTGGTCTTCATAGCTGCTACATAACCTGCTACAAAACTTTACCTCTCCACCATGCCCACTGGATTTATTGAGGACCCCATTTCAAAGAATCCAGATCTTCTAAAATCTGGATTAAGAATGGTAAGTGGAGAAACACCGTTTGTTGACTTTGTGTAGGAAACAAAGCTAAGGCAACAGCTGTTTTCTGTGCTTTGTGTTTACTTGCTGTGCTTTAGGTTTATTTATGATTGCATTCTGTGAATCTTTCTAATCTGAATCCACATTACAGGAGGGGCTGATCTTGCTCTCTTTGCCATGAGCCAATTCCATTGTGGTTGTACTCTTGATTAAATTGTATCTGTCTACAGTGGATTTGTACTAAGGGCTGCATATGTTAAGAATTTTCCTTTGGACTGGAGGTCTGGTTTTTAGAGGCAGCTGCTTTAACCTGTTGCACCAAAATGAAACAACCCAAACAGATGTTGTTACATATCAAAGGGAAACATTTTATTGTAGCATAAACCTTTTATGGATGAGAATTCACTTTAGCTATTAAGCGTGCCTGCATGACACTTAGACAGAAAGCTTGGGATCAATATATGAATTCTATACTGGGTTGTCACTGCGTCTTCTAGTAAAAAAACTAGCAAGAATTTTGTGCATGCATGTACACAGACAGACAGACAGACACACACACCCCTCTGAATCAAAGTCCAAAAGGTCTTACACCCTTTGCTCATTTAATTCTCTACCACTTCTTCCTTTGCCTGATTTTGTTCTGAAAATGTGGCCATTAACATTTCTCCTCCTTCCCCTCCAATTTGGCCCAGTGGTTAGGGAGCCCAATGGTTGTGGCTGGAAATACTGGTTTGATTCCACACTATTCCACAAAGCCAGCTGGGTGACCTTGGGCTAGGCGCAGCTCTCTTTCTGAGCCCTCACAGCCCCACTCACCTCACAGGGTGTTCTGCTCTGGGGAGAGGAACAGAAGGTTTGTCAGCCACTTTGAGTCCCCTTAAATGGGTGAGAAAAGCAGAGTAGAGAAGCCAACTCTTCTTCTTCTTCTTCTTCCTCCTCCTAAGATGTTTCAGTCAGTGCATTTATAAAGGGAATTTTTGAAATGCTTTTCCCTCTGACTGCTCCTCAGGCTATTAAACATCACAATTAAAGCTCACGTAGTGCCAGTGTTTGTAATGTTTCTGTATGGAAACTTTCATCTTTGGTATTTTGTTTTTGTGATCTTTAGATCAGTTTCTGTCTAGATAAATCATTAATATGCTGCGTTGCAAAGAGTTTGTATATTTTTCAATTTTGCCATCTGTAGTGTGTGTGTTTTTAAATGTACTTTCACCTCCTACATGCAGATATCTTATATAGATGTTTATCAGTGATTGATGCAAGATGATTCTGTTCAGCTTCTTGCTTATCTGTATACTAAGCCGTACCTGCCACAAAATGTGGCCGTATACAGGTTATCAACAAACCAGCCACAAACATATGGGACCCTTTCTGCATGGTTCCCCCCCCCCCCCAGATTATAACCCAGAATAGGGAGCTGCCATCCACATGCTACTGCAGACTAGCAAGACTAGCAAGGGGACTCAAAATGGCTGACAAACCTTCTTCACCAGCATTTGGATGGCAGGTCCCTATTCTGAGATATAATTGGGAATTAAGCCCAATGCAGAATGGATCCATTATTTCATTTCCCATTCCATCCTTCTGTCCCTGGTTGTTCCACTTCCCCCTGACTTTCACACTCTAGACACGTAACAAACTTTGCTTTTCATGTCCTGTTTTGACATTTTTTTTTTCACTTTAAAAACAGTGTTGTGATCGGTGGACCCATCCATACTCACCCTTCTGGAGCTGTCCTGGGCTGTTTTTGCACGTACCTCTGTTAGTCCAGATTTAAAAGATCCAGGTCTTTGATATCTGGTTCTTGTTGAATCCGGTTCTTGAAGATCCACATTGTGGTGACGGCCCCATGCATCCGCATGGGCCGTCTAGCACCCGATTGCAATGGGTGCTAAAGGAGCCTGCCCTGCGGATGCCGTAGCACCCAACCTGAGGCTCTGATTAGGTCTGATTAGGCCTGAGCAGGAAGTTCTGTTGGTGGTGCTCCATGATTGACTGGCATAGCTGTCAGTTGGGTCACTTCCGGTTACTGTGGGCATGGTGGAGAGACGTGACTTCGTAGCTGCCTATGTAGCCACTATGAAGCTTGTGCTCGGCTTTGTAGACCACTACAAAGGACGTGTGGGCCTACATAGTGTGTGCATTGAGGGTGGTGCCAGAGCCATCCTGCTGCAAATGGCGGCCTCTAGGCCCGCCTCTGGACGCCATTGCCCCGGTGTACACGTGGATGCATGCCCTCTGATCTGGTCTTCATGGCAGAAGACTGTATTGAAGACATCATTAAAGGGTCTACAGTTAATCTGGATTTAAGGCCCAAAGATCCCATTAAGTTGATTTGGCCAGTGCTTTGGGTGCAGCTTGTTCAGAATGGGGTCCTAAAGGGGCCTTAAGGGGTCATTTGTGTGGAAGGTAGGCAACTGATCCATACCAATTGCATGCCTATTGTGTTCCTAATGGGTTCCTGACGTAGTCTTCATTGCTAGTGCAAAAACAGCCCTGGACATTCCAAGGAAAGTTCATCCACTCCCTTCAATGCCACCATCATGCTGCAGAATCTGGGAGCATCCAGCAGCATCCCTGATCTTTTGAAGCTGTGGAGAAGTAAAAACCTCTCCATAGCTTCCTCAGGAGCTGCCAGTGAGCTCCTGGAAACAGCATTTGCACCCTCTTCCAGGTGTGAACGCTCTGTGGGGGCAGGGTGGTGTGGAATCTTGCACTACTTCACAATCATCCTGGCAACATCCTGGCACTTGTCTGATGTTACCAGGGCCAGGGCCAGGGCAATCCAGCTGGAACAGGACTTTAAATCCACACTTAAAATCCTGGTGGTCAGATTTGGGACTGCCACAGCACTTGAGATGAGGAGCCATCCTGGTTCTTCCAGTCTTAACATTGTTATGGCGTCCCACAAAGTTAAGTGTGCAGAAGCCCTGTATTAGAGCTAGTGCCACAGTGACCCGTATCCTGATACCAGACTTGTTTGTCGTTGCATCCTGTATAAATTATCAGGTGAAATCTCCTGGGATTTTGCAGCTTTGCCATTGATTCTGAGATCCTTCTGGACCTTCCATACTGCCAACATTGGTTTTCTGGTGAGTTCTTCAAAGGTTCTTCCTTGTGAGAACCAAGTGAGGACAAAACGTGACAAGGGGAGCATGCATTAGTCACTTTCCAAGAATTTCCCAGGAAATGTTGCCAGGAGTATCACTATAATATCCAATTTGGGTGCATCCCCAAGCAATTTAAAGTCTGCTAAAAGTCTTCTTTCGCCTCTGAGTGCCCCCATGCCAGGGTTTTTAACGAGCTTCCAGCGCTACAAAACGAGGAAGACCCGCAACAAAAAAAGTGCCCTTTAAATAAGACTTTCAGCACTCTTTTTGGAAGTTGCGGGTTTTCCTCACAACATTTACCTTGGGGACGCTCTGTGGCAAAAGGGGCGGGGATTGCCGCCTACACACACAGCAATAACACAAGCAGCTTCCCTTTCTAAAGCTCAGAACTAAAGAGCCAGAATCGTGCAGAATTGCAACGTTGTTGCAATTGCTGTGGGTGGATTATTGCTACTGTGTGGGGTGGATTTTGACAGCAATAACAGGGAAAGTGGTGAGAGTGAATGAGCGATCGTGCAGCCACTAGCTGCAGCCACTGCCTTTGCCAGCACGAGAAGCCATTTCGGGGGGCGGAAGATTTGGGAGATGAACAGAGAACAGATGGCTATTTTTCCTTTGGACTTGTCATGGGTTGTCTTCCTGGTTGTGGCCGCGCCGAGCACAGTCCCTCCCCATTCCCACTCGCACTCTATCAACAAGAGCAGGGGCGGAGAGAAAAAGATGCGCTCAAAGAAAACACAGCTCCCATGGAGATGGAAGGTGCATTAAAAACGCGCATTTTGCTGAGCCTCATGTGGATGCTTATTCCTGATTTGCATGGCACTTTTAAAGTCCGCTTGAATAGAGTGACAGTAGAGGGACAGTAGAGAAGCAAATAAGTCTTTTGGGGACGTAGCCTTTGTCTTTGTTATATGTGAGGTGGATTAGTTTATCAAACAGAGAGGTTGGTTCACTACTTGTTCTCAGCCAATCCATCCTAGCTTCTAGGGATTCTAGTTTTCTCCTGATGCTTACACACTGATAGCTTTTTAATTGCTCTAATAGCTCCTTCATTTTTCAGTTCTGTTTTATGGACTTTAAAGCAAACACCATTCAAGGATGCTCCCATTTTTTACATTTCTGCAGAAATATTTCAGGTTTATCTTCATCCACAGTGCTGTAAAACCTTACCTGTCCTCAACACATTCTTAGAGGAAATTGTAATGATCTTTTTGCTCTCCTGAACTACTAATTTAGCACCCTGGGGTGCATTTCGTGTGGCCCTGCTATGTGAACGGTAGAGATAGTTTACATTAAGCAGCCTTATGAAAAAAATCTGTTTAGCAAGTGACTCCAACAAAGCAAAAAATATCTAATGCACATCTTGGTTTTTGTCTTACAGGCATTCCCATGCATTTCGACAGGAATTTATGGTATGTAAAACTCATTACAGGGTTTCTGTTTTGCTATCTTTCTTTATGACAAATGCTTTAGCCTTGCTTTAACAGGGGTGTTTGTTTTAATTTTTTCCAGAATGTGGTGTAGTAGTAAAGGTTCCTTAAGCTTTGTGTATTCAATATGTTATTAACAATCCGTAGTGCTTGGTGAACAGTGTTACGCTAGCAAATTACACGCTGTAGTCCAAGGACGTTGCAAAGAATTGATCTAGCCTTGCAAACAGCTAGATGAGTAAGTTAGCTTTATTGACTTCAGTACAGCACGATTCCCTTAGTGAGAGAAGGGCTGATGATACCAGTGAGTTTTCTGCCCTCTGGTACTCTGGTTTGGCGTAAGTGAAAATGGGCAATGTATTTTCCACACAGAATGCTTCAGGCTGATTTCCATGTTTCTTAAATACCGTAGAAAACAGAGTTAGGCAATACCTCTGAAATGAGAGGATCATCACCAGCAGAGAAGGGTGAAGTAGGTGGACATATGGTTACAAGGTATCTATTAACACTTTTTTTTTTCATGATCATGAATAACATATTGAGCAGATGGGCAATAATTATGGTTTCTCCAGGTTGGATGCCGAATGCTTCACAAAAATCAATGTTGGCTACCCACTGATGACGCCTGGTAGTTTGTTATTGATGTGAAGGTGGTAAATTGTGCAGAACATACAGAAAGTCTTGATGCTCAAAAGAGACTTTGGTTTCATATATAGGGTGAAATATCAAGGTTAACCGGTCCTAAATTCAAGATGCCCAACCACAAAATATATTCTTTGCTTTCCCTTTCTCTGTATGTAAGTGGTAGTGATAGGAACAGTGGGTGAAGATGTGTTGGGAAAGAAGTCTTTCAGGTCCTAATTTTTTCAAACATCAGGATGCAAGAGCGTGGTAGATGTAACGTTTGCCTTCAGAAGCAGGAAGTTATTTTTCTACTTCATAGCCAAGCCAGAGAAGAATACAAATTTCATCTGTGTGCCGAAAAATACAAAGACAAATCCCAATCCACTTCACCTTTTATTTCCAAAGAATTTGTTTTACTTTGTAAACAAAGTCAGCTAATTGATTCATTAAAAGTCTTCTTCACATATGGAAAAGAAGAATAGAAATATTCCTCTGGTTGTCCTGCCACCCTCAGCAGCAAAAAGGGTGGGCACCTGGGAGAGGGCCTTTTCAGTGATGGCCCCTAGGCTATGGAATAGTCTCCCCCTTGAGGTGCATCTATCACCTTCATTGTGCACGTTTAGAAAGGTAGTAAAGATGCAGCTCTTTGCCCTGGCCTTCGGTTAAATGGGGATACACTTTTCTCTTCCCACTGGCAGATGCTGTTACTGTTTTAATGATGTTGATTTTAGATGTTGTTACCCATCCGGAGACCTCTGAGTATAGGGTGGGATAAAAATGTATGTATGTATGTATGTATGTATGTATGTATGTATGTATGTATGTATGTATGTATGTATGTATGTATGTATGTATGTATGTATGTATGTATGTATGTATGTATGTATGTATGTATGTATGTATGTATGTATGTATGTATGTATGTATGTATGTATGTATGTATGTATGTATGCATGCATGCATGCATGTAAGGAAGGAGGGAGGGAGGAAGGAAGGAAGGAAGGAAGGAAGGAAGGAAGGAAGGAAGGAAGGAAGGAAGGAAGGAAGGAAGGAAGGAAGGAAGGAAGGAAGGAAGGAAGGAAGGAAAAGTAAATAAAAGTAGGGAAAGAAAGAAGTAAAGAAAGAAATATCTCTTCTGGTAACACCATTTCCAGATACTTCTTTTGGTCCAACATGTATGTCCACATGCTTAAATGGGTAAAATTTCAACATTCTCCGTTACTAGATCCCAACTTCTGTCCAGCAGCTCCATCCTTGCTAGATAAGATTAAAAAAATATATACTCTAAATATTGTTTTCATGTTTTTTTCCTTGGCAGCTTACTCACAGTCCATTTGGACCATGCTAATTGCCATCTGGAACACGACACAGTTTGTCTGAGCAGTTCCTGGAGGCATGACCTTGTGGGGAATTCTCTGGCTGCACAAGTCTTTTGCTTGGAGTCTCCCCCAGCATGGAAGTCGTGCTGGGAAGCCAAAGAGAGGATACTTTAAAGAAGTCTCCAAACAGTTTCAGGACTGTGGGCCACTCCAGGGGGCTGTTTGCACTGGGCTTTCTTCTGGAATGTATCCTGGAATAGAGGCCTGCTGTCCACGTGCTATTGCAGGCTACAGCAGGCCCCAGGAGAGACCTGCCAGAGTTTGCATTAGCATGCGGACAACAGACCCCTTATCCTGAGATGTATTCCAGAATATGGCCAAGTGCAAACAGGCCCCAGCTGTCTGCCATGCAAATGGTCATAGCGGTGCATGTGTAAAAGAGGAAATTTGGTATGTGAATCTATGGGGAAACTGTTATGGAGTTATATAGATACATAAAAATAGAAAGTCGGGGTAGAAGAAAATGAGTTTAAGGGAAAATGGGAAATGATGACTGAAGCATTAAATGGTATAGGAACAAGATTTCAACTGAACAGAAGGGAAATAGAGATGTAGAGGAAAGAAGTGAATAAGTAAAAGTACCTATATAATGTGGCATGAATTAAGTGGACATCTGAGGAAACAGAAAAATGAAATCAAATGAATAAGGAGAAAATTTACATCTGTCGTGGTGGGGTAGATATATGTAAAATGATTGCATTAAATTATGCTTGTCTTTTAAGTGAGCTGTGTGATGCCTAGAGCCCAACATCATTTTGCTGGGTTCCAGAAAGGGCATGCTGCTGAAATCCCCTCCCCCTGCCCCCCAAAGGCCTGCAACTTCAGAAGCAAGGGAACTTCGTTTGCTAGCTTCCAAAGAAGACTGAGACAAGGACTTGTTAATGAAAGCATCCTGCCTGGACTGCTTCATTCTTCACATAGGGCGCATCCCCATAGGGGCTAAAACCCAGAGTGGATTCGGATTTGGCATTGGGGGTTCCCACTAAGTCCCCCAGTACTCTGACAGGGTACTCCAACAGGGTTCCAACTTGGATTAAAGCTGAGACAAGGAGGACAGCCAGCAGCTCGAGGCTGCTGCACCGAGCCTGAGGAGGAAGGAGGGAAGGAAGGAAGAGAGTGTTGGCGTGATCATCTCCCTCCCATGTAGCTGGGTTGGCCTATGGTAGGGCAGCCCATTGATGAGCAGGCAGGCAGGTGGCATCGGGCAGCAGGCAGGGGCTCCGGAGAGGGATTCTTTATCTTGCCCCCCCCAAGAAAGAGGAGAGCTGGTGAGTGAGCAAGCAAGCAAGTGGGGGGGGGGGGGTTGCAGCTGCCTTCCTTCCTTTTCTGAAGGGTGGCCTCCCCTCTGCACACCCCCTCGCTCACCCTGCTCACCTCGGCTGCCGGCTGTCTTCCTTCGCTTGGGGACATTAGGAGGAGGAGGAGCCATGCCACGCCATGCAACACTACTCAGGTGTGCTTGTGCGCACCTGCGGGTTCTGTTTTGGAGCAGCCCAATGCATGCTTAGTGCTGTTCCTGGCCTCCAATCCTAACCCACAGCAGAACTCCAGATCATAGTAATCCGGGTTCACTCCAGGCTCGCGGTAGGTGGGAATGTGGCCATTGACTGTGCAGTCTAAGCTAAGAACAGCCTCTGCATCATGCACTAAGGTGTGCAGTGTGGGAAGCTGACCATCTGTAGGACCTGTGCATGCTTTACATCAGTGCTTTGAAATGGTGGCGTTGGAGAAGACTTTTGAAAGTTTCTTGGACTACAAGGAAGTCAAATCAGTCAGTACTAAAAGAAATCAACCCTGGCTGTTTGCTGGAAGGACAAATTCTCAAGCTGAAGCTCAGATACTGAAGTGAAGACGCATAAATGAGGACACACTTCTCTCCACTGGCAGATGCTGTTATTGCTTTAAATGATGTTTGATTTTAGATGTTGTTACCCGCCTGGAGACCTCCGGGTGTAGGGCAAGATAAAAATGTATATAAATACATAAGTAATAAATAAATAAATATTCTGGTCACATAAAGAGAAGACAGGTCGCATTGGAAAAGGCCCTGATACTGGGAAAGATTGAGGGCAAAAGGAGAAGGGTATGGCAGAGGATGAGATGGATGAATAGCATTACAGAAGCAGTGAACATGATCTTGGGCAAACTTTGGAAGCCAATAGAGGACAGAGGGGCCTGGTGTGCTAGGGTCCATAGGGTTACAAAGAGTCAGACATGAGTGATTGACTGAACAAAACAATAATTAATAATAGAGATGTGCAATAATTGTTTTTTTGCATTTGAGAAAAGAGCCCTTTCGAATGTGGTAGGATTCTATTTGATATTTGTACAAATATCCAATACGAACCCATAGGTGTCTGATACATATCCCGTATCATATCTGCTCTGAAAGCATCAAATCCACCCTGAATCTACTTTGAATCTGCTCCCAATCCATGTCAAATTCACTCTGGATCCATTGCAGATGTGACTGGCACAGGGGCCTTCCCACCTCCCTGTTTCACTAATGTTCCGAAGCATTTTTACTAATACGAATGTCAGTGTAGGAATGTCATAACATTCAGTTTGTATATGGATGTCCGTATTCGTATGAATATCGAATATTATGAATATTCGTGCACATCCCTAATTAATAATGTCTGCATTTATAAAATCTGTATGAAACCTGGGTGAGCAAAATCTATATGTGCATAGTATTTATTTAGAGTCTCAGCATTGGGGCTACTAATGCAGTTCAGACTCCATTGCTGCAAAATCGTGGCAAATTAACATGAGCAGCACCATGCTCTAGAGTCCCTACAGGATGGCAGTTTGAAATGGTTGATGAATTGACTGTTTTTGAAGTTTTTAATACGTGGCAAAAACGCTGCTTGGTACCTTTTAGAATATTCAGAGCATTTCAGCAATCTAATTAGCTACTCTGTGTAAGTGTTTGTCACATGCATTATTTAATAGAGATCTTATTTTATAAAGTATGCTGCCCATGTGCCAAACTATTCCCTCAGTCCATTTCTCTCTGGAATACTTTCCACATGCTTAGAAATTATTGCTAGGGTATCCACTGATTAACTTCCACCCATCTAAAATTAGCATTAATAAGATATATTTAGCAGAGACATTGGCTCTGGAAGAAGTTTTAAAGATATTAAGCTCAGGGCTTGCATAGGAAGAACACTATTTTGTAGATTTATTGTATTATAGAATGTACATGTGCTGTAAATTTGTGTGATCTACTCTACAATTAGGTTCTTTACTTCACCATCATTTGGCTCAAATCTTATAATTTATTCTAAATAAACTTAGAACCACATCCTGTCTTCACCCCAAACTAGAATGATGAAAATCTTTTTGCATTCAGCTCCTTTACCATTTAACACAATCTTGCAATCAATCTTCTTTGATCATATGCAGTTATTAAAGTGCAACATCTGTTGTATAAGCCAAGCTGCATTATAAAATTAATTGCTATCATTGGGAAATTGGTAGTTAGGGGAACCAGGAATTTGCTTCTGATTCCCCCAATGTGATTTGCTTAACTCAGTGGTTTCGGAAAGGGATATCTGAGGGAAATCTCCACAAACAGCACACAGATACTTTAAGGTATCTAGAGGATGTATTAAGAGGAAACAACAGCAGCAGCAAGAACAGAACCTCTTGACTCAGGCATGCTGGGAATCCATCTTTGTGGATCACAGTATTTTAAAATCTTGCTAAAAAATGAACGAAGACAGAAAATTGAAGGAAACTGAAAGCAAAACACGATTGTGTATTGCTTCCTCATCACTGTAAAAGCCATGGTTACTGATGTGTTCTTGCACAAACATTCCAGCAGCCAGGAGTAATAAATCACAGTCCTCTTTATTACAATACCATCCAAATAACAGCTCTACATTCGTAGCAGCAACTCGGACTTGTACAACACTCACAATATATGCGACTCCCAAATTACGTACAGCTGCTCCCAATTAAGTACAGAATACACAACCGTTACAACTTCTCTTTTATCCAAGTAGAGTCCATCCTGGGTCCAGAGAGATTACATTTGAAAATCTGCATCCATTTTTAATGCAGCTTTTCCTTCCCTGATTGGGACTGTCCGCTATGTGGATTATACCAGTACTGAATCCGAATTCTGCTTTGCAACCAAAACAAGATGATGCTTTTTATGGTTGCATCTATTTCCACTTCCTCTTTCTCTCTCCACTACTACTCATTTCTTTCAGGAAGTTCATGGAAGTACTCAGGTACTCGTTAAGGATGTAGTTATACCTTACCGTTTTAGTCCATCTCCAGGATGGACAAGGAAGGCAGCTGTATCTAGGCCCTTTTTAGCCTGGAACAGCCTGCCCATACCCACCTGCTGCTGTCTCTGTCTCCTCCCACCAAGCCTTCTTGAAAAGGTAATCTTCAGCTGGTGAGGGGATGGGGGAAATGCTCACCTGGGGCTACCAGAAGCCAGCCAAGGATGCAAAAAATAACAAAATAACAAAAGGAAGTGGTAGGTAGCAGCAGGAAGCAATCATGAGATCTTCTTTACCTACTTTGTTGTGTCTTGCCATCTGGAGGCAATGTTGACCGAATAGCCCAGATATAGGAGTGTGCACAAATGCAATTTTCAGGATTCGATTCAATTTGAATCAAATACCTGAAAATAATTCGATTTGAATCTTTAAAATTCAAATTTACGCAAATTCAATTTGAATTAAGCAAATTCGAATCTATTTGTTTGAATGTTCAAATTTTCACCTACGAATGTTGACATCCATACATATCCTTATGCATCCCATAGTTATCCCATATGCAACCTGTTTTCATCCCGTACAGATCCGTACAAATGAGTACAGGTGTGGGAGAGATACATATGTGCAAGTTCACATTGTGTACAAACTGGTATACATATGAATGTCCAAATAATTTGAATGAATAGATTCAAAAATCCGAAATTCATTTGAATGTTTAAATTCAAATTTATGGGCATTTGGTTCAAGTTTGAATGTTGAAATTCAGACAAATTCAAATTTCGGATGTCTTCGAATATTTGTGCACATCCCTACCCAGGACTATATTGGGGATGCTATGGATAGGTATGTTCCCAGAAAAGTATCGAGACAATCACAGGCTTCAGCCACCTATTGAAGCACCCCTGCTGTTTACTGGTTTAGCATGGCACACCGGCTTTTCTCAGTACTTCCCTCTTTTGATTTCTAAGCAGTTTTACCTAACAAAAACATATTGAGAACTGCAGTACTCTAATTAAATAGGCCTGAACTTTGTAACCATGGTCGAACTTTCTGTTGTGTCCCAGGCAGGAGTGGGCAGCGAGGCAAAATGCATGTGCACACTTAGGGCAGCCTTTTGAGGGTTCAGGAGTACTCAGTGTCAGTTCAGTCCAAAGTTGGGGGTGTCCAGAGATTCAGCAAGTATTAGCATGGTCAGTCAGTCCAAAGGTCGAGGTTTCCAGAGCTTCCGCAAAGCCACAAGGGGGTCCAAGAGTCAAGATACACACACACTGCGGGATTTGCAATGGAGTTGTCTGCAATACCAGCTCAGTGTGTGCTGCTCAATTAAGTAGGGGAAGCAGCACCACACCCTTGCCGGCGCAGCTGGGCCAAACGCTGTAATCTACGCCTGGTTTGCTTCTGCTGGCAAAGAAGATGGGGATGGGCGCTCTATGGGTTCTGAGCTTTTGTCTCCAGAAGTTTCTGAGAGTTCCCCCAATGCTGGCCACTGACTCACAACGTCCATGCGGCTATGTCCTGGTTGCTGCTCCGGCTGCTGCACCGTTGCAGACACACCCTCTGAGGTACAGGCTGGACGGGCAGGATGGGGCATGACACTTTCATAGTCATGTGCTTTGGATCAAGGAGTAGTACTTTGCTTCTGTTGGAGAAAGGCGATTAGGAAATCGATAAACCAAGTCAAATTCAGAGTTCTTCACTGAGCTGCGCATTGTCGTTAGTGCATGTGGGTGAATTCTCAACTTGCACTGTATTCTTGAGAACAGCAGCAAGATTTCACATCTTTCTTTATGCTAATAATCTTTTTGAAGCAGAGTTGTCACTCATAGCTGGATCTCACTGTTACAGAGTCAAAGTATTTTCTGAGCAAAGTGAGGGAGGGAATCTCTTTCACTGGTCAGAAAGTGGAAGGATCTGTCCTCGTTCTCTGTTTGTCCTTTGTTCTTTTGCTATCAGCACATTAGAAATGCTGGCATATCGCTGGAAAGGACAAGTGGAGCTGAAGCAAAGGAAGAATGAGGTTTCACATAGCTCTCTCTAATGAATGGCTGACAATGTTTCCAAGTCATGAACCAGATTTAGAAGGTGCGCTGGAACTGTTCCTTCAGCCTACTCTTTGTAGATTTTTCTTCTGCTAATGACAGGGTATTTCAATCCTGGAAGTGGATTCTGACTTTATCTCTTAAGCACCTGTTTAATGTACTGTATGCTATCGACTACCATGAACCTTTTCACCTTTTTCGTCTGGAGACATGACATCCAAGAAAGTGAATGTTTCAGCAGCAAATGAAATTCAGTGACAAGAATGAAATGTGGTTTTTAACACCCTTGAGTGAATTGACTTTGAGAGCCAGTGGGGCCAATGGGAAGGTTGGAGTCAAGCCCTACATGTTCCACCACTCAATGTTTGTACATATGTAAATAAAGAAAATCCTCAACAGTGCATTGTGAGGGATGACTCAATAGAACAGTGGTTCTCAACCTTCCTAATGCCGCAACCCTTTAATACAGTTCCTGATGTTGTGGTGACCCCCAACCAAACCCTAACCGCCAACCATAAAATTATTTTCATTGCTACTTCATAACGACCTCTGTGAAAGAGTACACAACAGACCCCCCAAGGGGGTGGTGACCCACAGGTTGAGATCCACTGCAAGGAGGAGGAGGAGGGTTGGCTTTTCTACCCCACTTTTCTCACCTATTTAAGGGGACTCAGAGGCTGACAAAGCTATTTATGCTTCTCCCCACAACACCCTGTGGGATAGGTGGGGCTGTGAGAGTTCAGAAGAAAGCTGTGACTAGCCCAAGGTCACCCAGTTGGCTTCATGGAGGAGTGCGGAATCAAACCCGGTATTCACAGATAAGAGTCTGGCTCCCTAACCACTAGACCCAAAAGAGTAGAAAGCACATCCTTCATCAGAATGGCTTGATAAACAGTGAATATTGTGACACTGAAGAGTTTTAAGTAACGGAAAAGGAGCTCTCAGCCTGGTACAGGAAATTCCTGGTACAGGAATGTTCTTCTCGTACTCCTCATTTTAAAAACTTCTTTTCTTTTTGCCTGCTTTTGTTGACACAACTCCATTTCAGGATAGGCTTAAAACAACAACAACCAAAAAACCTGCAGAAGTAGGATTAGTACAAGTGTTACCAAAGTCAGTGATTGATGGAGAATATGCTGCAGTAGCAACTTAACTGATGAAAACATATGTAGAAAATAATTATGTTCTTGAATTGAAGTCATATAACAGCAAGGATAGGACAGAAGTATGGTAGACTACCTCATTTTGTCCATTTTGTCCTTCTAGACCCAGGCCTCATATCATTCTCCAGAAACACAGTACATATACTGTGGGTCTACCAGTGATACCGAATAAGGCCTCCCTAATCTGGTTCACACTTAGGATATTTTTCCACTGTCACTAAAAGTACCCATTAAGTACCCGCTAATGGGTACAAAATGGCATTTTTGTATCCATTAATGGGTACTTAATGGGTACTTTTAGTGACAGTGGAAAAACACCCTTGGTCTAATGCAGACAGAGTGAGCCCTCATGACAGACACGACCATCAAATCTGCATTAAATATGGATCTATCAGGCCCAGATGCTTACTACACAGGCTCTTAATTTGGATTAAGCATCTGTGAAAAAAGGATACAAGAACATAAGAACATAAGAGGATCCCTGCTGGATCAGGCCACAGCCCATCTAGTCCAGCATCCTGTCTCACACAGTGGCCCACCAATTGCCCATGGGCATCTCAAGCAGAGACAAGGGCAAACCCTCTCCTGCTCTCAAATCCCAGCAAATGGCCTTATAAATATCTTGCTTGTCCCCATGGCCTGAAAGATGTACTTAGGCATCTCTTCTAGTAGCCATTGATACACCTGTCATCCATCAATTTGTCTAGCCCTTCCTTAAAGCCCTCTAGGCTGTTAGCACCTCTTCTGACAGCAAACTCCATAGACCGATGACCCTCTGGGTGAAGAAATACTTCTCCTTGTCTGATCTGACTCTCCTACCCATTAACTTCATAGAATGCTCCTTGGTTCTAGTGTTGTATAATAAAGATGAGAAATGTTCCCTATCCACCATTTCTATACCGCTCTCACAAGGAACAGTGCCTGCTAAAGATTTATTAGTGCTTCCATTCTAAAAGTACCATCAACCTTTGCCATTTGTTAGGGCTGATGGAGTCCAAAGGCAGGTGGAACCTGACATTGTGTGTGTGTGTGTGTGTGTGTTGTGCATACTGGCTTAGAAGTTTCTGACCCAAAATGGAATTGTACTTCTTTTCCATGTTTCTGCAGATATACTCATTTTTATCCTCATGTTTTAAGTTTTACCATCCTTTTTAACTTGCTAGGTTTTTTTTTAACCTGTCTGGTATTTCTGAACTTGTTTGCCAGAGGGGCAGTGATCTGTTGGGGAGGGAGGGGAGGTCGCCCATTGCACCTTTCTTGCCTCATTGAAACATGGGTGACGGACTCTGTGCAGTAAAACCAAAGGCTGCTTATTCCTCAGCTGTCAGTGTTGTAGAATGGTACCGGGTTGAGGGCCCCTCCACAAGCAGGCTAACCGTAATTGGCAATCCATTTCTTCATTTCCTTTGTACACCCAACCCTGACAAATTAATCACAATCAAACGTTGGCTGCAGGAAGGGCCAACCTATGCAGCACGGAAGAAAAATGAGGTCTCGGAGTGGCCTGACAGCCTAATCTTTCAATTCACCCCATTACAGTGAACAAGAGGACTTTGGTGAGTCTGTCACCAGTGCCACCCATAAAGAAACTGTCCATTTTCAGACCTGAGGTTCAGCTGAGTTGATAAAGGGTATTGAATGCCAGTTTACACCCTCGTTAATCAGACCGGGGACCAGGGAGTAAATGCATTAGTCCTGGCGAGGAAGAGGAACTGTGGATGGGTTTTCCAAACTGAAGGAAGATTGTATCATCTAAATGAAACAGTGCAGAGTGATTATAAACAAGGCCTAATGTGAATTAGACACACTTAAATAGCTTTGGAGGGTAGTAAGATGAACAGCAGTGTTGAAGCAAGGTCCTGTTTCAGCCAGTATTTTAGCAGACTTCTCTTTAAAGCAGAAAACTGGTAACCAATTGGTTGCTGCTTGCCTTGCCTTCTAAATGCTTTATTTTTTTATTTTTTGAGAAAGGATATTTGAAACACTAGGTAAATATTTCAGATAGAAAGTAAGAAAAAAATAAAAGCCTGCTCGCTTCACATTTCTTTCTTATCCTGGACCAAAATGTATTTCTCTTATATTTTCGGAATAATCTGCTGAGATAGACAAATAGATGAGATAGTACCTCAACGTGACAACCTTGCAATAGCTGTGCTATAGTGTTATGGCCAACCATTTTTACCTGAATGGAAGATGGACCAAAAAGAGCTGCTACAAATTAAAGCAATGTCTCTTCTTTTCTTTTAAATCTAGTGAATATAATCTTCTTGGGACCATGCATTTTGGGGATATAAATGGTGGAGAAGGTACTTGGATGTACACTAAGACTATTGCTTGTTTCACTCTTGTCACTTAAGGCACTGGTGGTTCCAAATGGCTATTTTCAGCAATATTTGGTTTCCAGGTATGGCCCTTCCTGGCAGCACTGATCTGTACTCTGGGAGCTTCCAGACTAAGCTACTGAAATGTGTCCTTGGCAATTCAAAAGGTAGAATTGGTACAGAATGCAACTGTGACACTGTAGATGTCTGTTTCTGGCTGAACATCTATGATGTCATTCTTGAAAGCTTTGCATTGGTTCACAGTCTGCTAGAGAGCCCAACGGAAACTGTTAATGACTTGAATTTCACATTTCTGAAGGTCCTCCTGTGTTTATGTAGCTCTCAACACAATCTGAATAAAAGAAGTAGTTGCTCTTGGTGTTATTTTTATAAACCGAGTATGAGGGTAACATGATTTTAGGGATTTTAGGTCTGTCCTTACAGCCTCAAATTCACCCAGAGGACATCTTATTAAGCATGTATGATTGCAGCCTTAGTATTATCTGCTAAGGTCAGACTACCTCAGCTGGAAGATCCAGTGACCATGACAGTCTGAACTGTTTATATCTCCTACAAAGATGATGATGAACCAAGGAGTCGCATTGGCTGAGGTTCATCCCAGCCACTCTCATATTACTAGTCATCTCACTGCATGCCTTAAATGGAGAAACTGACTGTCTCAGACAGATGTTGCGATTCCATGCAGGTTTTTTTTTTTTTTTAAAAAATCTCTGTCTTTGAAACAGATCCAAGGTAGGATCATTCGCACACAGTCTGCCTCTCCCCAACATGAAAATGTTGTACTAAAGAAGGTGAGTCAGAGGTGAAATAAGAACACGGGAGTCATGTGCTACTTCCTCTGAGCTACATTTTTTGTTAAGTGCAACCATAGCCTAACAGAAACTGGACCCCTCTTCATTTGGATGCCCAATTTTGGGTTTGTTGGCTTGGCTTTTTTATCCTAGAAGGATACAAACAGGAGAGGTGCTACTGTCGTGTCTCAGGCCAGCGAGTCAAAGATGCAAACACATGCGCTCAGGGCTGGTCTTGGCACCCAGCAAGCTACCAAGTCCTTTGGGGTTCAAGAGTAAGCAAAGACAGTGATGGTCCAGGGTCCAGAGATTCTCAGGTGTCGAATAACAGGTCCAGGAGTCAGGCTACACAGGAGATACACACAAGGGGAGTTGCGAGGTTACACGTTCATTGTCTGCAACATTTGTGCTAACATGGGACAGGCTTAAATCAGTAATGAACAACCACACGCCCTTTGGCCCAGGTGTGCAC
This sequence comes from Aspidoscelis tigris stejnegeri, assembly GCA_023333525.1. Classification (NCBI taxonomy): domain Eukaryota; kingdom Metazoa; phylum Chordata; class Lepidosauria; order Squamata; family Teiidae; genus Aspidoscelis; species Aspidoscelis tigris. Next base: position 10,276,900 of record JALMGA010000019.1, on the reverse strand, counting down.
ACGTCAGATGCTTAGACTGTCACACTTGTTCTTTCTCGCGTCTGAGAAGGCTAGGGGAAGGGCGTGAACTGGGTTCGGTATCTGAGCTGTCCGCATCTGTGTCTCTCATCTGCACCTGCACGTTTGCTCGCCATAAGGGACCCATTGCTCTGGTTGTCCAGACTTCTGGGCTCACCTTGCTGACTACCTGGCAACCCTTCTTCATCATCATCAGAGGAGGATGGTTGGATGGCACAAGGCATGACAACTACTTGTAAATAGTTTGGAGTTGCAGTTTTCTGAATTCCATTAGAGTAGATGGGATTCAGCTTTCCTTATGCAGTTCAATGTCAGATGAAGTGTAGCTGGAAGATGTTTATCTTACTGTTCGTATTTCTTCAAGATATGTTTGACACTTGTAAGTTTTCACTTCAGGAAGTTAGAAACTTCAAGGGTAAGTATAAAGCTACTGAGAAAAGGGTTAACGTCTCTTGCTTCTCCTCTCCATTATGTGGCTTTGTTTCAGTTTACCTCCAGTTACAGCTGTTTTTCAGCATCAGTCAAATGGACTTTTTCTGACTTTTTTTTTCTCACCAGCGTTTAAACAGACAGTAGGGTCCAGACCCATTTGGGTTGTTAATATGTATTAACCATTGCAAGGACACTGTTGCTGCCAGAGTGTCCCTCTTCCCTCCCATACCATTTTCCTTTGGTATCTTGTCTCTTTCGATTGTAAGCCTGAGGGCAGAGACCTGTCTAAGATTAATATAATTATCTATCTATCTATCTATCTATCTATCCTGCTGTATACCCGGAGGTCTCAGGGTGGGTTACAATATTATATTAGACAGGTCCCTGCCCTCAGGCTTACAATCTAAAGAGACAAGAAACAAAAGGAAAATGGTGTGGGAGGGAACAGGTAACAGCAAAAAGCAAGCACATGAGGTCTTCAGTTCCAATTCTTCTGTTCATTTCTTCTTGCTGGAATTTTCCTATCCTCTTTACTTTGAATTTTCTCTTCACTGATGACAAACCGGATGATGGTAGAGATGGTCAGCCGGCATCCACTCAGCTCCGCCCTGCTCAGCCTCAGGACCAGATGATTTTTCAACTGGTGGATCGGCTGCCGTAGTCTCTTTGCCATCTTGTGATGGGAGCAGTTGGAGGAGGGAGGGGCACTGCTGGGAGTAAGATGGCAGAGCAGCCCAGCCTGCTGCCTCTTCTCCACTCCTCTCAGGCAAGATGGTTCACAGCCTTGTGATGGCAGTTGGAGGAGGGAGGGGCACTGCTGGGAGCAAGATGGCAGAGTTCAGCCTGCTGCCTCTTCTCCACTCCTCTCAGGCAAGATGGTTCACAGCCTTGTGATGACAGTTGGAAGATGGAGGGGCACTGCTGGAAGCAAGTTGGCAAGATGTAATCCACCCTGAGACCTTCAAGTATAGAGCGGGATAGAAATGCAAACAAACAAACAAACAAACAAACAAACAAATAAATAAATAAATAAATAAATAAATAAATGTGTGCGCACATGCACACAAACACATTTGCAGCAATTTTTTTTTTTGCATTTTTTAACAAATACGAGCTAAAAGATCCCCACACCATTGTCTTAACAAATTTAACTGATATCCGGGCATCACTTTCATCATGTAACCAAACGGAGGTCCCTTCCAGACTAGCGGATTAAATCTGCAGTTCTAAGAAAAATCGCTGGTTACCTGTGTGATGCCGCTTCCCAGCATCCAGATTACAGCAGCCCACCATAGCTTCCTCCCCATTAAGGGCAAGAGATGAGACCGGCGCACATGGTCACATGGGGTGAGGTAGCCAGTGGGAGCTGAGGTGCAGTCTCAGCTCTTGTTGGCTGTTATCGCTGGCCTGTCTGAACGGGTGGGAAGCTTCGAACTTACTTAATACTGCAGAGTAAGTGTTCTCCAACCAACATTAAGTAAATTTGCAGCAGTGGGGGGATACTGCATCGCCACTACAATCCAAGGATCATAGTGTGTGACACGCTCACATCGGCTGCACATTCTGATGTGCATTAATTACAAGTCTGGATGCAGCCTGACATCTCGATTTCTGCATTAGGTTATATAAAATGCTCAAGAATGGACTATTGTTGTTATCTCTTGCTATTTACATTTTTTTGGGGGGAGGGCAGAATGGTGTCAACCTTGCCTGAAGTACTGTCAGGGCAAATGGGATCTTCTGAAGTAATTGCTCAATATAAGACATAAGTTTAGACACCGAGGAAAACTTAATTATAATAGCCTTTCATTTGGTGAACTTTAATAGCTTCAAAATATTAATCATTTTCTTATGTCTTTTAATTACCATAAAGAAGTTATACTTACATCCATAATAGGCACTAAACATTATACCACTGAGCTTCTTAAAACCATGCTTTTTATGATAAGCTGTAAATATACTATAAGAGGCTATTATGGGTTCACAGCCATTTTAACCTGCTGTCATTATTAGGGCAAGCAAAGCACAACAACAAAAAAAAATTCCAGCCATATTTTTTATAGGTCAGATTTTCCCAATTATTTCTGCCTCATTGGCAGGTAGCCAAAGCAGCAGGTTGGTTACTAAATCTTAATCGCTCTTAACCAAAGCGGTTATTTTCTTGGGAGTTTAAAGAAAAGAAGCCTAGTTCCCAGAAGAAATCAGGAACAGGGATGCAAATTTTCAAAACAACAGTCTCTTCAGGTTACTCCTGGGAGCTTCTGGCAGCCCCAAATATGCAATCTATGATACCACCAAAAGGCAATTCTTAAACATATGACTTCAAAAACAAATCACTTTCTGCTTGAGAGGCTTCCATTAGGTCTTTCTCACAAATCAGTTATTGATTAGTAGATTAGACAATGTTCAGGTTTCTATGGATGCCTGCTTGTTTGAGTGACGGCATCTTTGTTCATTTCATCCACATTCCAACGGTTGGGAACGGGAAATTTACCACTATCATTAATTAATTAATTAATTAATTAATTAATTAATTAATTAATTAATTAATTAATTAATTAATTAATTAATTAATTAATTAATTAATTAATTAATTAATTAATTAATTAATTAATTAATTTATATCCCGCCTTATACCCATAGGTCTCAGGGGGGGGTTACAAGTTTTAAAACAACAGGTCAAAACAATAATATCCATAAAAACACTTAAAAGCAAACAAGCAGACAAACAAAAAATCCAGCATTTTTTTAAAGTATTCTAAATATTAAAATACTAATATCTACAGTGGGAGGAAAAAAATGGTCACATTAGCCAAAGGCCAGGGCAAAGAGGTGCGTCTCCACCACCCTCCCAAATGCATACAGAGAAAGGGGGCGACACACCTTGAGGGGGAGACCACTCCAGAACCTTGGGGCCACCGCTTTCCCTGCTTCTTAAAACTATAGTAGCCCTTCTAAACTAGTGTTCTCTTTAGCTTTCTAATAAAACACTATAGTCAACACTCTTCTTTGTGAAAAATAGAAGTCTCCAGCTTTAGTGTTACAATGGTTTCCAAAGGTAAAGAGATGTGCCAAATTGGTTTGGGTTTAACCCCATTTGAATCAAATAAGGTGATTCAAACCACTCCCACCCCGGATTTGATGTCCATTGCAAGGACTAGTTCTAGTGAATCCAAATTTCTGGAAGGAAACCCAATATTGTAATGGAGACAAGAAATAGACTCATTGTGGTTACCAGTATATTTAAAGATTTTGTAGGTCTATTGGAAAGCAGAACTTTCAAAAGCACGCACTGTGATATGGTGTGTCAAGTCACTGCTTTTCCGACGTTCATTCCAGGTTGCCTTACAAGGAGTCAGAACCCAAACTGGAGATTACTCTTACATAAGAACATAAGAACATAAGAGAAGCCTTGCTGGATCAGGCTACAGCCCATCTAGTCCAGCATCCTGTCGCACACAGTGGCCCACCAAATGCTCATGGGCATCTCAAACAGAGACAAGGACAAACCTTCTCCTGCTCTTGAGTCCCAGCAGATGGCCTTAGAAGCACCCCAGTTCCTCCCCCCTCTTGTTACATGTATGCACGTCATATGTGTGATACTTATCTGAAAACATAGTACAGTAACAGCTTCTTGTGCCTTTTCAACAGGAATATGCAGAGTAGTAAAAATGATTGTAATTCACATCAATGGAATATGAGGATGTTGAAGGGGAAGAAGAGTGTGTGGCAGCCAATCAAAATAGATTATATAGGACAAATGCACTACTCAGAAGTGATTTTAGACAAAGATTTATTTCAAGGAAAATGTGTATAGAACTGCTGCTTGAGTTGGCATATCTTCCCCTTGTCACACATTGGAATATTATGATCACTTCAGAATAATATCATTTTTTAAAATTTACATAGTGTTCTCAAAAAACCCCCAAAACCCTGGGGGCTCAGGAAAGTTCCTTAATTGCTGTAGCTCTTCTTCAGTCTAGTATCTAATTCCTTTAAAAATACACATGAGATTTCTATTATGGACAATTCATTCTTATAAGATTGTAGCTCTTCTGGTAGAGTTTCTTTCACTCAAAACCACATTATAAAACATACTTTCTTAGAAAACAGAATATATTGAACCCAATGAATCCTTCTTTCCTCCGTTTTTGGGCACCCTGTAGGTGTTCTCATTCAGGTGCCCTCCAGCATACATTTTCGAACTCATTAAAATGAGGTGATGAGTGCTGAACATGGTATTCCAATGAGGCTTGTCTAGCATCATTATTGCAATGTTAGTGTAATCTACCATGGCACCTTTAACAATTTCAGTGGTGCATGAAAGTACTTTATTTAAAATTGCAATGTTTGGGATTTTTAATGATGAAAATCGGTGTTAAGAAAGGCCTCCTCCCTTTTCACCTTTTGGATTATTTTCTGGCTAGCTTGTGGTAGAACTACGAGGAGGCCGGGATTTGCACAGATGTTCTAAACATTCAAAATTTGATTGAATGTGGACATTCGAGCTCGAATAGAATGTCTTCACATTTGAATTTAAACATTGGGTATTTTTCCACTGCGCTCCTTTAATTCGGATCTAAGAAGTTCCAGATCTAAGGAATGGGTACATTCCTTAATCCGGATCTAGTAGATCCAGATTAAGGGAAGTACCCAGTGTGTTTCCATGGGTGGTCTAGCACCCATTAGCAATGGGTGCTAGCCTCCCTGCTGTGGAAACACCAGAGCACCAATTTGGAAATCCGGATCTACCCATGAGGGGTCTGCTTATCACTCCAGGTGTTTGGGGGGACAGGGGGTGAAATCTCCGAAGTGGCGTCGAAGTCACTTCGAAGTCTGTGCAAAACAGGTCCACTGAAGTCTGTGCTGATCTTTGGAGTGAACTTCGGAGTCACTTCGGAGTCATTTCGAATTCACTCTGAAGATCAGCACAGACTTCAAAGACGCTCCGGAGCTATTTTGCACAGACTTGGAAGTGACTTTGAAATGACTTTGAAGCTTAGGTTTTAGGGCTCCCCCCCATGGGTTCCCCCTCCCCCTAGCCTCCTCTAGACCTGATTGCCACATAAACGTGGAAACAGGCTCCCTTTAATCTGGATTTTCTGCCTGAAGACCCCATTGTAGACCCCATTAATGGGGTCTACAGAAAATCTGGATTAAAGGCCAGAAAGTACCCATTTGATCTGGATTTCCCCAGCGGCAGTCAAAACAATCGAGTCCCAAATGGGTGCCGTGGTGGAAATGGGATCATCCGGCTCACATCCAAATGAGTCATTAATGGGTGCAAAAATGGGTACTTTTCTGGCAGCGGAAAAACACCCATTCAAACAAATTTCAAATGTTCTGAAACATTCGTTCGAATGTTTTGAAACATTTGAATGTACAGTTACGTATCTGTATGCATCTCATGCGTATCTGTACAGATGTTGTCAACATCCATATCTTCAAATACGAAGGTTGTCCACATTCGTATCTTCAGATTTGAATCTAACATTCAAACGAATAGATTCAAATGTATTCAATTCGAATCGGATTTTGTTACATTCAGATTCTAAACATTCAAATCAAATGGGATGTTTTGACATTCAATTTGAATCGAATTCAAACGCAAAAAAAAAAAAAAATTCATGCACATCCCTACAAAGAGGGGAGGCAGGGAAGGAAGAAAGCGTGAACATAAAAAAATGGTATTAGTCCATTAGTCCGGGATGGCTTACTTCTGGTATGGAACTTGCCAGCCCTTGGATGGGCCTCTGTTAGACTGCACCAGCAAGTGGAAGGAGGCTCCCAGTATACTTGCTGGTCCAGTATGCTGGCCAGAGCCAGTGTGGAATCATAATTGTCTCAAATTAAGTTGGTTTCTGGGCACCTTGTTGTGTGTGTAAGAGAGAGTAGGGATGGTCAGGAATGCAATTTTCAGCATTCATTTCAAATCAAATATCTGAAAATTCAAATTGATTTGAATGTTTACAATTTGAATGTATTTACATTTGCTTCAAATAAAATACATTCGTATCTATTTGTATAAATATTCTATTCATATTTGAAGATACGAATGTCAACAACATTGGTATGCGCCCGTACGCATCTGTACGCATCCTGTTTTTATCCTGTATGTCCCTTAAGTGTCCGTACAAATGTATATGGATACAAATATCTGAATAATTTGTACGAATGATTCAAAATATTCAAAATTGGTTTGGAATGTTTAAAATTGAATGTAGAGGCATTCAATTCAAATTTGAATGTGTGAATTCGAATGAATTCGAATGGATTGTGAATGTCTTGAATATTTGTGTGCATCCCTAAGAGAGAGAAGCTGCATCCAGATGTTGGTTAGTAGAATATCCATTTCCAGAATATCCAAATATAGTAAAATAGGTAACTGACATCTGGATGCAGCCAGAGACAGAGAGACAGAGACAGAAGGAGTATATTTGCTATTCTTCCCCAGAGAGTAGCATACCTTTGGTCAGCCATGCTGGGTCCAACATTTGGCCTACACTGCAATGGCTAATCAGTGGAAGAAATTTCTTTTCTCAGAAGATGTGGTAACACAATTTTCTGATGAAAATGATGCAAACAAATAAATAGTCTTTATTGATTAGTCATTTGACCATATCATTTCACATAAAAAGAGATCTAGGCTGTGTTCACAATTAAGTTCTAATCCATTTTCACAGTGAGAGCTGTTTTCTTTTGGCATTATCTAACTCAGAAAATTCACCTTTGGGTTGTTCATATACTCTTTAACTTCAGAGATGGACTGAAGCTGGATTAAATTGTAGGTGTGACTGCAACTATAGCAAAACAGTAAAAAAAAATGATAGAACATATCAAGTTGTAATATCATTCCTAAGACAGATTACTCCAACGTGGTCAATAAAAGTGGCTCAAAATGTGGTAGCTTTCTTAATATATAAAGCCATTCTTGATGTTGTGTTGACATTGGAAGACATCTGATTTGTGTAATTAGAAGTTAAGATAGTGATCCCTAGTATTATCATATAGGTTTCAATCAAGTATCTTCCAGGATATAGTCCCCATAGTAAAATGTTAGTTAAAGAGAATCTCTCTCTCTCTCTCTCTGTGTGTGTGTGTGTGTGAGTGAGTGCAGATTATTCCTTTGTCTGACAGACAATATACAGTGGAAATTACACTAGCTTTCCTGCTGAATTGTGGTATTGGATAGAATCATAGAATCATAGAATGGTAGAGTTGGAGGGGACCTCCTGGGTCATCGAGTCCAACCCCCTGCTCAAGGCAGGATCTCCTAAACCATCTCAGACAGATGGCTGTCTAGTCTCTGCTTGAAGACCTCCATCGAAGGGGAACCAACCACCTCCCGTGGCAGCCTGTTCCACTGGTTGATCACTCTTACTGTTAGAAATTTTTTCCTAACATCTAAACTAAATCTTTTCCCCTGCAGTTTCACCCCATTGTTTCTAGTCCTTCCTTGAGAGAGTGAGAACAGGGCTGATCCCTCTGCCTTGTGACAACCCTTGAGGTATTTGTAGACAGCTATCATGTCTCCTCTCAGTCTTCTTTTTGGTAGACTAAACATTCCTAGTTCCTTAAGCCGTTCCTCATAGGACATGGTTTGCAGACCGTTCACCATCTTGGTAGCTCTCCTTTGAACCTGTTCCAGCTTGTCAGTGTCTTTTTTAAACTGGGGTGACCAGAACTGGACACAGTACTCCAGATGAGGTCTGACCAAGGTAGAGTAGAGGGGGATAATAACTTCACGTGATCTGGACTCTATGCTTCTCCTAATACACCCCAGGATTGCGTTTGCCTTTTTTGCAGCTGCCTCGCACTGTTGACTCATGTTCAGTTGATGATCTACCAGGACACCCAAGTCTTTTTCACATGTGCTGCTGCTCAGCCGAATTCCTCCCATTGTATATGTGCTTTTTTCATTTTTCTTGCCCAGGTGCAGAACCTTGCATTTTTCTTTGTTAAATACCATTTTATTAGTTGCGGCCCATTGTTCGAGTTTCTCTAAATCTTTTTGAATCCTCTCTCTCTCTTCTCTGGTGTTTGCAATCCCCCTTAGCTTTGTGTCATCAGCAAATTTGATCAGTTTCCCTTCAACTCCCTCGTCCAGATCGTTTATAAAAACATTAAACATAACTGGGCCCAGGACAGAACCTTGTGGTACTCCACTTGACACTTCCTTCCATTTGGATGTGCAGCCATTTAAAGCCACTCTTTGAGTACGATTACTAAGCCAGTTTTGAACCCACCTTACAGTTGCCTTGTCAAACCCATATTTGATCAATTTTTCAATGAGGATCGCATGAGACACTTTGTCAAATGCTTTGCTGAAATCAAGAAATACTATGTCTACTGCATTTCCTTGATCAACCCATTCAGTGATTTTGTCATAAAATGAAATCAAGTTAGTCTGAGAAGACTTGTTTGATACAAACCCATGTTGACTACTGTTAATTATTGAATTCCTATCCAAATGCTGACATAGTTTCCTTTTTAGCCTCTTACTTTTTCCCCATCCCATGGATGCATTAGCTTAGCCAAAATATCAATCCCCTTATTTTTGAGCAAGGGTATATTTCTCTGTTCAGTGAAACCTTTCTTTTGTAATGTTCTGGGGAGTATTGCTAAATGACACATTAAAAGAATATGTGAAAGATGGAATTATTATCATTATCATTGTTATCATCATCATCATTATTGTTATACAACAGTAATACACACAAACAAGATCACTATGCTAGCTTTTATGTTAAATCACATGTCGACTGCTTCCCAAGTACCTAGGACTATGTGATGTATCAGCGTGCAATGCATGCAGAATCGAGTACGGTGGCCTTTTTGCACCTTCTTCTTCTTCTCCTTCTCCTTCTCCTTCTCCTTCTCCTTCTCCTTCTTCTTTTTCTTTTTCTTTTTCTTTTTCTTTTTCTTTTTCTTTTTCTTTTTCTTTTTCTTCTTCTTCTTCTTCTTCTTCTTCTTCTTCTTCTTCTTATTATTATTATTATTATTATTATTATTATGTAAAACAACAGTTACACACAGCAAACGAGATCACTATGCTGGATTTCGTATTATATCACCAGTCGGGCACTTCCCAAGCACCTAGGACTGCGTGATGTATCGGCGAATTATGCAAGCAGACCCCAGTAAAGTGGCCTTTTGTAGTTGGCAGATGGATATCTTGTCAATGCCAATGGTTTTTAGGTGCCCACTGAGATCTTTTGGCACCATGCCCAGTGTGCTGAGGATGACTGGGACCACTTTCACTGGTTTTCGCCAGAGTCGCTGTAGTTCAATTCTCAGATCTTCATATCTGGTGAGTTTCTCCAACTGTTTGTCCTCAATTCTGCTGTCACCTGGAATAGCAACGTCGATGATCCACACCTTCTCTTTCTCAACAATTGTAATATCAGGAGTGCTACGCTCCAACTTTCGGACAGTCTGAAGCCTGAAGTCCCAAAGTAGTTTTCCCTGTTCGTTTTCAACCACTTTTTCTGGCATGTGATCCCACCAGTTCTTTGCCACAGGCAGATGATACTTTTGGCACAAGTTCCAGTGGATCATTTGTGCTACAGCGTTGTGTCTCTGCTTGTAATCAGTTTGTGCGATCTTCTTGCAGCAGCTGAGTATATGGTCAATTGTTTCATCCACTTCTTTGCAGAGTCGGCACTTTGGATCTTCTCCTGATTTTTCAATTCTGGCTCTGATGGCATTTGTTCTTATTGCTTGTTCTTCTGCAGCAAGAATCAGTCCTTCTGTTTCCTTTTTCAATGTTCCATTTGTAAGCCAAGACCAGGGCCCTTTCCGCACTTGGCCTTATTCTGGATTATATTTCAGGATAGGGGTCTGTTGTCTGCTTGCTAATGCAGGATATGGCACATCTTGCCTGGGGCCTGCCATAGTCTACACTAGCTGGCAGACAGCAAGGTCCTATTCCAGGATATATTCCAGAATAAGGCCTAGTGCAGAAAGGCCCCAGGTCTTTTCCGTGTCCACTTTGCCTTCGATGTTCTCCAAGAACTGTCCATGCAGTGTTTTATTGCGCCAGCTGTCAGTTCGGCATTGAATTGCAGTTTTCCGGTACTGGTTCTTGGTTTGCTGCACTTTGAGAAGCTTCTGGTTGTTGACTTCAATCAAAGCTGATTCTTTGCTTTCTGCCACATAATCTGCTAATGCATGCTTCTCTTCTTCCACTGTTTGATTCACTTGCAAAAGTCCTCTACCACCTGCTTTCCTGGGCAAGTACAGCCTGTCAACATCATTACGAGGATGTAGTGCATGGTGGATCGTCATCAGTTTTCTGGTTTTTCTGTCTAAGTTGTCCAACTCCTGCTGAGTCCAGTTCACAATTCCTGCAGTGTATCTAATGACTGGTATGGCCCATGTGTTTATGGCCTTAATGGTGTTACCGCCATTCAGTTTACTTTTCAAGATTTTTCTAGTCCTTTGGATGTACTCTTTACTGACCACAGATTTCACATGGCCATGCTTAATGTTATCCAGTTGCAGGATGCCCAGGTATTTGTAGGCTTCTGACTGGTGGGACCTGATGACTTGACCATTTGGCATTTCAATGCCTTCACTTTCAGTAATCTTCCCCTTCTTTAGTGCCACTGTGGCACATTTGTCCAGGCCAAACTCCATACTGATGTCGCTGCTGAATATTCGCATTGTGTTGGTCAATGACTGGATCTCGATTTCAAATTTTCCATAAAGCTTTAAGTTATCCATGTACAGTAGATGTGAAATTTTCTGTGAATTCCTGGCAGTTTGATAGTCCAGGTTTGTTTTCTTTAGGATGAGTGACAGTGGGATCATAGCGATGATGAAAAGGAGTGGGGATAATGAATCCCCCTGGAAGATGCCCCTTTTGATGTTGATCAGTCCATAGCTTTCATTTCCGACAAAAAGCTCAGTCTTCCAGCGTTTCATCGCACTTTCTATAAATTTGGTGATGTTCTGACTGATCCCGATGGTTTCCAGGCACTTTGTGATCCAACCATGTGGCAGTGAATCAAAAGCTTTTTTATAGTCGATCCAAGTCATATGCAGGTTTGTTTTTCGGCTTTTGCAGTTCTCCAAAATCATTTTGTCAGTCAGTAGCTGGTCTTTTGTGCCCCTGCTTCTCCATTTGTTTCCTTTTTGCTCTACTGGCATGATGTTGTTGTCTTTGAGGTAGTCTTGAATCCTGTCTGCTATTATGCCTGTTATCGGCCTGTAGTTTCCTGGTATGGCTCCTTTGGCTGCATCTTTCTGTATTAAGTATGTTTTGCCAGTTATTAGCCATTCACTGATGTTTCCTGTTTGCAGCATTTCATCGAACCGTTTGGCCATTTTTGCATGCAGGCTGGTCAGGTATTTGAGCCAGAAGCCATGCAACTGATCAGTGCCGGGGGATGTCCGGTTCTTCACTTTCTTCACTCTGTTTGTGACCATTTCAGGTGTTATTTCCAGCTGCTGCATTTTGTTCATGGATAATTTCTTCTCGAAATCCTGTATCCACCCAGCAGTTTTGTTGTATTCTTTTTCAGCCTCCCAGAGATCTTTCCAGAAGTTGGTTGTTGCTTCTTTCTCTGGCTTTTCAATTTTCTTCTCTACTTGCTCATGCAGGCTCTGGTAGAACTGCCTCTGATTTGACTGGAGCATTTGGTTCTGCCTGTACTGGATGATTCTTGCTTCATATCTTTTGATTTCCTGGCTGTAGCTGTTATCTGCTGTTTCACAATTTCCAAAGCTTCATCAATTTTCCTTGTATTCAGCCAGTACTTTTTGATCAGATTTTCTTTAGTCTTCTCGTTTTTCAGTTTCTTCTCCTTCATGTTTTTTAGGTTGCTGGCATCTGATCTCAGGCTTTTTATTTTTAGTTCCAGTCGGACTTTCCACTTTGGTTTTCCTGTTGCTTTTCTAATTGGTTTTGGCTGCAGTAACCCTAGTTCTTCTGTCACTATCACAGCTATTTATTATTATTATTATTATTATTATTATTATTATTATTATTATTATTATTATTATTATTATTATTATTATTATTATTATTATTATTATTATTATTATTATTATTATTATTATTATTATTATTATTATATTCCAGAAACACAACAATATAACAGAACACTAAACATGCCGGTTTTGATATTTTATAACACATCAGGATCTTCCCAAGGTCCTAAGATGACGATGATTCCTTAGGAGTGTTTGTTGATAAACATTAAATGATTTCACCAGAAAGCCAGATGACCCCTTGATTTTGGCTATATAATAGATCGTCCTTGGCATTAGGAATTTTCATTACCTTCCAAGCAAAAAAAGCATTTGCAACGGCATTTATTATGAGGTTGAAAAACCCCACAGGCTGACATTTTAGCTGCATTTTTTTTCTTTTTTTTTTTGAGCAGAGGCTGCAAATGCAATTTAATCTGTCTGTGAAAAGAGTTCTATCAATATTAAACTGAACCTGAACTTAGGGGATCAGAAGTGCTATTAACAACTTGCTTAATTTTCTCCTTGACTGAAGTATGCAAGAATCAGCAATTGCATATATTGTGAATGAAATGCAAATGATCAAGAAAAATGTTGTTTGACAATTTTATGTTCTCTCTTAAGCTCAGATGTCTTTCAAGGACATCTCATTGCTATTCTGCTTTATGCACTCACTTGTGGAACAGAGTCCATTCGTAAAACCGGCAGTAGAAGCACATATGGGGTGTATTTCCACTGAGCTCCTTTAATCCGGATCTAAGAAGATCCGGATCTAAGGAATGGGTACTTCCCTTAATCTGGAACTAGTAGATCCGATTAAGGGAAGTACCCAATGCGTTTCCATGGATGGTCTAGCACCCAATAGCAATGGGGGCTAGCCTGCTGTGGAAACACCAGAGCACTCATTTATAGATCTGGATCTACACATGAGGGGATCTGCCTGTCACCCCAGGTGTTTTGGGGGACTTTGCAATCTCCAAAGTTGCCTTCGGAGATTAGTGCAGGCTCCTCAGAAAAACCCCTTGCGAGAGCAATGCAGCTGTCAAAGGCTCCGGAGCGATCTGCCACTAACTTCAAAGAACCTCCGGAGTGCTTGACAGCAGCATTGCTCTCGCAAGGTTTTTTTCTGCGGAGCCTGCACTAATCTCTGAAGGCAACTTCAAAGGGATTTTGGAGCCGGCTTCGGAGGGACTCAAGTCTTGAGTTTGGGGCACACCCCCCCCCCTTATGGGTGCCTCTCCCCTGAGCCTCCTTTAGACCCCATTGTCGAATTGTAGTGGAAACAGGCTCCCTACAATCTGAATTTGATGGCTGAAGACCCCATTGTAGACCCCTTTAATGGGGTCTACAGTAAATCTGGATTATAGGTCCTGAAGACCTATATGATCCGGTTTTCCCTAGCTGTGGTGGAAACAGATGTGTCTCTAATGGGGTCTGTAGTGGAAATGGGGTTATCCATCTCTCAGCCAAATGGGTCCTTAACGGGTGCTTCAATGGGTACTTAGTGCTAGTGGAAAACACCCATGGACTCAGGATGTATTTCTTCAATAGCTCTTTAAAGTCTACCAAGCAAAGCAGCTGTCAACTCATTTCAAGCAATTTCCTTCTCCTTGGCCCAGTATCCTAGGTTCTGTGAATATGAACAAAACCTTTCAGCCCTTTGGATTTTTGCCCTGCCATTGCTATATGAAGAAATCAGCAGTTTTCATTCTTGTTCTGCTCCAAAAATGTATTTTTAAGGTATGCAGCCCTTGAAAAATAAAATAAAGCAACTGTGTCACGTGGGAGTTTCTCTCTGCAAACCACAGAGCAATTTCCCATCTACATCCTGATAAGTCAAATATTTTTTTAAAAGCCTCAGATGCATTGATTTTAATGAGGAATATAGCTGATAATTACGCAGAATACGAGGTAGATTCTCAGTAACTGGTGGTCCACAGACATATAACCTCTGTTTATAGGGAACATGATTAAATCTCTCATGCTTCACCATGCAAGAATATCCTTAAATGATATGATATGTTAAAATCTGTTTTTCAAGCTGGAATGACTTTTTAGTATGTGCCAACCATTTGAATGATTTGGAACTGGGAACGGATAACAATGACATTTTATGCATTGATATCTTGTGCATGTTGCTTAAAAATCTGACAGACTGGATGACCAATATACCCTCAAGCTTAGAATGCAAAGCCACACTGGGAAATGGTGTCATTTAGAAAAAAAAAATCCATGGATAATAAGACTTGTGTCTAACTTGTTCAATGAGGGACATCATTGGGTGTCTTATCATCAGCCATTGATGAAACATGCAGCCAGAAATGGAAATCTTTGGAATAATATGACATTTGACAGCCAAGACTCCAAGCTCAGTTCCGACAGCATAGATCACTTTTTGGTTTTGTTTGCCATTTCAGTTTATTGTTTATTGATCAGTCATATGACCATATCAAGTAGGGGTGCGCACAAATGCAATTTTCGACATTTGATTTGATTTGAAATGAATATTCGAATGTCCAAATTCATATGAATAGAGAAAAAACAAATGTATTAAAATTTGAACCAATTCAAAGACAATCATATCTATGTGTACAAATATTCAATTTGTATTTGGTGATA
The DNA here is from genome assembly GCA_023333525.1 of Aspidoscelis tigris stejnegeri. Taxonomy (NCBI): domain Eukaryota; kingdom Metazoa; phylum Chordata; class Lepidosauria; order Squamata; family Teiidae; genus Aspidoscelis; species Aspidoscelis tigris. Next base: position 10,261,858 of record JALMGA010000019.1, on the reverse strand, counting down.
CGAATGTTGGCAACGTTCGTACGTGTCTGTATGCATCTTTACACATCCCGTTTTTATCTTGTATGCATCCCATTTTCATCCGGTATGTATCTGTACAAATACGTGTGGATACTAATAAGATGTGTACGGATACATATTCATACATATTCGTATGAATAATTCAAAACATTCAAATTCGTTCGAATGATAAAAAATGAACATATAGACATTCTATTTGAATTTGATACAGGTACAAGTACAAAATTACATTCAAAGATTAAGAAAGTTCACCAGGGGTGAGGAAAGTATGAATTGTCATGCAAACTCCAACTGAAATGGAAATTGAACAAGCTGGAGTTTGGAAAGATTAAAAATTAAGATAAATTCTGTTCTCAACATATGGCTACAAGGGCGACTCTTTTTCACCTTGTGGTTGGGGTGAGCAAATGTCCATGACCCAATGATAGTCAAGTCCCATCCCGAACACTTTAAGGCTGCTCTGTTTAGAAAGTGGGAAGTCTTGCTGTCTCTCATTAGCAAGTGAACATCTTGGATGCATGCAATTAAGGTGTGTCCAGACTGGGGGATTCTACGCATTCTGATGTGCAGTCAGTGTGTGGTGTCACACCTGATGCCTGTTACTTCGTAACAGCTGTGCATTATGCCACTGCTACTGTGGATTTACCTGCTGTGGGACATCAACACTTGCTCCGCAGTATCAGGTAATTTCGGAGTTTCCCACAGCAATAAACAGCCAATGGGAGCTGAGCCAGCAGCTGCGCTACAGAAGTCTTGCAGCTGCCAACCTCCGTTTCAGGTGGAGACAACCAGGTAAGCTGCAAATTTACTGACAACTGTGGGTTTTTATCTAATCTGGAAGGGACCTTAGTTTATTATTTTTTTCATTGTGTGGAGAAGTAGGGGTGCACGATTCTTACCCAGGGAGAGAAAATTGTAGACTAAAAGTATCTTTTGACACCATGAAAGGGCATAAATGGCAGGTGCTTTATGTGTACAAATCTGAACACCGAGAATGATCACTCTGTGATAGTTTGTGAAGCCGTGAACCCATAAATGAATAGCTGAAAAATGGCGATGCTACCTGCTTTAAAAACTCATTATGCTTTTTCAGAGTTTGTTCTTGGGAATCTAGGATGATTATCTCCATGCATTTCTTCTACAACGAACAATTGAGCCTATTTATTTAAATCAGTGGCTTCAAAATAGGTATTTAACCTTGTTGCGATTTTGAAAGCAAATGAAGTCAATGCCTGCTGCTATGCAATTCTAAGTATGATGGTCATTTCACACTTGACTACTACTTTGGACTTTATTCTAAATTGCTTTTGTAGAACACAGATCTAGATCATAAATGTGAAGAGGCTGAGGTGCACTGAAATGCCACAGTTAAGGAGAGATTGTGTACCTTGCTTTAACTTTTGATTGAGACTTGCAGATATATTTGTAGGATATAATGAGATACGGACCAGATTTAATCTTCATCCGACACTGCTGGCAGAATTGTGATATCACAGAGCTATTGCACCACTGGCATGACAATGAGGGGTCTGTGAGGGAATCCCTACTGGGTTGATAAAAAATGTCCCACCTTCCATAAAAGGCAGCTGCCAGGGAGGGTGAAGGAGGACACTGATAAATCTGCCAAATTCATTTCCAACCCCAGCTCAGTTTGACTACCCCAATTCAGACTGCTTCTGTTGTGTTAATCTGGAACTCTCATAGCAAGAGATGTGGGAAAACTTCCATACCACCCACTGGGGTGAAGATGAACTAGGGGAAAAAAATCTATTCCTCTGCTTCACTTTCAAAATTGCTCTCTTTCTGCCTTCCCCTCCCTAAACTAGATTGCTCATCTCGTAGAAAGTAGTAGTAGTAGGTTGCTAACATATCTTCAGGAAAACCACTGAGGGTTTCAGAAGAAAGGCAGGATATTGATGCAGAAATAAGTGGCATGAAGTGAGATTGGATCAACAGCTTGCACAGATGTCACAATTGGACTTAGTCCAGGGGAAGCGTCCAGAGAACTGTCTGGGCCAATTATTTTGGATCAGTTTCAATTATTGCGGCCTGAGGACGTAAACAAGTTGCTTGCAGGGGTGCGACCAACAACGTACTCTCTGGATCCTTGCCCTTCTTGGCTGAAAAAACTAGCCGGCAAGGTACAATCGGGTGGTCCAGGAAGTGGTAAATGCGCCTCTGAGGGATGGGGTGGTTCCATTGGCCCTTAAACAGGCTGTGGTACACCCCCTCCTGAAGAAGGCTTCCTTGGATCCAGAAGATTTAAACAACTGTCACCCGGTGGCTAATATACCTTTCCTAGGCAAGGTGCTAGAGAGACCTGTTGCTGTTCAACTGCAGGCATGCTTGGAAGAAGCTGATTATCTAGACCCATTTCAATCTGGCTTCAGGCCCGGTCATGGCACGGAAACCACCTTGGTCGCCCTGGCCAAGGATCTCCTCTGGGAGAAAGACAGGAGGAATGCTACCCGGTTGGTTCTCCTGGACCTCTCAGCAGCTTTTGATACCATTGACCACGGTATCCTGCTGGAGAGGCTATGGAGTTTAGGAGTTGGAGACAGTGCTTGGCATTGGTTCTGCTCCTATTTCCAGAACCGATCTCAAATAGTGGTTCTGTGAGATATTGATTCGACACCCTGGGAACTCACATATGGGGTTCCCTAGGGATCAATCTTATCTCCCATGTTATTTAATATCTATATGAAGCCGCTGGGAGAGAGCATCAGGAGATTTGGAGTGAGGTGTCATCAATATGCAGATGATACCCAAGTCTATCTCTCTGTGCCATCTGAATCAGGAGAGGCAGTTGAAGAGCTTGACAGGTGCTTGGAGGCGGTAATGGGCTGGATGCAGGGCAATAAATTGAAGCTGAATCCAGACAAGACAGAGGTGCTGTGTGTCACAGGCTCTCAGGTCCATGTAGTTGGGTGATACCCTGTTCTTGATGGGGTTGCAATACCCTGTAAGGGACAGGTGCACAACTTGGGGGTACTCCTGGACTCCTCTAACACTCAAAGCTTAGGTGGAGGCCATGGCCAGGAGTGCCTACTCCCAACTACGGTTGGTGCATCAACTGAAACCCTTTTTGGATAGAGATGACTTGGCCACAGTTATACATGCTCTGGTAACCTCCAGGTTGGACTATTGTAATGCACTCTACATGGGCCTTCCCTTGAAGACAGTTCAGAAGTTGCAGCTAGTGTAAAATGCAGCCACCAGAGTGCTGACCAGGACAGCTAGCCAGATGCATATCACACTGGTCTTGAAAGAATTGCATTGGCTGCCAATTCACTACTGAGCCCAATTCAAGGTGTTAACTTTGACTTACAGGCCCTAAATGACTTGGGCCCCAAATATCTATGCCCATTCTCCCATATTGAGCTACCCATGTCTTAAGATCTGGAGTGGAGGCCCTCCTGGTTGTCCCACCATCTTCAGCATCTAGGCGGGTGGGCACCCAGGAGAGGGCCTTCTAAGTAGTGGCCCCCCAGGCTATGGAATGGTCTTCCCCTGGAGGTGTGTCAGGCCCCTTCTCTGTTTGTGTTCAGGAAGGCGGTGGAGATGCACCTCTTCACTCATACCTTTGGTTAAATGTTGCTTACGTCCCCCCCACCCCACTGCAAACACTACTGTTTTAACCAATTCTGTATTGTTTTTATCATGTTGGTTTTTAAGTGTTGTATTGGTTATTATTGTTTTGATATAGTTTTTGATATATTCGATTTTAAAGGTTGTTACATGCCCAAATACCCTCGGGTATAGGGTGGGATATAAATAAATAAATAAATAGATAGATAGATAGATAGATAGATAGATAGATAGATAGATAGATAGATAGATAGATAGATAGATAGATAGATAGATAGATAGATAGATAGATAGATAGATAGATGGATGTCTGGGACAGTGCCAGTTTCAGATTTTCAGGTGTGTGGGCCAGTTTGGTCTAGTGCTTAGAGAGTTGGATTCTTATCTGGGAATATCGGGTTCATTCCGCCTTCCCACATGAAGCCAGCTGGGTGACATTGGGCTGGTCACAGCTCTCTTCTGAGCTCTCACAGCCCCACCTACCTCACAGGGTGTTCAGTTGTGGGGAAAAGAATGGGAAGCTTTCTCAGCCACTTTGTGACAGTTTCTGGGTGCAGGCTGCAAACTGTTTTGCTTTCTGGCCTTGCAGGCTTCTTGCAAGCTGCAATAGCCAGCCTTTGTGCAAACAGCTTGTTGCAAACCCTGGGTTTTGGGCTGCAAAAAGGGTGGGAAATCCTGTGCGGGCCCTGCTGCAATGATTGGTTGCAGCTGCTTTTTGGAGGGAAAAGCTGTCTGGGGATCTGAGTGCTGGAGGGGCTAGAGCAGGAGTTCCCACCAATCAGGAGTTTCTAGCAGGAGTTTCCAGCAGCATTTTATTGCAGCAATCTTCCCCAGGAAGTGACAGCCAATCAGGGCCGCAGAATAAGGTATAAAGGAACTCAGAACACTGCAGACTTTGTCTTCGTGCTGGGACTGAAGCTGAAAGGAACAGAAGAGAGCTGAACCTGAGGGAGCTGGAACCAGTAGCTGACCAGTGGTCTTTTGGCTGAGCGATTTCAGAAGGAGGCAATCATGGAGGATTGTAGCTCTGAGGGAGACTTCGCTAGCAACTGACCATGCTGGATAATCAGTCAAGCAAGGAGGGGCTGTGCCTTGTGATTATCTAGAGCCATGTTCTAGTACCCTGGCTGGGCTTGGGCTGCGGCAGAGCTAGTTAGGAGGGAGGAGGAACGTGTGGAGGCTTGTCTTTTAAAGGGGAACTATTTTCCTGTAGAGAAAAGGGGTAGCCCCCTAACCTTAAGAAACTTAGGATTTAAACCAACAAACTTCCTGAACCTATTTTTCCTTTCTAGTATTGCTTGTGTATAATAATAAACTTGTTTTAGTTTACTGTTGAAACGCTTGCTACCAGTGTTTTGTGTCCACACTGTAGTATTCACTTGGCCATTGCACGAACTCAGTATCCTAATAGCGCCAAGCTACTCCCAGAGAGGGCAGGCACTTAATGGAACGCTGGGCATCGTGACACACTTTGAGTCCCCTTAAATGGGTGAGAAAAGCTGGGTAGAAAAGCCAACTCTTCTTCTTCTTCTTCTTCTTCTTCTTCTTCTTCTTCTTCTTCTTCTTCTTCTCCTCCTCCTCCTCCTCCTCCTCCTCCTCCTCCTCCTCCTCCTCTGTTCCAAAGCTTCAGAGCAGAAGCTGTGACTGGACATAGTGGTGGCTGGGCTTTCTGGAAGGAGCTACTCTGGGTGCGTCCCCATGCAAGCCATTTGGTGCTGTTTGGGCACTGATTGGGCTCACATGGGTTGGGTGTGGGTCTGAGAACGCTCCCAGCCTGTCCCCATGTCATTCCTGACAACGCAGGCCAGGTATGGGTTGGATGCGGATGGATGCATCCTCATGCAAACTGCGCCAAACCCTAGCATAGGGGAGCAGCACAACCTCCTCTCTGCCCCCTCTCTCCTCATTGGAAACTGGATTGACATCAGACCACCCCTATGCTGTACCCCCCCCCCCCTTAGTGGTACAGAATCCAGGACTGAGCTGCAAGGGGTGGTCTGATGTCAAAAATAAAGTTTACTTCATAATAATAAATTTATAAATAATTTTAAAAGACCGAAAGCTGCTATGAGGTTTAGTGGCGGTTAGGTGCTTGAGCAGTTTTGTGCACCTCCGCTCCACCGGGAACCGCAAGAATGCCCACCAAGTTTAAAGGGGAGAAAATCAAGCCTTTATTTCATGATCACCTTGGTGATTGGGGAAACTGGGGTTGAAATTTTTTGTAATTGGAACAAAAATCAAGCCATTATCCAGCCTCTCTTAGAAATCAAAAACGGGATTGGAAATATTCCTGTGGAAAATGCACAAAAATTAAGCCAGTATTTGAAAACAGCCTACCCCTGTTAGATTGTTTTAACTATAGTCCTCGTTTTTACAGGACTGAGGAGGACTCAGCCCATCCTGGCATCTCAGGACATCTTCACTTCTTCAAAGTGTGAACAGGGGTATGAGCTAAAGGAGGCTGAACTGTGTTGTGGTGGGTGGGGTCCAGTCTTTCCTTCAGCCAGTTGGCATGCACCCCCCCTCCTCAGTTTATGTATATGATTCCTCTATCTAGTGTTTTTACTCAAATTTATTATTATTGCTATTATTCTAAAAATTAATCACATGGAGAAGAATAGCACATGAAAAAGGAAGGAGGCGTGTGGAGGTGGAGTGACACAATGATATCCAATCAGAAAGGAGATAGATTTGATGCAGCAAAAGGGGTGGAGAGCCAAGAATTCTGTGGAGGAGGCTCAGGTCGAACTTGGGGAAAGGTGTGAACAATGTAACCCAAGGTGGGGATGGCCTCCGGAAGACCCATAAGGATCCAGGTGTGACCAGTACTGGTATGACCTCAGTTTGAATTAATGAGCAGGCTGTCCTGTCTTAGACTTGTGTGACCAGGACCAAAGGAAGCTTTCATGTGATACCTGGGACTGTGCCAGTTATTTTTGAAGATCATACTGGAGCAATCTCCTCTGTCCACACAAAGCTGGTGTCTGCCCCACTCCCCAGCATGAAAGTGGTGCCAGGGAGCACACTAATGGAAACCATTTTAAATCAGTCTGCTGAGCATTCCTCACAGTGAACTGTTCCAGGCCTGTCTAAGCACTTAGAGACAGCACCATTTTGTTTGGCTTCGCAAAATATCCCTCCCCCCAAATGGACTAACCCATCATCCTGGAGCTTTGGAGGCCAACAAACTATCCCAACATTGAGTGGACAACCCCTGGTGCACCCTGCCACCAGCTACTCTTATCTCGGCACAGATTGAGTGATCTGGGAGAAGACCACCCTCCAAATTGCACATTGAGGCATGCAGTGTGGAAGCAGTCAAAATTCAGCCCCTGCTCTTGTAGTATCTTGGTGCTTTTACAGAGATTGTTGACTTTCTCAGACAGACTTTTGTGTAAAAAAATAATAATCAGAGGCTAGGAGTAAATACATCGAGTGTTTCTTAGCAGATAAAATGGTTTTGTCAAAAATTCTCTTTCAGTGGCATGTGCTTTTTATATCCTTTGGCAATGTATTTTGCTACAATGACTCATTTAACAAACTCAGGTGGATGCTACTGTCTCTGTATTCTGTCACTTTACCCAGACATGGGAAGAGCTTTTCTTCTTTTCAGTACTACCACTAAGTAATAGTTCACTGTATATGATCTTATAGGTAGTAAAGATGATTTATTTTTACATTGTTTTGCCAGTGTATGAAAAGAAATCTCCCTCCAATTCCAATGCTTTGTTTAAGAATATAACAGGAGTGCATGCTGTCTCACACAGGGTGCATTCCCATACAAGTTTAAATATGAATCAAATCCATTTTGGGGATCCTCTGATCCCATTTAATTTTTTATTCCTGGACTTTATGAGGACTATCTTGCAGAAATCTGCAGAAAAAGTCTTCAGAAAAACTATTCTCAGTCCCCTTTTGGAGCCCAGCCCACTTTTATTTTCACCTTTGGAAATGGTACCCGCCTATTCAAGGCAGAGGTCTAACCTTCTGGCCAATGCCTGCCAGATATGGGTGGGATTTCACGGCTTGGAAGGTCTCTCCCCCTTCCCTTGTCATGTGTGCTTAGAACACACTGCAATTACGAGATATACAATCGCTAAGGAGGGGAAAGGAAAACTTTTTTAAAACACCAGCCTCAAAAGACACATTTGTAGCAAGGATGGAAGAGCAGGGGAAAACAGCTGTGAGCCTCCGTTTACAGAGGGGAGGGAAACTGAAAGGGAGAGTAATAGCCTTTCTCTCCCCCCACTCCATGCAAACTGTCTTTATTAGCCTCGGTTCTGAAAAGGAGGGATTGCTTTGCTCTGTCTGTTCTTTCACTCATCAGCTTCAGTGCAAACTTGCTACCTTCCCGGTAATGTGTGTAGTAACCGCAAAGGTTTGCACAGGTTTTCCCATGGCTTCAGCCTTCCATTTCTCAAGCCTCAGAGTAAAAAGAATCTTCCTGCTCCCATAGCTTGCAGTACACACCCGGCACCAGCAGGGTGCTGGACTCTTAGCCTTGGGGCATAATGGCTCCCCGGCCGCATGGCATCCGTCTTCTCTTCCTGTTTGAGGATCCTCCCTGCCTCCCGCCACAGGATATGACATCAGAAGGACTTCTGACCTGCTCAGCTGACACAGCTCCACCTATTGCTTCCCTGGATTTTCTCCTGAGGTCACTTCCTTCCCCGCCCCTCTGTGGCAGGTTATTTAAAGCTCTGCACAGAAATAAATCTCGCTCTCTTCCAGCTGATCTCTGTGTCATGCCTCCTCTCTCTCCCTCCCCCTTTTCCTAGCTCTCAGGGTTAGGCCAGACACATGGGCCTGACCCCTGGTTACTTGGGCCGGTCAGGTAACTGGAATACTTTCGCAACACCCGGTGATCGTACCAGTAACTACTGGTACCAAGTATCGTTACAGCCCTTGGGTTGTAACCACGTATCGCTGTGGTTCTCAGGACTGCAGCCACGATCGAGGTAGCCGTAAGGTGCCTTCCCCTCAGGTTTCCCATAGCCAAGGATTCAGGTTGCAAAACCGGATTGCAACAAATGTGAATGGAGGTAACATTATCAGGAACATCCAATTTAAAAGGGAGAGTGTGACAAGGATGACTGCTTTGTGACTGCCCTCTGTTCTTTCACTCAGCTGATTCTGTGGGGCAGGCTTAACAGGGGTTGGACGAGGGCCAGAGATTAAAAGGTCCTATTTTTGTGGTTTGAGTGGGAACAGTAGTATTCAGATTCAGCCTGCATTATTCTCAAGCAAATGCAGACAGCCAGAATGTGCACTCAGTCCTGAATCCAGATTTAAATCTGGATTTAAAAAGTCAAGTGGGAATGCAGCCACAGTGGCCCACCAATTGCGAGCAGAAGGCAAAGGCAAGACCTTCACCTGCTCACAGCTCTCTGTGAATGTCCTTTAGAGGCATCCTGCTGGTCTCTTGTTTGTTTCCTTATCTATTAAGTTGATTATCATGCTGCCTGAAAAGATAATTTAGTTAGGAACATAATATCTGTGAAGAAGTTCTAGGATCAGTCATTTAACATCAAATCTTTGTTTGTTACATTCCAAACAAAGTTTGTATTAATTTTATGCATGATATAGTTTGTATATATATTTCTTTAAATATACATATATGCCAAAATATATATTTCAACAGTTCAAAATATATCTGACAGCTCTCCAGGCGGACTGGATTAGCAGCATATGTTTTCCTTTAATTTGGAGCTTTTGTTCTTGCCCAACTGCTGTTGGGTCAAACTTCAATTAATTTTGAAATCCAATTCATAGAAGTTTAGTCTAGTAAATTCTAAGTGATTCATTTAGTAATATAGCATGCAGTTCCTGGAGGGGTTGCAAACACACAGTCTAAGGTTCATGTTGGAAAAGGCAGATGAGAGCTTTACGTTGGTACAGTCATTCCATGGTTTCCTTTTTCCATTCTGTACTTGTTTTTGCACTGAAATCTTTTATGCCTTTTGCAATAATTTATTTTTAATTTTAAGACAATTAAGGAGGCAGGATCAGCAAAGCTGCACCAAACCTTAGTAATGAATTGAAGTAGATCTGATAAATGCGGAGGAATGCATCTGAGGGAAATAGCACCCTTATCCTCTGTGCATTTTAAAGGCATGTTCTGATAAGTGGCAGGTTTAACAACTGGATAATTCTAACATTTTAAGGGAAGCGTTTGAAGTTGCCTTTCTCCTAGGTCATATTATTGCTCTATCCAACTGGGAATTTTCTAGAACAACTGGCAGATTCTCTTCAAGATTTTGAACAGGTCTTTCTCCAAGGCCAGCTTAGAGATCTAAGGGACTCAGTCTCCAAAGTTGTGCATGCAAAACATTGTTTATATGATTTTGCTACAGTGATCTATACTAAAACATTTAGGTGCAGTTAAATGGAGGAAGATAATTCTGAAACACTGGCCTTTTCTGCATTTAGCTTTGTTAATCCAAATGAGCTAGATCCAGATCAGCTACAGGTATCTGCACTGAGTGGGCTTTAGAACAGCAAACATGAGATAAAGAGTGCTAGCATGGATGAAGATTTATCTGGGGCATTTCTGCACTTGGCTTCCTATCTGTTAGATGGGAAAAGTGCATAACAGACTAATGTGCACTAGTGTTCACAAGAGGAAACACTAGTACACAGTTACCTAACTGCCACACACCCAAACTCTCATCTCCATCTAGTCACACATCCAATCCCCAACAGGTAGCCACCATTTTGATCACAGTGCTTGGCACGGCAGCATGCGCACCATCACTGTCGGCACAGTGACGATAGCGCTCTGTGCATGCGCAGTCAGTCATGTTTGGAGCTGTCTGAGATGCCGGCACGGCAGTTTGATCTAGTGGTTAAGGAGCCGGACTCTTGTCTGGGAATACTGGGTTTCATTCTGCCCTCCTCTACAAACCCAGCTGGGTGACCTTGGGCTAGTCACAGCTCTCTTCTGAGCTCTCACAGCCCTACCTACCTCACAGGGTGTTCTGTTGTGGGGAGAAGAATAGAAAGCTTTGTCAACCGCTTTGAGTCCCCTTAAATGAGTGAGAAAAGTGGAGTAGAAAAGCCAACTCTTCTTCTTGTGTAGCACCTCAGATGACCCCTCACACTGGAAATGATGTGAAGAGTCACCAGTTGGATGGGACAGGTAAGTAATAGGTTGAGATTAGTTAGGGTTAGTTTGCGTGTGGTGTACCATGTCATGCACTACTGCTAGTTGGCAGGAGGTGAACATCTGAGTCAGGCAGGGCGCATTGCCAGGTTGTAAATTCCTCCTGAACGTACAGCTGCACCTGCCCAAGTGTTAGCCTATTGCAAACTACAGGGCCAAATGCGAATTGGCCTATGGCCTATCACTAATCTGAAATAGTGAGCCCTTAGCACTATTCCGATCCACACCTAGTCTACTCCAGTGCAGAAAATGTGTTCTTAGTAGCTCCTCAATTCAGATTGCTGTGCCAACAACGTGTTCTTAGCTGCTCCTCGATCAGGATTAAAAATTATGTGCAGAAAGGACCACTATTCCTTGTATTAATTTCCCCATTCAAAGTAATTTGTTAAGACAATTAAGAAGTTATATTTCAAAAAGAAAAAATACCCACTTCAGATCTTCTTCTTTCCCCAACCCAGCAAGAGCAGCTATTGTTTATGTCCCTTTCTGGGAAAGGGTGTGGCAGAGGCAATGAAACATAGCATGGTGCCAGCTCAGGTCTTCCTTACCTGCCCCAGCAATAGCAGCAAACAAGTGACTATAATTAAAGGGCCTTTCCTCCCAGTCCAGCATGTTCAAGACACCCTGAGCAGAACAGAAGAAGCCCCATCTTCCGCTAGGCTATTCCACCTACACTGGATGGAGTGTAATCTGGTCTAGTTGAATAAAATGGCTGCCTAGGTTGGGATAGTGTAGACCTATCTTTACAGGTCTCCAGTCCAGGGATTTCTGGAATGGAACAGGAGGCATCTGGAAAGGTGCAGAGGGTCTCATTTCAGCAACACACCAAATTGTCCTGCTGAAATGAGTCCCACCGAGGCTTGATGCCAAGAACTTTAATTCCTAGTCATTGGTGCCTTTGGAGTGACACAGGATGGTATGGGGCCTGTCCTGGAAAGATTAACCAAGTGCAAACAGCCTGGTTCCAGGACAGATGAAATGCTCCAGCATGGACCTGATCCAGCCAGAGTTGTTGCAGTTGTAATGGTCCAGACTCCACAAGGGCAGATATGACCAATATTTTCCCTCTATTATCTGTGTAGCAAAGGGGGGGGGAGGGAGGGGCTGCAATAGATTAAAAAGAGATTGCACCTTTCAGCAATATTCAACTTTTGGTTTTCCATGTTCCTGAATTATTTTTACTTTTTTTTTGCACAAAATGACATTTCTTACAATTGGGTTTCTGCAATGGATCCTATGTCTGACTTGTATGTGGATCTCCTCATGTGTGGTGCCGTGATCATTGCAAAGTTGTTTGGTATGGCATGCCTAGCGGCTCACTGCGGCAGGATGTATTCTATATACATCTCCTCCTCACCCAGTAATGTTAAAATTCAGAAAAGAGATTTACGATCAGTGCCCGATAACTTTTCTATTAGTTGTGCTTGGAAAATGAAAGCCTGCTGCTTCCCCTATCTGCTGCTAACATGGAATTGAGCATTCCTAGAATCTTCATGTATTTTAATGATGAACATCAAGATTATTAACAAATGCGGAACGGTGAATTACCCTTTTCCTTTTCAAATGCAAAATGTGCCACGTGAGAAAATGGAGGAACTCTTCTTTAATGCCATATGACAATTTTGTTTTAAAATGCTGTTTTTTTCCCTCCCGATTCTTTTTAAAAAAGAAAAAGAGCCTATGGGATTTCAGATTGCAACCAGAATTTATCAAATGCCATAATCCCACTGAAAAATACTCTGTTTAGTTACATTTCTGATTAGCTGGGATATGAAGCAATGTTTGCTCACGTGTGTTCACTTGCCGTTGTATGAATTACTCCAAAAGCAAACACTGTGCAGCACATTAGAACATGCAAATAGCTGTTAAGGTCAGCAAGATGTTCTTAAAAGCTGTAAGCAAGGCTGAAGTAAAACAAAAGTGATGCGTTAGATTGATTATGTTAGCAAGCAGCAATCCATACCTGTTTACTACTGCAGATAGGCTTTCAGGCAACAGTAGATTTCACAGTTAAAAGTGTCTAAGAACACCATTCTTCCATTGTGCAGTCATTAAAATGCATTGGAGTGAATCTCTTTACTGGCATTTTTCCCATTTAATCTTCTACGCTTGCAGAATAGCCTGTTTCCATTTTCTTGAAGTGCATCACATGAAATGTGAACCACAACAGTGCCTGAATATTTGTTAATGGTTTTTATTTTTTAAAAAAAGTGGGTGTATTAACTGATGATAAAACAAGTAGGAATTTTTCATCACTTCATACAGATGATACTTAGTGGGAGGGGGAATTTTTCTTTGTAACCTGAAAATAACAAAAAAACAAAGCCCTGGCCGTTTTCATCCTCAGCTTATTAATGGCTGGACAAGTTATAGTGCACCTTTTATACATATGGTCTTTCTAAATCAGCCATGTAATGCCTTTTAGGAGCAGATTAGATGCCGCCTGTGAAATTCCCACAATACATGATGCTTTTATTTGATCATCAGACATCAGTTCACGGAAGATAATACTGCATATCTAACACAATTGCACCAAAAGAAAGGGAAGGACTTAAGTTATGTGTTTAAATTAGTGAACAAAATAATTGAGATTTAGAGTGCCCCAGACATGGTCAATGTCTTCAATCCTGTACAGTCCTGGCTCTATTCGTCACTGCACAGGGGCTTCCAGTCCACCAGACTAGAAGCTTTTCAGGGATGCTGAATCAGCTTCCAGTCTGCCAGACTGAAGGATTGGAAGCCTTGGAGTACTGGCGGAGTGGTTTCCTGTCTGCCAGATGGGAAGCTCCATTGCCAGCAGAGCATGAAGGTAAGCGCACATTAAAAAGATGCTTTCGGGGGTGAAAGCGGTGCCCTATGTCTTGCTTTCAGAAGAACCAATGTGTAGAGACGTGCCCAACTGGTTCAGTCAGTTCACAATTCATAGTGAACAGAGTGGTTCCCAAGGTTTGCATATATAGACTGTGTGCTCTCATTCACAATTGCCATGCGTGGGGGGTCAAGCGACCACCATGGCCCAGAGCGGCAATTCATGGACCAGATTTGCTCTGCCTAGTAAATTTCCATTTAGATTGCTATATGATGCTTGATAGTGCTATACTGCAGGAACATTGCTGGGGAATCCCATATGAACATTGCCTTTGCCCATGAAAATCAAGAGAAATAGTCAATATTTCATGCATTTTTAAAGGGCAGTTTAAGTCAAGAATATCATAGGAGACTTCTCAAGTCATGCACAAAGCAGTTCCTCTAAAGTGTTGTTTAACCCTGTTTTTGGTAGGGACAAATCATTTAATAACTCAGACCATAGCTGTGTTCCTTGCAGCTGAAGAGAAGGCCTGGAAACTGTGTATGTTGTCCCACAATGCTACTGAATTTTGCCTTGCAGCACCAATCTGTTAACAAAAGTCTAAAAATGTTAGAATTTCAACAGTGATAGGAGCACTCTATAGGTCCAGTGGACCAGTTGCTTTAAGGTGTTAAGGTGCTGAACTTTGGTGCGGCAGTAGTGAAAAAAGCAAATTCAATGCTAGGGATAATTAGGAAGGGAACACAAAAACGTTGGAAACCAAAATGGTCAAGGGACTGGAACAACTCAACTCTCTTGTGAAAACAGGCTGCAGTGTCTAGGCCTCTTAAACTTTGAAAGATTACATTTAAGAGGGGACATGAATGCATGAGGTGGAAAAGGTAGATAAGAGAAAAAAAAATATTTTCTCTATTGTGCAACCCTAGGACCAGGGGGGCACTTTATGAAGCTGATGGTGGGAAAGCTAGGATTAACAAAGGGAAAAGTGGTGGGGGTTTTTTTCCACCTCCACAGTCTGAAGTAGCTGCCTGTCCTGACCCCACCCAGCAGAGCTTTCAGCCCCAGGTGGGTCCTGTAGTAATGTAGATTTTATCCAGGTCTCCTCAGCAGCAGGAAGTTTTGGAAGCAAGAACAGAATGTCTTTTACAGATGTGACCCCATGGACCTCAGAGTACTCTCATGCTAATGAAGGTACCTTTACTTCCTAAGTGATCTTAGGCAATTCTGAGATGTCTGTCCTTATCTGAATAGCCATGCAAAATAGGTTTGTGCACAGAGAACCGCTTCTTTTAGTATAAGCATTATTCTTGATATTCTTTTGCCAGGCCATGGCTTATCCCTGTGACAGTGGAAATTCCTGTTTTGTTTTGTTTCCCATGCCCTTCCAGAAGTCAGCTGTTTTGATCAGGTCTCCTAAAGAAGCTCTTGAGTTTGTGCAGAATGGGGCTCATTTCTAACAAGGAGCCTTGGTCTGCTGTTATCTATTGTGTGGGCTCGGCCCAGAAGCATCGATAGTCCCTTCATTAGTTTCATTGATAGCTCTGGATATTAAGAGCAGCTGTGCTCTTTATGTGACTGAATAGCCAGAATCCTTCAAGAAATCCAAATGGCAGTACAAACGATCTGTTTCTCCCTTCAGCATCAAACCTGTCAGATCTGTCTCCTGTAAGTTGTTGTGTTTCCTGTGTCTGCTGGCTCAGGCACTCTCGGCATTTGGTGCCCTTGTCCTTTTCAGTATTCCAAAGGCACCGTCACTGCAGCAACATCGGCCAGTGTCATTCTTATTACCTTTACCTGTTTTATCTTTTGTGAAATTGAGCCTTTAGCCAGAACTGTCTTAGCAGCTTCTCCAGCAATTGGTTACCTGTGAGACTCCTTGGGCTCATTTCACTCAAGTAATTTGATTCCCACGTGCTTATGAAGATTGCTTTTCTGCCAAAGGCCTTATTGGAAGGGAACAGACCCAGAGCGTTATAAGCAATTACACAGCTCGAAGATAAAAAGCAAAACAGAAAATGGTCGAAGAGCTTGCGTGCTGCTTTCATCACTGTCTTTCACACTCTGTGAATAACCTTCTTCAGTTCCTTTTGCGTCAGCTCACAGGAGGGATGGGCACGGAAGTTCTAAACATTCGAAATTCAATTGAATTTGATCGAATGTGGACATTCAAATTCAAATAGGTCTTCACATTCAAATTTAAACATTCAAGTGAATTTCAAATGTTCCAAAACATTCATTTGAATGATTCGAATGTACCAATATGTTATTATTTATTTATTTCCATTTCTATCCTGCCCCATACCCGAAGGTCTCTGGGCGGGTGACAACAGGTCAAACAACTAAGAGCAACATATTAAAAACAAGATTAAAATAAGGTACACAGCTAAAAACTCCTTAAAAATTCAACAGATTTAAGCCGTGCACTCAATAGTGCATTAATAATAACTGTAACTGAGGGAAGAATGGATCACCTTAGCCAAAGGCCAAGGCAAAAAAGGATGTCTTTACAGCCTTCCTAAATGATTAAAAGGAAGGGGCATGGTGGACCTCGAGGGGGAGACCATTCCATAGTCTGAGGGCCAGCACTGAAAATGCTCTCTCCCAGGTGCTCACCAGCCTCACTACCGAAGCTGGTGGGACAAGCAAGAGGGCCTCTTCCTTGGATCTCAAGGCACGAACAGGTTGGTATGGGAGAAGGCATTCCTTTAGATACGTATGTTGTGTATTACATACGTATCTGTACAAATATCATACGTATCTGTATTTGCGCTCATAATACGGAATGAAAACGAGATGCATATGGGATAAAACGGGATGCATATGAAATGCATGCAGATACGTATAACACATACAAATGTCAACATTTGTAACTTTAAATATTAATGTTGTTTCATTCGTTATCTTCAAATTCGTATCTAACATTCGAACGAATAGATTCAAATGTATCAGATTCGAATTGGTTTTGTTGCATTTGGATTTTAAACATTCAAATTTAATGTTTCAACATTCAATTCAACTCGAATTCAAATGCAAAAAAATCATTTGTGCACATCCCTAGCTCACATCTGAATAGAGCCCTTGCTTCATGATGTGCAAACCCGGGTCAAATGGTCCAGCAGCTTTTTTTGAAGGATGTTTTTGTTTAATGGCCTCCTTGCATACACACATATATGACTGGAAAAGCAGGAACAGCTATGCTACTCAGCGGCAAAGTGTTCATGTTTTGTATGCACAAGAAATCATATTCAATCCCCAGTAAACTCCAGGCCAGGCTAGAAATGATCTCCACCTGCATCCTATTTGGGGAAGGAAACATTACTTAGCACAGGCAGTGGTCCCATGGTCACACCTTCACTTTCAACCTTCTTCAGTCCATCTTCAAGTCTGATTGCCGCACCTTTTTATTTCTATCCATTCTATGTGTGAACTTTTCATTAAGGAAAGTCCAAATGGAGTGTGGAAAGTCCACACACAGAAATGAAAAGCTGCGAGCCGTCAGACCTGAAGATGGATTGAAGAAGGTTTAAAATGAAAGTGTGGCCATGGCCTGGATGTAACTCCATGGTGTTAGCCTCAGTGCTGGATCTCCCAGATTCAGGCAGCCTTGAAAAGGAATATGATGGCTCCATCTTAAACCCAGAGCCTGTGGGCTTGCAGGGTGTTTTTTTTACCTGCATTTGCATGGGCATAGAGGGCCTGCTCTGAATACAGTATGTTTTGCTTTGATGAAGTTCCAGCTCAGTGCAAAAGAAAAGCTTCAAATCAGTGAGCCTATATAGTTGCTGCCTGCTACAATATCCTTTAGATGCTTGCTGAAGGTATCTTTATTCTGGATAAGAATTGGAGTCTGTCTCTTATCCCAAAAGATTCTTAATATTGTTTTACTGTTCAAATGGTTTTAACATTGTTGTACATTCTAGGGATATTTCCACACAGACCGTTATCCCACCCCACAGTTAGGTTTCGACCACTGCCTTCAAGATTGCAGGGGGCCCCACTTGGAACACTTTGTCCACACTGGAGAAAGCAATGATACATGATATAGCACCAGTAAAGTAGTCCGCAAGTGGATTACTGCTGGTGGACTGGACCAGCAGGCCATGTTTGGAGAGAAGATTCCCTGCTGTCCCAGTAGATCAGCAAGTACCATTTGAAGCAGCTCTGGAAAAGTGGCATGGCCAGGTGCCTGACCAAAAAAGTCCCACATGGGAACTTCAAAGGCAGGACTGGGCTGGGCTGGGCTGTCCAAACACACACAGCTCTTAACAAAGGCTACTGCTAGCACGCCCCAGCATGGACCAGACTACATTGGCTGGAACAGTGTGGCACGCGTCATGCGGAAGCAACCTAAATGATATTTAGATGTTATAAATAAATAATTTTAAAAATTGCGTGTTACTTCTGTGTTGTCCCATGGAGGATGGCAGGAATTCTCCTGAAGCCGTCAGTATCTCCAAGCATAACCCCTGTCCTTGAACAGACATTTAGCATGCATTTCTCACATGTGGAAATGGGTAGGAGAGCGGGTAAGGACATAATATGAGAATCACCTTTTTGATCACCAGTTCCTTTTAAGGTGGGCCCTGTAGTAACATTCTGTCTAAGCATTTCAAATTTGCATTTGTCCAAATACCCTGTGTGATGGCTCAAGAACTGCAGGCCTTTGTGTAAGCCAGTTTGGTCTAGTGGTTAGGGAGCCAGATTCTTATCTGGGAATACTGGGTTCGATTCCGCCATCCCCCATGAAGCCAGCTGGGTGACCTTGGGCTAGTCACAGCTCTCTTCTGAGCTCTCACAGCCCCACCCACATCACAGGGTGTTCTGTTGTGTGGGGAGAAGAATAGAAAGCTTTGTCAGCTGCTTTGAGTCCCTTTAAATGGGTGAGAAAAGCAGGGTAGAAAAGCCAACTCTTCTTCTTCTTCTTCTTCTTCTTCTTCTTCTTCTTCTTCTTCTTCTTCTTCTTCTTCTTCTTCTTCTTCTTCTTCGGCTTTTCTGAAAAGTATATAGGGTTGTTGACTTCAGTTTTGTACATTTAAATAAAGAACAACTTTTGGATATGTGTGTATTTGTGGTGCATTACACCTTCCATCAAGGCATTAAGGTATACGTTTTGGCATTTTAGAGGTGACTCATTCTCTGCGAAAGAGATGTACTTGTTTTTGAGAGTAAGCTATGTGTTGATAATCACATATTAGTTTACTGAAATGCCGTACTGTTTTGCCAGCGTAGGCATATGCATCCTTCATTAGAATTTATCATCAACCATCCATAGAAAAATATGCCATAGGAACAATGCATTGCAGAGACCTTTGCTTAAGGGGTTTTGATATTAATTTAAGCTTGCCTTATCTGTATATTGGATATGCCATTCCTTTCAAAAATAAGCTTTTCCATGAATGTAGCTGTACATTTTCCATCAAAAATAATGAGTCTTGCATAGAGCTACAATAGAGTTTGATAAATCAAGCCTTTACTGTACCTGCCAACTTTTGAAAATAATAAGAAAGATAAATGTAGCCTCACCCTCTTTAGGCTTAAATACAATCTTGTCCTTGCCTCTGGAATAACGCAAGCAATGCAGAGCTCTGGTAACAATATTTATTGTGACTTTTGGAAAGGAAGTTTGGATTTTTTGGGTCCTTTCACAAACCTATATGAGATGTTAACATGATTATATATGTTTATTGGCTTGTTTTACTTAGTTGTTATATTTTATGATCAACCTTGGAATCAAGGGAGGGAGGGAGGGAAGGAAGGAGGAAAAAAAGAAGGAAGAAAGGAAGGAAGGAAGGAAGGAAGAAAGGTTTTCCAAATGATTCCAATGTAGTAGCTTATTTTGTTAATTGTAACTTTATAAATTTTGCCTGAGTACATGCAGGTCATTAGGTGAGAATTACCTTAAAGGGTTAGTTTATTAAGGTCACTGTAATATTCAGGTACCATGGAAAATTTCTTCTCTTCAGAATTCTATTCTTTGATCTAATATGGATGAGTTCTTTAAAATTTTCCATTAAAACTTTAACAGTCTCAGATCATATTTTGAGCCAAGTGTAAAGAAACTGGCCTCAATGAAAGATGCCACTCATTCAAAGCAGGGAAATTGTATCAGTGCACATAAAGATGTATGCTGTCTGCTTAATTTTGGGATTTACTGCACACCATAACTTTTCTGTTTTGCAAGTCAGTTTTTGTCTGAAAAGATTCTTATGCTGCTATGTAAGTTTGCTTTTTTAAAAAAATCAGTCTGTAGTAATGTTCGTTGCCCTTCTAAGCAGTTTCCACATCATATACCTTGGCATACAATATGGAGGTCAAGTCTTGGCTTGAATTGTTTGATATATTTACACAGGCAGTATGTGCTGGGACCATCTACTCCACCACAGCTTGGCTCAGCTGAAGTCCAGAGGCCAGGAATGAAAGCTTCTGAGCTCTCCAAATTTGCTGACCAGTGCTGTTTTCACCAGATGCCCAGAAATGACCCATTTCTAGGCTAGTTCAGGGTGCCTGGCAAAATGGCTCTGGTCCCTCCAGATCCCACATGATGAATAGCTGGACCTGTCTACTGAGGTGAACAGCTGGGAGACTGCTTTAAAATGGTTTCCCACTGTTATGCTCCCTTGTGCCGGTTTGGTATTGGGAATGGACCAGCCACCAGCAACATGCTGTCAGGGGGTATTGGGGTGTCAGGTACCTCCCGTTGGTAATAAATCTTCGTCGCAGAGTTGCACTTCTCCATGCTGGAAAATTCACGTCTCTCCCTCTCGGCTTGCTGGCTGTCAGCAGTTCAGCGGAGCTGTCCAGCATTTCAGCACTTTTCGTCGCCCCTCCTTTCTCTGCCCACAGTTTCCAGCAAACAGACAGAGACAGATCTTTCTCCGTAGAGGCTTTTATTCGTATCGGTTACATGTCAGTATCTCTCTCCCTCTCCAGTCTCGATCAGCTAAGCAAGGGTAACACACAGCCGTGTGTGACCACCTTTATACAATTCCTTATCAGAGTTGGTGACTCACTTCCCTTGTATTACACAAGCCTGTGTTGCAAGTGTTACACAATCTTACTCAATTCTTGCACAATCCAACCTTGAGCACAGTCTGGTGATTCTTGTGACACTTAGTTACCTTTTCTGCACACATCTCTACATTTTCTTTATATGGGCTTTCCTAGCCTAACACATGCAGCCAGAACATTCCTTGGGAGCATGTGTGGCGACCCAGCCTACCCCTCCCTTCCTCATCCTCCGCAGAGTAATGCAGGTTGGAAGCGAGTTGCTAAGCACCCCAGTCAACTGCCAGTTCCTATAGGGCTTTTTTCTAAAAGTTCCCCCTACACACACAATGGCGTCCTGCTTTATATGCCTACATAAAGGCTCCCTTAAAGCAGCAGACTGACCTTTGTGTTAAAGCAAAACACTTGAAGTTTATTTATTTATTTATTTATATTTATATCCCGCCCCATACCCAAGGGTCTCTGGGCAGCTCACAACATTTAAAACAAACGTAACAAAACTGTATAAAATACTAAAAACAGTACAAAGTTTAAGAGTCCAACAAAATAATAATGATTAAAAAAATACAAAACAGTTATTGTTACAGCAAAATAAAGAAGCAAGCTTGAAGTTTAGCTTTAAAGTCTTTTGGTTACTTGAAAAGAAAACTGCTGCTTTGATAAACTTCCCCCCTTTCTCAAAAGCTCCACCATAAGCAAACAGTCCCTATAAGGCTCCATATAAAAGCCAAATAGACCACAGCCCTTTTTCTCATGCCTTTCCCTCTTGGCTCCGAGAGTTCCAGCTTAAATGCACTCAAGGCTGTAGCGGTTCCTTCCTTCCTGCATGGGCCCTCCTTCCCTCTGACACCAAGCAAAGAGGCGCGAGCAGTGCTCCCTGATCCCCCTCTAAACCCCAATGCGAAACAAGAGAGAGACCTCGAGCTGCGTCATCTGCCCACTTAAATTGTGTCTCAGCAGCTGTGATTGGTCCATTTTTGGCAGGCAGGCATGGCTTCTGTGGGTGCTCTGCCCCTCATGTCAATCACAGGGCTCCGAAAGCCTGCCAAGTCACTGCTCTGCTGCCTAGCCTTGGCGCGAACGCCACAGCATGTGCCTTCTGGATCCCACTCTTGCCACTGGACATGGTGCTCTCCAGAGGGAACTGGCATGGTCCTAAGGAACCATGCGTAAGTTGCCCTAGAAGCTAAGCGAGAAACCAAGTAAAAGTTCAAGTTACACAGCTTAAAATCAATTTTAACATTGTTAGTGAAAAGGAAGGCTGCTGCTAGTTCTGTAAAATGCTCAGTAACAAAGAACCCAGTGGTTGGAAAGACTGTTTTGTGTTACATTACAGTGGATAGAGTTTCATGTCTCTGAGATCAAAAGGGGGTGGAGAAAGTACTATAGTACTCACTTGAAATTTAAGGACTGATTTCTGAGAAGGCATTTCAGTAAGAAAAGAAACTAATCACAGAAGCTGTCTACAAAACTGTGTGGCAAAGCATACAGAGTGATTATTTGAGGGTGTCCATATCAATAGCAAAGTCCACAGTGCATAGAGGTGAAATGCATTATGTTCACTCAAGGTGAAATGCTTCTGTCTGCAGGATAGGAAATATTTTGCCTATAATCTTGATGGATTAAGTTTGAAACTTGCCGACATGACCGAGTGGACTGCACAGTTATTATGACAATACAATGTAGTGCAGTCTTTGTGTGGTAGTCTCACAATAGATGTAGGCGTGGTTCATTCCTAATTCGAATCCTAACCAAGCATCTTTGAATAATGTAGTTAGGATTACTGGAGTTTCTTTAGTACTTTTTCTAATGCATTGTTGTTGTTTTCTCCCAAAGACACTGAATTGATTTGTAGGTCTCAATATTATATGATATTCACCATTTTCCCCTCCCCAATTCTACTTCAGCATTTTGAATAAATTGCATAGGTCATATCCCCATGCACTCTATAGTCTGAATCAAATCTGAATTTGACACGGAGCGTCCCCATGCAAAGCCCCCAAACTGGGCTACATGCGGAACAAATTGCCCAAATCCATGGTAAATTTACTCCTGAAGAACACTGTTCTCACTATGGTTCTGGAGGCAAGCCCGCATTATTTTGGAGGCTTGGGGATGCTCCCGGGTTATTAGGGGAGGAGACTGATGCTTACATCATTAGCAGGTGGGTTTCACATCCTGTGCTCCCGTTCCTGTCCCACTGGCCATTTTTAAAGATCAAACAGAGTCAAAGAACTGATCACCCCAGTTTGACAGGTAAAGATGCAGTGATGAGGAGGGTCATCTGGCTCTTGTTGTCCCACAAGCCTCTTCCTGCAACCTTTTTCCACCCCTACTCCCCGACTGCTGTCAAGCAACTTCTGAAGTTAGAGGCAGTTTAGCAGAGAAGTGCTTGTCTGCTAAGCTGCCTGTAAACATTGTAGCAGCTTTGGTTAGCTTTTTAGCTGGCAAGCAGCTTCTGAAGTTTACCAAAGTTAAAGTGCCTCTAAACATTGTAGCAGCTTTTGTTAGCTTGAAGCTGCTTGTCAGGCAGCGGGGGGTGGAATAAGCTTCATATAGATATCAAATAACATGGGAGATAAGATTGACCCCTGGGGAACCCCACAAGTGAGTTCCCAGGGTGTCGAATCACTATCTCCTATGACCACTATCTGAGATTGGTTCTGAAGACAGGAGCGGAACCAATGCCAAGCACTGCCTCCCACTCCTAAACTCTGTAGCCTCTCCAAAAGGATACCATGGTCAATGGTATCAAAAGCCACTGAGAGATCCAGGAGAACCAACAGGGTTGCATTCCCCCTGTCTCTTTCCCAGAGGAGGTCATCAACCAGGGTGACCAAGGCAGTTTCCATGCCATAACAGGCCTGAAGCCAGATTGAAATGGGTCTAGATAATCAGCTTCTTCCAAGCATGCCTGTAGTTGAGCAGTGACCATTCTCTCTAGCACCTTGCCTAATAAAGGTATGTTAGCCACCAAGTGATAGTTGTTTGGATCTTCTAGATCCAGATAAGCCCTCTTCGGGGGGGGGGGGTGTACCACAGCCTGTTTAAGGGTCAGTGGAACCACCCCTTCCCTCAGAGAGGCATTCACCACTTCCTGAATCCACCCAGTCATCCCTTGCCGACTAGATTTTATCAGCCAGGAAGGGCAGGGATCTAGGGAGCATGTTGCCGGCCGCACCCCTGCAAGCAACTTGTTTACGTCCTCAGGCCGCAATAATTGAAACTGATCCAAAATAATTGGCCCAGACAGTTCTCTGGACGCTTCCCCTGGACTAAGTCCAATTGTGACATCTATGCAAGCTGTTGATCCAATCTCACTTCATGCCACTTATTTCTGCATCAATATCCTGCCTTTCTTCTGAAACCCTCAGTGGTTTTCCTGAAGATATGTTAGCAACCTACTACTACTACTTTCTATGAGATGAGGTCCTTTAATGCAAGCCGGTTGATTCACTTGCACTGTGTGTCATAGAAATCCATGTTGTAACAAGTAATAAAGTGTCCCCATGTGGTTTGGGGCAATGCGGATTGAAAACACATGTGCCTGCCCCCATGCAAGCCGCTTTTTGTGAACCTGCATCTTTTTCTTCCCACCCCCTTTCCCCTGATAGGAAACTGGGTTGACGATCAGCCTTGGATGCCAAGGGGGGAGGCACGGCTTTCCATGCTCAACTCTCCCCCCCCCACCCTGCGAGCAGCTTGGCGCACCAAATTAGATCATTCACTTTGTGCTCCATCTGCTGGGACCCGGGATCGGGGGGGGGGATCGGGTTGAGGGGGGGTGACACTGACCTCTGTGGAGATTGTGAGGAGGTGCAGCGGGATGGAATCCCCAGCGCTCTGTTCATTACAATCTCTCTCCTCTCCGGGTGTGGGGCTGCGTGTGTCCTTGCTCAGCCACCGGACACTGCACACATGCCTGTGCACCCATGCACCCATGCACCTTTGCCCCTGCTCTGCCTGCTGGATCGCGCAAAGGCTGAGGAGACAAGCCCAATGGCAGGAGACAACAGGGCTCCCTGAGGCCTGGGACCCAAGCCGGGATCTCCCCCGTGGGAAATGGCAGGTCTGTGGCTTGCGGGGGGGGGGGGGAGAGGGAGGAAGGAGGAAGACAATACAATTCCCCCCTGTCTGTGCATGGATCATCTTCCTCCTCCCCCCTCTCTGCCCCCCTTCTCATACACGCACACACACAGAGACAGGGTGGAATTCCTGTCAAAGCCCCCCCCCCCGTCTGTGTGTGCGTGTGCTTTGCCTTCTCATGCATCACTGTAGCTGGTTGCGAATGGAGGGTGCCCACTGTCATTCCCGCTGTCATGTGGATGTGCACACCTCCGGTAACCTGTGGTGGAAAGGAATTATCTGCTTATGCCTTTAAAAGATGTTATAGTATAGTATAGTTTATTTATACAATCTCAGACCAGACATATCAAATGTTAAAAAATACAGATAAAAAAGATGTTATTACTTTTCATTATGCTTTTATCTGTGGCGGCCAAGGAAAGGGATGATCCGTGTTGTGTTTGTGAAGATGCAACTGAGGTGTTACCCTGTCATAGCTGCAGTGGCTAAATCAAGTAGTGGGCACGGCAGAAATGGGGGCGGAGGTGAAACCCTGCTTGCTAATACTGTGGCTGCCAAGCTCCACCCCAAATAACCCAGGAGTGTCCCCATGACCCTTGGGCAATACATGTTAACTTCCTATTTCACACATAAAGCACTTGTGAAGGTTTATATATATATATATATATATACACGTATCGCCTCATGTGTGCCACATATTAGGGCTTTTCATGGAGATGCTCCCGAGGTGACCGCACAATTTTCTCACAGTTTTTTCAGCATGGGGATGCCCCCAAAAGTATATTCAATACAGTGGCAATTGGGTGAATGAAAAAGGAGATAGCTAGAGAGAAATAGAGACAGAATTCAGAATAGGTATAGCTCATGGCAAGTGTGGACTACATGGTGCAATGCTATGCAGTCTAAGTGACCCTCATGAATATAAGTTGGTGTGCATTGGTTAACTCTGAACTGGAACTGGTGGAGATAAAATAGGGACTGGAATTGAACTCTGAGATACTAAGTACCCAGTCCAATTCAAGGTGTTTAACTTATAAGGCCATAAATATCTGAAGGAATGTCTAATTTCATATCGACCTGCCCATGCCTTAAGATCTGGATCGGAGGTCCTCCTGGTTGTACCACCACCCTCAGCAGCAAAGGGGGTGGGCACCCGGGAGAGGGCCTTCTCAGTGATGGCCCTTAGGCTGTGGAATAGTCTCCCCCTTGAGGTGCATCTGTCACCTTCACTGTAAACGTTTGGGACCGCAGTGAAAATGCACCTCTTTCTCCTGGGCTTTGGTTAAATGGGGATACACTTTCTGTTCCCACTTGCAGATACTGTTGTTTTAATATATACTGTTATTGTCTTAATATGTTGATTTCAAATGTTGTTACCCGCACTGAGCCAGTTTCGTCTAATGGTTAAGGAGATGGACTCTTATCTGGGAATACCGGGTTTGACTCTGCCCTCCTCCACAAAGCCAGCTGGGTGACCTTGGGCTAGTCACAGCTCTCTTCTGAGCTCTCACAGCCCCACCCACCTTACTGGGTGTTCTGTTGTGGGGAGAAGAATAAAAAACTTTGTCAGCCACTTTAAGTCTCCTTAAATGGGTTAGAAAAGTGGGGTAGAAAAACCAACTCTTCTTCTTTAGGTATAGGGTGGGACAGAAATACAAATAATAAATAAGTACTGTGCAATACCTCTCATTGTTACATTTGAAGATGCATAGCAGGATACAAACACAATTGCTTTTTCTTCCTCAGGTTTTCCTAACGAGCCAGCTGCTGTCATTGCACTTACCACAATCAAGGAATGGCTAAGCAAGAATTACCATGAGGTATGATGATAAAAATAACATTTCTAAATCTTAATGTCAAGGTGTCCATAGGCAAGTGCGTGGCCTAGGCACCAATTCTATTACAAGGAGACGTAGAGTCAAAGAGTATTGATTTTTTAACTGTGGAAACAAAATGCGTTGCCAGATTGTGACCTTGTGTTCATGTTTTGCAAAGTATTTACAGCAATGTTAAAGGTGTGTGGAATCTGTTTTTGAGTATAGTGTGAAATGACAGGTGTGGTTTAGGGGTTGGAGAAGGTTGCCGACAGATACTCTGACCTGGTTTCCGTTCTCATAAGAATTTGTGGCGACAAAGTAGAGATTATGGATTAAGACCAAATGGGGCAAAGGCATGTTTGTAATCCTTGGATCTGTCCGCCATAGGCGGTGGATTTGGTTGCACTGAATGGGGGTTGAATTCACACCACTTTCTGCTCCATACAGTCCTGTCTGTGAGCCATATCTGTAAGGGGACATGTGTTGAGTGTTAGGCCTAATGAAAATAATGTTTGTGACGGTCGGTAACTTTTTTGTTTATTTGTGTATTTTTTTTAAAAAGTATGGTTCCTGATGTTCTGATTTAAAAAAAAAATGACACCCAAATGAGGTGCTAATGTAACTTAATCCCAATGGGTGTTATTCTGGGTGATTTGCTCCCAGGATCTCTGCTTAGTGCTTTTGCTTAATTTCTTGTTAGCTATATTTTGCTGATGCACTTTCTTACTAGACTGCTTGAGAGGCTGAATTTGCTGAACTGTGAGTAGAAGGGCAGAGCATGTACTCCATGCAGGGATACAGTGGCAAAGTGAAAATGATGTTCTGGATTCTAAAGCTTAAATGGACAACACAAATTAAAATAGTAAACTTAAAGCCAGTATCCAAGTGTGTCCTTCCTCTCAAATGTTAAAGACGACCCTCTCGAAGGATTTATTTGTAAAGGGAATGTGGAGCTGCTGGCAATTTTTGGCAGCAGGTCAACAGTTAATTTTCTTAGGACTGTTGCCTTGTCTTCCTTCAGTGACTGTGTGAGGTATAGAACCAAAGAAACCTAGGAAGTAAAATGAAAGAACACCTATAATTGTAAACGAGACTTGACTCTTAGTGTTTGATTCATCTTGGTATGGTTGAGTATTATTCTGCTATTCTATTTCCATTTGAAATCTATTTTACCTTTCTGGTTGTTGCGCATCTCCTCCAGCTTTGAACATTGTCTGGATGTGCTGGTTGGTTCTAAACAACATGGTGGTAATGCCATTGTGGCGACCCCACATGCCTCTCTCCTATTCATCCTCCGCAGAGTAACACAGTCTGGAAGCAAGCTGCAAAGTGCCACGGGGCACTGCCAGACCCCCTGGGTTCCCTGCAATTAATGCACCTTTTTTGGCATCCTGCTTTATCAGCCCTGAATACAGGCTTCCTTTAAAAGCAGCAAGCAGACTCCTCTTCATAGGAAAACTCCCCAAGGTTGAATTCCCACTCATGGAATAAAGCGGTTTAGAAATGGTTTGGATCCTCTTTTTCCCCATTACCATTCCGTTTCAGGTTTTGTTTTTTTTTGAGGAGTATTTGGCTCTAAAATGGAATAAACAATACACCTAGTTTTTCAGGTGTTTCCCCCAGTTTTTGCAGTTAAAATGGTTTATCTCTATTCCTTTGAGAACACTACAGCAAACTGGGGCAGATCTGTCATGAAATGGGTGGGATTTCTCCTTGCAGATTTTTAAAGTGCCAGGAAGCCTAAAGCCTTTTTCACAGTTTCCTTTTCTGATAATAAGGTACAATTCATCCCATACACTTTCATTTCCCGCCAACGTACAATGGTAACAAAGTTACTGCTCACTCGCAGGGAAGCTGGCTGATTAGTATTCCACCCAGCAGAGCTCATGCTGTCTGTCAACTGTCTGTCTGTCTCTCTCAATCTACCATCTTGAAATGCAGGATTTATCTGTGTGTGTCTGTGTCTGAGGCTAGGGGTGGCTGGCTGTTGTTTTGGTTGTTTGGCTTGTGTTTGTTAGCAGGCAGGGCTGATGATTTTGTAAAACATGTAAATGATGTTTAGTCTGTGGAATCAAACAGGGGCAGCCAAAGCAGGAGGGAGGGTGCTGGGATTCCCCACATCATCAGATCAAAGCCAAGGGGGAGAGAGGGGTGGGGAAAGGATGAGAAAGGAGAATAATCACTTTCCCCAATCCATTTTTGGAAGTGTTTGAAGTGTGGGGACACAAGTCAGGATTGACTGCAATTGCCAGATGCTCGTTTGCTTAGTTTTAACGTGTTTTAAAAGCGTTGTAAATAGCGTTTTATTCCATGAGTGGGAATTCACTCCAAGCTTATTGTTACAACGACTGAAAAGAATTAAGAAGCAAGCTTAACTTCAGCTCTGATGTCCTTAATGGTTTGAAATGAAAAATAACTCCCCTGTGATCCCCTCTTAGGCTCCAGTAGCCCAACTGTAGACATAAGCTCTTGATCAATTCAGCGTTTGAGTCTTTAGTCCATTTCCCTCTCCCTCTCTTTCTCCAAGAGAACACATGCATGCACTGGAGCAATGCCCCTTGATCCCCCTTTAACCGGACGAGAGATGTGGAAGCTGCTCCTGCAAGCTCTTAGATACTTTGTGATCTCTGGCTCGCCATTGGTCCATTTTGGCGGGCTGGCATGGCTCTGGCTGGTGGACACGCCTCCTCTGTCACTCAGAGGCCTCTGCAAGCCCGCGAAATCACCGCCTAGCTTCCTGGTTTGCCTGGGAACGCCACAGCCAGTGTTTGGAAAAATACACTTTAGGGTTGAGACATGTGGGGAAGTAAGGTCCCCCCCCCAATTCTGAACAATTATGGTACAAAAAGTCCTGTAGGCCATCACTTGACAGTGATTGAGTGATCGTACCAAAATATAAGCATTTTCTGGTATAGGAATATATACAAGTTGCAGGATGAAAAATACTATAGTGTCTAAAAACTGTAGGACATCACTTTTGTAAACATTTGTAGAACCTCATTTGAGGCAATTCTTTGCTAATGTTGTTTTGGTATCTAGTCTCTTGTCATCAAATATAAATTAAGGAAAACAATAAGACAGAATATCCAGACACATACACATAAATATGCATAAATACATGTAAGGGCAGGTGTTACCCAAATTTCAGAGGCTAATTTATTTTTTTCAAAAACAATAATTTAGTGGGACTATAAAAAGTGGGACTGAATTGCTTATTTAACCATCGGATAAGCTGTTACAACACCTTGTTCAGATTTCTCCAGATCAGAAAGGTGTGACCCTAAACACTTTTCCTTGAATGTATCATCCATTGATTTCAATAGGCTATCAAATAATGCTTAAACATAGTATTCAGTTCAGAACAGGCAAACAAAGAAGCAAGCATTTTGCAAGGTTATTGCAAAGTTACTGCATGCTAAATGCAGAATTCAGCAGGTTAGAAAAGATAAGGAATTCTGCAGAATGTAAACCTTCATAGCACCAACAATATCTAATGGAATTTATTTTTAGAGATTTCAGGTTGCAGTAAAATTTAGGGGGGGAAAGCAGAAAGAAAAGAAAAAGAAAAAATACTTCAGATCTTTATTTTGACAATTAAATATGTATCTCTCATTCATACCCACTCCCCTACATATTACTACTACTTCACATCTTTTGGTATTTCATACTTACTAATGGTTGAATCACAAAGTCAATCTATCATTTTTATTTTCTTGTTCTTTTTTAAAAAAGGGAACACGTTAGACTTTTTGAGTAATTAAAGTCCAACTATATCAAGGTCCTAAGGGAGTGTAAATAATGGCTTGAGTTTAGTTGTTTTTGAATGCCGCTGATCTGCTCTTGAAATACAGTTCTTGGTGTAACTAATTTCTGAGCATGTTTTACACCACACTTTGCTGACTCGCAGCTGCAAAGTAAATTGAGTCTGGAAGTTAGTAAATGGCAGTATATTGTAGAAATCCTTTGCATTGAGTTCACAAGATTGGCAATCGTCAGCACTGCTGGGCTAATTCACTGCTGCCTCCTAGGTCATCTCTTTGGTAAGCTACATTTTCACATTTTACAAAGTACTCTGAACTCTGCAGGTTTAATAGAATCTTTCAGATCTCAGAATAGAATTGGACCCTATCTTCTAGGAAGTTACCATCTAGAAACTCATTTAAGAAATACACATTAAGTTTTCTTAAAGAGTGGAACATTGTTTGGGGTGATAATTTGACAAGGACAAAGATCTGCCACTTGTCTGAGCACTGCAACATTACAAAAGAGCAACTGTGTTTCTAGTGGATGCTGCCAGGGTTCATTTTCTGTTTGTAGGTAGAAAACACTGAAACTCTCAGTGCTCAAAGTTGTATTCTGTGAAAAAGACCTTTAGTATTTCCACACCTGCCTTTAAATTGATCCTCAAAGGGGTCCATTAGCTTCCCTCCCACGGGGTGGATCAGATTAAGGGAGACCACTCCACTTTAGATTGTAAGCCTGAGGGCAGGGACCTGTCTAAGATTAATATAATATTGTAACCCGCCCTGAGACCTTCGGGTATAGGGCGGAATAGAAATACAAATAAATAAATAAACTGCTGGTAAACTCTGTCCATGCTGGATGGCACATAGCCTGGAATAGATGGCTAAAATTGCCACTTAGTGCTGGTTAAAAGCTCTACTGGTGGGCCAGGGGATGCTAGAATGGAACAGTGAAGTGTGTGGAAGGGTGCTTGCCTCATTGTTCCAGTTTAATGGGAACCCATTTTTATGGTGCACCAAATTGCACTACCAAAATGAGTCCTCTAGAATTGCATAGGCCAGGAACTTGGATTCCTGGACTATAGGAGACCAGAGATTCCACAGTCTGGGGGGCCTCCATGGGAGCCGTGCCAGAATAATAGTTTAAATGCAGACAACTTTTTCTGGTACAGCTACCGCCCCTCCCTTTAGCTGCGGGACCATTCTGGCTTGACCCAGTCATGATGGAAAGATACTGAATGGAAGCTATCTCAATGAAACAATCTTGATAGTGATGACAAGCTCATCTTATTAGGGTAAAATGGTAGCTTATTTCCCCCTTTTCCTACCCTTGGAAGAAACATTGCA
The DNA here is from genome assembly GCA_023333525.1 of Aspidoscelis tigris stejnegeri. Taxonomy (NCBI): domain Eukaryota; kingdom Metazoa; phylum Chordata; class Lepidosauria; order Squamata; family Teiidae; genus Aspidoscelis; species Aspidoscelis tigris. Next base: position 10,230,283 of record JALMGA010000019.1, on the reverse strand, counting down.
ACTTGTGTTGTGAAACCACTATGTGAGATTTTAGTTTCTTGCCTGGTATTATCCTCTGCTGCTTTTGTTTTAGAATCACCCACTTCTGTTTAATGCTTATTTAGCACTGGTGGTGTCCTCAGAACTGTATAGAACATTGAACTGGCATTGTCCAAGGCCGGAGGGGTTGCACATACACTTCTTCCTCTTTCATTGTTCATTTGTGGCAGAGCAAATTACTTGTGACAAGCCAATGCGTAGAAAAGAACACTATCTCTATGAGGGAGACTTTAGATTACCTTGCTCCCTGATCAAATAAATGAGCAGGGTGTACTCACGTGTGTGTATGAGTGAGAGAGACAAATTTCAAAAGGAGCTTTTAGGTGCATCTTCTGTCAAGGTCCAACTTTTATTTCTGATGTATCATTATGTTCATAAATTGTAGTAGTGTATGTTCATATGGATTTGATGAGATTGCATTAAAGCTAAATGCTTCACTATGGTGGCAACTAATGAATGTAAATGCTTTTGATTCATTGTAGCAGGGATAGATTCCTAGGTTGTATATTTTGGCTGGATTGGGGAGCAGCCTAAATGCTACTCCATTGTATTTAGATAAACGGCACTGTCAGTTTTCATCTGGAATACTTTTAATGAAGAATACAAAGTAGATAAGATATTATATGCTTGGCAATCTATGGGAGAGTCCCCATGCACTCTATACTCCAAATCAAATCTGAATTCGACTTGGAGTGTCCCCATGCAAAGCCCCCAACTGGGCTACATGTGGAATAAATTGCCCAAATCCATGGTAAAAAACCCTCCCCTTGCAAACTGTTCTTGCTGCGGTTCGGGAGGCAAGCCTGGATTGTTTGGGAGGCATGGGGACACTCCCGGGTTATTGGGGGAGTAGATTGGTGCTCGCATCATTAACGGGCAAGGTTTCGCCTCTGCTCACTGTTCCTATCCTGCACACTGTGATCACAACTGTTTGGGCATTTCTTTTAATAAATTATGATAAAAGAGAAATTATGAGGGGGTCAACTGTTCTCATTTTCCTACAGTTGTCTTTCTGGCTACAGTCATTACACACATACCTTCCCTGATCGCCTGACTGGCAACCTTCACATGGATAATGGCTTGATTTTGTGCACAAGCGCTGCATCGCCTTAATGGGTGATGTGCCCATGGCTCCCCCGCCCCGGAGATAGGTTTCCCTCCTGCCATAGGTTTCCTGTTGGGAGTGTGTGTGGGGGTGCCTGATGTCATGCAAAAGTGCGCACCTCCACTAAACTGTCCCCAAATGAGGTGGCTTCAAGCAATGAGCTGCTTTTCAATCCTATTAGTAATGCCCCTTATTATCATTCTTTATCTTTGCTGTGTGTTGTGTGTAGAGGTGCCACCTAGTAGTGTTTCCCTATCATCTCTGCAGTGGGCAGGACAGGGTACGGTGACGTCAACCGGGCTTCCTATCAGGAGATGGGGTGGAGTGAAAAAGATGTGGTTTCCTGATGCAGGGGTTTAGCCTGGTTTGCATGGGGACAGGTATATTCAACTTGAACCCACACTTTCATCAGTCGCATGCGGACGGGTCAGTTTGAACTCGACTCCATATTGGGAATGACCCGAATCCAATCCGAAGTAAACAGAGTCATGGGGACTCAGCTTATATGCTTCTTTGTAAATGCAAAGCAAACACCCAACAAGCAAACAAAAACACTTCTTATAAAAAAATGTAAGATTGTTAGCAATGTCCCTGTTGGTAAGATTGTTAGCAATGTCCCTGTTAGGTTATAAAATGCAGAACTAATGTTCATGGGAAGATCAAGACTCCTTTGTGACTACTTAATGTCAGATTTCAGTGAGAGCTAGAAACCTTTGCAAAATGAACTTTGCATGCATGACTTGGCTGAAAGAGAATGTGAAATTTCATTCAACCATCTGCTGTCAAGAACCCTCTTCTTCACGGGCTGCAGATTTATAACGTAAGCAAAATTCATTAAACATTCTTATGGTAAAGCAATAATAATAAACCAGGCAAATGACTGAGAATTCTCTGTTTTGCTCACAGATAAATGAGTCTTTAGCTGCCCTACCTATGCATCTAAACTAACCATTTGAATGTGATGTTATTTTGAGAAGCTGTACAGATCCTGCATGATTCAAAGTGGTGTCAATACAAATTCAGTTTTCTATTTTAGTAAGTCTCACACGTAAGGATTCTTAGATTAGAAGAACCTTATTTCCTTTTTTAAAATCAACATTCCCTAGGGAACCTCAGAATTAGCTGCTTTCTATTTCTATGTTCTAATTAAGGTGGTAATCACAAGCAGCTGATTGAAATGAAAATCACCCATCTTCCTACTGGCATCTGTTTAAGTCAATAATGGGGTGGGGTGGGGTGGAGAAATGCTTTGCAACTTTCACAAATATACAATTGTTTCCTCCCATTGTCCACTCCTGCTAGACTGCACAGAGAATTTCCATTCTCCCCAGAGGATGAATATAAATAGTATCCCAGCAGAAAAAATCAAACTCACAATGGAAGCACCGAAGGGATTTCCCCCTCCATGTAAGACCTTCAGGCTGTGCCTACCTTCATCTGCTAATCTTCTTTTCTGCATCTTTAATTATGATATGCCTATTAAAAGGAGAATGGATGTGAGATACGCCCTCAGGAGAACATGCCAGTATTTACATTTCCTGATTTCCTATCTAGAGAAAAGCAAAACACTTGATTGCAAAACTACGTCAGCAGTGATGAGACTCCCCCTACCTTATTTTTGCCCATTTTTATTTATTTATTATTTGTATTTCTATTCCGCCCTATACCTGAAGATCTCTGGGCGGGTAACAACATCTAAAATCAAGCATTTTTGAAACAATAACAGTATGTATTAAAACAGTAGCATCTGCAAGTGGGAAGGGAAAATGTATCCCCATTTAACCAAAGGCCAGTGCAAAGAGGTACATCTTCACTGCCTTCCTAAATGTGTACAGTGAAGGTGATAGATGCACCTAAAGAGGGAGACTATTCCGTAGCCCAGGGGTCATCACTGAGAAGGCCCTCTCCCGGGTGCCCACCCCTTTGCTGCTGAGGGTGGTGGGCCTCCCCTCCAGATCTTAAGGCACAGGCAGGTCAATATGGGAGTAGACGTTCAGATATTTGGGGTCCAAGTCATTTAGGGCATTATAAGTTAAAGTTAACACCTTAAATCAGGCTTGTCAGCAAAGAGACTGCAGCACCAGGCCGCTTTTCCCTGGGGAGTTGCAAAATATCCTGAAATTAATGTTTGGACACCTCCCAAAATAAATAGGGCAAACCTTGTGGGCTCAGTAAGTTCTTTCTCCTTGGGTGAATTTAACTTGCCCAGTACTAAAGTAACTGCTTTAGAGAATTAAGGCTGCATTCACATGTGGCAAAAAAAAAAAAAAGTTCAGCGTTCCCTAGATTTGTGGGGAGGTCACAAGCCTTGATCTCTACCTACCTTACAGCTTTCACATTTCTAATTCTCACATGACCAACTGCTGCACATCTGTTCTGAAGTTTCAAGCATGTCTGAAGGCACTTCATGTTTTCTTGTAGTAACATATCACGATTAGACTTTAAGACAGCTGAATGCTGAAGAACTGGCCCTTTGAGTTGTAGTGCTAGATAAGGCTCTTGAGTGTCCCTTAGATTGCAAGAAGTTTCAATCAGTCAATACTAAAGGCAATCAACTCTGTCTGTTTGCTGCAAGAGCTAATACCGAAGCAGAAACTCAAATACTTTTGGCACATAATGAGAAGACAGGATTCATTACAAAAGTCCCTGGCGCTAGGAAAGATTAAAGGTGAAAGGAGAGGATGAGATGGATAAGATGGATAGATAGAGTCATGGAAGCAACGGACATGAGCCTGGGCAAATTCAAGAAAGTGGCAGTGGACAAACAATTTTGGCCTTCTGTGGTCTGAAATGACTAAGTGACTAAATGACATTTACACAGACTACCTAAAAACCAACACCTGGCATGTTGTGTTTTACTTTAATATACTTGGATTTGAATGATCAGGATTTCCATTTGCAGGTGGCTCTTTACATCTTTCGGTGCAACTTTTATGACAATTTAAACTGAATATGAAGTTTGGAATTTGTAGTTAAACCTAATGATATTGCTCTAATTTGTGCGACCTAGTTGCCATAGATATCATTCTATTTTAAGCCGTTCTTTTTAATTTTGTCATTTTCACACCAGGCATTCATGGCAAGTTTCACTTCTTTGTCTTTTCTTTTCTTATGTGCTGAAAAGGAAATCAAACTTCCAAAGATTCTGGTTTGTTTACATTCACCGGTATACCAGCTTCCAGTCAGTCACAATTTTGCCCAATTATTTTCTGCTAATACATTTTCAAAACAGTTTTTAAGAACAGACTTGTCTCTCCTTAAACATTTGTTCTAACACAAGTGAACGTAGTGTCTTTCTGATAGTCCCAAAATTACTGAATGTAGGCAGGTAATTTGAGCTAATAATTCTTACCTGAACCTGAACCTCAGAGTATGCAAACTGAGTCCTTTTTACATTTGTGTGGGTGCCCTGGCCCATTTTCACATAAATTATTGTTTATTATTTAGGAAAGAGAAGAGTGCATTTTCTATTTTAAAACATGTAAATGTAAACATGTTTTACATAAAACAGATATACTTGTTATAAAAAATATTGTAACTGAACTTATGATTTGATTCAATACAATAGATATTGTTTTCTTTGAGCATCTAAGCAATTGCATTAGATTCCTTTTATATCTGCCTCTCTGTTCAGGCACCTTTAGAACATAAGAACATAAGAGGAGCCCAGCTAGTCCAGCATTCTGTTGCGCACACAGTGGCCCACCAATAGCCATGGGCATCACAAGCAGAGACAAGGGCAACGTTCTCCTGCTCTTGAATCCCAGCAAAAGGCCTTAGAAGCATCCTGCTTGTCCTCTCTAGCTCGAAAGATGTACTTAAGCATCCACTCTAGTAGCCATTGATACATCTGTCATCCATAAATTTGTCTAGCCCTTCCTTAAAGCCATCTAGGCTGGTAGCTGTTTCCGCCTCTTCCAGCACCTCTTCTTGTACCTTGCTTCAACATTTATTATGGAGGGCTGCATTTTATGTTGTATCTCAGGAAGCCACAAATACTGGCTTACATCCACCAGATGATTACAAGAGAAGCAACCATATTTCATATTTGCTGTGAACTACACACATTTGGAGGCAAGTTATGTCTCTTAAGAACATGAGTGTATAGGAGGGGTCCTGCTCTATCAGGGCATAGCCCATCTAGCCCAGCATCCTGTCTCACACAGTGGCCTGCCAATTCCTTCTGGGCATTCTCAACCAGAAGACAAAATTAAATGCTTCACCTGCTGTCAACTCCTTGCTTTTAGAGGAACCCTGGATGGCCAACCTAGAGGCAGTATCTAGTAACCGTCAATACACCACCCCTCCATGAAATTGTTTACCCTTTCCTAAAGTTATCAAGCTGGTGGCAATCACTGACTCTTCTGGTAGTAAATTCCATAGACCAAAGACTAGGTGTGTGCATGAATGGTGTTTTTGCATTCGAATTTGAGTTGAATCGAATATCCAAACATTCAGTTCGATTTGAATGTTTAAAATCCAAATATCCAAAAATCCAATTCGAATCCGTAACATTCCAATCTATTTGTTCAAATGTTAGATTTGTATTTAAAGATATGTCAACAACATTCATATCTTATACTTATCTGTGTGCATTCTGTATGCATCCCTTTTATCCCTTTTTATCTCACATTGCAAGTTGCAAATACTCATAATATTTGCACAGATACGTATGTAATACATACAAATCTGTACATTTGAATAATTTGAATATTTGAATGAAAGTTTCAGAAAATCCAAAATCCATTCAAACGTCTAAATTTGAATGTTATTAAATCCAATTCAAATTCGAATGTCAATATTCATTGGATTCAAACTGGATTTTTGAATTTTCAAATATTCATGCATATCCCTACCAAAGACCTTCTAGGTCAGTGATGGCCAACCTATGACACGCGTGTCACAGGTGACACACCAAGCCCTTTTGAGTGACACACATAGTCACCCTGGCACCTGGGCATGTAGTGCTTGCTTGTCCTTGAAGTGTACAAAATACCAACTTTCAATTGAAGATTTAGCAAATGTAAAGAATTATTTGTTTTTGCTTTTAATAAAATACATACATCAAAAATATAACATTTTTACTAGAGCTACAAATATCACAAAATTATGGATATTTCTAGATGTGACACAGCACCCGAGTTAAGCTAGGTTTTCTTGCGAATTTTGACACACCGAGCTCAAAAGGTTCGCCATCACTGTTCTAGATGGAAACTTCCCCTTGTGAATCCTAACTCTCCTGCCTATCATCTTTATAGAGTACCCCCTGGTTCTAGTGTCGTAGAATAGAGGGGTTTTTTCTCTGTTCATTTTTTCCACACCATTCGTAACCTCAACACTGTGTTTCAAGGCTGAAGAGACCTGGACAGTGCAGACTGATCTTCTAAGGAAGGTGTTCAAGCTCCTTGATAATTCTGGCTGCCTTTTTCTGCACCTTTTTCAGTTCCATGATATCCTTTCTGAGATGTGAGATTGTACATAGTATTCCAAATGGAACCTCACCATATATTTATAAAGAGTCACAATCATCCAGGTATTGTCTCCTTTCAGTTATCCCTCTATATAGAGAGTCATAGCTAGTTCCTCATCCATGGAGTCCACAATACCTATAGAGTTTTTTACAACCTGTGATGTGTGGGCTATATATTACAAGACCACCACTGGCTCAGGTAGGACATGACCGGTTTCACAGTAGTTGTCTTGCCTGAGCCAGTGGTGGTCTTGTAATATATAGTCACAACGATGCTTTCCCTTTATTACTTCTAGTATTGAATGTCCTTTTTCAATTCTTCTGCTCAGTGGGTCGACACCTTCATTGAGCAGTCCACCAGAACCTCAAGATTCCTTTCCTGGTCTGTCAGAGAAAGCCCAGCCCCCATCAGTTTATAGGTATAATTGAGGTCCTTTGCATCACTTTGTACTTGCTAAGACTGAAGTGCGTTGCCCACTCATCCAGTGTCAAGAAATTGTTGCCCACTCATCCAATGTCAAGAAATCCCTCTGGAACTCTCCATAATCTCTTTATGTTTTTCTGACTTGAATAATTTAGTGTCATCAGCAAACTTTGCTATTTCACTCGTTACCCCTACTTCTAGATCATTTATGAATAAATTAATAAACAGGGGTCTCAGTACTGAACCTTGAGGGACTATACTTTTTATTTCCCTTCACTATGAGAATTGTCTATTTATTACTACTCTCTGTTTTCTGTCCTCTAGTTAGTTACCAATCCAGGACAGGAGGTATTCTCTTATTCCATGACTGATTACTTTATTTATATGCCTTTGTTGTGGGACATTGTCATAAGCATTCTGAAAGGCCAGTTAGACAATGTCAGCTGGTGCACATTTATCCATGTGCTTGTTTACCCTCTGAAAGCATTCTAGCAAGTTAGTTAGATTAGCTTTACTGTTGTAGAAGCCATGCCGATTTTCCTTCAGCAATTCTAATTTTATTCTTAATTATTGTTTCCATTACTATACTTGGATCTGATGTTAAGCTGACCGGCCTGTAATTTCCTGGGTCACCACTGAATCCTTTTTCTGAAGATTGGTGTTACATTTGTTACCTTCCTGTCTTCAAGCATAGAGCCTGCTCTTAGGAAAAGATTTTATATCTTGGCTAGTAGACCAGCAGTTTTACACTTGAGTAGTTTAAGAAATTTTGGATGAATGCCACCTGTTCCTAAATCTAAAACTAAATCTGTAGCATTTAGTTTATCCATAGATGTGAGGATCTCCGTCCTGGTTACCTCTATCCAATTTAATTCTTCTGACTCCCTCCCTGGGAAGACAGGCTCAACTACAGGCATATGCCCTCTGTCTTCCTCTCTGCATTTCCTCTTTAAGTATCCCTTTCTGTCTTGTCATCTAATGGTCCAGCTGCCTTTGTGGCTGGATTGCTACTTATAAAGCACTTAAAGAAGTTCTTATTATTTCTTTTGATGTTTTTAGAAATGTGCTCCTCAAAAAACTTCTTAGCATTCCTGATTGCCACCATGCATTTGTTCTGCCAGAATTTATGTTTCTTCTTGTTCCACTCATTTTCTAAATGAGCTTTTCATGATTTTAATGACTTCCCGTATTGCGTTTGAAAGTCATACTGGTATCTTCTCAGACTTGGCAGTGCCCTTTCTTCTTTTACTTCTGCATTCTAATTGAGCCTCCATTATTGTATTTATAAATAGTCCCCATGCATTTTGAGTGATTAGACTTTTCCAACTTTGTTTTTCAGTTTCTTTTTTTTCTTTTTTACTAGTTTTCTCATTTTGTGAGAAGAAATGATTATTAAATTGCGTATTAGATAAAAACCTCCAATAGTGTTAAGATCAAATCCGATGCAATTGAAATTATTTTGATGGATAGCCACCAAATATAACCAGTATAAAAAAAGACATGCATAATAATGATTAAGCACTTCATTTTCTTTGGTTCGAAAAGGCTGGGTAAATGCTAGACTTAGCAAAAAATGGGTCAATCTTCTGCTTAGTTCTTCTGGCATCTTTATCTGGTCAACAAATAGTTTTATTAGTCGTATTTCTTATTGCTTTGATTATCAGGACACAGAATCTTACAGCATGGTTTTTATCTCTCTATTTTAACCAAAAGGTCACAGCAGTTTTAGGAAAAGCAAGGATATGTATTATGCATTGGCCAGGTGTGACAAAGAGCTCAGAAAATGTCTTATTTTCATTCTTAGCTGTTTTAAGGCAGAAAATGAAATGAAATCAAACAATACACTGGCAAAGAGACATGCATCCCACTCTCAGAAATGCTATAAGTAGGGATGCGCGTGAATTGTCATAACATTTGTTCTTTGTACAAATTTGTACAAATTCAGACATTCATATAACAATCGAATCTTATGACATTCGTACATCGACATTCATACGAATATGAATGTTTCAGAACATTCATATGAATAGTTCATGCGTTCATTAAACTGGGGATACATATCAGATACGTATCAATATGTATGTTTTCGTATAGGATCCGTATCCAAGATCCATATCCAGGATCCGTATGCATTCATATTGGATATTCTTACGAATGCATACGCTCGTATTACCACATTTGAAGGGGATCTATTTGAATGAATATGAATTTTCTAACATTTGAACTGTTACAAATCAAATGCCCAAAAGACCATTCATACACATCCCTAGCTATAAGACCAATTTTATTCTGCTAGACTGAAAACCCAAACAGTAACTATTTCGACACCAGGTGTTATGATCAGTACTGTGATGAAAATGGGCCAAACAAACTGCTATATATGCAGACAACCTGCTGTAGCCAATTACTGTTATACATTGCCCTTTCTGTTTCCTTTAAAAGCTAAGCATCTTAAAGCTTCAGATTTCTAGTCACTATTGTTCACTGTGGGATGTTATTTTGTGGGAGTGTGTATTTCTGATAAATTTTGAAACAGAGTCTGTGTTCACATTTAGCAAAAGAAACATCTCAAAAAGTGTCCTTGTATCTCATTCTATCTCTAATCCACATTCTCTAGCCTGTTCGGCCTAGTGGTTTCCTAACACAGAAAATGAAGTGGCCAGGGAATACCGGGTTTGATTCTGACCTCTGCCATGAATCCAGCTGGGTAACCGTGGGCTAGTCACAGCTCTCTTCTGAACTCTCACAGCCCCACCACCTCACAGGGTTTTCTGTTGTGGGGAGAAGAACAGAAAGCTTTGTCGGCCGCTTTGAGTCCCCTTAAATGGGTCAGAAAAGAGGGGTAGAAAAGCCAACTCTTCTTCTTCTAAAATGTTCACGGGAGAGGAAATGGCAGTCTGACCTTTGAATGATCCCACCTCCACACCATCTCAAAACCATTTCCAAACCTCCTCAGAGATGCCTTATTTTCCTGTCTGAACACAGTCTGAAATTTCTGATTCCATCTCTGGCCTTCGTCAAAACTTTGTAGAAGCTTGAGTGAAAGTCAGATCTGCCTACCCTGCCTTCCCATCTCCCTCAGCTGAGCCCACTTACCCCCAAATGTGGCCATGTCCTCATCCGCTGCCACTATCCCCAGGCTCTTCTGAGGTTCAAGTAGGCCTTGCAGAGCTGCGTGCGCACCTTCCCATGGCGAGTGCTATAATGATGGACTCGTAGGAAAGGCGGGGAAGGGTGCTGGTGTTGCAATGTCAATGTCAGTCCCCATCCCTGAACTTCATTGGGATGGTATTCCATTGAAGCTACATGCAAAAAGGCCAGATGTCTGTTTTAAACTCACCTAGTGAATTTATGCCTGAGTGGAAGCTAATTCTTGCTGACTATAATGATCCTTGAATGAAGCTCCATGTGTGAGAGAAATGATTATGATATGATCACTGTGTATTAATGTGTGACTTGGCATCCTCAAAGGTTTTTTTTTTGTGTGTGTGCACTTATGTGAGGTAGGCTTGATATGCAGAAAGGCCACTTCATTTTATGTGGTAGGGAAAGGCTGGATAAGTGCTAGAATTAGCAAAAATGGGTCAATCTTCTGCCTAGTTCTTCTGGCATCTTGCCATGTACCAGGGCTTTCCATTAATTATGAAGCCATTTTAGAGACATAATATTAGGAGTCAGTAGACTTTCTTTAATTGGCAAACCATTGTATTCCGTAAATTCTGTCAGGAACCACTGTGAAGGGCTTTGAAGGTTTAAGAAAGAAAAAGCAGCAAGGCCCTTAAGAAAAAAAAGTTATTTTAAGCTGAAGGTTTTAAGATTCCAGGTTTCTTGCATCTGGCTGAGAATTAACCAGAATGCTTTTGAGTTTTATGCTTTCAAGAATGCTAATGTAATGAGCCTATTATGTTGTCTCTGTGGGAACAAAGTATAAGCTTTGGCAGGACTGGGCCATGGTACTGAACATTTCCAATGATATGAATTTGAATGACTTAATGACATTTCCTTTTATTTTTTGGATTTTATCCAAAGCGCCACTTCATGACTCAGGATAATGACACTGACAATTAGTGTTAGAGATAAACTCTACTTGTTATTGAGGCATGGTTGGTAATTGCTGGACTGGGAAGATTCTTCCTTCCACCCACCCAAAACTAGGTCTTGAAACATGAATGCCTCACTCTGTTCTTCTAATAAAGGTTTTACATTGAGTAACGAAGAATGACATTCTCAGAAAATGGTTAATAAGGGGGAAGTGGGCTTGGGGGCAGCAAGAAATTCATTAAACAAATGAGAATTTTTCTTCTGAGTAATTGAACATCCAAAGTATCTCACATTCTAGGCGTTTGCACGGGGGAGGGAAAAATCAGGTGTCCATTTGAAGAGATAATGTGGTCTAAATTGATATCTGTAGCTTCCTTGTGGCAACTGCTTTTGGGATAATTGGTTTAGGGGACACTAGAAGAAAGAAATCGGAGTGGTTGGAAGGCTTAAGTCCATCTGGCCCAGCGTCCTATCTTACAAAGTCGCCTACCAATTATTTCTGGGCGTCTCAAGCAGAAGACAAAGGCAAAACCTTCACCTGTTCCCTGATTCCTTCAGAAGCATCCTGCCTATCTTTCCAACGTGGAGGGGGAAGATGAGTAGTAGTATTTATTATTTATTTATTATTTATATTTCTGTCCTGCTCTGTACCCAAAGTCAGTTTTTATGCCCCACTTTTCTCACCTCTAAGTGGACTCAAAGTGGCTGACAATTCTCTGTTCTTCTCCCCACAAGAGACGCCCTGTGAGAGAAGTGGGACCATGAGAGCTTAGAAAGAGAGCTGTAATTAGACCAGCAGTTCTCAACCTTCCTAATGCCGCGATCCCTTAATGCAGTTCCCCATGTTGTGGAGTCCCCCAACCACGGGGGCGGGCAGCTTGGGTGAGGATGGGGCGGGAAAGCAGGAAACTCATCACGATTCCTCTGAAAGGGTAGTTTGAACCCCAAAGGGGTCGCGACCCACAGGTTGAGAACCGCTGAATTAGACCAAGCCCATGTAGGAGTGTGGAATCATGTAGGAGTGCAGAATTGGACTGAGAAACTATTAGATAAGAACCGGACGCACTAATCACAAAACCAAACTGGCTGAAGAAACAGTGCCTAGACATCTACTCGTAAGAATGTAGTTTTGGATTGGAATATGGGTGAAAATTTCAGGAAGTCACCTTGAGGTGCAACGTGGCACTGTCCACTTTGTCCTTATGGTCCAGCCTCACTTGTAAGCCATACAATGGTAGGCGACTGAGCTAAATGCATTAAAGCTTGTTTTATTTATGCTACCTTTTCATGCTGCCTGGCAAAAGAGCAGTTGTCCTGATCATTGGAAACAGAAGTTTACGCAAAATATTTATCGCTTTCTGACTAAGGCAGTTTCTGATAAACTCTGTTCTATAAATCTTTGTGCCTTTTCACATATTTCTCCATTCCTGTTTGTTCTCCGGAAAGCATTCCTTTTACTCTCTCCAAACCTTTCATCATCCAAAGCCTTTATTTTCCCTTTAATGGTTTTTTATTTACTTTTAGATCCTGCTTTCCAGGTAAAAATTGTTGGTTGAATCTGACTGATTATGTGTACTTAAAGGCCATGTAAATTTCACCCTAAAATGTATTTGGAACTCATCCAGTCTGTTTTCTACCCCACTACTGAAATGGAGTGTACACCTTTCTTTCTTTCTTTCTTTCTTTCTTTCTTTCTTTCTTTCTTTCTTTCTTTCTTTCTTTCTTTCTTTCTTTCTTTCTTTTTCTTTCTTTCTTTCTTTCTTTCTTTCTTTCTTTCCTTCTTTCTTTCTTTCTTGTTTGAAGGAATAGTTAGTGCAGATTACAGAAGAAGTACTCAGTTTTGGGCTTATTTGAGGCACTAGGTAGAAGAAAGGTTCAGGCTCTAGAAAGTAAAATTGACACTTGAATTGTATTTCAGGTTGAATAATCATTATTTTTATTTTTATTATTGCGTTATATCGCATAAACTTAATGTCAAATTTCAGCCCTGTTTTAAGGCTTTTGAAGTAAAATAAACACGGTGTTCTGTTTAATTTGCCAGTGGATAAATTTCAGCGTTTGGCATTTTGATTTTATGCTCATTTAAAAACCCTCTCTGACATTTTTCTTTTAAAAAGAGGTCAGGAATGTTATCAGAATTAAAATCTCTGTGTGTCCTGTATACCAAAGCATCTTGAAACTTTGATGAAAGGACTTTTTTTTTTCACCTCTGGTAGCTTTGTCAGGTTGTCGTGCATAATTTATTTAAATGCTGTATTGGGAAAACATCATGGTGGGAAGTAAAAAATGATTTCTGTTAACTAATGGAATCTATGTAATGTTGTCTGATTTAAATCACAAGTCCCTTCCACAGTTGTTAGTAAATTCACAGCTTCCCTGGCTGCAAAGTCTCAACTCGTTGCCACTATAAATGGACATCCGCAGCTTCCTCCTCAGCAGCTAAGAGAATTCTGTGGCGTGCGGTGAGGTGCACACCGTGTGGGATTGGGCAGCCAAAGTAGCTGTTTCTTGTCTGCCTGTCAGGACTGCGGGAAACTCCAAAATTACCTGATTCTGTGGAGCAAGTGTTGATCATTCCGCAGCAGGTAAATCCACAGTAGCAGCAGCATAATGTGCTGCCGCCACAAAGTATTGGGCATCAGAAGTGATGCCCAAGCACCAACTATGCATCAGAATGCTCAGTATCCCCCAGTCTGGACACACCCTCAGTTATAGCTGATATTCTTCCTAAGTTTATATTTAGATTAAAAAGCTGCAATGAGGTGCAGTGTGCTTAGAGAGCAACAGAAAGCCTATTTCAGCCTCGGTAGAGCATTGGAATAAGCGATTGACATGACCGGAGCCTGTCCCAAAATGTAAGGCGGCGCATGGGAGGTGGGTGGGAGGCTACTGGTGGGAGGCACACCTATTCCAATGCTCTTTGGAGGCTGAAATAGGCCTTCCAGAGGCCAGAAAAGCATGTCCAGTCTTGGGAACCGGAAGGCCTGTTTCTGATTGTCCATGGTTTCAGGTAACTGTGTTAGGAACCGGAACATATCCCCAGCGGATACAGGGGTCCTACTGTATTTTGCCTGTGATCTGGTTGAATTAACTGAATGCACCCTGCAGACTATAATTACCAGATAAGTTATCACTAAGTAAAAAGGAGCATGCATTTTTGCACCCCCACTTGTGATTTCAAGTTTGCAGAAGATTTCCCTGTCCTGTGTTGTGTTGGCCCTTTAAAGGGCAAAGAATACTTAAAGTGTTATTTGGCCTTTAGGAGCCCATCATTTCAAAAAGCCATGACAGGTCTACTACTTTTCTTTCTGCTTAATTGTCAGTGAATATAACAAATTCTCTGATCTCTTTCACAGGGTTTGGTAATTGTTAGATATGGTTAATAATGTTCACTTGCTCAAATTGTGCCTTTGAAGGGAAGCTTAGATGACAATATTCATCTGTTATTACCTAAGTACTAAGTTTTATGTTATCATCGAAAAGAGAACACTATTCACATGGAACAAAATAATATACTTCCATCTTTTTGACAGTAGGCAAGCATCTCTCCCTGTATTGTAATTTGATAATATTTTTGCTAAAATGTTACAACAGGATTGCAAAAAAATACATAATACCTTTTCATAAATGCTGAGAACAGTCATCATTAAACTCACAACATTAATCACACACTAGTCAAGGGAAATCCCTTTAAAAAGTGTGGAAGATTAAGGTAAAATGTTCATATGAGGCCCTTTCCTTTAAAAGGGGCACGCTTTTTTCTTCCCAGAATCCTTTCTGTGATAATGGATGCATTTTATTCATCATTATTATATATCATACGATTGAAGCTGTGCAAATCGAGGTGGCTGCCACCATTTGAAAAGTCACCCCTGCTGTTGCGTTTCCATCTGCAATGACAGTTGGCCCCTTGTGGTACTGCGGTGAAACAAAAACCCCAGGAGGGAAGAAGGAGAAAGAACATCTGCTGGTACTGTGTTTGGATTGTGCTGGGCATGGCTGCCGCACCTTCCCCTTCACCAAGACATAAGGATGAATGTCGAGAGGAGGAGGAGATTCTACCTGAGACGCTAGCTGTGCTTGCCCCACTCCCTCCCTCAGTTAGACTGGCTGATGCAGCAGAAAGGTTTCAGAAGGCCCATTGCTGGCAAGATGATATCAAGTTGTGTTGCGCCTCCTCCGCAACAGGGAAGAGACACTCACTCCCAACTTGGCCTTCCATCTGCCCTACACTCTCTTCTTAGAGGTGGCTATGAAGAAAAATGTACACTTAATCCACCTTTCCATCCAGCTGGGCCATGCCTTCCTCTTGGGAGTGGAGAGGGGAGAGGGCAGGGGGACATTGATTAAGATATGTTTTTGATCTCATATTTACTGAGATTTTTTTAACTTGTATTGATTTGTTGTATTCTTTGATGCGATGATTATTTATTGAGATTGATTTTCTTTACTTGTTGTATTGATTTGTTGTATTCCTTGTATTCCTTTTTTCTGTTTGTTGTAAACCACCTTGAGCAAAATTTCATCTTTTGGAAAGGCGGTATACAAATAAAAATGGAATGGAATAGAATGATAAATCAACCACAAAGGACAACAAGCCGAAATGGAGATTGATTGATTGATTGATTGATTGATTGATTGATTGATTGATTGATTGATTGATTGATTGATTGATTGATTGATTGATTGATTGATTGATTGATTGATTCCTTCCTTCCTTCCTTCCTTCCTTCCTTCCTTCCTTCCTTCCTTCCTTCCTTCCTTCCTTCCTTCCTTCCTTCCACCCTATACCCAGAGGTCTCTGGGCAGGTAACAACATCTAAAATCAAACATGTTTTAAAACAATAACAGCATCTGCCAGTGGAGAGAAAGGCCAGGGCAAAGAGGTGCATCTTCACTGCCTTCCTAAACATGTACAATGAAGGTGATAGATGCACCTCAAGGGGGAGACTATTCTATAGCCTAGGGGCCATCGTTGAGAAGGCCCCCTCCTGGGTGCCCACCCTTTTTGCTGCTGAGGGTGGTGGGACAACCAGGAGGGTCTCCCCTCCTGATCTTTTAGGCAGGGGCAGGTTGATATGGGAGTGGCAATGTCTTGTTTGACATTGCCTTGGAACTAGGCTTGTTTATTGGTGGGGAACTAAATATATTGATTTAAGAAAAACAATTCCTTGAAAAAGTGGTGAGCATGATGCTGAATGTTTAGAGATGTATAGCAAATATGGCAAACCTTGCACAACAGGAATTTAAGAGTGCTATACTCCCAAGTTATAGCACTGGTTTTCCTTGTTTGTTATTGTGAACACTGGCTGATACCAGCTGTGTAGGGTTTTTAAGCAGGAATCTTGCCTGGCTTTAGGAAGCAGAAATGTATCCTGAAAACGTCTGCTTGCAACGCTTGCTCTTCCAGCTGAGATCTGATCTTTTCCCAGAATGAGAAGCTGTTGAAAAGTGGTAGGCATGTATTTCGATGCTGCCAACTGAAAGAAAGAATGCAGCATTTTCTGACTAAAATGAATGCATTTGGCTTATGCTAGACAATGATTTAAACTCACCCTTTCTTTTGATTTTTTTTTATAGTAGAACAGAATTAATTAAGCAAGACAAAAAATCATGATAGCCAATAGGTGTCTGATCTTGTCAACCTTGCCATAATGAGCTCATGTTAACCTTCACCTATCTTTTCCCTGGCAGGGGCCATGACTAATAGAAATTATAGCAATCTTGTTTCTGGCTACCATGGACAGAACTGGATGGTTCTGAGCATTGTTTTAAACAAAGGCCATTTCTGCATTTAGCTGGTCTGGTCTGGTCTGCTCCAGCTGTCTCTGCACTTTGGACAGCCATTCCAGGACAGTCCCAGTGTCCCCCTGCTTTGCACCAAAGCTTGCTGAGCTTCAGAGCCTGCTGTGAGGGCTTTGATGGCCAAGTATTAAAGTTCTGGGTCGCAAAGTCCTAGGATGGCATAGTTTTGTGTGCCACTGAAATGGGTCCCCTGCTAAACCAGAACAAGGCAACATTTGCCCTTCTGAATGTTTCCATGGGCAATGATAGACCTTTAAAAGATTACTACGATTGTCCTCATCTTGGTGGTGATTTGGGGCTGCCTAAACCAGGATAAACTCTGTCCAATGTAGACTGGACTAACACACCAAAGCGCACCAAAGTGCCAAAGATGTGCACCAGAAGACAGACTGATGTTTTCTCCTCACAGATGCACTAAGATTCCTTCCATAATTTAAGATTTTCCATATTTTTAGACATATAACTCATTTTGGCTCTTAGATTTAGTGAGACCCATTCCCAACTTAAATTGCTACCAGATTTTGTATAATACATTATTGTGCGACACGGCTCCTTTGTCCTTTCCCCATTCTTTTGCCAAAGGATCTTCTGCAATTACTGGAATAGTTTCTGTGTCAAGGGCACTTACATGAAGCTGCCAGTACGCAGTTTTCTCTTGCTGAAATGAAATTCTCAAACATTCCTACATTTTATCACATACAAATAAAACCTTCAATTTCTTATCGGTGGGTTTATGGAAAAGCAGGAAGTAGTAAGAAGCAAACAAATTATAGCAGGAAAACCTGCCAGAAAGGTGAAGAACTAGCTATCTGCCATCCTTTTTTTGGAAACACTTTAAAAGCTGGTTTGTGGGTCCCACTGATAATTATTTCACATAGCAGTAGATCCAGTGAGACACTCACTAGGTTTGCCGTTCCTTAAGAAACACTGGATCTTAGCCAAGTACTATGTCTGATGAGGAACCTCTGTTTACGAGCTTGGGAGCGCAGGCACCCTCGGTTGACTGGTAATGTGGGGATATGCAAAAGATATCATGCTGGGACCATTCTGGGTACCCAGTTCCATCTACCCGATCATCATTTTTCAAGGGAGGCAGTCGTATGTATGTATAAAAAGCCCGGAGGTGAAAATGACAGATACAAATGATTCCAGCTGGTAATAAAGATTGCACTAATGTCTCTTAGATCCAAAGAGTTTTGCCCTGGAGAAGCCCATTCTTTTCCCCTAAATGGAAGAATATTAATGACATGTTTCAAGAACCATGCCTAGTATTAGTGGGTGTACCTTAGGCAAAATAATCAAGATGTATAGTATCCTGGTCTGGCCAAGTCATTTTGGGTCCTTTTAGAGGCTTAGGGTGTTTCTGCACTTATTGCTTGAAGTCCGGGTTAAGGAAATCCAGATTTCTGAAATCCATCCCTGAGAAGATCCACCTGAAATAGGGATGGATCCCAGTGAGGCCTAACGCATCCACACTCGTGTGGGAAGAACTGATAGTGAGGAACGCATCATGTGTTTGCTGTGCGGACACCGGAGCACCGATATCCAGAAGGACCAGGCCTCTCTGTGGCCCTGCTGCCCAAGGTGCTGTGTGATTGGAGCACTCAGCAGTCAGTTACCACTCGTTTCCACTGTGCGTGGGTGTGTCAGAGACAGACTGCCCACCAATGAGCGTCGTGCCTGAGATCCTGTGGCTGCCCGGCTGTGTAGCCGGAATGTGGTATGGCCACCTCGCTCAACATGGTGACTTCCGGTCCTGTCCTCATGCATTCCCTCTCCTGTCCCTGTGTGGAAGCATTATCTGTTGATCCAGAATTTGCAAGCAGGAATGGTCTGAAGACCTAATTTTTTAGGTCTTCCCGAAAACCGGATTCGGCGGCCTTTAGAACCCATTAGAGACAGATCTCGTGTGAGGCCGTGTGGAAGCGGCATCCTTGAAGGGGCCCTAATCTGTCCCTCTGTGAGGAAGGTAGCTTGCAGATGTGTGCCATATGGGTCCTTATCGGGTGCTTAATGGGGTCTTAATGGCCTGTGCAGAAACACCCCTAGATAGAGTAGTAATAAACTGAACAATTGAAGATGTACAGCTTTTTTGTTTTAATGATGCTTCAACTTGAATACTGGAGGTGTTTCCTTATTCTTCTTACCGAAGCTATACTAATGTTGACTGAATCTTGACAGACACGTTTGCCCCCAGATAAAACATACTTAGGTGCAAAAAGAAAAGAAAAAAGCCCAAGTGTCTATCAGCAATGCAAAAGAGCAAAGCTGAATGTAACATAATAGTCCACAGAGGAAGGATAAGTTAATATAAAATTTGGAAAAGAGATTTAAAATATCTCATATGTGAACACCCTATGTCTCAGAAAACAACAGTATTTCCTTTCCAAGATATACAATTGCATTGATCACTTACTACCCCACAACAGAATATAATTCCTTCCTTGTGTTCCCCAATCAATAAGCGCAAATACAGCTTTATTAATGTACAAACCTGCTAACAGCTTGTTAGCATAGCACATAAAATTAAGATCATTATTTGTATTCTTCATCAATTTCTTAGCTACAGACTTGCTTTGTAAATCAATTCAGTCTTAATAAGACTTCAGAAGTGATTTTTCTGCATTGAGGACCATTGGAGAAACCATTCTTACTAGCTACTTAACTGTGAGGGTGGGTGAGTTTAGAAAAACATCTCAGCTGGTTTACTAGCAAGTCACACTTTAATAAAAACAAAACACAAACAAAACAAAAAACGATGCCATGAACAACATGTTTAAAAAGGTCATGCAGTTAACTGTCTTGCTTTGTTCTGTTTCCTGTCTACTTTTCTTAAATCAAATAAACGTTAAGTCTGAGACAGCATCTTTATTTAACCTTCAGAGGTGTCTATACTGCACCTAGTATCTGGATGTAATGTGTACTGTTAAATTCTTTTATTATTATTATTATTATTATTAGGGTTTTTAAAAGTATGTGTATATATAAGAAAACAATATAATATAGAGATAAAAAGAAAAACTTCTGATTAGCCGGTTTGGTCTAGTGGTTAGGGAGCCGGACTCTTATCTGAGAATACCGGGTTCGATTCCGCCCTCCTCCACAAAGACAGCTGGGTGACCATAGGTGAGTTACAGCTCTTCTCTGACATTCGAGTTTGAATGTCAAAATTTGGCATATTCAAACGGATTTCAAATACCTACGAATATTCTTGCACATCCCTAGATCATGGACCGTCGGCTTGATCCAGCAGAAGGTAAGGTCTCTTGGAACAAATAGACAAATATATATATTTCAGAAGAAGGGCCAAGAAACATAGGAGATTGAGTAATGTCATCCGGGCTTCAAAGTTGCCAGATGTTATTACAAATGGATATTACAAATTACAGATGTTATTACAAATGGATATTGT
Source organism: Aspidoscelis tigris stejnegeri (assembly GCA_023333525.1). Lineage (NCBI taxonomy): Eukaryota > Metazoa > Chordata > Lepidosauria > Squamata > Teiidae > Aspidoscelis > Aspidoscelis tigris. The sequence goes on along the minus strand of JALMGA010000019.1, from coordinate 10,209,987 downwards.
CCCCATTGGCTTGATTGTACAGCCGATCTGGTATCAAGTTCAGCTGTAGTTGTACTGCATTGGTTCACTATAGCTGTGAGGGAAACACTGATAATTAATTATTTTTTAATGAAGTAAGCCAGTGTAGTAGAGTGTAAGAGTAGAACTTGGGAGTTATCTGATGCTGTCAAGTCAGGTTCACCTTCTGGGGATTCAGTGGACAAATACAGTCTTCGCTTGGGCAACAACATGTCAAATTTTAGATATTCTATTGTCGTGAAATTCATGCCTTCTCTATTAAATATGTTTACAAAAATATATTCATATTCAACTTTTTTTTTCATTTCAAACTCTACAGACAAGAATAAAGTTGATGAGATGAAAAATCAATTCAGGGATTTATGATTTAGCACTCTGTTGTCCCATGCTAGCTGATTTTGCTATTTGGACAAAGAACTATGCCAATTAACAGGGAATACTTTCAAGGCTAAATAGGAATGAATATTAAAACCTGTTGTTTTACTGTACAGCTACCAAAATCAGGAAACATAAACATAAGCAGAGTTTTGAACAGGCTATTGCTGGCTATCTCCAGATGGCAAGAGGCATTATGGGATATATGCAAGAACCTAGCTTAATTTCTTGCCATCTCCTGCCAGACACAAGCTGTAAAGTCCACTGAATTTGTTGTTGATAGCTGTGCGTGTGTTTTAGCTGATTTTTGTAAAAATAAAATAATGTATCAATGTAGTGGATTTGTGTTTCTGGTTTATTAAGTGGAAGGGCTGTTGCTTCTAGCCATTGTATGCTATGAACTCTGGAAGTTAGCTTGAATTTTTGCACAAGAAGTCTTTACTGTGCAATTCCTTTTCAAGTAATAGCATTCCTTAAAATATGAGCACAAATCTTTCCAAGCAGCACTTTGATTCTTAATATACCAAAGGTCAGAAGATTATTAGTAGGTTCTAATAAAGCTATTCTTGGCAACAAATTGAGTTCAGGTCTCCCTCCCTGTTGTTTGTCTTATTCTCTTCATGTACCAGTTCTTTCCACTTGTCAGCATTTCTGTTTCCAAAAGGATTATGGCTTTGATGAACAAAGCCAGAAAATACACACGCCTGGATTTGCATAAGGCAAAACAGCCACTGACTGGCAGACGTTGATAAAGATGTATCACCCTCTGGTTTTGTTTTTTCCATCCATATGGAGGCGATCTGGGAATGGGAAGTCTTTTTATCTCTTCCACATGGATTGTCTTCTATGAACAATTAGAACACTACAGGACTGGGCATTCATGCTTACAAATTTTGAAAGTATTTAAGAGACTTGATTTGTTTCCAGTGCTTCTGTGGTTTGCCTTCTGTAAGAATGCTTAAGAACAATAAAGGAATTGAGTGCTAAAGTGTTTGCTTCCATATTACTTGCATTTTACCAGCATATTGCTGCTGCTGCTGCTGTTAATTATTATTTATTATTTTTATTGTACTAAACATCCCATTGTCACCATCTCTAAGGGATAGCTTTCAACCATTTATCATGGATATTAATTGTATTGCTTGTTTTGGCTTGTGAGTACAGAATGGGAAGAATCTGGCTGACTAAGTAGCACAAGAGAAAAGGATCTGGGTGTACTGGTTGATCACAGGATGAACATGAGTCAACAATGTGATGCAGCTGCAAAAAAGGCAAACACCATCCTAGGATGTATCAAGAGGAGTATAGTCTAGATAATGAGAAGTAATTATTCCTCTTTATTCTACCTTGGTCAGACCTCATCTAGGGTATTGTGTCGTTCTGGGCACCCCAATTTTAAAAAGCCATTGACAAACTAGAGCAAGTCCAAAGGAGGAATGCCAAGATGGTTAGCGGTCTGGAAACCATGTCCTACGAGGAAAGGTTGAAGGATCTAGGAGCGTTTAGCCTGCAGAAGAGAGGACTGAGAGGAGATATGATAGTGGTCTTCAAGTATAGGGCTGTCACAGTGCAGAGGGATTGTCCCTATTCTCACTTGCACAAGATGGGAGGACTAGAAACAATGGTATGAAACTTCAAGGACTCAGTAGAGAAAAACTTCCTGACACTGACGGCAGTCAGTCAGTGGAATAGGTTCCAATGGGAAGTAGTGAGCTCTCTTCCACTAGAGGTCTTCAGGCAGAGGCTGGGCCTACATCTGTCTGGGATGGTTTAGGAAATCCTGCATTGAGCAGAGGGTTGGACTCCATGACCCTGGAGGTCCCTTCCAACTCTATCACACAACACTAGAACCAGGGGGCATCTATGAAGCTGATGGGTAGGAGAGTCGGATCCAAGAAGGGGAAGTATTTCTTCACCCAGAGGGTCATCAGATTATGGAATGTGCTGCCGGAAGAGGTGGTGACAGCTACCAGTCTAGATGGCTTTATGGACAAATTTATGGATGACAGATGTATCAATGGCTACTAGAATGAATGCCTAGGTACATATTTCAGGCTGGGGGGGGGGGGAGCCGGACACTTCTAAGGCCATTGGCTGGGATTCAGGAGCAGGCAAAGGTTTGTCCTTGTCTCTTCTTGAGATGCCCATGAGCATCCCTGCGTGCAACGGGATGCTAGACTAGATGGACTGTGGCCTGATCCAGCAGGGCTTCTCTTATGTTTCCTTATGTTCTGGGTTTTCCAAGAGAATATACTTTTCATTATTTCGTCACTAAGACTTCTTTAATGTTTTTCAATTTCTTGGAGCTAATTCTTTTGATTTCAAAATGCGAGCATTGGCTTGAAATGACTGTAGTTTTGACAATATGTAACACATTTCTTTTTAATATTTTAATACAAGATGCCTGGAATTTCATAAATCATTTTTTTGATTTTTTTAGTACGTTATTTTGCCGTGGCCGGACAGCATATAAATCTGCTCTGAAAGCTGTCTGGATGACGTAGAGTTTGATAATCAAAAGATTGAAGATCAAAACACGAGTTCTGCTTTGTACTGCACATTTTTGGAGGCACATATTGAATGGACAGCAGGTGGAAACAAATGTTTGACATTGGATTTAGTTTTACAAATCCTGCCAACATTACTTGTACTATGACTGTTACCATTATAACATAGGAAGTTTTTATTATACACAGTCTGGGAACTCTAGTCCAGCTGTGTGTGCTCTTCCATCTGAAATTACTGATGCATAGGTAGTCTATCCCCTTGTATGTTTTTCCCCTTTGCATAAAATTGTTTGAAGATCATAGTATTATAGGAAAAGGTAAACAGGTATTACCTGAGGATCACCTGTTAAAGGAAGTAAACTGCAGTCCTTTGGAAAATACGAAAAACTTGCCTTCTGTTTGCTTATGTTACCCATCCCTACCCTAAAGATCTGGTTCATGGCATTGAATGACACCTGTTCACTTATTCATGGAATTAGGGAGGGGGGAGGTATTGGGAAATCAGCATGTAGTCAAAAACCAGCAATGAGATTAAATTACAGAAACCAAAGAATAAACTCTCAATTATACTAAAATCAGTAAGCGGACTGCAATCTGGAAAAGCCAATTAAAAATGGAAGTTGCTAGGGTTGCATAAAATAGGGAATCAGGATAGAGGTTTTTCACATCACAGCTCTATGGCAGATTGCATTTCCTTCAATATGTGTCTCAGGTGCCAGGGAAGCGTCCAACCATACCTTTTTATCGTTAGTGTTGGTAGAACACAATCTCTCCAATTTTCTCCTATGGAGGCCAATGCTTCTCATTCATTTCTATGGGAGAAATAAATACAGTCTATCCCACAAATGAATCTTTTGTCGGTATTACAGTAAATCATGCAGAAGAGAATGTCTTGCATTGACATTCATACTCTTTTTTCTTTCCTTCCTTGAAAGATTGGGATCCTTGGCATCACTGTAGATCATGGGATGATCAATAAAATCATATGCTGGGAATCTAAAGCAGTGTCTTATGTATAAGATTAATATATTAATTAAGATTAATGGTAGTCTTAATTCCTTATTCCTTATCAAACTCTCCTTCATAGAGGAACTAAATTAGATCATTTCTGTTGTCGATTATAGGAGTTCAAGCTGTCGTTTTTCCTGCTGAATGTCACTTTGTCCCAGCTGCTGTGCTACAATCTTCTCGAGAAGGATTTTTGCTCTGCAGGCAGAAGATACAGAACAATAGGAAATCAGTGAAAGTGAAGCAAGGGCTACTTTCACTTTCTGTCCTTCTCCTTGCTCTGTCCCTTAAATCTCTGGCAAATGTCACTGCAAACAATGGGACTCCGATTGGAAGTGACTCGTGCTAAATTGCCAGTGCAGCCAAAGCCCTGCTTGGCAGATAAAATGTCATTGTAATTATGCTGCGTGACCAACTTTTACTGGTGTGAACACACTTTCTATGTTTAACAGCATCCACCCGTTCTTTTATTTTTAACTTAATCTTTTAAATATAGACAGAAATGGATGCGTGCTTGTAAAAGCGAATACTCAATTTGCATGCTATTGTTCTTTGGACAACATGATGTTTAGTTGCATGAAATCCATGTGCCAAAAACCTGTTGGTTGAACAAATGATTCTTGAAAACTATCCAGTAGGTGCTAGTATGGTGAACATCTCTTCTGTACAGTTTTCTGGAGAAATGGATTTAGTAAAAGAATCGATGTTTTGCAACTTTAGTAATTTTTTTCTCCTGTCCCCCTCTTTTCTCCCCTCCCCAGTTTTAATTCTTTATTTTTTAAAGAAAAATTAGCAAATGGATTCCATGAGGAGGGGGCCAAAACTACCTGTTACAGCAACCCTCAGAGGCCAGGGATGGCTGACCTGGCATGTGAGATACCTATGTACAGGCCTGTGTGTGTTTGTCCTGTACCTGGTGCTCTTTATCAGGTATTCTCAGTGCTAGTGTTTTTGTGTCCTGCAGGTCTAATCTAAAATAGGGACGTGGACAAATGTTTTTGTTTTTTTGACATTCTGTTTGAATTTAATCAAATACCCAAAAATCCAATTTGATTGAAATCTGTTAAATTTGAATTTAACAAGATTTGATTCGTTTTTACCTAATTCAAATCTGTTTATTCAAATTTTTTATTCGAATCTGCACGTACAAACGTCAACAACATTTGTATGTGGTGGTAGGCATCTTCCTGACATCCATACACATCTGTACATGCCCATATGTATCCTGTAGTTATTCCATATGCAAACTGTTTTCATCCCAGATGCAGGAAAGATCCGGATCTTTAAGTACGCATCATGTACGAACCCGTACCCATATGAATGTCTGGATAATTCAAACAAATAGATCAAAAATTCAATTTGAATGTTTGCATTCGAATTTTTGGAGATTCTACTCAAGTTTGAATGTTGAAATTTGGCACATACGGTGGTTGAGAGGGGACCTGATTGAAGTATATAAAATTATGCACGGTATAGAAAAGGTGGATAGAGAAAAGTTCTTTTCTCTCTCACACAATATTAGAACCGGGGGGGGGGGGCACTCTATGAAGCTGATGGGTAGGAGAATCAGATCCGACAGAGGGAGGTATTTCTTCACCCAGAGGGTCATCGGCTTATGGAATGTGCTGCCGGAAGAGGTGGTGACAGCTACCAGTCTAGATGGCTTTAAGGTAGGGTTAGACAAAATTATGGACGACAGATGTATCAATGGCTACTAGAACAAATGCCTAGGTGCATCTTTCAGGCTGGGGGGGGGAGGAACCAGGGCACTTATAAGGCCATCTGCTGGGACTCGAGAGCAGGAGAAGGTTTGTCCTTGTCTCTGCTTGAGATGCCCATGAGCATTTGGTGGGCCACTGTGTGCGACAGGATGCTGGACTAGATGGGCTGTGGCCTGATCCAGCAAGGTTTCTCTTATGTTCTTATTTTCTTATGGATTTTGAAAGCCTACAAATATTCATGGACATCCCTAGTCCTACATATCATCATCAGACTGCATTCAGAGGCGGATAAATGAGAGTTGGATGATTTGCTGTCAGGTTGGAAAAATTCTTAAAGACAACGGCAATCTAATCAAATAATGCTCTTTTTGGACAAAATATACATCATCGCGATATAGGAACAACCTGAATATTGGAAAATACATGTCTTCTGGCAAAGCTACAAACAGTGCATGTAAAATAATTATGTAGTATATCTGCAGTTGTTTAACTCAGTAAGTGCCTTCAGATCAGGCATGGAAGCCATATTTCAGAAACTAACTGCTCTTAAAATTATCTCTTGCCATCTGCTTGTTATTTTGAATCCTACCTTCTCAAACTGTGAAGTAGATTCATTAGGAGAGGACAGACAGTGAGACTGACTTGCCGTTAGACTCTTATATTTATTTATATATTTAAAGCTTTATATCCTGGGCTTCACTAAATTATCCTGGGGGGTGTCACAATAAGAAAAAGATAAAATATGCAAAGTACTCCTAAAATGTATTTAAAATATAACTCTCTCTCCCACCCACCCTGCCTAGAAGGACCAGAGGAAGCTAAACAACCAAGACCTGTGTGAAGATGCACGTTCAACCTGACACCAAAAAGCATGTAATGCAGATGTCTGGTGAACCTCCAGAGGGAGCCTATTAAAAGGGGAAAAAACTGAGACTGAGTCTTCAAGAAGCTTTACTGTGTTGTAGATGTGGAATTGAAGTGGTGTTGCAGCAAGGGAAGGAACAAAGAGTGAATGACCAGTAATGCCAAGGGGATCCATGTTCTGATGTGTCAGTAGGGAAATAGGGAGGATGGAGTTTGACTTTCCTATGAAGTCAAGATTTGAATGCTGGAACAGCATCCAATCACTGACCACAGAGGGAGGGGAATTTGGTGAGGGGTGGAGAAAGAAAGGTATGGTTTCCACATGCTGAGCATGGGAGAATTAGGATTGAGAATGAGCAAGTCTTGAGTTGAGTCTGTGTTATAGTACAAATGTGGGAACAACTGGAAAACTTACTGGATCCCTGCTCTCCCCCCGCCCCAAAATATCTGAGCATGACCTAGAATTTCTTTCTTTCTTTCTTTCTTTCTTTCTTTCTTTCTTTCTTTCTTTCTTTCTTTCTTTCTTTCTTTCTTTCTTTCTTTCTTTCTTTCTTTCTTTCTTTCTTTCAAGTTCAATGATTCTTTACATCAGTCCATAGTCAACAGTTTTCATGGAATAAATGATAGCTGTAGCAAAGTGAAATTGCAGTTTTTCTGTTTGGTCATTTTCAGTGCCACAGTTCTAAAGATTAAAATCATTGTTGTGTACCTGTCCTGCCCCTCTGTATACTGTCTCATAAATATTGCTGATCCTATGCAGAAAAACATAGGAAGAGCACTAGGTCTACAATACAACAGAACCTCTTTCTGCAACTTAAACTAGACAGATGGAGAAGATGAGCATGGAAAGAAATGTAATGGCCAAAGTTGTCAGGAAATTGCAAATGTACCAGTACTAGCGGTTTTCATAATGTTCTCATTTCAGTTGCTTTCCCCCAGCAATCTGTCTGTGATGGTGATCTTTTCCCCCCACTCTGTCTCTAAGCAATATGCTCTTACTGGATCAGTACGTTAAGCAGAGACCCTGCATTTTGCAATCGGCTTATGCTGTTGAGTGTGGTGACCACTATTTTAATGCTGAATATTAGCTTGGTAATAATCCCATTTTTAAAATTGAACAAATCCTCGTGCTTTTTCTCATGCTGTGCCACACAACCCTGACCTTTCATAGTCTTCAATACTGCTTTGCAGTGGAAGAGTTGTGTGTAGCTATGATGTCGCTTTTCTGACTTTCTGTTGGATATTGGCAGCTGTTCAAAGCAGATGGTTTTGTGTATTCATCCATGGGAAATCTTCATTGCTTATCATCCACTTTTCTTCTTTAGAATGCAGAAATATTTTGTGGCCTTTACTTTGTAGATCAGTAAGCAAATTCAGCTGCTTGTTAGGAATAATTTAATCAACTTCTTTTGGCAAGGATTTGATTGAGGTTGTTATCTGTGGTCGTCGCTATAACTGTTCCCCATCTGCTATCTACTGCCCAATTAGATGAAGTTATATCTGGCCTTTTCACCCTTAAGAAATATACAAGAACTCTAGTCAAATGGGATGACAGTTGTTAAGTGCCATCAGACATAATGGACTGGCTATGATGGTTTCTGGGTGTGATTCTTGCCTCCAAGTCTGACACTGGCTACCTTGACCATGAGTACTTGCTACTGATTGTCCATGCATCTGCCTAGCTTTTTAGGGCCCTGCCAGCACCTTGCCAGCAACATTTGTTCCCATGCTGTGATTGGCTACGTTTCCCTCCTCTATGCTTATGCAGCTTCTCCCCCAATCTGACTAAAAGGAAGAGTCACCCTTGGTGTTATTTTATCCCAAATGAGGAAGAGGCACCCATTTCCCTGGCTTTGCTGAAGGGTAAGGTGAATTTAGGGAGAAAATGTCTGCCTTTATAGCCTCAAATTCACTCCTCGTGTGTGTCTGATCATGCTCCCTGTTGAGAACCCGGCCTGCCTACCTGTCAACTGTAGCCCTGACTATATCATTTGACAGCTATAATGAAGGTGCTTTGGGGTAAAACAAATCAACATTGGCTTGTCTTTCATATCCTCAATACCTTGCCTATGTTGTGCTGTTGTGTGATTTCTCTGGTTCCTTGGAATGGAGGTTGTGAGGTTTGCCACAGGCTTCTCCTCCATGCCAGAACAAAGGTTAACAGGGGCACTCTTGCGGGGTAATGGACCCAGTCAGCTTGTTCTTCCTGACTAAATCTGGGACATTTCAGAACTCGTTCCAGGTTGAGCCATTGATGCTCAGCATATTACACTATTTGATGCCTTTCTTACAGATAACCATGGAAGGATTCTTAGATGTTTTGTGAGCAGAAGCATCTGGTTGCCTGCTAGCTACCTCAGTCATTCCTTTAGTAGCTTTCAGCTTCCCTTTTATATATGTGTCACTGAATTAACATGTCATTGCCTTTCGTCAACTTCCCTGAACGCCATCATCTTAGATGACAGCTTTGGAATGACAGGTTTTCTGATGGCAATGAGATGGCTTGAGTACTTCAAAACCCTAATTGTATTAGTTCTTAAAAATCCCTCTGCTTTGATATATAACAAGAAAAGACAGTTGTGCTTATGACTAGTGCTGGGATGTTCTGAAGTTCAGAACGTCCTTTGACAAAGAGCAGCCAATCTTTAGATGAGTTTATGTAAGGATATCCTTAGATGGAAACTTGAAACATTGAACGCTCCTGTGCTGTTCATCAGTAATAAAGGCAAATCATATTTATGCAGAACAGACATATGAACAGAGATAATATCCGTATAACCAAACTGTAAAATAAGATAGGCATATGTATTTGCATTTCCAAATATCAGGCTGCACATCTGCAAGATAACCATGTTTGTACAAATGCTGTATATCAAACAAATAAAAATATACTGTCCCAAATAAATGCTGTGGAATCCTGGGTATAGGTGTAGTCAATGTATACTGCATATCAGTATTGCTACGTTAGAGGAAGGTTGGAAGAACCTAATAGATCATGTTAACAGACAGGATGCAGGTGAAGCATTAAAAGGTGAGATAAGAAAAATACCCTTCTTGAGTTAAAAAAGTAAATGGCTGTTGGGGAGAATGCGGGGAGGGGGGAATAAATGGAATTGTATACAGTAGTGGTATTGTATAATATGTTATTGATATGTACCTTAAAGGATTATAAAATAAATTCACTTTGAAATGCAAAATAAATAAATAAATAAATAAAAATCAGTATTGCTAGACATGTTTAAAGTCCTGGTTTGGAATCTTCTTCAGTGTTATCTGTCCACAGTGCAGCAGGCTAACATAATAATATGGCCACTTCCAAAATATCAAATGCAAATGCATCAAAAACAAAAGTGTATGCATTTGAAAAATACTTACTCTACAGAATTAAGTAATTGAAGTATATATGCAAGACTTTTTTTAAAAAAGTTCCCAAAGAATATATTTGGGACATCAAAATCTATGAAATGAAGAAGAAGAAGAAGAAGAAGAAGAAGAAGAAGAGTTGGCTTTTCTACTCCGCTTTTCTGACCCATTTAAGGGTACTCAAAGCGGCTGACAAACCTTCTGTTCTTCTCCCCACAAGAGAATACCCTGTGAGGTAGGTGGGGCTGTGAGAGCTCAGAAGAGAGCTGTGACTTGCCCAAGGTCACCCAGCTGGCTTTGTGGAGGAGGAAGAGTTGGCTTTTCTAACTCACTTTTCTCACCCATTTAAGGGGACTCAAAGCAGGCGACAAACCTTCTGTTCTTCTCCCCACAAGAGAACACCCTGTGAGGTAGGTGGGGCTGTGGGAGCTCAGAAGAGAGCTGTGACTAGCCCAAGGTCACCCAGCTGGCTTCATGGTGGAAGGTGGAATCAAACCGAATATTCCCAGATAAGAGTCTGGCTTCCTAACCACTAGACCAAACTCGCTCACAAATAAAAGTAATCCAGTAGCAATTTTAGTCCCTTCTTACATCTAAAGAGTTTACAAGATCAATTATTATAATCAACAGATGTGCATAATATTTGAAAGATTATTACTGTCGCGTCAAGTGGTATGCAGTAATAAGTAAGAAAACTTCTGTAGCATATCCAGGTAGAATTGTAATTATTGTCAGAAGAGAGGCTAATCCTGCTAGAAATAGGAGCATATTAATAGACGGATCTGAATACCAAAAAAAAGCCTGGTTGAAATCTCTAGCAATTTTGTGCTGATATATTCTTACATACAGTATGTATTCTCTTCCATAGTGGGGTAGATAAATAGTGGCCTATAATATGTATTGTGATAGGAAAGTGCTTCTCAGCTTTTTCTGAATTTTAACTAAACGAATATTGTTCAGCAAAATTCTAAGGGTCCTTCCTCCCATCTTTCATTTTGGCATATACTAATACTAACTTGTTTTGAAGCTGCCTCACTCCATCAGTTAATGTAGTGTAGAGTTCTCGTTTCTGTCTCTACATGGACAGGGATGAAAAATTGGATTCTATCAATTTTTCATGTGGCTTATTCAGCAAGACCTGTAATGCCTGGTAGCTGTACAATCATTTTTGCTTGCCTTGGGTATACATAATGTATGAATTTGCATCTCATCTAATAGTGCTAACAGTTGTGACGAAATCAATAAAAACAGTAAAAAATATCTGTGTACTACATGGATGAAATGTGTACATTAGTTTTAACTACACATCTCTGAAATAATAAGGATGCTAACCTTCTAAGACTTAACCCTTTGGATAATATGCACAAGACAAAGAATATGTATATAAGTTACATTTGAAAAAGTCATATTTAGTTACTCATGTACTTTTCTCTAAATTTCAGAATGTCTGTTTCAGACATAAATATTGGTGCTTGTCCCTGTGGCAAGGATATTGTGAGGTGAAAATCAGTTCGCCTCGCAAGAGTCCCAATGTGAAGCCCTAATTCAGGCTACATGAGAGACAAATGCCACAAATTCAAGGCAAAATAACCCCCTTTATAACTGTTCTCACCCCAAATTACGGGGCAAGAATGGGTTATGAAGGGGGCATGAGGATGCTCCCTTGGTGGCTCTTAAGAGGAAACAGAACAAATCTACTCATGAAACCAACCCACGGCCAATAAAGAAGTTTTCTTTTGTTTATGTTGCTCTTGAGACTAGCCTTTGGTTGGTCCTATTAGGCTTTGTCAGCCAGCCACTCTCCAGGTGTATCCCAGAAGGATAAAAAAAAGGGCAGAGGGAACTGTGATGGACTCCAAAGGGATTTCTACATATTGGAATACTGGGTTCTGCTCAGTGTAAGCAAGTTAAAAACAATAGCCCTAACCATGTATGCGGACTCATGGAAAGTGAGCATGTTGAAGATACTTAATGTGCCCATCACTTAAGATGCCTGGAGAAGCTCCTCCTGCTATACCATCCAATGATGAGTGATGTGTTCTCAATGGTATGGTACAACTGTCCACAGGAGCTGTACATAATGGTCAGAGGTAAGATTAATGATACACAGATGCACTAGAGGTGGACTGGAGATGGTATGAGGCCACTAGTGGTTTTTTAAAAGTTTTTTTCTGTGTCTGACTTGTGAACACAGGCCTTGGCCTTTCTGGATTTGCCTGAGAACTAGATTAAGGGTCTATTTGGGACACATTCTGGGCCTCCCATCCACATGTTAAATGTGGATCATGGAGGTTCTGTTCCATCTGCACTAGAGAAACCAGGATCCTGATTAAGAGGCCTTTAATTCAGATCCCTGACAGTACCATTTACTACCAGAGGACCAAGGACCTTGATCTAGAATATGGAAGGCATGCAGATGCTTGCCTCTGTGTCCTGGGATTATTGGGGGTGTTTGTTAGCAGGCCCCTGAGGCTAGGAACTTTTGTTAGAACTTAAGAACATAAGAGAAGCCCTGCTGGATCAGGCCACAGCCAATCTAGTTCTGTGTTCTGTTGTACACAGTGGCCCACCAAATATTCGTGGGCATCTCAAGCAGAGACAAGGGCAAACCTTCTGCTCTCAAATTGCAACAGATGGTCTTAGAAGCATCCTGCTTCCCCATCCCCCAGCCTGAAAGATGAATCTAGGCATGAAAGATGTACCTAGGCATCCATTCTAGTCGCAATTGATACATCTGTCGTCCATAAATTTGTCTAACCCTACCTTAAAGCCATCTAGGCTGGTAGCTGTCACCACGTCTTCCGGCAGCAAATTCCATAAACCAATGGACCTCTGGGTGAAGAAATACTTCCCCTTGTCGGAACCGACTCTCCTACCCATCAGCTTCACAGAGTGCCCCCTGGTTCTAGTGCTGTGTGATGGACAAAATAAATTTTCTCTATCCACCTTTTCTGTACCGTGCATAATTTTATATCCTTCAATCAGGTCCCCTCTTAAACACCGTCTCTAGACGTTGCAGCCTGGTTTCATAAGGGAGGTTTCTAGCCCCTCCCTTGTTGCTAGTCTTCAGAGATAAGGACTGGCTGTGAACCTTGTGGAGCTTTGCACCCAATGGGAAGTATGGGATGGATCGGAGAGTTGTTTCATGCTTACATGAACCTCTGTCCTGGATGGCTTCAAGCAGAATACCTATGGGTTGTCCTCTTGGCACCATCACTGGAGACAGCACTGATCTGGCCCTTGCTTTCATGTGATCCAGATCAGGAGGCCCAGTTACTTTGGACTTGTTTATCCAGGTGGAAACAAAGTACGTGCAGAAAGGGCCTTTGAAAGGTTTAAAGGAGAACAACTAAAACAATCAAGGTGTTCGAGAACCTCCTCTATGAGGAAAGGTTGTGGCATTTGTGGCTTTTTAGTCTAGAAAGAAGGGGAGTGGCAGGAGAAATAAGACAGCTGTATAAAATTACATGTGGTAGAAATGAAGTGTATATGGAGAACATTTTCACCCATACTCAATATGAAGGATCACCTCATGAAACAAAATTCTGTAAGGATCAGGACAGACAAAAGGAAATACTTCATCAGAAAGCACATAGCTGAATTGTGGGATTTAGGAACATGAGATGCATTGTTGTCTAGATGGCCTCAAAAATGTCTGGGACACTTCAACAACTGTTAATTCTGATGATAGTGTGACTGCCACTAGTATGTGAAAGGGCTGGGACTGCATGAGCAAGACAAGTTATTGTGAAATATGGCTTGCTTCAAAGCTTCCATTTGCAGCTGGTTAGTCATGTGAGAGAAGTTTGCTGGACTCAATGGGCCACGGGTCTGATCCACCATAAAATTTCTTACACCTTTTATCCTTTTTATGTATGTTTTGGACTGTAGCTTCCTTCATCCTAGATTGGCTTGTCACTAGATTGGGAAAAGTGGTCTTAATCAGAGGTGGCCGGATGTTGAATCTCCAGATGTTGCTGAACTAAAGCTCCCACAATTCTTTTCTACTGGCCAGACTAGATAAAGCTTATGGGAGTTGTAGGAGAGCACCATCTGGAAGAGTATCGTTTGGTTGCTCTTAGGCTAAATTGTTAATTTGGGCTGAAATAATTGAACAACTGCCCAGGGACAACTGAAAACATTAAGTGTTTCCTTCTCCATTTAGGAAGATCAGTTCCATCTAGAAGTTAATTAATATTGCCTCCTTGCCAGGATAAAATGGAGAAAAAATTGTTTGGAAATTCTCCAAGAAAGAAAATTTGGCTTGCTGTGAACAGTGCATTGTAAATGGGTGCTATTAATAATACCATATGAGTTAATCTCTGAGGTCACATGATAGCATATATTATTTGAATGAGAGCCAGACCAAAGCAGTTTGAGCTGAAATGGTAGATTTCATGGAAAAACAAATGAAGATGGGCAATTTCTTTTTGCTAGTTACTTTGAGCATAGGAAAGGAATAACTTGTGAATATAAGTTTTAGGAATGTTGGAAGTGTGTATAAACTGTAACTAAACCAAATACATGATCTGATAAATTCACTAGTTTGAAGTCTGCACAAATGGAGTCCACACATCATGTTTGGTTTCTGAACCATTGCTAATGAAGACTGATGTATCAATGTCTACTAGAATGGATGCCTAAGTACATCCTTCAGGTAGGAGGGACAAGCAGGATGCCTCTAAGGCCATTTGCTGGGATTTGAGAGCAGGAGAAGGTTTGCCCTTGTCTCTGCTTGAGATGCCCATGGGCAATTGGTGGGCCGCTGTGTGAGACAGGATGCTGGACTAGAGGGGCTGTGGCTCCTCTTATGTTCTTATGTAATGGCACCTGATGGCACCTGCGTATCTTCCTTCTTTCCTCCCTCATCAAAGTTTTATTTGTCAAAAGTGTGAATGGTTCTAAATAGGAAATTCTGGCCTTTTCTGCACTGAGATGGTAGAATGGTCCAGTGCAACCTGTAGTACTACATGTTGTACTCACACGGGACTGTTTTTCACACGACTGTTTTTAACCCTAACCCTCTCCACCAGTAGATTGAGGATATCGAGTAGGATATGAAACTAAAAGAGTGCAATATCCTGTCCTATTAGTATGACTGTGGGGGTACAGCAAACTGCAGACAATGCCCATCTGTGGCCTGATATACCATCCCACCCCTGGAAGTGCCACTGGGACCTAACCAAAAACAACCTGGATAGCTGCTCTGGAGGCTGGTGTCTTTAGATCTTGACCTTTGAAGTTGGACTGGGATGGGCTATCAGCAAAACAGGCAGCCCTTAGTGTGGGCTACCTAGCATGTACCAGTGCAATTCAAGATAAGCCACTCTGTGCAGAAATGGCCTGATTGTTGAAACTATCAAGTATTGAACAATTTCGTAAAGCACATTTGCAAAAATTCCTTGAATGTTTCTATATGTGAGTGCAGAGTGATTTGGTGTTGTGTGAGCATGTGAACCTGCACACAGGTGTTGTGTGAGCATGTGAATACATGCACACAGAGTGTTTTTTGTTTGAACTGAAAGCTTTCAAACACCCCTGTTTGATCTGGACAGGTTCAAACCTGAACCGCATCTGCACATCTTTAGCTTCTGCTGTTGCCCCACTGAGGCCACTGACCAGACCCCCTACCTGAGCAGATCAGTTCTCTCAGATTACATGGTGATGTGTCGGATGATTGTGCTGGGTGACTTGGTATCCATGCTGGACTGGCTGGGCTGAGGATTTTATGGTTGTCATTTCAAACCATGACTTTGGCCTATGCATGTTTCTGGGTACACTGGGTACATTTTGCATTTTCCAGCCAGACAGCAGGACAGTGATCTGAAAATGAGGCATTTGTTTCAACCCTGGTTAGATCACTACTGAGGTCTAGATTTTCAGTCACTCGGTCCTTCTGCAAGAAAGGGAAGGAATGGTTCAATAGGTCTGCACTCAGAGACTGATGAATTCTGATACATTCCTAAAAGCCTGCTGGTCTCTCCTATTGAAGCCTTAAGTGCGCTCTGGAGAGATAGGTTGGGCAGTTGACATATATGCTCCTAGCCATACATGTCAGTAAATAAATCAGCAACTCTCTGTTGCTTCTCTCCATGCCTGTCTTTTCTGGCCCAAGCTCTCCCCCCTCGTCCTGGCTTCGGGAGCTGTTCTTTCAGCACCATCACACCTCTGCCGTAGTTTAGAAAAGAACTTCACGCCGACAGCCAATCACCGAAGGGGGTTTTATTGCTTCCATCAATATATACAAAGTCTCTCCCGCTCTCTCCAGCGCTCCATCAAATTGTAAATTGTACATTGGCTACACACCTACTTATATAGTTTTACTAGCAAGGTCACAATGACTCAAATGACACCCAAACTCCTGATCTTGAGTCATTTGCCTCTGTCTTACGCAAGCTGTTGCAATCTCTATGATGCTGTCTCAGTCTAGGAGAACTGGTGATGTTTGCACACCTCACCTATCTTCACCTTGAAAGAGTCTTCTTACTAGATACTAAGCTAACTAGATTATCTTCTGTACTTCCTGTGTGGAATTTGTTTTCCCTATTCACATCTACACATTTTCTCCTCTATCTCTTGACAATCCCCTCCAAAATGTTTAGATGTGTATCGAAGTTGTCTATACTTTATCTCTTTCAACCTATGCCACACAGTACTCCAGTTCTTGTGCACTGCTCTGGATTACCAACTCTCCCTCCTTGGTCCTCTCCAGGTACTTCAGGATCATTCACCTCTCTGCTGTCTCTACCTCTGTGTTTCTGGGTTTCATCTGGCCTTTCCTGCCTCTTGAATACCCACTTGCCTCCTGCTATCACTATGCAAGTGTTTGCAGTTTGTCCCACAAACCAATCTGGGGGCTTTCTAACTCTCTGAGTTCTCCTTGGTAGGATCACCTGTGTCCTTCCTTTGCCATTCCCACTATCTGACCTAGGCTGTGTTTGTGTTTGTTCATTTGCAGAAGTGTTAGTCTCACTATCTGTAGAACCTTCTTGCTTTAGTGCCCCTCCATTTCCAGCATCTGTGGCACTCTGCCCTAGCTTGAGAAACACCTCCTTGTTCACATGGAGCCTTTCCCAGCTGGAATATCTCTCAAAGTTGGCACTCCTGGACAGTAAGATTTCTCCATGACTTGAACAAAATCTATAGCTGTTTCCAGGATACTCCACAAACATTAACCTTCTCCAGAAATTTGCAGGTACATATACCTCATATACATTTGCATATTGCCCACAACCTCTTATACATTCAAGGTTTGATGGTCTACCATACAGCATATGATAAAGCATTTCCTTTACAAAAGAATTCCAAGCATGGTTAGCAACATGATCAACAGTCAAAATTGCCTCCCCCCACATTTGCTTTAAGATTCCTTCATGCTTTTCACCCATGTTTACCCAGTCTCTAAAGTGTTCAGCTACTTCACTTTTCCCTGTCATAGGGATCACATACGAATACTGTGTTGGACAATCTTCAATGCCCATTAAGTACTGATTCCGGCCCACAGGCTTTGTTAAAGGGTCAGCCAAATTTGCCTGCACAGTCCGAAACAATCTTTCTGTCGTGCATTTGTTAACTTTGGCTACAGGAAGAGCTTCAGGCTTCACCTTGCTACAAACTGAATCATCCCAATCATTTGAACAAATTTCCATCTGAAATTTTTGACACACTTCCCCTAGTATTTCCACACTTGTGAAGTTCACATGCCCTATGGCCTCTTGGCAATAATGGGCGCAGTTCAAGTGCCTAGGCACATTAACAGCTAACGCGCATTCTGCCCTGCCAGTCATCACATACACTTTGTTTCGCTTGACTGCCCTAGCACAAATCTCATCATTTATGCTAATAGTACAATCATTCCCCTTGAAACACAAAGTATAATTACTGTTTGTTAATTCAGAAACACTGATTAAACAGTCTTGCAACTCAGGAACACACAATACATTTGAAAAATCCTTTTCAAAACATGGTATTTTTACCGTCCCTTTTGCCCACACCTGTTTCGATTCGCCATTCGCCAACATGACTGAATGTACGTTCGAAGGCATTTTATTTTTCAAGAGCTTTTCACAATTGACCATGTGAGAACTTGCCCCCGAGTCCAACACCCAGCTAGGGCTTGCAGCCACACAGGCTACAGACTCACAGCTTTTCACGGCTTTCACAACCTCTTTCTTGCTTGCAGCAAACCTGGATTGTTTCCTGGCTCTTTCCTCAGCCAACCTTTTACAGTCCTTAATGAAATGATCCTTTCCACCACAGTGGAAGCATTTTCTCCCTCTGGACACCAATGCTTTTTCAGGTTCAACATCATTGAAAGTCTCGATTGAGTGGGTTTGAATCACTCCTTTTTCCTGTCTCTGGAGTTTCGCCTCGTAGTCCCTACGCTGGCATTCCTCCAAGACTCGTGCTGCCACCATCTCTGGAGTTAGCTGCCTCTGGTCAACACACTGCAGACTCCACAGGATATTTTCAAACTCATCAGTCAGACTTCCTAATAGGATAAATGCTCTCTGCGTTGGACTGATTTCGATCCCTCTGGTTGCAACTTGCTGGAACAAGTCTGCCATGATTTCCAGGTGCTTCTCAGGAGCTTGCGCCTTCTGCATCTTGCAAGCATACAGCCTCCTACACCAAATCATTCTTGACAGTGCTGTTTGAGATTGGTGGATCTCTTTCAACGTATCCCAGACTTCCTTCGAAGTTGCCTTCCCACGGATGTGGTTGATTTGCGGCGGCGTGATCGTGAGCAAAATGGTTGCCCTTGCCCTCTGATCCTCTCCGACCGTACCAGCTGCCACGCCTGCGTCAACAACATCCCAGAGCCTTTCCCTTGTGAGCAGCGCTTCCGCGTAAACAGCCCAAGCAGAAAAGTTCGTCTCATCCAGTTTTGGAAAACGTGCAGCTTCCATCTCTCAGGCAGTGCAGTTTCCTCTCTCCTTCTTCTGTCAAACGTGACAAAAAACAGACACACAACACTAGATAATCAGACAGCCGTCCGATTCTCTTTTCACTTAGCCTTTCGGCACTCACAGTCAGTTGAACTGTCCAGCACACGCAGGGTTAACGCTCTGGGCCCATAACCCTTGTCAGTAAATAAATCAGCAACTCTCTGTTGCTTCTCTCCATGCCTGTCTTTTCTGGCCCAAGCTCTCCCCCCTCGTCCTGGCTTCGGGAGCTGTTCTTTCAGCACCATCACACCTCTGCCGTAGTTTAGAAAAGAACTTCACGCCGACAGCCAATCACCGAAGGGGGTTTTATTGCTTCCATCAATATATACAAAGTCTCTCCCGCTCTCTCCAGCGCTCCATCAAATTGTAAATTGTACATTGGCTACACACCTACTTATATAGTTTTACTAGCAAGGTCACAATGACTCAAATGACACCCAAACTCCTGATCTTGAGTCATTTGCCTCTGTCTTACGCAAGCTGTTGCAATCTCTATGATGCTGTCTCAGTCTAGGAGAACTGGTGATGTTTGCACACCTCACCTATCTTCACCTTGAAAGAGTCTTCTTACTAGATACTAAGCTAACTAGATTATCTTCTGTACTTCCTGTGTGGAATTTGTTTTCCCTATTCACATCTACACATTTTCTCCTCTATCTCTTGACAATACATGCTTTGTTGTACAGAGTCCATGCACTTCCTTAATATGATCCTCCACATAGGGATGGGTGAAAAACGTTTGTCACCTTCACATTTATAAACTTCACATTTGAATCAAATATTGGTTATATTTGAAGACTGTTTGAAACTTCAGAGCAGATTTTGAGGTGTGACTGGTGACAGGGGGATTCGATGTAAATTCAGAGCCTAGAGCATTTGAAGTAGCTCCATTCCCACAAATGCAAAGTTCTGTCCCCTTTGATGTGAAACAAACAGGGAGGGGGGTGGAATTGTGCTCATGCCTAGCTCCAGATTTTAGGGCTTTGATGCAGATGGGGTGATGAGGGAAAGAAAGTGGATCCTCCTCTGTAGACTATTGCAAGTTGTTGTATGTGAGTCTGCCTTTAAAAAGAATCATAAAATTCTGGCCAGAGTAAGCTTACAAGTCTTCTAACAAGTTTTGTCTAGTGGTTAGGGAGCCGAACTCTTATCTGGGAATACCGAGTTTGATTCCGCCCTCCCCCATGAAGCCAGCTGGGTGACCTGGGGCTAGTCACAGCTCTCTTCTGAGCTTTCACAGCCCCACCTACCTCACAGGGTGTCTGCTGTGGGGAGAAGAATAGAAAACCTTGTCAGCCGCTGAGTCCCCTTAAATGGAAGAGAAAAGCGGGGTAGAAAAGCCAACTCTTCTTCTTCTTCTTCTTCTTCTTCTTCTTCTTCTTCTTCTTCTTCTTCTTCTTCTTCTTCTTATTATTATTATTATTATTATTATTATTATTATTATTATTATTATTATTATTATTATTATTATTATTATTATTATTATTATTATATTCTTCCAGGTTTTTTTGTCAACATTACTGGCTCTCTTTCTGTTTCTAGACCCAATTTAAAGTGCTCATCTGCAAGTTCCTAAAAGTGACTTAAAGAAAGATCTTTTCCCTTATCTTCCTACGTGTAGCCCAAGATCAATGCCCTTCTCCATGTGCTCCTACCGAATGTATTAATGCCTATGGGTAAGAGGCAACATGCCTCCTTGGTGGTGGCACCCATTTCAAAATTGTGGAAAACACTGGGAAAACTTCATAAGCTGTTGGCCTCTAAAGATTAGAGCAATGGCTCTTTCCGAAGAGCTGGTACATTATTTTCGTATGATATGTAGAGTGCCCAGAATCAATTGGTGGGCCACTGTGTGAGACAGATTGCTGGACTAGATGGGCTGTTGCCTGACGCAGCCAGGGTCCTCTAATTTGCAATAAAAAGAGCTGGTATGATTTTATTCCATACAAGTGACTATGTATTTCCCAAATCCTGCATAAGCATTTAGAATCGTAGCCATAACCATCTGCATGTTTTTTGTTTGCATCACTATTGTGAATTAAAATGTCGCAGACTTTTTATTTCTCTTGTTACCATTTAGGTTATAGCTTATTACATTTTCCTGGTGGATGAAGCCTTTTGGACACCAATTTGGAATTGACTATAATGAATTTGGTTATGCCTGTTTTTGCTGCTTAGGAGTTCACTCACAAATGACCTGATTTTACAAAATACATCTTACTATATATATGAGAAGATAGCACATTCATGGTTTTTGTTTATGTCTAAAATAGGGGATCTTCAGCACACAGTTTCTTGGCTTTTACAAACCTGGCCTTAAACTGTGTCTTGCTCAATTAAACGTATTGTTTGAGTGGAGGGAAATTAGAAAATGGCCATACACATCTTTGTTTTCTTTGAGGCAAGTCATGAAAACAGTTTTCTGAGCAGATCATAAAAAAAAGAGCTTCACCCATCTGTCCATTTTATGTGCTCAGATAGTTATGATCCTAGCATAGCAGTGATCAATGTTGTACTGCAATAATACATGCTAATAAGAGATATTACTTGGCTCATGATAATGCAATAGAAGCCCTGAATTTCTATCATGTGTTTTCATCTAGGAGTTTGAGATTTAACACACTTTTGATTGATACAGTGAATTCTCACTTGTCCCGCTCCCGACCCCACAAACTTTGCCTATAGAGAGAGATGATTTACTAGCAACAGATATGGGTAAATTGTGTCACATAAGTGACACATTTTGATATACAGCCCTCTTTGAGATTTTTAGCTAAATACAGCACATTATTTACTGTCATGGGTTTTTCTTGATGTTATGAGGAAAGCAAAGAATCTAGCACAGCATGTGTTTTTAACCACTGGAAGCCTGTGGAATGGTAATGTGGAATTATTTAAATATGGAAAATGTGTTAAGGATCTGCCTTTCCAGAAATAAATTGATAGAATAGTGATAGAATAGTGATGTGCACAATTTTTTTTGACATTCTTTTCAAATCAAATACCCGAAAATCCAATTTGATTCGAATCTTTAAAATTTGAATTTAACAAGATTCGATCGTATTTACCAAATTCAAATCTATTCAATCAAATTTTTGAATCGAATCTGCATATACTAATGCTGACGACATTTGTATGTGTACGTCCGCATCTTCCCCACATCCATACGCATCTGTACACGTCTGTATGCATCCCGTAGTTATCCCGGATCTTCAAGTACGCTTCATGTGCAAGTCTGTACATATACAAATGTCTGGATAAATCAAACAAATAGATCTGAAATTCGAAATTCAATTCAAGTGTTTACATTCTAATTTTGGGATTCCATTTGAGTTTGAATGTCGAAATTCGGCACATTCTATCAGATTTCGAATGCCTACAAATATTAATGCACAACTCTATGACAGAATACCTGCTGATATCGAAAGGACATCTCCACTGAACTACATTTCTGTTCATGGAAACTAGAGATTTCAATTTGTCTGCAAAGAAGGAGGTTTTGCATGCTTTCTTCCAAATGCACACAGGCCAAAATATTCTCTTGACCAATACATAGACTGGCTACAGTCCCAAAGGAACTGCAACAGTCTGGTAGTTAGGGGTTTTTATTTGATCTCAGGTTGTCATTACAAAGTTGATGTTGGGCCCTGTCCCCAAAAGACTTATTAGCCCCTCTCGGCTTCCTCTGCCGTCACTCTGTTATAGCTGACTTTAAAAGTCCCCTCCACTTCTGGAATAAGCGCCCCCATGGTAGCTGCGATCTAAATGGACTTTCCGTCCCCATGGTAGCCGTCTTCTCTTTCCGGGCATCTTCCCCCCCCCCACCCCCTCTCTTGTTAAAAGGAAAAATAGCCAGATCTCCGTCTCCTGAAATGGCTTCCCGCCCCTAGCAAAGGCAGATGATCGCTCATTCATTCACTTTCAGCACTTACTTTCACTCAGTTCTCTGTTAGAAAAGGCTTTCTGCCCCGGCAAAGTCAGCGGCTGCAGACATCGGCAGCGCGATCCTTTGCTCATTCTCTTTTAAGGCTTTCACAGATCACTTGATAACAATGTTGCAATTCTGAGCAATTCTGGCTCTTTTTACAAAGGAAAGGAAGCGAACCTGCTGCATTTCTCAGATGTGTGAATGCTTTTTGGCTGTGTGTGCAGGCAAGCAATCCCCGCCCCTTTTGCCACGGAGCGTCCTCAAGGCAGATATAGTGAGCAAAACCCGCAGATATAGTGAGCAAAACCCGCGAATCGCCGAAAGAGTGCTGGAACTCTTCTTTAAAGTGCATGTATTTTATCGCGGGTGTCTCACTTTCCTAAGCTCCCTAAGCGCCTTGTAAAGCCTGCAATGGGGCCGCTCAGAGGCAAAAGAAGAGTTCCAGCAGACTTTCAATTGCATGGGGACAGGGCCTTGCTAAAGTAGCAGCACCATCTTCTGAAGTGGTGCAATATTATATTTTGTATAAAAATTAAAGCAGTAGAAAAATGATAAGGGAATAACTAGGATCCTAAATGAAGGCACCTATATGTGTGTTTGACGCATATTGGCCACATATTGAATACCTGGCTCATACTGAATAAAGAAATATTGAAGTACATCTTTTTTTTTTTTAAAAAAACACCTTGTATTGTTCAGTGTAATAGCAAAGAAACATTATCTAAACCCATAACTAAATATATAAAAACCTGTAAACAAATACAAATTTTCTGTGTCTTTTTATATTTATTATTTTCTATAAGTATTAAACAAATATTAAACAGCAATCAAATATGAAGTCTTTAAAGTAGATATTATTAGCAGTATTTGAACTAGCAGAGGTCACCAGTATCGAGGCCAAGCTGTTGAAGACACAGCTGCGCTGGTCAGGGCATGTCTCTAGGATGAAGGATCATCACCTTCCTAAGATGGTGCGTTATGGTGAACTCACCACCAGCTGCCGAAACAGAGGAGCCCCAAGGAGGCGATACAATCTCTCAGCCTTGGCCATATTAATCACAATTGGTGGACCGCTTTGGCCTCAAACTGAGAGGCGTGGAGACAGAAAGCTGCTGCCTTCTTTGAGAGTGCTTATAGAACCTATCTGGAAGAGAAGAGACAATGCAGGAAGAACCATGTCCTGACAGTACCTGCCCAAGGAGATCTTTCTCTGTACCTTCTGCAGCTGGACTTATCTATCCCGCATTGGCCTTTTTAGCCAACAGTGCTTGTGAAACCAAGCCACGATGATGGTGATGGTTAGCCGTATTTAATACTGGATTATTAACTTATGTAAACTTTTTAAACCACTTTTGGTTAGGCTGATTTGATCAACATAGCCTTGGTAAAGAATTACATAGAAGGAACCACACTGCTTGAAAGGCATCTGTCATCTCCAGTTGATTCATTTTCTTTATTCTCCATATCTTGGTAACAACAAGAGCTCAAGTGGCCTTCAGGTGCCTTCTCCTGAATTAAGGCAGAAGCTGATTTAGGTTGATTCAGCAGATAATCAAAAAAGATGTTAATTCTTACTACTGTATTCATTCATTCATTCATTCATTCACTCATTCATTCATTCATTTTTGCTATACAAGGCCAACACTTTTTCCAAAAGAATTTCTCCTAAAATCAGCCTGAGTTGTATATTTTTAAAATGTATCTTCCCTAATTTCCCATGGCAAATTGTAGGTGCATCATATGGAGTGATCTTATGTGATATGGACAGTAATTCTGTCTGCATCCCCCCAACATTTTGAAGCCCTTGTGGTTCTACGGGTTCTGGGGAAAGCCAATAGGTGTTTTGTGCCTCCCTTCTCATCAGTGGATGCTTGGCAGATTTCTTTTTGTGAGCATGAGGTATGAATTATTATCTCTGGCCATTTTTATTTTAATTTAGTATAGGCCAAATTTCTGTGGTCCAAAGATGCATTTCTCCTCATCTTCCTTTCCCTCTCATTGCATACATATGTATAAATTTTACAAGTTGCAGATTGTTTATGAAGAGTTTCTTTTTATCCATCTTAAAATTGCTGTTTTAAAGCTAAGCAGTTGGTGCAAGAACTATAAAATTAAAAGGAAAAGGATTATTTAAAGGTCTTTGAAAACTTTTGGAAACATTTTCCAAAAATTGCAGATATATTTAGCATTTTTTTTTTTGTTTTGTTTTGAATAAAACTGCACAGCAATTTGGTACTTTCAGTTTGGTGACAGATTACAATACTTTTCCTGGAAGATATTATCTCAATATATGTTACACTTCAAAAAAAGGCAGTGATGCGAATATATTATTTAATGGTGTGCATGAGAATTTTTGCAGATATGCTTGGCTTCCAGAACACTTAACAATATGTTGTTCTACACAATTATTTTTGTGCCATTTAAAACAAACTGCTGTACAGAATATATCTTTGAAAAAGTCCTGTCAAAAAACGTGACTCTGTTTTTGTAACTAGAGGTGTTTTTCCATTGCAGCCCTTAGATCTGGATCTAAGAAGATCCGGATCTAAGGAATGGGTACATTTCTTAATCCGGATCTAGTAGATCCAGATTAAGGGAAGCACCCAATGTGTTTCCACAGGAGGTGTAGCACCCATTAGAAATGGGTGCTAACACCCCTGCTGTGGAAATAGCTTTGCACCCATCTGGGGAATCCGGATCAATCCACAAGGGGTCGGTCCATTACCCCAGGTGTTTGGGGGGGCAGGGGGATGCAGTCTCCGAAGCAACTTCGAAGTGACTTCAAAGTAATTTCTAAGTGACTTCGAAGTGAATGTGAAGTCAACTTCGAAGTGACCTCGAAGTGACTTCGAAGCCAATGTTGGGGGGGGTCAAACGTGCATCCCCTCCCCCTAGCCTGCTTTGGATCCCATTGCCTGTTTCCAGTGGCAATAATTAGTGTAAAGTGAATTTGGTAAATTTGGTTCGGTAATCTTTTACTGTAAAGTTAAGGAAGAAAAAGGTTATGAGAAGGATGTTGTTTTTGGAGGAGAGATTCAAGTTAGGCAGCTTCCTCAGGGTCCTTATGCGCCAGGAGAACATGGGATCCATTCACTAGAATGGTCACCAGGAGACAGTGCCTCTCAGGGAATGTTGCAGGTGCCTGAATGTTCCAGCTGCATTTGTGCCTGAGAGCACTCTATCAGGAACCTAATTTAAAGGGCTCTCCTGAGTGTTCCTGTCTGTGGCCCATCTGGACCAGCTCAAGTGGTCACATAGTCTGGCATCATTTCATCATGCTCTGGAAACACCCTCTCAAGTGGGTCATCCATGATGTACCACAGTAATGTGCCTGACTGTCTTTTTTATAAATTGATCTATGAAAAGATTAAATTTATTTTATTTTATTTAAGAAATTTATACCCTGCCCTTCACCAAATGGCCCCAGGGCAGGTTACAATGAGGATAAAGTATATCAAATATTAAGGACCTTGGATTACTCGCACTTTACTATAAGTTTTTTTTACATAATTTAGTCATGTCCAACAGCACACTAGCACACTAGCAAACTGTCCCCCAGAGTCTGACCACAGTCATGTTCGTTGTCTCCACACCACTGCCTATCCATCTTATTGTCTGCTGCTCCCTTCTTCTTTCTCCTGTCCTCTCAGAATGTGAACAACCTTCCTTACTTTGTGAGCCAGTTAGGTCTAGTGGTTACGGAGCCAGTCTCTTATCTGGGAATACTGGGTTTGATTCCGCCCTCCTCGATGAAGTCAGCTGTGTGACCTTCGGCTAGTCACAGCTCTCTTCTGAGCATTCACAGCCCGACCCACCTCAAAGGTTGTTCTGTTG
Source organism: Aspidoscelis tigris stejnegeri (assembly GCA_023333525.1). Lineage (NCBI taxonomy): Eukaryota > Metazoa > Chordata > Lepidosauria > Squamata > Teiidae > Aspidoscelis > Aspidoscelis tigris. Next base: position 10,183,421 of record JALMGA010000019.1, on the reverse strand, counting down.
CATCTCCTTAAATGGGTGAGAAAAGTGAGGTAGAAAAGCCAACTCTTCTTCTTCTTCTTCTTCTTCTTCTTCTTCTTCTTCTTCTTCTTCTTCTTCTTCTTCTTCTTCTTCTTCTTCTTCTTCTTCTTCTTCTTCTTCTTCTTCTTCTTCTTCTTCTTCTTCTTCTTCTTCTTCTTCTTCTTCTTCTTCTTCAGGTCAAGCTCTCACAGCCGTACATTATTACTGGGAATACCATAATTTTGGCTATTATGGTCCTTTGCTGCCAAGCCAATGCCATTGCTTTTAATATGGTGTCCAAGTTTGCCATAGCTTTCTTCCCAAGGAGCAATCATCTTTTCATTCTGTGGTTTACCAATGTTGCTATGTTTTATTATATTGCTACATTGCAATATCAAATAGACACCGCACAAAACCTTTGCATATTCATAAGTGAGGGTTTGTGGCCCTCCCTCTTGAGTGCCATGGAGTATATCTGGAAAAAAAACAAAGCCAACACATACTGGATAATTTGCATCTGTAGAAGTCCACTTGAGGTGCCAAATCCATCTCTGAGCCAGAGAGGATTGGACCAGAGGGATAGTTTCTGCCAAACTGTGTATTTCAAGGTATACCAGTGAAGTCACCACTTCTAGCTGTTCCCATTACACGTGCAAACACTACTGTCACTTGTTCTTTCTAAACCAAAGTGGGCTTCACATCCACACAGTTGTGTGTTTGATAGCAGCAAACAAGGAAATAGTGTAGGAAGTGGGCATTTGAAATACTCTTTCTCGGCTCCCAGGCCTGCACTTAGGTACTACCTCACTGTCACACTGTCACACCTCCCTTACAAAACCAGGCTGCAATGTCTAGGCCTCTTCAGTCTGGAGAAATGGTGTTTAAGAGGGGATCTGAGTGAAGTATATAAAATTTATGCATGGTATAGAAAAGGTGGATAGAGAACATTTCTTTTCTCTATTGCACAACACTAGAACCAGGGGGCACTCTATGGAGCTGATGGGTAGGAGAGTCAGATCAGACAGGAGAAGTATTTCTTCACCCAGAGGGTCATCGGTTTATGGAATTTGCAGCTGGAAGAGGTGGTGACAGCTACCAGCCTAGATGGCTTTAAGGTAGGGTTAGACAAATTTATGGATGACAGATGTATCAATGGCTACTAGAATGAATGCCTAGATATATCTTTCAGGCTGGGGGGGGGGGGACAAGCAGGATGCTTCTAAGGCCATTTGCTGGGTTTTGAGAGCAGGAGAAGGATTTTCCTTGTCTCTGCTTGAGATGCCCATGTGCATTTGGTGAGCCACCACGTGCGACAGGATGCTGGACTAGATGGTCTGTGGCCTGATCCAGCAGGGTTTCTCTTATGTTCTTATGTTCTCTTATGCTCTTATTTGTGCAGAACACAACACTTCTGAAGGAGGGGTGTCCATAAATAAATAAAATCCTGAAATGCACTCTTTTCTGCTCTTTCACAACAGCTTATTTTTCTCCACGGTGCAAGCTCCATTATGTGTCCCAGCAAAATATCATTCTTTATTGTCAAATACCAGTTCATATCATAGTGTTGACAGCGGCCTGAAAAGTGTGTTAATATTTTGCAAATGCGTTTTTGAAAATGGCTGTGGGTTTAGAGCAATACTGCTAGATATTACTGACTGTATCTACTGTTGTGATATGGTGATGGCAAGTGACAGGGTAATTATCTTTTCACGGCCCACACAAGTTTAGCAAATATTCCTGCAATATTCCTGTTCTGGCTATATTAAAATGAGGAGTGGGAGGATCAAAAGCAGTCGTGGCGGCGGTGGAAATCTCAGCGTAAGAAATATTAACGAAGCTGATCGGTGCACAGATTTTGGGCTTGTTTGTTAAATTTATCAAAGTACCAGAAAATATTCTCTTTCACTCTGCTTTGCATCTAGATAATAACCATTGTTCTTTGTGATTGCAGCCATTATTTATGAAAGCTTACTGTTGCTGGATCCATCTCAGCTGATCTGACTGCTAAGGCAATACTGTGCTACTCTTTTATAGCAGTTCTCATGAGTAGGGATATTTGCGAATGTTCTAAACATTCAAAATTCGAAGTAGATTGAATGTGGACATTCAAATTCGAATAGAATGTCTTCACATTCAAATTTAAACATTTGAACCAATTTTGAATGTTCCAAAACATTTGTCTGAATGATTTAAATCATTTGAATGTACAGGTATTATTATTATTATTATTAGTTTATTTCTAAAGAGCTGTACATGTACTCAGCGCTGTACAAAATAAAATAACCGAAGATTAAAAGGAAAAGGGTAAAACCTGCCATTGGCGTACAATCTAAAAAACAATAATAGCATACAATAACAAAAACAGTGATTAAAATAGACAGCAGAGCATCAACAAGCAGACTCTCCTGGGTAGGGAGAGTAAAGTCACATAAGGCCTGGGAATGCTTCCCTGAACAAAGTTGTCTTCAGCTCAGATTTAAAAGAAGAGAGCGAGGTAATGGCACATAATCGAGGGGGAAGGCGGTTCCAGAGATAGGGGGAGGCAAGAGAAAAGGGACGAATCTGAGATGGGGCAGTGGAAATTCTAGGCTGAGCCAAAAGACCTTGGTTACTAGAGCGCAGGGAATGGGAGGCGGCGTAGGGAGAAAGAAGAGCAGAGAGATAGGAAGGAGCAAGCTCGTGAAGTGCCTTAAAAGTTAACAGCAACAATTTATATCTGATACGGAGAGGGAAAGGAAGCCAGTGAAGGGAGGATAGGAGGGGAGAGACATGATCAAAGCGACGAGCAGACATGATGATACGAGCAGCTGAATATTGGATAGAAATTAATGGATGGAGATGAGAGAGGGGGAGTCCTGTTAGAAGGAGGTTACAGTAATCTAATCGAGAGATAACCAAGGCATGAACCAGGATCTTCACAGTAGAGGTAGAGAGAAATGGGCGGATTTTGGCAATGTTATAAAGAGAGAATCTGCAAGTTTTAGCCAGGGACTGAATGTAGGGAATGAAAGATAGAGAAGAATCAAAAACAAAGCCAAGACTGCGGGCTTCCTGGACTGGCTGAATAGAAATATCACCAACAGAAATAGAAAAGGGACTTGGGAGAGAAGGCTTCGAGGGAAAGACAAGGACCTCCGTTTTTGACATGTTAAGCTTCAGTCGCCGATGAGACATCCACTGTGATACAGCAGTAAGACAGGACGATACTTGCTGCTCAAGCCCTGCAGAGAGATCAGGGGTGGAAAGATACAGTTGAGTGTCATTGGTGTATAGGTGGTAGGAGAAGCCGAAGGAGCTAATGAGCTATCCTAGGGAGAGAGTATAAAGAGAGAACAAAAGGGGACCCAGAACAGACCCCTGGGGAACACCAATAGAGAAGGGGACAGAGGAGGACGTTTGACCATTCAGGGTCACTGTGAAAGATCTGTCTGACAAGTAGGATTTGAACCAGTCGAGGACAGAGTTCGAAAACCCAAGGTCTGAAAGAGTATCAATTAATAGACAGTGATCCACGGTGTCAAAAGCCGCTGATAAATCAAGTAAAATAAGAACTGAGTAAAGGCCATTAGCCTTAGCTCAAAGAAGATCATTGGAGATCTTAGTCAAGGCCGTCTCAGTAGAGTGTCGGGGACGAAAACCGGACTGAAAAGAGTCAAAGATGGAATTAGTTTTAAGAAACTCAAGACAGCGAACATAGACAACTCGTTCCAACAGCTTGGAAAGAAAGGGAAGGAGAGAAATTGGGCAATAGTTAGAAAGAGAGCAAGAATCCAAGGAGGATTTTTTAAGAATTGGAGAGACAAGGGCGTGTTTAAAGTATGCAGGGAATGAACCAGTAGAAAGGGAGAGGTTGAAAATTGATTGAAGGGAAGAGAGAATAGAGGGGGTAACAGAAACTAGGAGGTGAGAAGGGATTGGGTCAAGAGAGCAGGTAGTAGGTTTAGAGGAAGTTAACAACTTGGAGAGTTCATCCAGGGAAACAGGAGAGAACTCAGAAAGATTAGAAGATGGGGAAGCTAGGGAGGGAGGGGAAGAAGACAAGTCAGGAAGGGGAATCTCAGAACGAATGGTAGTAATCTTAGAGATGAAATAGTTGGCGAAGTCAGTGGAGGAAAATAGAGAAGAAACAGAAGGGGGGAAGGTTTAAGCAAGGAGTTGAAACAGGAGAATAGACGCTGGGGGCGTCTTTCATTGACAGAGATCAATGACTTGAAGTAATTTTGTTTCGCCATCGATAAGGCACATGAAAAAGATAAAAGAACAAATTTATAGTGAATAAAATCAGCCCACTCCCTGGACCTCCTCCAAAGACGTTCAGCTGCTCGAGAGCAGGACCGTAAAAAACTGACAGTAGGAGTAAGCCAGGGCTGAGGCCGATTTACAGAAGAAGACACATGCATAGAGACAGGAGCTAGGCTGTCGAGAGTAGAAGAAAGGATGGAATTGAATCGGAGTACAGCCGAATTGAGGGAATCCCCAAGAGGTGCGGAGGATAGAGAAGGATCCAGAGTCTGGGAGAAGAGGTCAGGAGTAACAGATCGAAGATCACGATAAGAACGTTGAGTAGTATGGGAAGGAGGTGGGGAATAGGTAAGAGTAAAAGAAATTAGGTGATGGTCAGAAAGAGGGAATTCAACAGCCAGATAGTCAGAAACAGAACAATTAGAAGTGAGAACTAAATCAAGACAATGACCAAGAGAGTGAGTTGAAGAGTTAGAGTAAGATTGGAGGCTAAAGGAAGCTAGAAGAGAACTAAAGCGGGAAATAGAAGAAGCGTTAGAGTCGTCAAAGTGAATATTGAAATCACCGAGGATCAAAGTAGGTGTTGCCTCGGCCAAGAATAACGTCAACCAGGAGTCAAAATCAGCAAGGAACTGGGTAGACGAACCCGGAGGACGGTAAATGACCACCACACGTAGCTGGACAGGAAAGTGATACTCAAATGAGGAGAAACGATGACTGGGGGGAAGAGAGATGACTTGAAAGTGGCAAGATTTAGCCAGCAGAATCCCGACCCCACCTCCCCAAGCTTCTGGGCGGCTACAGTGGGTGAACTGGAGACCACCATAAGTGAGCGCAGCAGGAGTGGCCATATCCTGTGCTGGAAGCCAGGTTTCGGTAAGGGCAAGGAGATTAAGAGATTTAGAAATAAAAAGATCATTAATTACCACTGCTTTAGGAGCAATTGAGCAGCAGTTCCAGAGGGAGCAAAAGAATGGGAGCTGAGAGATGGGGAGGGGTCGAATAGTGATCAGATTTGGAGAGGTACGTAGAGCCATAAAGAAAGAATGTATAGCAAGCCAATGGTAGATAACAGAAAATATAACAGTGAAAAGAGGAAAACAATAAACAGACAGGGTAGTTGATAGCATGCCTAGCCGGCAACAGGTAGAATTACCTAACGCAAAAGCTATAAGAACTTCAGCCTGGCAACTGAGCCCAGCACCCTAGGTGGCAGGAGGAGGGGGGGAATGGATAAGAAGGTGAACTGGAATAGAGTACAGAGTTAAACCAGCTAAAATCCGTTGGCAGCCAGTCCGGAGCTCGACAAAGGACCAGGCAAGGGGACCAAATGCAGAAGGAAAAGGGGGGGAGGGATAAGGAGTAGGACCCCAGTAACTAATTAAAGCAAAGTATTGAGTTTAATGGAGGGGAAGCGGGGATAACTAAGACAATGGGAGTCTTCAAGAGTCCCAGTAATGCAGGTAAAAAGGGGTGAGTCTGGTGTCTTGGCTGAAGCCGAATACTAAAATTGCTTGACAAAAAAATGGAAGCACTGGAAAACTCAGGAGCTGTGGCTCCGGACTGCACCCGGATCGCTAGAAGTTCGTTGCTCCTCCAGGGTCCCGAACAGGAAACAATCAGGTCGCTGAGCTGAAAGCTGGAGTTGCTCTCGACGGGGGAGAGATGTGAAGAGAGGTGTAAGGAGCCCAAATGAAGTTACACAAAGCCAAGGAGCGTCCAGAGTCCAAATGCAGGGAGGTGAGTGGGGAGAGAAGAAGGAAGGGCAAATCCCACGACAGAGTCCGGCGCCTGGCCTTCGGCAAAGTCCAGTGTCTAGTAAATGTGGGGAGGGAGCACAGCTTCAGGAATGTTTTCAAGGACAGTGTGTCTGCAAAAAAACAAACTGATAAGGAGCTTCAAAGAAGTGACTGGTCTGAACCAGTCAGCCATTTGGACTTGTCTCTATTGCACATGTCAGAGAAATTTGATATGTATTTCTTTTTCTATTTAGAAGGCGTTACGGGAATATTATAATTACTGGCCGTGGTTTAGGTATAAATTGTGTTCTGGAATGTGGGAGGTTCAAAGTTTGTCTTGATGGGGTTATGGAAAGCGAACTTCCTATGCTGCAGCATACAAATTTAAAAGGATTTTTTTTTCTCTCTGACCCATCTGCTTATTAAGAAACTAGTATGAATAGCATTTGCTGAAAGAGCAGCAACTTGTTTTCATAGTGGTCTGGAATTTTCCTAACAGGTACATACCATATGTATTACATACATATCTGTACAAATATCATGCATATCTGTACGCATTGCACAAAAAGTACAGGATGAAAACAGGAAAAAACAGGATGCATATGAAATGCATACAGGTACGTATAACACGTACAAATGTTGTCAACATACGTATCTTCAGATTCAAATCTAACATTCAAACGAATAGATTTGAATGTATTCAATTTGAATCAGAATTTGTTGCATTCGGTTAATAAACACTCAAATTGAATGTTTAGACATTCGATTCAACTTTAATTCAAATGCAAAAAAAAAAGCATTTGTGCACATCCGTAGTTCTCTTTAAATACTTGTATTGATGTATTGATCCAAGTTGTTTTGCATTCCTAAACTTTGGACAGTAAAAATCAACAGACTCTACTAAGTAACCTCTTGTGTCTGTTTACTATTTCTTAACTATGTTAAGAAAATATCTTTTCTCCTTAAGGCCAAAATAAATGTATTTTTTCTTATCAGTTACATGATACTGTTTCTTGTCTTTAAAACCTCAGGGAATTTAATGCTGCTGTGACTTTACAAAAGACTTTTGTACACTTCTTGGATTCAACCCAGAAGGGACTAAATGTGCTTAAATCCCACAAATATCATTAGGAGCTGAATTGTTATTAAGTTGTCCTATTAATTTCAAAAGGGTAGGAGAACCATGCTTTGTGCTCAGCTGTCTCTGGTTTTAGAAGACAGGCTTGTGCCTGTGTGCCTCTCTGTGTATGCGTATATGTGTACACACACATACACACACACAGAGAGAGAAAGAGATTCCACTCTCATTATATTAAATGAAACAATAACATCAGAGGTCATTATGAATCAAGAGCTAACAAATCTGTTTACTTGTTTCTACCATACTTTATTAGTACAGGAAATGAATGCCACTTATCAGAGTCTCAACATGCAGTTTAGTGTGATGTGGGAAAACTCCATATCGCATGGACAATCCATATGCTGAGTTACATTAAATGTTATGGTTGCATATTTCTCGAGCATATTGCATCCTTAAAAATGGGGAGTGCAGGCTGTAATCAAACCCACAGTTGATTTGTGAACTGATGGGCAGAAGTACAGCTTTCTCACCTGGACAGGGGATCATTTTGGTGAATGCAACATGTAATAACGATGGCTAGAATGTGATGTATGTGAAAAGTAACTGTATGGTTCAGAAATGCAAGCAGGTATCTTTTCCATGACTGCAAATATTTCTGACTTTCTGGAAAGCAATATCATAATTTTAGAATAATTATTAATGACAGCCATTTTGTAACTGATTTCATCAGAGGCCGTTTACTACTACTACTACTACTACTACTACTACTACTACTACTACTACTACTACTACACCTCTGAGGTGGATTAAAGACTGATCCCAGGATGGATCATTCAATCACCAGTCTATTCCTTCCACCTTTGTTGAACGTCCTTGACTGGAAAAGTGGGATTAGAGATGGAATGAGAACCCAAGGGCCACACGCTACTGTCTCTGATGCACTTTTGAGCTGTTTCATTTATTTCTTTATTTGTGAACGTGGCCAGAGTTTGGCTTTATTCCTTTACTGAACCAATTACTACATAGAGTTCAGATATCTAACTATTTTGAAAGCTGGCAACTGCTTCCTTGCCTCATAAATAGGAGCACATCAAACTTCTTGTCTCGTAAATAGGAGTGCTCTGAACTTAGGTTATCCCCAGAGGTGAGGTAAACCATCTCCGAATTGCACTAGGATCTCCAGATGTATCCATGGCATGCCCAATGCAATGCTGATTGTAGTACACAGGAAATCCACTGCGGTGATGACCGCTTTCCAGTAAAAGTTCTGTTTACCTCTGCATCAGGCGGAGTGCCTACAAAACTACCTTGCGGGGGAATTCCAGGGAGCAGCCAAGCACATGAAAAACAACAAAAGAAAGGGAGTGGGCACTTGGCTGAAATGATTTCCTATTTCACCTGCAGGTAATCTGGGGTGTGTTACATGTGTCTAGTGGGAGAAGGCAAGAAGCAGTTGTGAGATCCTGTTTATATTTACTGCACTGCACATTTTCATCTGGAGACAGCCTTAAAGCCATCAGTTCTGTTGCTATATGTACATTAAGCTGATTCATGAAGAGTTGACAGTGTTCCATGTTTTATTCAAATGGCAGGATTTAAGTTTTACGATTGAGAAGTTCATAAATTTTTTGCCTTAGAATCCAAGTGCCTTGCTTAAATTGTGGCCCGTGGCCTTCTGTGCATTTTCACTCCACTCCACTCCACTTCTTCACACTTCATTAAAAGGTGGAGTCAAGAGTTGACTGTCTATTGTGATGGGATGTCATTGCCACTTGATATCTGTTGGCCAAGGCAAAAATAACTCAGTAATTGCAACCTAGTGCCTGGTGGGCAGGTATCCACTTCACAGCACAAAAACTGCTTCCAGATTGGCAGTAATTAGTATTCATGTTGGCAGCATCACAAGAGGGATGGCGAACTGAATGAATGCATAGTACATAGACTTGCTGCCCCTGCATTTTATTGTGCAATGAGTCATTCGCAGGGCAGAGGAATTGAACCACTATCCTCTTTGTCCACTTTATAAAAGATGGCTTGATAACAAGGACTTCAGAATATTTTCAGAAGCGAGAAAGTCCTTATCTTTAAAATAAGGAAAGAAAGGTAAATCAAGTACTTGCACTCTTGAAATATTTGCTGCGTGCTATTAAAGCTCCCTTAAGCCTGCTAACAACAAGCTGCAAATGTATCAAGGGAAGAACTGATATCTGCTCTGTCTGACCTTAGATAAACCTACAGCCTTTTTGCACTACAGCCGAATGGGGGCTGTAGGGACAGATTCCCCATTCACACCTAGCCAGGTAAGGAACACGTGGGCACATGTTCCTACCTGCCTATGTGTGAAAGGGGAATCTGGCCCCACATGTCCTTGCTTGAAAAGGCCAGCACAGGGGCAGGACGCACCTCCCACGTCTTTCGCCATTGGGTCAGGTAAGACCCAGTGGTGGGCAGGCCTGTCCAGTCACTTCCGCAGGTTCCTGCACACTCCAGGGGACCAGATTGAGTCCCCTACAGCCCACAGTAACTCCACCCTGGGCACCTACACCAGGGGAGTGGCCTACTCAGACATGCGTGTGGGGGGGCACTTACCTTATGGTTGAAATGGCAGGCATGGCCGGTGGCGTTGTGTGTCTGCGTGTGCTGCCGGCTCTGATTGGCTAGCTGCCCAGTTCAGCTTCTCAAACTGTCCATGAAAATTGTGCCTTTATCTATGATGCCCACCCAGGCCCTGAATGTATGGTTGGGAATGTCAAATGCTTGAGCTGGAAGACCTTCCTCAAAAACCTCACATTGCCCAAGGTCAAGAAAAGGGATGTTAGGAAGATCCCCGGGCATGCCAGTGTTGCCCTAGCAGACCTCCCAAGAAGGAGGAAGGAGCAGGTGTGGTACCTCAGAAAATTTCCTGAAGAAAGACACAAGCCCCATCATCTTATGTGAAAGCAAACAGCATCCTGAAGAGGAAGGAAGACCCAAGAGCTGTTCAGGAAGAGAAAAATTATTGGGACTTTGTAGGGCTAGTACAAGGGGTGGGGAACTGACTGTTCATTCCACAGTCTGAAACTAAAAATAATAAATTTCCAGTTTACTGAATTTGTGATTCAGTTGTGTTCCATGATTCTGATGACTGCCCACATGCTTTTCTATGGCAAAATTTACCAGAGACTGGAATGATTAATTTCTGAGCCATTATTAGCCTTGCAAATACACAAATCTGGCTTTGATTCCAAAGTCTTGTGATGTTCAAAAACTGACAATCGACAGATTGTTTGGAAAAGAGATGTGCAGAAATGTTATTTGACATTCTATTTGAATCGAATCAAATACCCCAAAATCCGATTTGATTTGAATCTTTTAAATTAAATTCAGCAATTTTCGATTAAAACCAAATTCAAATCTGTTTTAATTTTTGATTCAAATCTGCACATACGAATGTCACCATTTGTACGTGCAAGTATGTATCTTTCCCACATCCGTACGCATCCATACACATCCGTATGCATCCAGTAGTCATCCTGTATACAACCCATTTTCGTCCTGTATGGATCTGTACAAATGCATACGGAGGCAGGAAAAATGCAGATCTTCAAATACGCATCATGTACAAACCTGTACACATACAAATGTCCAGATAATTCAAACAAATAGATCTGAAATTTGATTTGAATGTTTACATTCCAATTTTGGGACATTAAGTTGGAGTTTGCATGTCGAAATTCAGCACATTCGATCAGATTTTGAATACCTACAAATATTTGTGCATATCTCTAGATTGGAACAGATTATATGAAATGAGTTGTGCTTGGAGGCCTTACCGGATCCATTTTTCTGTTTCAATTTAAACTGTGCTGGGGGGATTTAATTGAGTGTGGATTGGTTTCCATTCCATTTCATTGAATGCCTTTCAAGAGTTTGTATCATGGCTGTGTTGTTCCTTATGCCTGAATATTGTATAAAGGGCTGCGTCTTCAGAATCAAAGCCTTGTTCCACAAGTTATGAATTTCCTCTTCTCTTTTACAACTTTTGCAAGTTGTGAATGCCCTCTGCTGTTTAATTTTGTTCTCATTTTCAACGTGTGCACGTGTATCGTGGACTACGTACTTTTTACTCTAGCAATTTCATTTGATTCAGGCATTGCTTGGATCAGTCTATTGTTTGAGTGATAGTACATAGATCTGACTCTCAAGAGATTAGCGAAATCCAAAATTGTTAAAAAGGTTCAGAATTGCATGACCATATGCTAAATATTTGAACAACCCTTACAGGCTAATCCCGAAAGCAGCTTAACATGCTACATTTTGTAGTCAGTTACAGATATCCTAGTTCAAATTACTTTTATCAGTCATGAAGAGTGCACACATTTATAAATTACTGAGTATTTTTTCTTTTGTGATTTTGCAGCCCAATCTTTTCTTAGTCAGTGCTTCCATGTATTTTAATGGGGGAAATAGCATTTGCATATATGTAGGCATCACAAATTTATGCCCAAATGTGTCTGTTTATCCTGGAGAAGTAAAGCAGTATAAGTTGTCATGAGAACCAGTATTGAGTTGCATGGCCTTGGCACGTGGCACATGGCACATAGTGCATGGCTAGATACTGGTTAATAAACATCCCTTTGCAGTGAATGGAGGCAGAGTAGGCACCTTGTCTATAACTTGGGATGCATCCCCATGTGCATTTTAATCTGAATTGAATCCGAATTTGGGAAGGACTGTCCCCATGACTTGTGTAATTAATCTGAATTCAACATCCAGGCATCCCCATGCAATTTCTTATTCCTGGATTTTATGAGGACTATCCTGCTAAAATCTGGATTTTAAAAAGTACCAATGAAAACAGGACTCAGTCCCCTTTTTGGGCCGAGTCTGCTTATTTTTCCCCATATGGGGACGGTACCAGGCTAGTCTTCTGGCCAATGGCAGCCAGCTGTGGGTGGGATTTTACAGATGCAAAGCTCCCCCCTCCCTTGTTAGGCTCGCAATGCTAGAGCCCCATTCAAAAAAGGCAAAAAGAGGCGAGACGTGCTGATGAAGATTTGTCTTACAACATTTTTGCTGGAAACGTATCTTTTCTGATGCTTGTTATCAGAAAAAAAAATATTGTAGAAGCAGAGAAAGGCTTTGCAAGGATACATTGCAAAGGCTTCAGCAAGGGTGAAGGGGAAGGTTTTGATGCTTTTATTGCAGGCAGGGTTTTTTTATGTTTAAAAATAGTCCCCTAAATAGTCCAAACAGGACTAAATCAGGACTAAAAAAGCTACAGGGGGATGCACCCTTGTGGTATGTTTCAGGACCATTATCTTTTGTTTATTCTCCAAATAAATGTTTGCTGACTATGACAAACTGCAGGAACTGGTCCTCAGTCAGTTGGTCCAAGCATACAAATTTGTATGATGCATAGTAACACCACCAATAGGATAATCACAAGGATACGATGCCAACATGGCAAGCATTCTATTTATTTTATGTGTATGATTTGTTAGATTTTATAAGCCTCTGTTCCACTAGCTGCACCCATACCGATATATAAGAAAAATTGCATCATAAAAAGACAAGCTAAAGTTATGGTGGTTATACAGAGTAAAATACTACAGAATCAACTGCATAAAACAATATATTATTGGGAAATATTGATGCTACATAATTTGGTCTCTGGACAAATGTTTGCAACTAGATGCAAAGTTTATTACTTTGAGCTATTAGTTGGCAAAATACATGAATTTCCCTTTAATAAATTGGCACATTAATGTATATCAAATGTTTTTATCTAAGATTATACTTTGCAACAAATACTGTTATGAACATCTGGATCACCAATGATGTGCAGTTTAGGTTTCATTGGGCTTTTATTAGGGCAGAATTTTGATTTGCTCTTGGAAAATTTCTTTGTGCAAATTTTAAATAAAAAGCAGGTTAATTTGTTAAAAAACAGCAACAGTAGCAAGAATGGAATCTGTTTTCATAGAGCACTTTAGAGCAAACCCTTGAACTATAATTTCCAGGTTTGGACTTTATGGGAAAACCATTGGTTATGAGACCAGCATATGCCAAAGTTGACCAGTGAACTATGGCGTGTATTGGACTAAAAATCACAGCTTACATAACAGGTGAATGTTGCTTATTTGGGGGACAGTGGAACATTATGGCTGTTTCTACATTTAGTAGGGCTGGGCCACTTCAGTTGGGAACTGTTCCTTCCTGAAGCTAACCAGGAGCAAGGGACTGCCTTCACCATTCTAATGCTCACATAAGTTTCAGAGCTGGCTGAGAGGATTTCAACAGGAACTAACGCTCCTGGTCTCAAAGTCCCAAGGGGATCCATTTCCGTGGTACATCTTTGTGTCCAACCGAAACAAATCCTCTTGCTAAACCAAAAGAGGGAGGTGTGTGCCTTTCTGCTTGCCTCACTGCGCAATAGCCAAAATTGTGAGATCAGAGGGAAACGTGAGGCATCCTGGGAGTTTCTGTTTATTCCAGGAGCTTATTTCCCATGAATTTTAGTAAAGTGAAGAAGGTGAGTTGGGAGTGAATATGGACTACTCCCTGTGCATGGGTGATAGTGTGACTGGGTTACTGAGAGAATGCAGAGTGGTTTTTGCTGTGTGTTTATTATTTTGTTTTGTTATGTATGCATCTTTTATTGTTGTACACATATTTTTTCTGTGTAGGGATATCACCCCCAGGCATTACATTCATTCATTCATTCATTCATTCATTCATTCATTCATTCATTCATACATACATACATACATACATACATACATACATACATACATACATACATACATACATACATACATACATACATACATACATACATACATACATACATGCATGCATGCATGCATGCATGCATGCATGCATGCATGCATGCATATATTTACATTTTTATTCTGCCCCATACCTGAAGGTCTCTGAGCAGGTAATAACCATTAAAACAACAGATTAAAAACATAATATACATTAAAAGCCCTTTTAAAAAATCAACAAATATAAAACAATAGGGGAGAATGTTTTCTTCATCCAGTGGTTCCACAGGCTGGAACACCTGATGATGTAACTAAACTAACTAAACTAAACTAAACTAAAACACCTCACAGTGGTCTGTGCAGTCACTAGAAGTGTTTATGTGTATTTTTTTTAATTCAAGTATTTGCAACTCATCCTTCACCCAGTGGTCCCGAGGTAGATTCCAACAACAATCTATATTTGGTTTTGTTTTAATATTTGGGCATGATCCACACAATGCCATTATGTGACCTTGAATGTGCAATGGGGATGCTGTGTCTGCATGACATGGGCCCTCTTTATGCAGCAGAGGGAAGGAAAAGTGTGCCATCTTCGTACAGCTCTTGCCTCAAATCTAAGATTTTGCTGCTGTTGCCACCACTACTCAAGAGGGCTGACTGGTCCCTCAGCAATGTTCAAACCCAGGAGACAGCTCTGTTCTTTATTATGAAAGGGGGAATGCAATGGTTGTAATTGGGGGGGGGTGCATTAATGCAATTTTGAACATTCCATTCATAACAAATTGAATATTCAAAAATCCGAATTTGTACGAATAAAGAAAAGCAAAAGTCTGGACATGTGAAACTATCCGAATACATTTGTATCGATTCGTTCCAATATTCTGTATGTATCCAATTATATGAATCTCATGTGCATCCTGTATATATCCCGTCTTCATCCCGTACGTATCCATACAGATATGTACAAGATGCGAACATATATGTACTTGATGTGTCCATATCCCTGCGCATACAAATGTCTGAATTATTTGTACGAATAATCCAAAATATTTGTATTCATACGAATACTAAAGTACAAATGTCTGGAAATTTGATTCATATACAAGTGTCCGAATTCGTATGAATTTGTACAGATAATGAATATTTTGAATATATGTGCACATTCCTAGTTGTAATGCTATGCGGATCCCGGAATAAGGAAGCCACCCAGGCATGTATTTATCAACATTATTAGCCACCCCATTTTGTGAAGAACAGTTAAGACTTGCAGATGTTTATTACCCTTGTTATTATGCATCCCTTGGTTTATGTAAGAATTGCATGAGATAACATCATAAACATTTTTTCACTGAAAACTTCCCTTTCTGGCAGTATAATCAATAGGACGGAAGGCTTTTATATGCTCTAAATGTTTGTTATGGTGATGTATTAAAACTCAGATTGCAAGTAGCAGGAGGAGATGGCACCGTTTCTGGAAGCGACAATATGAATGTTTGCCAAAATCCTTTACATAAATCAGCTTACCAGCTGTAAATTATAAACAGTGTCTCTATATTGCTGTATAGTGGATTGATCAACTTTTGCAACTTCCTCATAGTTGGCATTTATCACTGTGCATCTCTCCTTCAAACCTTTGCCCCCCCTCCTTTCAAGGTCATTTAAAATGATTGCATTTTGGGAATGTTAACATTCTGCGTTTTCCTGTCCCTTCTTCTTGTTTCTCACATTTTCTCACATGTAGCAGCAGGAAATTGAAGGGAAATGGGTTATGTTGGTCTAATTCTCTTTTGTTTGCTTATTTTAGAAAATCAGTAAAAAAAAAAAAAAAGGTTAAAAAGAAGTCCATACGGGTGTTTTCCTTTCAGTTCTGGCTTCCAATGTACCATTTTAAAGTACACTGGATGGTCTTGTTCTTCTAAATCATCTCCCATGACTTGTTGAATAGTAGGGGAAATGTGACAGGAAATTTATTCTCTAAATTTATTCTGTAACATGTTGATTCAGTTCTGCATTATTCCCTAGCTTCCAGTGAAGGTTCAGCTTCGTTTGAGGAGCCTTAAAAACCCTCAACTATCAGACTAGAAACTGTTGGTCATTAAACTTTGAGGCTAACCAAGTAACTTTAAGATTTGCAGGCCTTATGGACAGCTTTGGAAGGAGAGTTGAGTACATTCACAGATGTGAAAAGTTTATAGTTGCATTTAACTTGGTCAACCATTTTTATAGGAGGATATGGTCGCAACTCTCTAACTGTGAAATTTAAGGAAATAGAAAATAGAATTAGGCTGTTTTCTATAATATAGAAGACAAATTAGGGAATAAATAACCTTGGGTCCTGGATATCAGGGTTGGACCCTTATGTCATTATCTAAGCAGGGCTCTTGCAGCTATCCGCACTGGCTGGTATAATGCATCAGCAAGTATGCTAGATGCCTCCTTCCACATGCTGGTGTGGTCTAAGGGACACCTCTTCTCAGAACTGCCCTTAGGGTACATTTATGCACATTTTAAAAAGCAGTTTAAACTGGGAGGAAATGAAGCTTTTACCTTTGTCTTCTGTTTGAAGCCCAAAAGCAATTGATGGGCCACTGTGTGAGATAGGTTGCTGGACTAGATGGGCCATAGCCCAATCCATTAGGGATCCTCTTATGAGATGGCAGCACTTTGGAAGTGTATTTTCTGAACTTTAATATAGATTAGAGGTGAATGGGAAGATTAGCTGGCACATGCTACTACATTTAAGCTGCTTTTCAGGTGCTTAAAAAAAATCAAACAAGCAAATCTGCATGTTGCTGGAAGCTCAGATATCCTGCCTGCATATCTGTGGAGCTGATGACACCCACACTGCTGACTTGCACTATGGTCTAACATCCTGCTTCTAATCCACATAAAGTATAAAAAATGTGCCAGTTACTATGTCTTGAAGGCTCTGCAAAAAGATACCATGGTTGATGCTTTCAAAGGCTGTGGATAAATCAAAGCACACCAGCAAGATACCACAACCCCCTTTCTTTCTCTCCAAGAGTCATCCATTAGGGGGACCAAGGCAGTCTCAGCAACAGGATCACGGCTGAATTCAGATTATGCAGATAAACCCATAATCACATTGAAATTCCCTACGCATATAACTGCTTCTTTACATATTTTATCAAAGCCTACTCTACAAAATTTCTTCCTTCCTTCTTTCCTTCATTTCTCAAAGCGATGATCTACCTACAGTGATATATTTTCGTTCCTATTAGCTGAGAAAAGTAAGTTTCAGGACTGCTGTTGGTCTTCCTTTGCAAATCTAAAGGTCTCTGTGCTGACATAAAGGACTCCCAAACCTTCCTCCTTTGCTCTTCTTCTCTCCCCTCTGGGTCTAAAATACTGTGTATTCCTCACTGTTAAGGAATATTAGTATTACCAGAAACCAATTACCTTTTCCCTCTTCTCTTGGCCCAGGGAAACTCTGTCTGCTTTTACTTACAGTGAGTTCTATAGCACCTCCAGGGGCAAGCCTTTGCACTGGATCTCCTGAAATCTCTAATAGCAAAAGTTTATACAGTCAGTCAGTCAGTCAGTCAGTCAGTCAGTCTGTCAATCAATAAAATCATCACATTTATTTATATCACCCTTTCCATGAAAGAGCAGTACAGAATTATAGTCTAAAACTACAAAATCCAAATTGCAAAGTAAACAATATCCTACCGATGCATCTTATTCTATTCCTAGGACATACCATATCCTAATCAGTCTATAAATAAAGATAAGAATAAACAACAGTGATAAATTTCTAATCATCCTTTGCTAATTAAAATGGATACTAAGTGTTAAAAGGGATTAAACTTATTCAGGTGTTAAAAAGAAAGGTCTTCAGACCCTTACAAAATCATCATCATCATCATTGCACAGAGGGGAATTCAAACAGTTCTGTTTCTGTGCAGTTGTTTTTGGTAGGGAGCTTGTTACCCATCTCATCTTCTCTCCCTGTTCTCTTTTTGGATGGAAGTTTTGAATCGATAGGAACATCAAAAACAAAAATCTTACTTCTTTACCAGAGCCTGCAATAAACCTTTGGAGTTTGAAATCTTCAGCTTGCCAAGTACCTGTAAACTTTCCAAGGTCCATCATTTTATTCCCCCTCCATCCAGTTTATTTTTCTGGCCCAGCCTCCCATCTTTCAATAATTTATGAGTTTTGACCACGCTCAGTTCTCAGTGAACCCTTTTGCAATTTGCTCACAGCTTTCAGTTAATCCCCTATAAACTTTATGATTTCACTAAACCTGACATGGAATCTCTTTTTATGAGCATGAGAGAAATAGCTTTCTGATAATATGAACATTGTCATATAAGGGTGAAAACACATTCTTAGCATGTTTTATTTTAAGCCAAATACCTCAGTTAGGTTTCAGTCTCGTACGGCGCTGCTGCCAGATTAGATGGGGGAACAGACATGAACACAATAGGGGTCCCTCCTCCCACCATAAACTTCTACCCATCTGACCTGCAGTCTTCTGTAGAGATATGCATAAACAAAAATCACATTTGATTCACTATTGAATGAAACATCCATTTTTTTGGCTCCATAGTGAACCATTTAATCAAACCAAAGGGTTGTCAGTGTTCAATTCCAAATGTGTGAAAGCAAACAAACAAACAAACAAACAAACAAAGCATTCTTTTTTCCATTGTCAAACCCCCTTTTTCAAGGGCAGAAACACAGCAAACATGAACTATTCAATCCGATGGTTCATTTTCACAAGTGGGGTACTGGTTTGGTTAAATCAAATTTCTGGATATACAAACCACTTCATGTTTAGTTCAATGTGACCATCCGTGAACGCAAACTGTCCTGGTGAGTTTTTAAACACCGACCAATCTCTGTGCATCTCTAGTTGGCCGGTTTTAGAGAGCATCACCTCTCCTGCATCAGCTCTGGGCAGCAGAATGATCCACCTGTAGCTCAGGGTACCAGACAGGAGCCCTGAAATCGAAAAGCAATAGTGCCTGTGTTGGTCTTGCATGAGAGTAAACTTGTTGAATAGGAAAAAACTGAATCCCAACAGGGCCTAAGTAATTTGAAAGACAGCAGTTCTGTGTCATGTTTCAGAAATGTTAGAAATAGAAGCTGGGCCAATTTCCACATTAAATAACTTTGGGATACATAGTTTCTTTCTGAATCACCCACTCAAAGCTGAAAAGGGATACCTGCATCAACAACTTAGGATGTTCCTGTTAAACTGGTGATGGTATTTATCGCTAATTTGGAATATGCACCAATGGGTTTTGTGACATTTGATTTGTTACGAATAGAATGTTAGAAAATCTGTATTGGTACTAAGACTTTGAAAATGGTAGGATCCTATTCATTGGATAAGTATCCAATGTGTATCCAAAATGAATGCATACGTATCCTATACCTGTCTAACACGAACTCATACATATCCGATACTTATCTGACACGAACTCATACATATCCCACAACAAAACCTCTCTGAAAGTGTCAAATGTGACCTGAATCATTTTTTAATTCACTCTCAATCCATGTTGAATGCACTCTGGATCCATTGCAGATATGACTGGCGCAGTTGCTTTTCTACCTTCTTATTTAACAAATGTCCAAACTATTCATATGAATGTCCAAAACATTCGTATTTGTACAAACGTTAATGCATGAATGTCGTAACATTTCATTCATGTATGAATATCTGAATCCATCCAAATTTGTACAAATAACGAATGCTACAAATTCCTTAAGTTGTTCTAAGGTTCTAATAAAAAGGATTAGTCTAAAAGAGCAGTGATTAGTAGCTAAAAGTTGGAAAGATACCTTGATGTCAGTGAGCTGTTTAGCGGGCTCTGATTCACAAACATAAACACACACAATTGATACATTAGACCAAGATAATTACCCTATAATAGCAAATCATATTTTAAAAACTCAGCTGATGGAGAAGGAATTTAGATGACTTTGAATTTGGCCTCAGATACAAACACTGCAGTAACTATTAAATTATGCACTTATATTTTAATAGAACAATATTATTTCTGCTTTCATAAATGCATGTCCCACAGCATTGGATGGAGTATCTTTCTTATCTAGTACCCCATTCTAACTTCACTGATAAAATATATATTCCCCCTCCTTCTATGGTGGATGAAAAGCGGCTGTAGGAGGCAGCTATAGCTCAGCTGCCTGGAAGGCAGAAGGTCACAGCTGTGCTCCCCAGCTTCTTCCTAGAAGATGATTTGGCAAGGGAAATTGCCAGATACAGAGGGAAAGCATTGATCCTTGCTGTGGTCCATCAGACCTGTGGGGAGGTGGTGTTCCTGCTGCATGGGTTCATGTCCCAAATGCCTGGGAATGTCTTGACCTGCAGTGTTATTTTGCTAGGGAATCCTGGGAGCTTGCTCTTGCCCTACCCCATTTCTTCTCCTTTCCTACTCTTTACCAATTTACCAGGGAAGTATTGGCCTTGCCAGACGCGGCCAATAAGCAGAACCATGCTGGCAAAGTCACAATAGTTCTGGATGTTCACCACAACTTTTATTGCAAATTAAGGGTGCTTCCGCACAGGCCCTTTAACACCCATTAAGCACACATCTGGAGACGCGCCTCCGCACACGCGCTGCTGTTTCGGACACATCCGGTGAGGTGTGTCCACACAGCAAGATGGATTAGTTACACTTTCACGGTGGCGTGTCCACATTTGCGGGTCCATTTAACACACTTCCGGTTAGGTGCGTCTGCACCTATCTGTGACTAAAGTGTGCTAAATGGGTGTTACTTGCACACCACATATGATGTGTGCTTAATGGGTCTTGTGCTGTGAAAATGCATCCATTTAGGATGTGTCCGCACAGCGCAAGTATGCCTACCAGGTGCCCTCCCCCGGCCCACCATGTTTGGCTCCTCGGAACCAAGCATGGCAAGCCGGGGGACTCCTACCTTTCGGCTCGCCCCAGAAGCGGTGGATCACCGCTTCTGGAGCCAGGGTGAGCTTCTCTAAAGCCCACCCTAGCCCACCCGGGGGCGAGCCGGTGGAATCCCCTCCTTACCTGTTTGGCGTCACCCCAATTCTGAGAGGAGGAACCCAGGATGCAGCATGCCTGCATCCTGCGCACCTCCTGAATGGCAAGGGCTGCCATTCATGGTGGGGTGGGGGATGGCCCCGGAGCACAGATGGGAGGTGGGTGCTGTGCATCCACACAGCACCCACCTCCCATCCAGATCTATTCCGCCGTCCCGCTGCATGTTTTACTAAATACCTCTGGAATCCGGTTTTACTAAATCTGGGCACAGTAGATCCAGATTTATTTGCCCCTGTGCGGAAGCACCCTAAGTGGCCGAAGGGCTGCCAACCTCTTCTTGGAAATGCCCTGAAGGCCAGCCACAATGCAGACAAGGTGCCAGAGTTTTTAGCCATGCCTGAGCAGCCCCTGTTTCAAAGACTGTCAATGGCTTTGTAGAACAAGCGAATGGACCACAAGTTGCTCACATATTGTGTTTCCTTCTTGTTTTGCATAAACACAAAACACAAGGGACTCTCTATTCAACGTGAATGCTTATGCAGTGTGTATTTTTTCAGAACAAATATGTACCCATCACTGAGCTACCTTGGTCTTAGGCATGGTATTAATCTTTTCGTTTTCTTAATCCAAGGGACATTTTCATTTCTGCCTTTAAAAAATTTCAGAAGTTTTTAGTCCATCCTCATCCTCATCCTCAGTTTGTTTTTAAAAAGTCCAATAGTGCTGCTCATTTTGTACCTTATAATCACAGTTATTTTTCCCAGGGTCCCTGGGACTAGCAGTGCAGAATTCTTGTGAAGTAACAAAGGCGGAAAACGAATAAGACCTTAATTTCCCCAGTCTCTCTTCTTCTCCCTGCTTGGGATTTTTTTAAAAAAAAAAAGAAAAGAAGAGATTTCTCAGTCTCTTCTCTAGTGTTAATAATTCTGTATAGAAAGCTTACTCTTGAAAAGCTTTTGTAATTAGTCTTTTGCATAACAACTAGCAGTTTTGGGGCTTCACACTGTGCATTTTCATATGAATTCTTTTCCTGTGCTCCAAGTCATGAAATCACTAAAAATACATTAAAGGCATCACTTAAGTGTCTATAGAAACCTGCTTTAATTGGCTTTCCTCTTTTCAGTGTGAGTGCATTTGAAACCGGAAACCCTGCGAACTGCATTCAGCTGGTATTGTGCTGTTTGCACTGGGCTTACTGTTGTGTGTACATGTCGGCTAGCAAACTGTAACTCTTCAAAAGGATGGAATGTTGTGTGCTTTCATATCCAGGACGGCAATATAGAAGAACCAAGATATGTATGTGTGTTTTCCAGAGCAGAAACAGGATTAGGGGCGAGGGGCTGGTATTCATTGGGGAATAGGTGTGTGCAAGAATGTTGTTGTTGTTGTTGTTTGACATTCTATTTGAGTCGATTTGAATACTCAAAAATTTGATTTAATTCAAATTATTTAAATTCAAATTTAACAAAATTTGTTTCAAATTTTGCAAATTCGAATCTATTTGTTCAAATTTTTAATTTGAAGTTCTACTTACGAATGTCGGCAACATGCGTAGATGTCCGTACTCATCTTCCCGACATCTGTACACATCCGTACATGTCTGACCACGTGTGTATACATCCCGTAGTTATCCCGTGCCTAACCTGTTTTCATCCCATACGTATCCGTACAAATGCATACAGATGCGGAAAAGGTGTGGATAAGTACGCATCATGTCCTAACCCGTATTCAGATGTGCTGACTGTTGTGCTGACTGAATAATTCAAACAAATAGACCCGAAATTCAAAATTTGATTTGAATTTTTAAATTCAAATTTTGTGACATTCTATTAGAATTTGAATGTCGAAATTTGGCACATTTGATCAAATTTCAAATGCCTACAAATATTCATGCATATCCCTATTGGGGAAAGAAAACAGTCAGCACATCTGAAGTGTCCCTGGACCTAACATGGGTGCTATAGAGTTGTCATCACAGAGAGTCACAGTGTCAGGCAACATAGAGCATTAGCTGAACAGCTGCATCACGGAGGAGTGTAGAATCAAACATGGTATTCCCCGATGTGAGTCTGGCTCCTTAACCACAAGACAAAACTGAATGAATGAATGAATGAATGAATGAATGCATTTGTATGGTCACAGACCAGAATCAACAAGCATAAATAGTACATAAAAATCATTTAATATCACAATGTACAGATAAAATCAAATGAAAACTAATCTACAGACTCAAAAAATAAAAGATAAAAACGGTTTCCAATGCAAAACAATAAAAATGGATTTAAAATATATGACCAAGAATAATTTTTTCAGAGTATCTCTAGTCAAGGTCGCTCAATTTCAGGGAGGAAGTAAATATTTAAATGCTCATCTTCTGGTAACTTATATAGAGTGAGGAAGGAGCTTTCCATTACTCTCTTCTGGAATACTATTTTGACTTTTCAGTCTAGTCTACAGCCATAAGATTTGTCGGTGACCACCCACTCAAGAGCTAACCAGGTCTGACCCAGCTTTGCTTTTTTAGATCGGTCTGGGTTAGATGGGTTCTGCTTAGTATTCATGGTTGTCAATAGCAAGTCCATAGTGTAATTACTTGTGAGAGATTGGGGGACTGTGTAGGTAGTGAAGCCTTTGGCTAAAAAAAAAAAAAAAAAAAAGTTGCCTTCCCTGAGCATTTCTGTCTGACTTATGACATAAATGCTGAAGCAGTAGCAAAAGTAAGTACTGCATGAATATAACCTATTTGACAGCTGTGTAGGCCTCAGAATTAGCAGAAAGTTCCTAATAATCACACATAATACCATATAACCTTGAAGCATTATGGTTATAGATAGTTGTCTGTGCTTTCTGTAACAAACAAAGGCAAACTTCACTTATCTCTGAGATAAGGCGGTAGAATTTAATTATGCATTTAAACTTCAATGTTTGTTATATACAGTACCAGTAAAATGCAAAGCAATCTTCAAAGGAATCTATGGAACGTTCTTTGCAGAGTCTATTATACATTGCTTCCTAGGGAGTTTCCTGTGCAGAATGTGATTCCACAAAATTTAATGGGAGAAGTTAAGCTTTTATGCTTTGGAGTTGAGTTCATGGGAGCTTAAAGAGGGGATGAGGGCATGTTCAGGATTTGCCCTGATGTGCTTTAGACGGGGCACTCTGGGAAGGATTTATTTCAGCTGCCTGCCCTCTTTCTGCCCACATACATTCAATCTGAATATCTGAAAATTACTGTTATTCAAACTAAGATCCATTCCAGACTAGCAGATAAAAACCCAGTTATATAAAAATTTGTAGCTTACCTGGCTGCGAAGTGCCGACTCTTTGTCCCCACTCCAAATGGAGGTCCATAGCTGCGAGACTTCCATGGCGCACGCGGTGAGGTGCACGTCACATGAGATGGGGCAGCCAATGGGAGCTGAGCTGCAGGACGGCGGGAAACTTTGAATTGACCTGATACTGTGGAGTGAGTGTTGATCGTTCCACAAGAGGCAAATCCACAGTAGCGGCAGCATAATGTGCTGCCACTATAAAGTATCAGACATCAAGTGTGACACCCATGCACCAACTGTGTATCAGAGTGCACAATGTCCCCCAGTCTGGACCTAATTTAAGCTCAGTCAGGAACTTTATGTATGATGAGCAATTAAATGTGAATTATCCCAAATAAGAGATGTGCACAAGGCACATTTCTTTCCTTCAGTTCTATTTGGAGGGGAAATGTTTGGCTTCATGCAAAGCCCCCCCCTTCATGAATGTAGGGGGCTTTGCCCTCATGTGCAAACATTCACCCCTGCTTTGTGTTCTGCCTCTACCACCATTCATCTGGAGGTGCACATAGAATGGTAGAGGCTGCTCACATTCAAAAGTTGTGGGAAATTTCACATGATTCTCCATAATTCCTGGGGAATCTTGAGAGATTTCCCCTTATCCCCAAATGGGGCATCTCCAGCTGCATGCACACCTTTGGAAGCTCTGCTTAAGCCTCTGAGGAGGATGCAATGGCAGCTGCAGCGGCCACCAGATTTAAAGGTAAAGAGGTGCATCTGTGGGGTATGTGAGGTGGGGGGTGGGCAGATCCAGCCATGTCGAAGTTTCTATGAAGCTTCTACAAAAGCCGGATCTGTTTGCTTCACATCTGAATAGAGGCCTGCATTGATCAGCACATGAATCGCCAGAGCTTTGAATTCGAATGTGAATTCAAAGCTGATGAATATTTATATTATTTTTTTGTCCACCCTAGTCTCAAATGGACATAGAATATTGTAAGAGAAGTGGATGCATCTGGATAAGTAGTTTAAAAGCTGGGGGGGGTTTCTTCCCATGTGCATAAACCTCCATAATTTCTGCAGCCTCTTCCAAGCACTTGTAGCCCAGGGATATGGTTTTCGATATAAAGTACAGGCATTGCTAACTGTGGTGTGGTGTGGAGCAGGGCAGCTAATAGGGGGCAAGATAAGCATCATAGGAGGCAGAGAAAGTAGTACTCAAGTGCCATAAGACTGTGATGCTGTGAATGCTCTTGTGAGCATCTGTTCAACTGTATATTGTTGAATTGGCCCTTGGTGAAATGTATAGGATTGTTGTACAGATTAGTCATTCAGACCAAAAGTGAGCCAGTTTGGTCTAGTGGTTAGGGAGCCGGACTTTTATCTGGGAATACTGGGTTTGATTCCGCCCCCCCCCAAAAAAAAAGCCAGCTGAGTGACCTTAGGCTAGTCGCAGCTCTCTTCTGAGTTCTCACAGCCCTCCCCACCTCACAGGGTGTTCTGTTGTGGGGAGAAGAACAGAAGATTTGTCAGCTGCTTTGAGTCCCTTTAAATGGATGAGAAAAGTGGGGTAGAAAAGCCAACTCTTCTTCTTCTTCTTCTTCTTCTTCTTCTTCTTCTTCTTCTTCACCAGCTTCTCTTGATCCATTTAAGGATATGCAGTCTTCAGTGAAAGTAGGAAGGTTGAAAGTTCCGTAGCCCTGTATCCATTTAAAAAATGACACAATAAAGTATAGTAACTATTCTGCCTTTCTTTAGTTTTCCACACCACCTAATGTGCGAAAGTCCATGCTAAAAAACAAACTCAAAATAGAAGTACCAAGTGCCCCTATTTGAGTTTCTGTTCTTCTGGCTTTTCCATACCAACAATGCAGTTGATTGGCTTTATTCAGAACTACCATCCACAGTACATTGTCAGTATCTTCTAAAATTTTCATTCTGTGTCAGTTCACTTAAACTTTACTTTTGGAGTGAATTAGCAGAAGATTTATTCAGCAGTACCTTAGGCTCTGTAACTTGATATTGATGTCTTTCTAACTGAGAGAATTAACCCTTGATTTGATTTCTGTATGATTGAGATCTCTGCCTTTCCTTTCTGCTGGTTTCGGCTGACTATAGTGTCTTCATCACAGTACAGTAATTTTATGTTTGATTGCAAAAGGTCACAGCATGCCTGTTCGCATTGGGAAAGACATTTTTCTCTCTGTCAAAATGTTACAGTTCTACAAGACTGAATATCTGTTTTCTACAGGGAACATTGCAAGTTGCAACAGTTTCAATTGCTGAGCACTTTGCTAGTGGCCACTGACTTATTCTCCTTCATGCTCTTTAAAAAATAAATAAATTGCATGCATTAGAGACCAGGAAGATATTGTGGAGAAGATAAATATTTAAGGTAAAATATTTTGGATATCTCATGCCCCACAAGAAGAAAAATGTCACTCTATCTGAACTGTCAAAGTTTATTTTATTTTTTTTATTTTGCTCCCTTACAATGCTTACATTATAATATGGAATATAGATTAATTGCCCATGTTCAGTTCTCTTGTTCTTTTGCAAGTGCATCACTCCTCATTAATTTTGAGCAATGTGTATTGCTCTACTTTTGACTGTTGCATGAGATGGTCCCTAACTCCAAGGCAGAATACATGCTTTGCATTCTGGGAAGGTCTTCTGATGAGATGCTACCAATCAGCTTAGATAATACTGAGTGACCTGGGCCAATGGCCCATCACAGTTTTCTATGATCTTATTTGGTTAGTTGTAGGGTTGACTGATGCTCATGTTGTGAGTTGCCCAGACACCTTTGGGTATGGGGTGGGATATAAATATAAATATAAATATAAATAAATAAATAAATAATGGCACAGGGGACAATGTAGTGAAGGGAAATTAGAGCTAATGATAGGTGAGACATAAGAAGTGGAATTGTAGCCAACGCAACTGAAGATTATTTTTTGTGCTTAAGTTTTTATGTAATAATGCAAACTTCTGCTTCACCTCAGAACAAGTCTCATAGGCCATGATCACACAAGTGTTTTAGGTCATCCTCAAGGCTTGTTACTCACATTATTTTTAAGTTTTCTAAGCCACCCTATCCCCATTAGACCATCTTAACTTGTACTTCTGTTTTTAGAGGACTGAGAACCCATCCTAGCATTCCAGGCCATCTTCACTTCCTCAGAGTGTGAGCAGGAGGACAGGCTAAAGGAGGCTGAACTGTGCTATGGTGGGTGGGTCTAGTCTTTCCATTGGCCAGTCGGCATGCATGGAGTCTGTGAGGGACCTCCCCTTCTCTCCTCTGTCTAGCATTTTTACACAAATTTATTATTTTCTTTTAGAAAATTAATAGCGTGGAGAAGAAAAGCACATAAAAAAGGAAGGGGGCATGGAGGTAAGGGAGTAAGCTTAAAAAAAGAACTGCAAACACCCCCTAGCCTCCCTTGAGTGATATGAATGGCATCCAATCAGACACAAGATAGATTTGATGTAGGAAAAAGGGTGGAGAGCTAAGAATTTCATGGAGGAGGCTCAGTTTGATCATGCAGAAAGGTGTGATCAATGCAGCCCAAAGCAGGGATGCTGTATAATGATCCAGGAGTGTAGGTCCTCAATTCGAATTAACGAATAGGCCATCCTGTCTTAGACTTGTGTGACCAGGGCCATAGTGTTCAGTGAAATGACATTCTATTAGACCTGTATAGGACTGCATTTTTAAATATCTTCTGCCTTGCCAGACCAGACATACAAGTGTAAACCTATGCTTCCCCATTTAATTTTTTCTTACTAAGCAGGACAATTTTCTCACTTTTAGAAAGCCTGAAAGCCCATGGCATCCTCAGCTGACACATTGGGAAGTATTACTTCTTAGGGCCAAAATAGATATAGCATTAAAATAAATCCTTTAAAAAATAGAGTTGTGGGAATGTACAACTTCTCAGAGCCAAAATAGATTTGGCATTCATTACACCATCTGTACTTATCAGTTTAATTGTCCCTGAGCCCCATCAAGTCAGGTATGACTTCTATTGAACCCATGAGCATCTCTATGGGCATCCTAATGTGCAGTTTTCTTGGCAGAGACACAGAAGTGGCATGTGTGCCATTGCTGACTTTTGGGGAGAGGCTGGGGGTTGAACTGGCAACTTTTCGTTTCTTGGACAGTTTGTTCTTCTACTGGGCTACAGACATTCCCAGACTTCATGGGTCCCTCTATGCAGCGTTCTTGGCAAATATATAGACAATGGCAGCTGATCCACCAGTTGAGGAAATGTCTGGTCCTGAGGCTGAGCAAGGTGGGGCTGAGTAGATGTCGGCTGACCATATCTAGCATCATCCGGTTTGTCATCAGTGAAAAGAAAATTCAAAGTAAAGAGAATAAGAAAATTCCAGCAATAAGAAATGAACTGAAGAATTGGATCTGAAGATCTCAAGCACTTGCTTTTTGCTGTTTCCTGTTCCCTCCCACACCATTTTCCTCTTGTATCTTGTCTCTTTAGATTGTAAGCCTGAGGGCAGGGACCTGTCTAAGATTAATATAATATTGTAACCCACCCCAAGACCTTCGGGTATAGGGCGGGATAGAAATGCAAATAAATAAATAATAAATATAGAATAGAAATGTGCACTAATGGTGGTTTTTTTTTTCATTTGATTTGTATTGAATCAAATGTAAGAAAATTCATATTTGTTCGAATAGATCCCCTTTGAATGTGGTAGGATTCTATTCAATACAAATGTATTTGTATGAATTCATATGAATATCCAATATGAACGCATATGTATCCAATATGTATCCTGTAAAATATCCACTCTGAAAGCATCAAATCCACCCTGAATCCACGCTGGTTCCATTGCTGGTGTGACTGGCGTGGCTGTTTTCCCTGTTTCACGAATATTTCGAAGCTTCATACGAATATCATAACAATCAGTTCTTATACAAATGTCAGAATTCATACAAATTCATACAAATAACAATGTTATAAATATTTGTGCACATCTTTGATATAGACATGGCTTGCATATCTTACTTCTAAGATACTGCCTGGCGATTGAACTTGTGACCTTCTATTTTCCAGGCATTTTGCTCTGTAAGTGAGCTACAGCCACTCCCATCAGTTTAATTTAGTGAATGCAGTTTTCTTGTGCATTCTTTTTCTATGTTAGATTTGGGTTTCCTGGGAAGTAGTGAATAGGAGGGAAATCTTTCCCCACGTTTCTCTTGAAGTTGCAGTTTCAATCAAAGAAAATACTTCCTTTAGCATCCTGTTGTTGTTGTTTAGTCTGATTCTGAATCGGAAATAGAATGTGATACAGGATGGATTTGCATGGTGACTGTGCTAATAACAACAATAATAAAAAAATTACTGCTGATGAGACTTAATAGATATCTGCTAGCATGAAGTAGGTTTTGGAAGAATGTAATCATAAGGATTTCTAGCATCCTGCCAGAAGCATGCTTATTTTGAACTTGCAAATCCTACTATAATGTAAAGAATTATGTTTAGATCTCAAAAGATTTGTGTTTATGGCTGTTGGGGGGAAAAGAAAGAACGGGAAGCTTCTTGCCCTCATTAGTCATGGAAAGATGCTTATTTTTATTATAACTGTACTTGGCCAAGGGAGACCTCCCTAGTCCCTAGCCATTATTTGGAGCACACAATAATTTCAAACATTTCTTCTATGCAAAACTATTCAAAATCCACTTTTTTCCTAATAGCTTATGTGGAAAAAACTTGCTGTGCTAATGACTTCTATCATAAATAACATTAATGAATAAAATAAACCTTCACAAGTACCAGAGGTCCTGAGAGGAGCTGGACGCAGAGGTCAGAATTATAATTGCTAAAGAATCTCAATGTGTGGAATCTGTTCCCAAAAAGCTGCAGAACCCACTCTGTGAGAATGGCTGGTATTAAAGTTGTTGAGCCAATTTTTGTGATGTAGTCTTGTTATTCCATTTTTTTTTCTTTGCCCCTTCTTAAAGACCTTTTCATTTCACTTCATTTTGTTTTGCTTTTAACTCTGGTTACCTCCAGATTAAAGCTGTCAAATTTGCAGTTTAATGAAAAAATACAGTATACTCGCTCCAAAGGGAAAACTAATTGTCCCCACTTAAAAGTCAGCCCCATAGTTTCCTCTTTCAGGAGGCATTGGAGTGAGGAGAGTTCAGCCGGCACACCTTGTCACATGGGTTCAGGCAGCCAGTCAGGTTTTGAGCTGCACTTCCTTGTTTAGCGCCATCTTGTTGTTTCTCATTGTCCCCCCTGCACTAAGATGATACTCTGATCATCTTAGAGGGAGTTGATAAACTAGAGCAAGTCCAAAGGGGGGCTACCAAAATGGTTAATGGCCTGGGAAGAATTACTTCTCTCATTGTCCCCAAAGTGGCAGACTCCTTTGCTGCTCTTCTGGTGGTGCCCCCACTGGTGGTGAGTCCTGCCCAAGAAGCATGTAAGAATGTGCTTATAAAGGCCAAAACAGATGACAAACTAGTGGGTGTTGTAGGTGGCTACTAATTAACTGTAGCTCAGTGGCAAAGCAGGGGGTTGCTGGTTTGATTCCTAGCCTCTCCCTGGAAGTAGGCAATGGCAAGCCACTTCTGTATCTCTGCCAAGAAATGTGCATAGAGTTGCCTTGCATTCAACCAGTGGTTGGCCATAACTGAATGGTACCCAACAATAATTAATTAACAGATTATGGCCCAGTCCTGCTCATAGTCTGAAGCAGCAGTTGCAAACAGCAGTCCTTAGGTTCACCTGGAGGAAATTGCCACAGTACCAGATGCAAAGCCGGATTCCCGCCCTGGTGAGGCTATCTGGGTGAAGATGGTATCTTCTGGTATTGTGATTAGGGAGCTGGACTCTTATCTGTATCTGGGAATACTGGGTTTGATTCTGCACTCCTCCGTGAAGCCAGCTGGGTGACCTTGGGCTAGTCACAGATCTCTTCTGAGCTTTCATGGTCCCATGTACCATAAAGGGTGTCTGTTGTGGGGAGAAGAATCAAAAGCTTTATCAGCCACTTTGAGGCCCCTGTAGCAAGACTTCTAGGCAAAATTTTGTGCAAACACAAAGACTGAGGAAATCATGGCAAAGTTAACTTCAAACTTGTATCTAAGTTAGAAACAGGGTCCATGATATGGTACAACAACAAAAAGATTGTTTTTCCATCCTACTTCTGTTTTATTCTTCTTTCCAACCCGTCATTATTCTTGGGGTGTTTTTCCACTGAGCTCCTTTAATCCCGGATCTAAGAGGATCCAGATGTACAGTGCCTGACAAAAGTTCTATTGCTTATCCATGTTGTTGAAACCAAAGCCTATAACCTGACTTAAAATTCATCCATTGGTTTTAAAAATGACTCATATGAAAGCTGAAACCCTCCCAAATGAGGTTTTTAAAAAGAAAATAAATTTGTTTCACTGCTGAAATATTGATCATTTAATGAACACAGAAAGGTCAGATTTTGGCTAGACAAAAGTTTTGTCGCCCACAAAAAGTAATGTGAAAATCAAACAGATAATTCACTTCAAATACAAAGATATGTTTCATAACATTGGTGAATGAAGTTGTGGTGCTATTAGAGCCATATTTAATATTTTGTGTGACTTCCATGAGCCTGAAGGACTGCATCCATGCGTTTCGGCAATGATTCATACAATTTATTGATGAAGTCATCAGGAATAGTAAAGAATGCAGTTTTACATGCCTCCCAGAGTTCATCGAGATTCTTTGGTTTTGTGTTCCAAGCTTCCTCTTTCATCCTATCCCAAACATGCTCAATGATGTTCATATCTGGTGACTGGGCTGGCCAGTCCTGGAGCACCTTGATCTTCTTTGCCTTGAGAAACTTTGATGTAGAGATGGATGTATGAGATGGAGCGCCATCCTGCTGCAAAATTTGACCCCTTTTATGATTGGGAATGTAAGAGGTAGCTAATACGTCTTGATATTTTAGGCTATTGATATTGCCTTCCACCTTGCAAATGTTTCGCACACCCCTATACTGAATGTAACCCCAGACCATGATCTTTCCACCACCAAACTTAACTGTTTTCTGGGTATATCTTGGATCCATACGGGCTCCAGTAGATCTCCTGCAGTATTTGCGGCAGCTGTGGTATAATTCAACTGAAGATTCATCTGAGAAATCCACCTTCTGCCACTTTTCCAGCATCCATCCGTTTAGTAGGCTGTGGGCCTTGGCAAATACCACACGGTTTTTTAGTTGCCTTTTGTTTAGTGCTGGCTTCTGGGCACTGATTCGACCATGGAGGCCATTTCGAGACAGAATCCTACAAACTGTTCTAGTTGACACAGGGACTTGAGGTGACCAGGCCTGTTGGAGCTCTGCTGCAGTGAAAGAAGGGCTGGCTTTTGGTTTTCAAACCAACAAACGTTCCTCCTGAGCAGTCGTCTTGCGGGGTCTGCCAGACCTGGGCTTGTCAAAAACATCTCCAGTCTCTTCAAATCTTTTTTTAATTCTTTGTACTTGACGCTGAGACACATTAAAGGTGCCAGCCACCTCTGCAGAGGATCTGGTCTTCAGTCTCCTGATAATCAAGGCTTTGGTCGCAGGGTGGATTTTTGGCTTGTTGTCAGAGGTCAAGTTGCAGTTCAAGTGAAGGTCTGGAGTGCTGGAGTTCTTTTTATACACACCCACTAATTATCTGATCAATTAGTGAGCACAGGTGAGGCTGTAAACTAGGATTAGGTGCATTATATGACAAGGCGACAAAACTTTTCTCTAGCCAAAATCTGACCTTTCTGTGTTCATTAAATGATCAATATTTCAGCAGTAAAGCAAATTTATTTTCTTTTTAAAAACCTCATTTGGGAGGGTTTCAGCTTTCATATGAGTCATTTCTAAAACCAATGGATGAATTTTAAGTCAGGTTATAGGCTTTGGTTTCAAAAACATGGATAAGCGACAGAACTTTTGTCAGGCACTGTAAGGAATGGGTACTTCCCTTAATCTGGATCTAGTGGTGGAAACAGATATGTCTCTAATGGGGTCTGTAGTGGAAATGGGGTCATCCGGCTCTCAGCCAAATGGGTCTTTAATGGGTGCTTCAATGGGAACTTAGTACTAGTGGAAAAACACTCTTGAATGGGTTTGTACCAAGGAAATAAGGGAGATTGTGGACTTGGTGAAAAGAAAAATTGAATGTGGATTTGGATTTGGGTTGAGTTATTTTATAGGAAAGTCACATAAGGGAAAGTGCCTACATTCCATTCAGGAAAATTCTGAGCAAATAATTTCCGTCTGCATGATGCACTGTTTTTGTCATGTTGAAAGTATGTGATAATCATCAAATTTGTGTTTTTGTGTGTGCAATTTGAAATGAGACGACAACTAATCATTTGCCCAGGGGCCATTTTTGTTTTTTCTTGGAAGTCATTATTCTTAATCTTAAGTAAAACAGCAGATGAAGCAAAGAAGAAATAAAGCTTGTTTACATATATTAGGAAACAGCATGCTATTCATTGAACTTCAGCTGGAGTACACGCATATTTCCTTGTGGCTTGCCTGAATGCATTCCACTGTCCTTTCTGTACTCTTTTCCTGCTGATTAGCAATACAGTCTACAGCCCTGTGCAGTGCACAGTGTGGGAGAGGCTATAAAAATGGTTTATTGTATTACAGCAAAGAGAAATATAGGGAGGAGGAAGAGGTAGGGCTAGGAGAGGAGAGGCTGGTTTGTTTTATTACATGAGCACTAGTTCTTGATGAAGGACCTGAAAGCCATAGGTGGCGATATGTTTATTTTAGATCATTGGACTTTTCATAAAATTGCTCAGTGCAGTTCAATGTTTTACGTGAAAATAATTTCATGGAAGTATATATTTTATTTGCACACTTTCTGGCTGTGTTTACGTTTAACTATCTTCCCTATTTAATGATCATGTCTGTGGTTTCCTTCCTATATTAGCTTGCTGTCACATTAGAGGATAGAAAAGTTTACCTTCTCTAGCAGCATAAAACCAACACACAGCTCAGATTATTCATCTGGGCTTCTCGGTCACTTGTTCCAGGCTAGGCTTTGCCATTGAAAACATCCTAGACCTGCTCAGCCTCATGCCTGATCAATCAGGTAGATTTTATGTGTGCATTTACCTTAAGGGTTTTCTGCCACAGGATGAATAAGTGGCCAACATCAGGGTAAACCGCCTCTAGACTCTAAAGGTGAACAGAATGCTACTGCACTCAAATTCTCTTTGCAGTATTCCCATTGGTGTATGATTGACCAGCAAAGAAAACAAACAATGGTTTTAACATGTTTAATATCTTATTGGTTTTAATGTGTTCATTTTATATGTTGAGATCTGCCCTGAGACCTTTGGGTATAGGACAGGATAAAAATTCAAATGAGTGAGTGAGTGAGTGAGTGAGTGAGTGAGTGAGTGAGTGAGTGAGTGAGTGAGTGAGTGAGTGAGTGAGTGAGTGAGTGAGTGAGTGAGTGAGTGAGTGAGTGAGTGAGTGAGTGAGTGAGTGGACTAAAAGGTCCACTGGACAAGGGCCTCACCATGGACTGCTTTTGCTATGTAGATTTCCTAAGTACATCACAGACCTGTGGAATTTGATGGACTGAATGTACAGTCATGTTTGTCCTACCATCCTTACTATGCTCTGGGCAAAAATCTTCCTTCATGACAACTACATTGGTAAATACCAAAAGACCGCATTGTATCTTGAGTTTCCAGATACCTTTAACTTGCAGAGCTAAGCTGTATTTCTATTTTATTATGATTGTTGGTCATTCTTTGGAAGCCTACAGAAAACAAGTTTTGGAGTCTTGAATAACTGGATAAGCCAACTAAGGTAGTTCTCTTATTATTGCAACACTTTCAGCAAACTCATAAGGGTAAACTAGTTCATGAGGGTAAAGTAGGTAGTGCCTATCTATAAGAGCAATTAATTTTTATGTATGCTTACAAGTAATTGCAGCCTTAATAGAGTCACACCTACCCTTGGAACCCAGTGCAGCACAGAGAAGCAAAGGTTGAAGCTCCTTCACTGTGCATTGGTTCTCACAATGCCTGAAGATGCTGGAAAGATTAAAAAAGGTGGTCAGAGCAAAAGACCTACCAGCATTGAATGAATCTGAAGCTGGGAAGAACCTTCTATCCATGCTTCAGACCACCTTTGGTGGTATCCCTTCCCTTTAGTCACCTCATCCTATTCCCTATCATCACAATAAGTACTAGCTACTTCTGGCTTTCAGATAATAGTCGTTAACCATTTTCATCACTGAACTTGACATTTCTGCCAAAATGGGTTGTATCAGACTGACTGATAAATTCAAGAGGTATGAACATAGCTGTGGCTCCAAGACTTCTTGGAGAGGCATCAAAGGCATTGCCTCTAGACAGCACACCTTGCTGAAAAGGTGTGAGAATGCTTGGAAAGGCTTCATTGCCCCTCCAGGGTTCAAAAACAAAACCATGCACAAGAAGCAATTTTGGGGTTGCTTTTCACATCCTAAACATTCCCCATTTGCATATGGGCCTTCTGTTCCTACACCGCAACTGGATCAACACAGCCTTGGCAACAGCAGTGGAGCTGCCAAACTCCTTGCTGTTGCCAACAAGGCTGCAAGGGCAGTCTGCTCCAGTGTCGATCATGCCACCCTGAGGTGACTCCTCCTGGCAAGATGGAGGCGTGCCAATAAAGTGGGAAGAGAATCTCTTCTTGTCCACCTTAGAATAATGGGCCAAGAATAGGGATGTGCATGAATATTTGTAACATTCATTATTAGTATGAATTTAGATGAGGAATTCAGACATTCGCACATGAATTGAATGTTACAATATTTGTACATTAACATTCATGCAAATACAAATGTTTCTGGACATTCGTACAAATAGTTCAGACTTAAACAGGGAGGTGGGAAAGTGACTGCACCAGTTACATCAGCAATTAATCCAGAGGGCATTCAACTTGGATCAAGAGCAGATTAAAAGTGAATTCAGGTCAGATTTGATGCTTTCAGGGCGGATTTGTTATGAGATACGTATTGGATACATATTCAAATTCATATGAATACATTTGTATCAAATAGAATCCTACCACATTCAAAGGGGATCTATTCATACGAATATGGATATTCTACCATTCAATTTGTTAAAAATCAAATGTCGAAAAGCTCGTTCGTTCACACCTAGTCAAGAATATTTATTATTTTAAAATATATTTAGCACAGCGTAATCTTAAAATGGATGTGCTGTTAAATAATTCTGAATTTTTAAAAGAGAATGGGGCATACATTTCAGTAGAGTTATTATTGTTAATTACCCTAGGGAGTTTGCAATGTCTAATTATTTTTATGACAGGAAATTGTAAAAAAGTTTCCCCTACCTTTCCAGGTACCTGACTGTAATTAATTGTGCTAAGTAAATTCTGTAATGATATGCATATTTTGATGTCTTTGTAGTTTAGAAGGTTTAAGAAGCATATTTAAATATTTTCATTAGCTGTTTAGGATTCCTTGAAATAAGAAGTCCTGCTGTCTCTTATCTAAGGCCTAATTAGACGTGATGATTACACACCCAAATCAATGCATGTCAGATTCCTGAAAATCAGAGTTGTGATTTGAATAAGGCCAGGAATAATTCAAAATCCTGTCTGAATTATTTATTTATTTTTATTTATATCCCGCCCAATGCCTGTAGGTTTCAGGGCGTGTTACAAGTTTTAAAACAGCAGGTTAAAACTGTAATATCCATTTAAAAACAAACATTAAAAACAAACAAGCAAACAAATGAAAAATCCAGCATATTAAAAAAAAGTACTCTAAATATTAAAATAATATCTACAGAGGGAGGGAAATGGTCACATTAGCCAAAGGCCAGGGCAAAGAGGTGTGTCTTTACTGCCTTTCTAAATATATACAGGGAAGGGGTGTGACACACCCTGAGGGGGAGGCTATTCCATAATCTGGGGGCCATTACCAAAAAGGCCCTTTCCCAGGTACCTACCTACCTCACAATTGAGGGTGGTGGGACAACCAGGAGGCCCTCGGCTCCAGATCTCAAGGCACGGGTAGGTTGCTATGGGAGATGATGTTCCTTCAGATATTTGGGGACCGAGTTATTTAGGGCCTTGTAAGTCAGAGTTAACACCTTGAACTGGGATCAGTAGCGAATTGACAGCCAGAGCAACACTTTTAAGGCCGGTGTGATGTGCAACCAGCTAGTTGTTCTGGTCAGCACTCTAGCAGCTGCATTTTGCACTAGCTGCAACTTCTGAACCATCTTCAAGGGCAGCCCCATGTAGAATGCATTACAATAGTCCAGTCTAGAGGTTACCAGAGGATGGGTAACTGTGGCTAAATCATCTCTGTCACAAAAGGTTTCAGTTGATGCACCAGCCGTAGTTGGAAGTAGGCTCTCCTGGCCATGGCCTCCACCTGAGCTTCAAGTGTTAGCACAGAGTCCAACCCATTACTGCCTCTAGACACCTGTCAGGCACTTCAACCGCCTCTCCTGATTCAGATGGCACAGAGAGAGAGAGCTGGGTATCATCTGTGTAATGATGACACCTCACTCCAAAACTCCTGATGACCTCTCCCAGCGGCTTCATGTAGATGTTAAATAGGATGGGGGATAAGATAGACCCCTGGGGAACCCCACAAGTGTGTTCTCAGGGTGTTGAATCCAGATTTAAGGACCCAAAGACCCCAATAAATCCTGATTTCGATGGCACTCATGTGGACAAGGCGTTCAGAATGGGGTCCTAATGGGGTCCTTGAGGAGTTGTGTGTGCGGAAGGTACGTAACTGATCTATACCAAGTGTATACCTATTGGGTTCCTAATGGGGTCTTCATTGCACATGCAAAAAGGGCCATAGTCCAGCATAAGGCCCAGCACAGAGAGTCTTTGTCTTATACCTGAGAATGCTCAGAAGAAACTGGAAGACAACTATGTGAGTCAGGATGCTCAACTAGATGGGCTGTTTACTTTAACCTCTTGCCTGTGGTATAAGATGAGAATGCCTAAATGTTTCAGGCACTTGGTGTTGTTGCATGGGAAACAGTCCCAGCTCTTTCTTTTACTAACTTTCCACAGTTCTTTGTTAGGCAGTGACCTTGACATTTGTAAAATTAAATTGCTGCCTCATAAAAGATCTGCACTCTTAAAGACTTGTCATCAAAGAACCTCAAGAAAATGCAGCACTAAAGGAACTGAAATGAAACAACTGTCCTGGCTAGGGAAGTGCATGAATATTTGAATACATTCGAAATTTGATCAAATCGACCAAATTTCAACATTTGAATTTGAACTGAATGTCCTTAAATTCAAATTTATATGTTTTTATTCAGATTTTGAATTTCATATCTGTTCATTTGATTTATTCAGATATTCATATGTGTATGGGTTCATACACAATGAGTACTTGAAGATCTGCATCTTTCCCGCATCCATACGCATTTGTACGGACCCGTAAAGGATGAAAACGGGTTGCATACAGGATACCTGCGGGATGCTTACGGACATGTACGGATGCGTACAGATGTGTACAGACCCGAGGAAGATGCGCACGGGCATCTTCGAATGTTGTCAACATTCGTAAGTGCAAATTCAAATGAAAAGTTTGAATGAATAGATTCAAATTTGCTGACTTTCAACTGAATTTGGTTAACTTCAAATTTAACAAATTTAAATCAAATCCCGAAAATTGCATTTGTGCACACCTCTAGTCTTGGCTATACTCAGATCAAGTCCTTAGAAACTGTGAGGTCCTTTGTAGATGAAGAACCAGGATTTCATTTTAGGAGCTTTTTGCAGATTGCCTTATCTCTGAATGCATCTGTGTGTTTTTCCCATAGGTATATACTAGGTTTTTTTTTTCTGCCGTCATCAGAAATGTTATTTATGAGCAGGTGTTTTGGATATCTTAGCAGCTTACTAATTTCATAAAGCCTTCTGTGCTGCTTCTTCCCTCTAGAGTTTTTCCTTCTCTTTCAACTTTTGATAATTGCTAGTGGACCCTGCCGTCCAATAGTTGCTTGGTAAGCATCCAGGTATGCTCTCTTAAGTAGCAGTGGGCACATTATAACATGGAGGATTATGCTTATTGCAAAAGGCATAGAAAAGGTTTCCAAATATTAATTATAAACATGCTTTAAAAGTCCTTAGGTTGAACATATGGTAGCTATAGTTTCTATGAACCAGTTTGATACTATTTGTAAGATTTTTATCCTTCTTTCCTGCCAAAACTGGTTCAAGTCACCGAGTAATTTTATTTATATTTGTTATATTTGTTATATTTACCCTAAATCCTGCCCTTTGATCTGGTGGTTCAGGAGCCGGACTCTCATCTGGGAATACCAGGTTCAATTCTGCCATCCCCCATGAAGCCAGTTGGGTGACCTTGGGCTAGTCACAGCTGAGCTCTCACAGCCCCACCCACCTCACAGGATATTCTGTTGTGGGGAGAAGAATAGAAAAGCTTTGTCAGCTGCTAAGAGTCCCCTTAAATGGGTGAGAAAAGCAAGCTAGAAAGGCCAACTCTTCTTCTTTACCCACAGGTCACGGCGTACATAACATAAAATATTAAAACATAAATTGAACACAGTATAAATCCATTAAAACAAGCCTAAGAACCACCAGACAGCCAGGCCATATTTGAAGAGACAGCAGGACACTTCTAAAGGCCTAGGTGAAGAATTATGTCTTAACCAGGTGCCAAAAAATTATGATACTGTAATGGTTGTTCATTCAAATCATCAACCAAATAAGAACAAGCAAAATGACTGATTGAAAAGCCTATGAAACATTAGCCAGAATCCACTTCTGGTCATGTTCTAGAGATGTTAGAATTTAGCAGCGCTAACAGAAATTGAGCCATTCCAGTTGGAAAGTAATACTTGGTAATAAATCATAGCTGGATGTCCTTGAAACTTCACTGAATGAATGTTGACAAATTACAGACATGTATCTTTGCAAATGGACCACATAATGTGCAATGTTGGTATGTGGTGTACCTCAGCAGTTTGGAAGCCATCACTTAGAAAGTCCTCCACGTGTCACCACTACTCCTAAAAAGTAGCAGAGCAACAGCTGTGAGGATTTCTTCTCATGCTGAATGAGCCAGTTTGATCTAGTGGTTAGGGAGCCGATCTCTTATCTGGGAATACTGGGTTTGATTCTGCCCTCCCCCACAAAGCCAGCTGGGTGACCTTGGGCTAGTCACAGGTCTCTTCTGAGCAATCACAGTCCTACCTACCTCACAAGGTGTTCTGCTGTGGGAAGAATAGAAAGCTTTGACAACTGTGTTGAGTTCCCTTAAATGGGTGAGAAATATGGGGGTTCTTCCCTCCTCTGGAAGGATCGATCCTTTGAGTGGAGGGAAGAAACCCCGGCAGAGGAGAAGAAATGTCCCATGATATCACCTTCCCACCCCTGGATCAAGCCCCCTGATGCAGGGCATCACCTAGGGAAGGTGCCTGGGTCCCCCCTGCCACCCCCCATCTGCCCACTCCATTATCTGCAGGGTGCTTCCTCCCCCATCTTGGTGATAGCACAAGGCTGGATCGAAAAGTCCTGTGATATCACCAAAAGGAGGAGGAAATGCACCACGGATCATGGAGGGGGCAGAGGAGGGATGGCAGGAGATCATCTAGGCACCCCCCCCCCCAGTGATGCCATGGCAGGAGGGTGGCTTGGTGTGCAATCCAGGGGTGGGAAGGCTCCCCAATTGGCTGCCTGCTAGCAGCCGGCACATCGCCAAACATGTTATGTGGGCGGCCTCTGCGGCCAATCGCACCAGCCAGTGGTCAGGATTCCCACAGCAGTCATGGAAGAAGAGCAAATGCTCTCCCTACTGGACACTTGTGATTAGCCCAGGAGATTGGTTGAGCCAGGTGTGGAGCACGATTTCATGTTCCACACCTCAGCTGCAATTAGGGGACAGCCCTGGCACAGGCGGGGATACTTCTAGGCTGAAGTGGCCTCATTAAGTCCGTATGATCTGTGCCATAGCTGTTCTCTTTACCATAGCTGTCCTCATTGCCTCATTGCCGGAGGCCTAAGTGCATATTCATACGAATTCTGGATGTGGCGAATATTCGTGTACATCCCTACCTTGTGGCTTAATTTGTATATCATCTTGATATTTTATTGCATTATAGTGTTCCTGAAGGGAGTGACTTGAGCTCAGTAGCTGAGCAAATTGCCTGGAAAGTGCATAACAAATCCAACCATGAGTCTCTCCTCCATAAGTAGGCAATGCCAAACCACTTCTACATCTTTGCCAAGAATATTACATAGAGGTCCCCATGGAGATGCTTATGTACTCAACCAGGAGTGAGACTCAATGTGGTGATATCCAACAAAAAACACCATTTCTCTGGTTCTTTGGCCATAATAATAAATTCTGATTCTTCTTTAGCATTATTGTTTTCCATATTCTTTGTTTTTAAATGGTACAGCAGACACACCAAAAACTGAAACAACAGTAATGTAAGCTTCCTTTAGCCTTAACTGGCTTTTTAAATAAATCAGCAA
The DNA here is from genome assembly GCA_023333525.1 of Aspidoscelis tigris stejnegeri. NCBI lineage: Eukaryota > Metazoa > Chordata > Lepidosauria > Squamata > Teiidae > Aspidoscelis > Aspidoscelis tigris. Next base: position 10,141,817 of record JALMGA010000019.1, on the reverse strand, counting down.
TATATTTCCCAGCTGGATTTTGTAAAAACAACCTAATACTTCACAGTCCTGCGTGATGGCAAATAACTAGGAAAACCTTAAAATAAAAGCCCTAAAGCTCCGAACAGTCAGAAGGTAAACAGTTATCTCTCTGATGAAGGTTCAGAATGGGAGGTTAGTTAATACTTAAAACCAATAGCCCCCCCCCCCAATTTTTTAAGGCTGAATATTGCAAAGAGAATGGAGGCGCAAAGCTCAAAAGTTTACCGAAAATCACATTAATCTATCGTTATTATTGAATTAGATTTCATAAGTTATTTGGCATTTAAATCATTTTTTAAATATTAACATAAGAGGCTTTTTTTTTGATTATGCTGTCATAGTTGATTAACCATTCTGTGATAAATAAGTGTAATATATGCTAAGGATTTTTTCTCTATATATAAGATGTCACATTAGTTCATATCAGTGTGACAGTCCTGAAGTCATATGAATATTTAACAGACTAACATAAAGTATAGCTTTAAAAAAACCTGATGAAGTGTCTGTGTTTAACCTCTTCAAGTTAAATCAGGGCTTTAAGGAATTAATGACAATTTTATTTAAAATCAACTTCATTTACAGTCATTTGAAAATGATCTCTCTATTCATGTTTTATCGGTGCCTTGTGTCAATCAACATCTTTATTATTTTAGAGACTTTCAGTACCTTTGGTTTCCCAGGGAGGAGAAGTTATTTACCCTTTCCTATAAAATTCAGGATTCTCATTAAATTTGAACCCTAGGTATGATTCCCACAGTTGATCTCACACATTTCCTTTCATTTAGAGTTCATAATTCTATCACCCAGTCCTTGAAAATGGGAAGCCATGCGCACAAAATGGTCTTATATAACACTTATATAGGGCTTATATTTGGAGCATCCTGAAAAATTACGCTAGGGCTTATTTTCAGGGTAGGTCTTATTTTTGGGGAACCAGGGTAGCAATTTCCTCCTTCTCTACTTCCCTTCTCGGTGTAGTAGAACTCCATATTTACCAAACAGTTGCAGTACTTTAGACAGTCAAACAACAATATTTCAGCTGCTGAAGACTAGTAGTCATAATTAGTAATAATGAAAACAATAACAGAAATAATCATAATAGTGATATTGCCTTCATATCAGGAAATACTTCATGGGTTTTATCTGTGTTTCATTGGTCCATTAGCTGATTGAATCTATGTCCCTTGAACAAATAACACAATCAGAAACTCTCTTTTGATTAACATGTTCTGTAGTAAGATTTGTATGTCCATTTCTTCTCCAAAATGGCAGGTAGGTGCAGTGAACAAGGGCCAATCTCATAATAGGCACATAATTTTAGATAATTTAAATGGACTATTTTATGTTATGCTGTAATTCCAGTCTACCATGACCTTGGAAATGGCAAAGTGGTGAACCTAAATCATAGTTTTATCACTTCGTTAAAACAGAACTCAAGTTGCATCTGAAACTGATATTTTGTAAAGCCAATTAGAGAATGAAAACCTCCTAGCCATGGAGTTTCACCCTGTGTATATTTGTAATAATCTGCTTTATATGTTTTTATAGTGATTTTATTGTGACCTGCCTTAATACTTTTAGAGTACAGGATGTGACAAAAATAAAAATAAACAAATAACTCAGAGTTTATGTGCTGCTTGACTTCAAGGTCACACACATAATTTTATGTATAACATCCTATATAATTAAAACATAAATAAATAAATGTGCAGAAAAATCCAATGGTATTTGTGAGAAGACGTCGGAATGGATCCTATTACAAATAGGGATGTGCACAGATGGCTTTTTAGGAATTTGATTTGTAATGAATCAAAAAGGATATTGTGGAACTGGAAAAGGTGCAGAAAAGGACAATCAGAATGATTAAGGGGAGACGGCATTTAAGAGGGACCTGATTGAAGTATATAAAATTATGCATGGTATAGAAAAGGTGGATAGAGAAAATTTCTTTTCTCTATCACACAGCACTAGAACCAGGGGGCACTCTGTGAAGCTGATGGGTAGGAGAGTCGGATCCAACAAGGGAAATATTTCTTCACCCAAGGTCATTGGTTCACGGAATTTGCTGTTGGAAGAGGTGGTAACAGCTACCAGCCTAGATGGCTTTAAAGTAGGGTTAAACAAATTTATGGATGACAGATGTATTGATGGCTACTAGAATGAATGCCTAGGTACATCTTTCAGGCTTGAGGGGAAAGTAGCACTTGGAGACTAACAGGAGAAGGGATGCTATCTGAAGAAGTAGACGTGTCTACGAAAGCTCATGCCACCAACCCTTCTCCTGTTAGTCTCCAAGTTCTACTCTACCTTGCTGGACTTTTTGAATTAAACTAACACGGCTGTTTCTCTGATATTGACCTCCATGAATGAACTTAACCAATCTTTCAATATACTTTCTCCTTAATCTTGGGTTTTGTGAAACCCATTCCTTTTATCCACACAACTGCACCTCTGTTAGCTGTGTTGGAGATCTAGAGCAGTTTGTGAGAAAATGAGCTCGTTCTGTGTCTATTCTTTGCCTTCCTGAAGAATTCAGCCTAAAAGTCTTCACCAGCAATCCTGGTCCTTTGGGCCTTACAGTTGTTTTAGATACCAAGTCAGCCTCATAAAGTTTGTGATGCAATTTAAGACAGGAGGAAAAGCATAAAAATTGTATTTATTCAAGAAGTGGAGAAAGGAGGCTGGGAGGAAGGGATCAGGCTGGGTATGAGGATCAGTTCATCTGTGAGTTTGGGGGAAACATCAAGGAAAGAGGCACAGAGAGGCTTTCTGGAAGAAGAACCAAAAGCAGAACTAGCTTGAGATCAAGAGAGACATTCTTAATGATGGGGCTTTCTATGGCAAGGTGACCTCTACCACAACGGATGTTTAAACCTGCAGGAATGCTGTACAAAAAAGACAGTAGATGAAGCTAGGTACAAGTTCCAAAAGTAGAAAGCACAGTACGGTCAAAGAGCTAAACAGCTGGGAAGTTACAATGATGCATAATTGTAGTAGCTGAAGACATTCTTGCCTTCCTGAGTGTCAGTTTATGGGGGGGGAAATGAGTTTATATTCAAAATAGCAGTGTCAAAAACCATGAAACATGTGGGGAATGTTGGCAAAATGAAACTTCTTGATAATTACCTCCTCTAAATGTTTTTCCACCCTGGTCACAGCATCCTGCATGCAGCATTATTTTTTCCCCTCATTAATGTACCCTTTAACATTATTTCAAAGTACTTTTATTTATTTCTCATCAGATGCACCCGCTTTCCCCCCCCCCTTGCTGTTGCTACTACACGTGTATTTGTATAGGTGGCCCTACAAATGCATGATTCGTGTGTGCAAAGTAACAGGTCGGTTTGCAGTCTTAGTTGGGACAAAAGCGACTTCATGTTTACTTGAACTGAACAGGCGTGGAGAAATGCCATGACCGTCAGAAAACCAGTCTCTGGCATACAAGTGTGCAGTGCAAGTGTGCAAGAGATCAGTAATTCAGAGCTTCCAAGCTGCACATTGAAAGAAGTGAAAATCAGAGGCTATTTTATATGCTTAGTTGAGAGACAATACTTTTTTGGTGTTATGCACTTCTGTTTTGCTCTTCAGAAGTGTATATCAATGCATTATCGTCATTAACTCCCATCGGAGTCCATGGAGGCAAGGGCAATTGCTTCAGTAAGACTTGGCCTAAAATACAATTTTCAATGACACGCATTTAGGAATAACATTTTGGTTGTACTTACCATACATTTCTGCAAACATCCGACAGAGCAAATAAATTACACACTTCTGCAGGTCCTTGACACATATGAAATGCTTGCCTGCTGCAATTCAGCTAAAGCAATGAAATCAGGTGCCATACGTCGTGGCAACAAACATGAGGGACCAGTGTCTTGCAGCAAGATAGCCACCCTCATATTAAATGTGCATTTAGCTTAAAGTCAAGCAAGTACAAGGGTGTCTGTTAAATATGCCTGCTCCCATTTGCCATAGGAGAGACATTATTAACTTGCAAAGGGAGCTACTTCATTGCACTCACTATAGAAGAACAACATGACAGGCAAGTGAACAGGGGAGGCATTTGTCAAGATGATTTTCTAGCCATGCTTAAGTACAACTATTGTTTTGATAGGAAGAGGGGAAATAGCTACTGACATAGCTACTGACACTGAATCCATTCTGTGCTGGGTAAAGAAATCAGACTTTCCAAGGAAAGAAGGGATATAGATGCGTGCTTCAAATGAAATAAAATTGTTTTACTTCTTTTAGATGGCAGGTATTGCGATGGACAACACTGTTCCATCTCTGACACCTCCAATTAAAAGGAATCCATGCAGCAAGTCTGTGGAAAGTTTGAGCTGTTGACTTGGGAGAGATGCTGCCAATCAGAGAACTTATACAGGGCTAGGTAGACCAATGATCTGACAGTATGAGGCTGCTTCATGTGTTTTGATCACATACTTCGAGAGAAAGAAGACCAGCTGGGGCCTTAGAAATCCTTCCCAATGGATGTCAGTTCATGAATCAGAAGATAAACTTCACAAGTTCTAGCTCTTTACATTATTAATGGCCGGCTGAACTGTGGATTGTGGTGTGCAAAGCAGCATAGATCATGTTTAGGCCCAATTATCTTGTGTAGTTTTCTCTTAGTTCCTTTTCTTCCCTCTGCTGCTTTGGGAAAGAAATGTTTAAAGGGAGGATAACCATGCTGAACTGGAAGGTTTGTTTTTTGTTGCATTCTTCCTGAAAGAGCACAGAGCCTTGGGGAAAAGATTGAGAAGACTTTGTACCAGCAAGGACTGAATTAAAGTCAATTAAATTACATCACACACACACCCAGCCCCCCACCAACTCTGGAAACAGGAATTTCTAGTAAGGTTGTCATGAAATTTTGTGAGCAATTTGCATTAAAAATGTGACAATTCAAAAGACTGCAAAGCTTGTTAAAAGGCCAATTCACTGAAAATTCAGAGAATTGGTCATTTGACAGTTCCTAGAGGGAAATACAAAATTTTCTAATATATTCACAATTTTTGCTTTCATACCCCAAACTACTACTATCCCCTAGCGATTGATACTGAGCTACTTTCTAATTTGAAGCATACTTTTACACAGAATTTCAGGGCTAGAGCAAAATCAAAATTCCTGCTGTCATCCTTTCTTCCCCAACAAGCAAGTAAATGAAGTATCTTTTCTGCCAGCTTGGTCTAGGTGAGCCAGTTTGGTCTAATGGTTAAGGAGCTGGACTCTTATCTCGGAATACTGGGTTTTATTCCGCTCCTGTTCATGAAGCCAGCTGGGTGACCTTGGGCAAGTCACAGCTCTCTTCTGAGCTCTCACAGCCCCACCTACCCCACAGGGTGTTCAGTTGTGGGGAGAAGAATGGGAAGCTTTGTCAGCTGCTTTGAGTCCCCTTAAATGGGCGAGAAGAGCAGGGTAGAAAAGTCAACTCCTCCTGCTTCCTCTGTTTTCTCTGCAAACTTTTTTTGTTGCCTTCATCATAATACAGTAAGGTTTCAACTCTGCTGAGCCTTCCGCTGAGGTTTGTTGCTCTTGACCCTGTCAGCTGTCTGCTCCATTATAATTAGGCTGTCAATACACCTCGCCGGAAATGTGCAGATATCACTAAACAGAGCTTCCTCAGTGGCTAGTTACAGGTATCAGACTTTTCTGTTGGTTTGTTTTAATTAAGCAAATCATAGCTATAAATTGCTGCAAGAATTCAGAAGCAGGATCATCTCCTTTTGTATTGCCTGCTCACTGAGGGCGGGAGACACCAACATCAGCTGTAAAATACGGGTGCTGTTTAGTGATTGAAAGGTGAAAGACAATGTGAATGTGCAAGACTGAAACCTCAGTTCTCCTTTAGAGTCTGATTGTCAGAAAGTAAAGGGAAAGCTCTCAGCCAGCTATCCTGTAACATGAAACTGGCAGGTAGTTCTCTCCCTTGCAGAGGGTGGTGAAAACATCAGCCTGAAATGGAGACAAGACTAGCTTGCAGTTCCCATCTTGAAGACAGAAAAAAATAAAATAAAGCAAGATAAAAAACAGACACACACATAAAACACCACCAAGCGCTATTGCCAGGCACAAAAGACAGAAGGTAGAAGGTAAAAGACAGAAGGTACAAGAACTTTTGGAGATAAAAAAGTGCATCTTCTATGCAACAAACAAACAAACATTGTAAGCTTTTTCACCTTTTTGCTTCACATAGTGATTATATAATCTTGCAGGATTACATCAATGGTCTACGCTGTCATTTTACTTCCACAGTAGCCTAATGAATGCCTATGGCAAAACTGCAAAGTATGTCTGTGTTCATTAGTAGCCTGGTTTTCAGAGATGTGCCATTCCTAGAAGTACACAAGCTTCATAGCTACCTTTATTTACTATGACCTTTTCTGCACTTAACCTGATTCAGTGGCTATGAAATAGACTGGCCTATTGATCTGGATTGTGGGAAGACATAGCCTAACAGCATAAGAGGAGCCCTGCTGGATCAGGCCACAGCCCATCTAGTCCAGCATCCCATTGCAGTGGTCCACCAATTGCCCATGGGCATCTCAAGCAGAGACAAGGGCAAACCTTCTCCTGCTCTTGAATCCCAGCTAATGGTTTTAGAAGCATCCTGCTTGTCTCCCCAGCCTGAAAGATGTACTTAGGCATCCATTCTAGTAGCCATTCATATACCTGCTATCCATAAATTTGTCTAAACCTTCCTTAAGCCATCTAGGCTGGTCACTGTTAGCATCTTTTCTGACAGCAAAGTCCATAAACCGACGACCCTCTGGGTGAAGAAATACTGCATGAAGAAATACTTCTAAACTCATGGGCACTGGTTCAGATCAGCCCATGCCACAGCCATGAAGCTTTCCAGTCACATAATCTTGCTTCTGAGGCTGAGAAAGGCATTCTGTGGGATGCCTTTTTTTTTACAGCATACTAGAGTGCATTGCTGAACATGGGAGGCATGCAATCTGCATGTCTGCCCTGCTCCAGATCAGGGCTGTGCTGTTCCACTGGTAGATCCATTTAATTTAACTTTGTCTAATGGAGACAGAGCAGACCAAGGAGGAGGGGAGTTTCCCTCATAGATTAACATGCAGATCTATGAGGTTTAGAAGTGTACTACAGGGATTCTTAATCTGTGGTAACTACTAGGCTGTTTAGCCTTTCCCCCCTGGCTTTCATTTTCAACCCCTCTCCGTATAGCTCCTTTGCTGGTTAAAGACAAGCCCTGAGAATAAAAGCACTAGAATTTTTCTCCTCCATAGATTTACATATATGCTGGGCTGCTTTGTGTGCAGCTGCCTGCAGGCAATAATGGAGTCCTCAACCACATGTGGAGAAAAAAGAACAGCTGCCCTTCTCTTCCTGCTGAGATTTTTTTTCCCGCCTCTGACCACAGGATGTGACATTACAAGGACCTCTGACCTGCAGAGCCCTGGCCTTCATCCAATCGCCTCTCCAGATGTTGCATTGATGTCATTTCCCCCATGCCCCTTTCTTTGACTGCATAAAAATCCCTGGCACAGATTGAACAACCTCTTTTCCCAGTGACTTCTGCTCCAGCCTCTTCATTTTTCCCTCTCCCATTTTCTGTGTTTATCAGGTCAGCCATTAACACCTGGTTGATCTCCAGGATCCTTACCAGTGGATGCCTGGGTAAAATCTATTGTAACAGCCGGCATATCGGAGCAGCTGCCCAGCTGCTACCCCCTGCTTCCCAAAGCCCTCGATTCGGTTGCGTATCTGGAATGCGACATTAAACTGTATTAAGGGGTCCATGCAGAAAGGCCTTTTGATTTGTTATTTTAATCTTGCACATGTGGCCAGTCTTATCTTCTCTCTGTCTTGGTGATTAACTCCTTTTTACTCTCCTTTCTCGTGCTTTCTACCATCTTCTTCACATTTTGATTATCTCTTGCACCAGATGTAAAGAAACCGTAAAACCACACTGTAAAGTCTTGTGTAAATATAGATTGTGTAAATAGAAACCAGTATTCTTCTTGTTTTTGAGTAGGTATTTTTGCCTGCAAATTGAATGGGAAGTAGTTGTTATGGCTTGGAGGAGAATAACTGCAGCCTCTAAACAACTTGACCTTCAGTTCAAGAGACACTCATTCTTTTGCACAAGACACTTCTTTTTATGTGACAAAAAATGCTCTGTTTTCTAAACCAAGAGAAGTAGCATTCCAGATCTGTTGATACCCCCCTCTTAAGGTAAACATCCACACACTTGTTGAAAGATAGTTAAAAGAATCTGCAGTTTTGAAGTGACCCAAATGGAAATTAACAGCTTACGGTAACTTTTAATAGTCTCTTGGAAGTCCAAATGCTACACTACAGGAACAGATGCTCAGAAAATAGCTGGCTTGAAACCAGGAATATGTGCAAGGTTGTTGTTGTTGTTTTTTCCTAGAGGCTGCTGTTCTCAAAATTTGAAGACCAGAAACTCATGTTCCAATTGTTGAACGTCAGTGACCAGACCAGTTTTAGGATGTGGGAAATGATGAGACAATAGGGAATCCACAACAGTGGACCAAAATACAGAACGTTCTTGTTCAGTGTGGTAGCTAACTAGGTTCCTATCCGTCACTCAGCAGTCCATGTTTACTGAGTATGGATTATTTGGGGGGATGGTCCTCCCTCCTTAGGGGTTTCCCATCTCCCTTAAAGTTGCTGTATTTATGCAAAAATGTGGAGTTCCACCACGTCTTTTAATATTTGTGCATGAATATTTTTAACATTTGAAGTTTGGCCAAATTTGGACATTCGAATTTGAATAGAATGTTGGCACATTTGAAGATTGATATTAGAATTTGAATCAAATGTTTTGATAAATTCATATGAAGCTTCGAATGGGATTTGTATATGGGATCCGTATGTTCTTTGTATCCATTGTATATAGGATCCATATGATATTTGTATGCATTTGCATATAGGATCTGTATGCTATTCATATGCATGCATATGGGATTCGTATGGGATAGAACATTCGTACTGAATACAAATCCTACGACATTCGAAAAGGTTCTGTTCGAATGAATACGAATTTTCTTGCATTTGATTCGATACAAATCAAATACACACAAAAAAAGAACATTTGTGCACATCCCTACTGCTGGTTTCTACACACATAATATAGTTCAATGCGTTATAGTTATCCAGTTCCCTAGCTTGGGTGATTTTTAAAGATGTTTACAAGTCTGTGGCCCTTTTTTCACGAGCCCTCAAGCCCTCACCCACTTCTGGGCTTCTCCCTTCTGCACTCTGTTGTGAAGTAGAGATGTCTTTCTCCCTGCTGGGCTGTGTCAGGCTGAATTCCGAAACATAGAACTTCATACAGTACATGGCATAGAAAGAGCTGCTCTCCCTTTATTGGGGTGATAAGGAAAGACGGGATATACAGTACAATCCCCAGACTTAGAGGGACCCTTATCAGTACATTCCAGGGCAAAGGCTGAGCCCAGCCCCAGTTGTCAAGGGAACGCTTAACTAGGAATGTGGGGAGGCAAAAACCATTTCCACAGGCTGTTCTTTCTGCACCGGACAGAGCATTGCCCAGTTTAGGTAGCCAAAATTGCTGCCTAGACCAGGATACCAGTAGGCTTTTAAAAAAAAGGTCTGTCATCCCTGCAGAGACTTCTGTAACAGAACAAGGAGATGTGTGGGAGGGTGTACATGTCCTTGTTCTGGTTTAGCAAGGGGACCTGTGTCAGCATTGTACCAAATGGTGCTACCAAAATGGATTTACCCCTAGGGTTCCAAGTCCAGGAATTTTGCAGCAGCTTGGGCTGACATGGGACGTCGCTGGGATTCTCCTGGAGCAGTCTGATCCCTGCAAATGTGGAAGTAGCTTGTGTCCATTTTATATATATATTTGTAGGGTGGGCCCTTTAAAAAAAGTCTTATAAAATCAGAGGCGTCATCTACGCAGGATTTTGTAGAATCACTGCAGGAGTAGTCCAAGTATTAGGTCTATGGATTTTATTTTAAAATTTCCCTTCTTCATACTGTTGGATGTTCTTCCTGCCAAAAACTTGCACAGATGAGCAGCACTGAAACCCAAATGACTTCAGGAATAAATACAGTCTAAATCTGTCTCCAGTTGTATATTTTGGTATAGGATCAACAAGTGATATCTGTGATAGACCCACTTTTGTGCTTCATGAGTTATAGGTTATTGTAAATTAACTTGTAACTGGCCAGACAGGCCTAAGTATTTGCATAGTAGAGCCAGCATTGACCTATTATGGTTTAGTATGCGTTTTATGTACAGTCATTTCCCAGTATTTACAGCCACACTCCAGGTCACTTTAATTAAGTTCCTGCACCCATACTAACTTGTCAACACTTCTCCGTTTGCTGGTAGCATTTATTCTAATTGAAAGAAAAATGAATAGTCCTTCAGCATCATCTTGTGTCCCTCATTTTACCTTGACCTTTACTGTTCAGAGATGCCAAACAACACTATATCATTTGATATTAAAATTCTTAAGCAATTTCTGGGTGTTGACCCCTCTGAGTAATTGATTTTCTGTATCCAGGATAAGATATAGAAAGGGTAAGAGAGCGAAGCTATGCACCATGAAATGGCTCTTGCTATTGTTGTTTTTTAAGAAAACAGTTTTCTTTATTGTTTTAAATGTTTCAACAGAAGAATTCGGTGAAGCCCGGAAACTATCCCACTGAAATTCACCAAATTGTGCTGATATTTTGGATATACCACTTCTTCATTTTGGTCTCTTTGTCACACACATCAGAATTCCAAGAAGCAATTCATTAATTATAGTAATTGTTTTATCTGAACTAGAAAGCTATGGTTAATAGCCTTCTAACACTTCTGGATGATGAACCAGCTTCTAACCATAATTTAATTTGCAAATTTCATTCATGATTGGGAAAATGTAGTTAAGATTAGAAAATAAGGAGCAGATAATGACAGATTCATCCATCCTTGATCCACACAAGCAATTAACCTCTCAATGGTACAGTTGTCAGGTGATAATCGTGTTTATGACCATGTGAAAGAGCTCCAGGAGAAGTTATATGATGAATGAAAAAATATTGAGGGCCCATTGGAGGGTAAAAAGAACAACAACCTGCTCTCCCCTCCAAAACAATTCTGGCTCAGAGGATTGAGCTGTGGCCCTCCTGATATTGCAGGATTCTTAGGGTGTCCCTCCCACATGGCCATGCACCGTGGAGACAAGCAGTGACTGACAGCTGAGTGCCTGATCCTTCTGGATATCAGTGCTCCAGCATCCACATAGCAAACACATGATGTGTTCCTCACTATCTGTGCTTCCCATGTGAGTGCAGATGCGTTAGGCCTCACTGGGATCCATCCCTATTTCAGACGGATCTTCCCAGGGGTGGATTTCAGAAATCCGGATTTCAAGCGGTAAGTGCAGAAACACTCTTACTCTCAACATTTACAGTCTACATGGACAACAGCCAGAGTTAACAGAAGCTGCAGTTTAACAGCATCTGGAGAGCAGTGAGTTAGTTAATCACATTCTGCCTCCTGAAAGAACCTGGGAGAGTCAAGAATAGAAAAAGATGTCATTAAAAAAAATGTCAGAAACTAATCAGAGATAGTAAAAAATAAAACGACCCAGAAATAGTAAGACCGTGATCAGCAAGTGGATGTGCACAAATTAATTGGAATTAAGGAGTAAATTGAAAGTGATTTTCATCATAGTAGAGGGGAAGAGCTGAAGATTCAATAAAGACTAAAAGTAAGAAATGTTCTAATAAGATAACAGATTATTGGAGTATCAAATATACGCATTCATATGAAATTTGTGTACGTACTTTTGATCTGAGCTTAAGAATATAAACCTGGGAAGTTGAGGCTCAAGGAAGAGTGAGCGTGATTAGACTTGTGCAAATTGGCAGCAAATTTAAATTAAATAAATGTGCTTTAAAACTAAGTTCTGAGGGAGAAGGAATAGCTATTTAAGGAAATGCAAACTGTGAACACTGCAAAATGACAAAGGGATAAAGTTGTCCCTTTGCACCAGGAAATTACAGAAGAGGATAGACGAGGCAAAATCAGTTGGTTGTAGTGCATGAAAAATCTGAGCAAAGTGTTTTTTTTTTAAAGAAGATGGGTAACTGCTAAATTAACAAATTCAAATTGACAGTTGAAAAGACCTTCTCTATCAGAACAGAGTGGCAATGCATCAAAATGGGATGAGATTGAGAATTCCAAGCTTGCTGGGCCTTAGCTGGTAAAGACAAAAGCAGAATAGAATGAAAAGCCCAAGGAGAATGGCAAGCGAATGCTAATGCTTAGATACAATCCAGTGTCCTGGTCTGATTCACTGCCTTCCTAAAAACCTGCAACAGAGAGATGGATAACTCTATGTGAATGGCTTATTGTTAAAGCGTAGTCAAAGCTATCCTGGACAACTGGTGCTAGGAAAAGGAGATTTATCACCCTAATGATCTGCTACACTTACCTGGGAGTGCTGTTGGAAAGTCTTTTTCACATGATCCTTTTTTAATTTTTGCATGTAATGCAGTATGTCGACTGTGGTAAGAGTGTTTTTCAATAACACTGCTGGGTGGGAGAAGGTGACTAAATGTGGTCAAATCACACCATGTGCAATGATGTTGCAGCTTTCAAGATTGCAACTAGAGAACAGGGATGTGCATGAATTTTTGAAATATTCGTTATTTGTACGAATTTGGATTAATTTGGACATTTGTATATGAATCAGATGCCCAGACATTCGTACTTTACTCTTTGTATGAATACTAATATTTTGAGTTATTCATACAAATAATTCAGACATTCGTACATGTATGGATACATATGCGTCACATACTTATCTGTGAGCATCTTGTGTGTATCTGTACACATCCGTACGGATACATACAGGATGAAAATGTGATGTGTATGGATGTGTATGAGATAAGTATCATTGGATATATATCAAATATTTGAACGAATAGAAATTAGTGTATTCGTATCGATTTGAATGAACAGACATTCATTTTTCTTTATTGGTACGAATTTGGATTTTTTAATATTCTATTCGTTATGAATCAAATGTCAAAAATTGTGTTCATGCGCACCCCTACTAGAGAATTATTAATGCCCATCTGGATGGCTAATCCAATATAACACTATTTTTTACCGTTCAGGAAGAGGAGACACCATGCTTATAGTTCTGCTATCTCTCCCATGTAGATAGTATCAACATGTGCTTCTGTTTTCAGAAGTCTCACCACATTTTCTCAGATTTCCACCTGATCCCCAAGGGTCACAAAGGTTGGTAAGTCAAGGGTTGTATGTTGAGCATGAAACGCCATCTGTCTCTTAAATGAAGTTAGCTCAGCTCAGCCCAAAGCAGTGCTATAATTTCTTAGCGGAAATATAAACTAAATAGTTGCAGATATTGATATAGAAACATGAACCAAACCAAATAAATATGGGTCAGAAGTTAAACTCAGTAATTAGGTACTGGGAAATTGTTTCATGTGCCATTACTATCCGATATAACTTTCTCTTTCCAAGGTCTATTCTTATTGTTCTAGGGAGATATTTGGATTGTTTTCCTTTCTGTTGTTGAGACTGGGCTGCAGTCCTGGTCATCCATTTTTAAATTTATTTTCATTAATATGTTTCCATACATAATTATATACCATTACAATATTTAAATATTTTTCCATGTGACTTCCTCCGTTCTTCAGACTCTTCTTCTTTTAATCTTTTACCCTTTGCTCCCTTCATATACTTGTTACTTTTTCTCCTAAAGGCCAAAGCCTTCCGTGAAGAAATTGTATAAAATTTCCCCAGTCTTCTATAAACTTATTCACTGTTTTGTCTTTTAGTAAGTTCGTCAATTTATCCATTTCTGCCATCTCCATCAATCTGATTATCCATTCCTCTTCTGTAGGTAATTCTTCTTGCTTCCATTTTTGTGCATATAACAGTCTGGCAGCTGTTACCATATACAGTATCAAGATCTTTACCCCACTTAAACTTCCATCAACAATGCCCAGTAGAAATAATTCTGGTTTAAACTCAAAGTTAGTATTCAAAATTTGACTCATCCAGTGCCATATTATATTCCAGTGTTTTTTTCCTTTCTCACATGTCCACCACATATGATAAAAAGTACCATCTACCTTTTTACATTTCCAGCATTTTGTTGACATATTTTGATACATTTTTCCGAGCTTATGTGGCGTTAAGTACCATCTATACATCATCTTATAAATATTCTCTTTCAATGTCACACAAGCAGTAACTGGGCTGCAGTCCTAAAAAGCATTTGTGTTAGTGAGTTTAAGGTAAATCTACTGGGTGTATATGCTGGGTTTCTTTCTCTCTCTCTCTCTCTCTCTCTCTCTCTCTCTCTCTCTTTCTTTCAAGAAGAGAATTGTAGCTTTGATAGTTTGAAGCAAATGCAGGCAGCTAGCAATACTAGATCACTCTGTTCAAAAGGATACATTTTCATGAGTGTCTTGGGCTTTGCTGTTGGGAGTTATTATCTGGCACTTCAGAATAACATTCAGAATGCTTGTTCTCTCATGACAAAGATCTGAACAGCGGTATTTATGAGTTATGTTTCAAGTTTTTAAACGGTGTAAAGTTATATAGCGTTCAGTATTTACAGGAACTAACTCTGAGTTGGGCTACATAGACCTATTTTAAGATAATGTATTTTTTTTATATAGCCAAGCTCCATATGTTCAAGAAACACATGCTCCTGAAAGCTTTGGAGAGCCATTTTCCTTGCCAAATATATAGCATATTGAGTGCTCTCTTTAAATTGTAGCCAACTACCCATAAAAAACTGACAGAGCTGTCTGTGGCATTTTGTATATAGGTTCCTTGGTTTGCAGTCTCTCTGTCTCCCATTATGTAGATCATGATCAGAGGACCTTATTATTGTGGAAGGTCCTATGGGCTGTCACCTGCACTATGTTATGAAGATTCAGGAAGGCATAGAGAGGCAAGAATGTGGTATTCCTTACTCTCAGAGGACTTCAACAGAGGGCCTTGGTACAGCTGCCAGGTAACCAACTAAAATGGCTTGCTGCTGAAAATAATGCAAACCTATCTTTCTGGCTGTAGAGCACACTGTGATTTGGATTCTAGGATGTACACGAACATTTGAAATTCAATTGAATTCATTTGCATTTGGACATTTGAATTTGAATCAGTTGCCTATAAATTCGAATTTAAACATTCAAATGAATTTTGGATTTTTGAATCGATTCATTCGAATGATTCGGATATTCGTATGTGTATGGGTATGTACACAATGCATAATAACATGTACACATCTTTCCTGCATCTGTATGCATCTGCACACATTTGGGATAAATGTGGGATGCATACAGATGTGTATGGATGCGTGCGGGGTGTAATGATACATACAGGCAGGGAATATTTTTACAAACAGATGCAAGAGCTGCATCTGTTTTAAAGGGCTCTCGCGTCTGTTTTTTTAAATCTTCCCTGCTCTTTACAGCACCTATACCCACCTGACAGTTGCCCACCTAGGTGCCCTATACCCACCTGACAGCTGGACTATCAGGTGGGTATACGGCACCCAGCTGGGCAACTGTCAGGTGAATATAGGGGCTGTAAAGAGCAGGGAAGATTTCTAAAAACAGATGCGAGAGTCGTGTCTGCTTTAAATGGTTGTTTTAGAAATCTTCCCTGTTCTTTACAGCCCCTATAGCCACCTGACAGTTGCCCAGCTGATTGCAGGGCAGCTGTCCGGTGGTTGTTTGGGCCAAATCAAGCCCTTACCCGGTGATAAAGCACTCAGGCGGGGGGGGGGGGTGGAGAGAAAACCATGGCATCCCGATGCAGGGATTTGCTGCAGTTTTCATGGAGACTCCTTAATGCAAAGTAGATTTGCATTAAGATTCCCCCGAATCCACTGCGGGGCATTGGCAGTCCCATGGGGACGAGCCCATAGTTTTACTTGCAGTGATCTGTTCTACCCATACTGATAGTTTTATCCACTTTGTGCATGCATGTGCACACACACTCGCCGTTTTTCTCATACACAGGCTTCACAGTGCCTTGATGATTTCCATTATCTTAATTGTGACATCTGTAAACATACAGATCAGCTGCGGTAGAATCCCACAGTTTAAAGCAAAATTGATTTCCGTGGCATCGAAATGCACCTAAGCACTAAACTTTAGTGGAGGGAGTAATGATTTTGGATGCGAAAGCTGATGTTCACATTTTTATAGTCATTGTGCAGATGTGGATATAGCCAGTCTAGTTACCTTGGAAATGAAACCATGGCAAAGCAGAATGAACGCTCCAGACATTCTAATTGAATTTTATTAGGCACTCTAATTGCAATTGCAATTCCAGTTCTAGTGAAACTCTTCTGCCCAGTGGTTCATAATAAATTGTACATTTGCAAAATTATGTCTGTATACACAGAGGGCTTGTTCCTACAACTTCCTAGTATGCTAGCTCCACACAAACATCCTACAAAGACACTGGTGTTGTTTTCTTGGGATATTGCCTTAATAGAGGGGATGTTTGCACAGAAGATGTGCGAATTCACTTTTAGTGACACCCTGAAAGACACCATGCCTGCCCAAGACATGCAACACTTGCATGAGGTGCCCAGGAGTAAAGGAGGCAATATCTCCCTCTTTGGAGGAGTTTCTCATGTGCTGCATTTTCTCATGTGCATTCTCATGCACTTTCATGCAGCAAATGGGGATGGAAAATCATCCATGAATACTACCAGCAAGGTTCTTCTGCTGAGATACTGGATCTCCAACGCATATTCTGTAGGGTGGCTGATGAAGATGTTGAAATAGCCAAACTCTGGAACTGTGAAGCAGTTTTGGTGGAAGAGAATAGCCAGGCAATAGCATGAGTGTCATGATGGAGAGTTTGTAGTGTGTGTGTGTCACACACAGTGGCCCACCAAATGCTCATGGGGATCTCAAGCAGAGACAAGGACAAACCTTTTCCTGCTCTTGAATCCCAGCAAATGGCCTTAGACGTGTCCTGCTTCCCCACCCCAGCCTGAAAGATGCACCTAGGCATTCATTCTAGTAGCCATTGATACATCTGTCATCCATAAATTTGTCTAACCCTTCCTTAATCTAGGCTGGTAGCTGTCACCACCTCTTCCAGCAGCACATTCCATAAACCGATGACCCTCTGGGTGAAGAAATACTTCCCCTTGTCAGATCCGACTCTCCTACCCATCAGCTTCATAGATGCCCCCTGGTTCTAGTGTTGTGCGATAGAGAACAGAAAGGCAGCAGGTGCATTTCTGGCACATAGATATACCGGACAGTTTTCTCTTGTCTTTTCTGCTGATTCACGTTAACAGATTTGCTTATAGTTTCCCCTTCAGTGTCATTCTCTCTGCCCCAGATAACAGAGAAATCCCAGACATTCAGGAGTCATAGTAGGGAATGAGATGAGATATTGCTATATATCCCTCAATGTACTGCAGCGATGGAGGGCAAATCAAGTCTCCTCTAGACATTGGTGATCTGTCAGAGCTATCTGTAATGTCATCACAAATCACTGGCAAGTGAGGGACTACCAGAGGCCTATGCAGCAAAAAGGTTTGATGATGCTATTGCCTCTCAAAGCAATTGATGCCTACCTAAAATGGAGCAACTCTTCTTGAGTCACAAACAGGCCCACCCTCGTATCACTGCTGTTCACCATCATTACCATAGAAGTTTCTGCTACTTTTTGATACAGATGGAAGTGTTCATTAAAATGCCCCATTCACTGAATCCTAATGCACAATTACTTTAAAATAAATCTAATTATTGGCCTCTTGAAAACATATGTAGACTTGCAGCTGTGGAAATAAATTATTTCTAACCTGCTGCCAAGGTTTTGTTTATGTATAGCTTTAAAGAGACAAACTTCTCTCCAAGTATTGAAAAAAATGAACAATTAGGGTAGAATCTGCCACCAAAATCTGTAATTTCAGGCAGCTTTTCTGTGGATATGGAAGGCAAGATTGCTCACCGTAAATGAATAGCAGCTGTTTAAACATGTGTTAAGCTAAAAGCAGTGTTAAAATGCTTTGAAGTAAACAGCCTTTCTCTGCTACGAATGTAGGAGAAAGTGGTTTCATGTATCTGGAGATGGTTTCATTTCCCAACACAGCCCTAAATTAAGAGTAAAGCATATTTTTTTCCATGAGATTACTCTTAGACCATAATTGTCTCCCAAGGGATAGCCTGATTTCATCAGTATTGTTTCAGGAGAAGGACTTAAAAATAAGGTCTCACTTCTGGTTTGACAAGGTTTGACTTGGCAAAATGCCCTCTGTGGGTACCTTCCTGTATCAGCGCCCCTCCTGGCTTTGAGCTTGAAGCTGTAAGCCATCCATTCTTATTCCTGTTAATATTATTGACTAGCAGTGTGCAACATAGTGGCCCTAACCACCCAAAAGAAACGAATGTATATGCTTGTTTTTAAGAAAATTCAGGAAAAGGGAAGCTAATGATGAAAGCAAATTTCTGCCAGTACTGGATAGCTTAATGACCCTACAGACAGGTGCAAACAGGTGTAAGCCAGTTTAGACTTGTGGTTAGAGTGCCAGACTCATATCTTGTAGTCACCAGGTTTGGTTCTGCACTCCTCCCTGAAGCCAGGTGTGTGAGCTTGGGCTAGTCACAGCTCTCTTTTTGAGCTCTTAGAACCTCACCCAATGACACAGGGTGTTTGTTGTAGGGAGAAGAACAGAAAGCTTAGTCACATTGAGTCCCCTTAAATGGATGAGAAAAGTGTGGTAGAAAAGCTTCCTCCTCCTCCTCCTCTACTGAGGCAAAAATCTGAATGTTACCATGATGGGTTTTACCTTCCCTGCATTTCCTAAAAACAAAAACAGCAAAAGTCATACTAAGCATTAATATATATATATATATATAGGGTGGTGGTAAAGATAAACCTTTGCACACCCTTGTTACTAACTGCTGATATACCTAATAAAAAGTGACTTTGCCAAATTATTGCACAATACTCACCACGTTGTGATGGTGGCTTGTGGATCAGAACCACAGGACAGTGAAGGGAAGGCAGTAGCACTGTTTCAAGTCATGCAGCCATGTTGGATTTGGTCCACTGCTCATCAGTTTTGGTTCAAACAATGTCAGTGTGAGATACAACATGAAGATTGTATAGCAGAGATTTGAGATGAACCAAAATAAAACAGAATAGGGACTGGGCTAGAATATAGGGTTGATGGTGTCTGGAGGCTGGAAGTAAATCTGGGGTGTATTACCAAGGACCTCTGGGCAGGAAGGACATGAGTGCTTCTGAGAGATCACACTGCTAGCTGAGAGAGGATTGAGCACCTAGAAGAAGAGGAATTGGCTTTTCTTCCCCACTTTTCTCACCTATATAAGGGGACTCAAAGGGTGTTTTTCCACTGTCACTAGAAGTACCCATTAAGTACCCATAACATTTTTGCACCCATTAATGAGTACTTAATGGGTACCTCTAGTGACAGTGGAAAAACACCCAAAGTGGCTGACAAAGCTTTCTGTTCTTCTCCCCACAACAGAACACCCTGTGAGGTAGGTGGGGCTGTGAGAGCTCAGAAGAGAGCTGTGACTAGCCCAAGGTCACCCAGCTGGCTTCATGGAGTAGTGCAGAATCAAACCTGACATTCCCAGATGCTGGCTCCTTAACCATTAGACCAAATTGGTTTGCCCATGCCATAAGATTTCCAGAGTGGCTTTCTTAGCTATGACACCATCTTCAGAAGTCAAGGAGATGGAGATATGTGATAGGGGCTTTTCAGTGATAGCACCCAGGCTATGAGGTTACTGTCCCCTCTGAGATCCATCAGGCAACTTCGCTGTAAACATTTACATGCAGACCTCTTTCCTCAAAAACCTTTACTTAAATGGAGAAGGCAATCCTTTCTGTCATTGTGAATTAAATTATTATTTTTATTTCAGTCTAATTTAGCCAGGTTTTTTTTTTAAACACAATTTACTGTGCTTTTTTAAAAAATTTGCTGTAACCCGCCCTAAGACATTTTGGTATCTGGTGGAATATAAATGTAAACAAATAAATAAATTAGGAACAGAAACATAACAGAATGTAGTTCCTGGAAAATCTGTTCTACAGCGAGCTGTCAGAAGAACGACTGATTCTGCAGATCCTGGTCATCCCATGATGGGCCAGCTGTGTAGCTCTTGTTCCAGCTGTGATTCAAAAGCATAGTGATATCAGCATAATTAAGGGTAAAAGAAGCACTTTTTCCCCTCTATGATTGAATGGGGGCATTAATTTTTTCTTCTTCCCTTTCTATTACGTGACTTTTTTTTCTGCCAGTGGAATCAAAATGAGCTGTTTACATACAAGGCATAAAAGAATCCCAAGATGGGATTCATTATATATGTCGATCACGTTGCTGTGACTTTGGCCTGTTTAACTGTTGGCAGTGGGTGACCTTTCTATTTAAACTGACTGCTGCTGTACAGTAAAGTGATTAAATTTGCAAGTCCCTTGAGAAGATGCCTGCAGATGTCAAGCAACTTTATGGGTTGTGCACACCAGCTGAGCTACAGTGGGAACTGCAAAGTTGCACAAAGCAGACAGAACTGTGATAACTGTTTGACAGTGGCAATCTGAATTTCTTGCAGCCGGTTTGCCCTAGAATGGCTGCTGTGTTGAAACTATAGTGCCTTAAACCACTCATTAAAACCTAAAGGAAATGCTCAAAAGTATTCCTGCATGAGCAGACAGTGCAGAGGGCTTAGTGGTATAAAAGGCAAGCCCTGGACTTTGCTTTGACCTTCACTGCGCCTTTGACCATGCTGCCTTCTTTTGGCAGTTCCGATCTTAATTTTCTTGTTCCAAGATCAGATATTGCATCCATGCCATAAGTATAGTCAGTATTGGAATATAACCAGCGCTTGGCAGGGATGGAAATCTTTCCTGGAAAGCTCTTGAGTTCTTGTTTTGTTCTAAGTTTGTTTGAAAGCATAACTTATTTCTGTGCTTCTGTTCTGCCTGTTGAGAATTTGATAGGCAACATTTATTTTCTTGCAATTGGTTTGTAAACTTAGGGCTTTTTTTGCACTTTGGTAGGTGGGAAACTCTAGATATGCACAGGGCAGATGTGTTGTGTGGAGCTGCTTCCATCCCATTCCGTCTTCCGTCCCCTGGCTGTATAGCTGTTGAGCACCAAAAAGTGGGGCTTTCCTGGGGCAAAATCACACTTCCCTTCCTGTCCACTGGATGACAAAGGAGCACAATCACCCGGTGTTCACTAGCATTTGCACTTGTGAGGGGTAGTCACTTACAGCCCAAGCCCCGCGTGATTGGTCACTCACCTCTGACCAATCCCAGGGCCTATCCTCTTCAATTTTGTTTGGAGCACTGTCTGCAGCTGCATGTGGGTCAACACCATTGCTGTGACAACACTGATGCTCTGCACACGCAGTGGCGTCTATGGTCATTGCACGGCATCTCAGGCGATTCTGGAGCACTGGGAAAGGTATGGATGCTCACCGCTGGATGTGCCAGGTAAGAAACTGGTTAAGATTGATAATGGCGCATAATTAGGGAACTTCTGGGAAGGCAAGGGGCACCTGGAGGCTATAACAGCCTCCTCTAAGTGCGGATCCTCATTCCCAGAAGTTGCCTCATTATGCACTATGGGTTGTAGTGTGAATAGGCCCCTGGCCACTGACTACCATAGGCCAGCATGCATCCATTCACACCTCTTCTGGCAATGGATGTGTGGGACTGGACAGTGCCGCTGCAGTTGTGGACCATGTTACCCAGTCCCTATGGCAATGGCTGACATGCATTTCCATTACCGCCACTGCTGCAGCAACGTGATTCTGCTTGTATACTGGCAACTGCACTTGTCCAACACGTAGAGAACTCTCAGGCAAGTTTGGGATGGATCCGCCATCCCAAAATGGAGATGCCCAATCCATCCTGGAGGTTCATTGGCTTTTTTGCTTCGCAAGAATGCAAAAAAAGATCCTTGGTTGCACTTCCTAAAGTTTGGGAAATAACTTTAGCTTTATAGTTTTCTGTGTTTTTTCACTCCTCCCTACCTCTTCAGTGACCTTTTTGATGACTTTTTGCAGCGGCACTTTGCATTGTTGACTTTTGCTTCATTATTCTGTGATTTTCTTAATCTTATTTAGTATTGATTTTTATCAACAATACAAAGGTGATATAAAATTGCAACATATTCAGCAATAACCAAATATATAACATAATAACAACAACTAACTTTCAATAATACAATAACAGAGCCACAGGAAGGTCTAGCTAACTTATTACATTCTCCACTTAGCCTCTTAAAAGCGTGCTAAAGCTCTGAACTTGGAAATAACAATAATAGTTTGGACTTCACAGGCACAATGGAATAAGATGGGGTTGGTTTAAAGGAACAGTCTTTTTGTGGTAAAATAACGAAAGGTGTCGCGATCCAGCTTCATGACCGATATCAAGGGATCTGGGAAGCGGGGGGGGGGGTAGCAGCTGAGAAGCTGCTCCGATATTCCAGGTGTTGCGATAGATAATATCCCAGGCTCCCAACCAGCACAGGTCCCGGAGATCAACCAGGTGTTAATGGCTGGCCCAAATTAGACTAGAAAATGGGGAAGGGGAATCAAGAGGCTGGAGTCAGAGTCAGCTGGAAAAGAGATCTGTTTATTCCAGTGTACCAGTTCTAATTTTAAGTAAAATAATCTGTCAATGGCCAAATTTTTATTTATGAATCATGGATGCTATTTATAAATAGCTCTCAATTTAATAAAAAATAACTTCATTTCTCCTTTCTGCTAAAAGCATTCTGAAAAGGTTTCGGTGTTTCTGAATAAAGATTGACAGTTGCTATTCTAGTCATTCTGCTTAACATTTCTAATGAATGCCATCACACTCAATGCCATTTGGTGAACCATTACACTGATTTAAACCGAACAGTGTTTCTCTGAAATTAAGTGCAAATACTTGAGAGCACACGGCTTTGCTGTGATGAATAAATATTTACAAAAATTAAAACTTTTGGCAGCTTAGCAGACTTTTTTTTTTAAAAAAAAATGCACTTGCATTATTAGAAAGGCAACACATATAAATTATGCCAGAAGTTTATTAAACCCGCTCAAGGATATTGAAAACAATTAAAAACAACATAATGTAGCTATATTTGATGATCCCTATTAATAACTCTTTTCAAATCTTCACAGGAAAACTTGTCCGGTTTACATAATTTTTTGGTAGAAGAATCTATCATTTGAATCTTTCTAATGGAATGTAAAAGCAAGATACAGTAGTATACACACACGCACAGGATGTGCATGTAGACATCTTCCTGGCATCCATACACATCCATATGCATCCCGTAGTTATCCCGTATACAACCTGTTTTCGTCCCGTAGAAATGCATACAGATGTAGGAAAGATGTGGATCTTCAAGTATGCATTGTGTATGAACTCGTACACATACGGATGTCTGGATAATTTGAACAAACAGATCCAAGATTCAGAATTCAATTTGAATGTTTACATTCAAATTTTGGGACATGCTTTTCAAGTTCGAATGTCAAAATTCAGCACATTCAATTGAATTTCGATTGCCTATGAATATTCGTGTGCATCCTTAACACACACACACACACACACATTTTTATTTATGAATTATTTGGAGCAGTAGAATAATTTTAGACCAGAGCCAAGTAATACAAAAGTGTGGAATGTGTGGCAAGATCGAAGAGTCCCCACATGTGTGAAGTATCGTTCTGGATGGCTCCATGCAGAATACTATTGGTATTGGAATACTCTTTGCAATAGCCACATATGACCGAGAGAGGGTGCAGCAAAGTTCCATAAATAGCTGTGCACACACCCTGATCTCTGGTCATCCAAAAGAGCAAACATCATCTGATTATTGTAGTTCTGAGGGAAAGAAACAGAAAAGATTTGGGCTGGGAAACTATTTTGCATTGAGCCATCCAGAACAATACTCCCCGTATGTGAAAACAACTTTTTGTTCCTGAATACTATGAAATGTAGCAAAAGCTCCCAATATGGATGGGTACTTACAGTACATAAAACTCTTTACCATGTGTTGATACCATCGTTTATCACTTTTCTGCCATAAGATGCTTCTTCCCTTTGGATGCATCCAGCTGGTAGTACTTGCATGTTACTGTATGTATTGCATGTATTGAATATGTATAAGAAGAGGTGTTGGGTTTTCCACCCCATTTTCTGACCCATTTCAGGGAACTGAAAGCAGCTGACAAAGCTTTCTATTCTCCCTACACTAGACACCTTGTGAGTTAGATGGGCCTGTGAGAGCTTGGAGGAGAGCTGTGACTAGCCAAAGGTCACCCAGCTGCCTTCATGGAGGTGGGCGGGATCAAACCCGGTATTCCCAGATAAGAGCCTGGCTCCTTACCCACTAGACCAACAGTAGTTGTACATGGGGCATGATGTTGAAATGTAGTTAATTTGGGAACTACAGAGGAGAAGTATGGAAATGTTTAACAGAAGATGTACTTCAAGGATGCCAGGTGGACAGCATCATGGCTCCGGGGTTAAAGATGACACCAAGCTGCTTTGACAGATTTGGGGAGTGAATGGGTGTTTTTCCACTGTCACTAGAAGTACCCATTAAGTACCCATTAATGGGTACAAAAATGCCATTACATACCCATTAATGGGTACTTAATGGGTACTTTTAGTGACAGTGGAAAAAAACCCATTGTTGGTGATTATTTGTACCTGGTACTGAGGGGAAACTATTTTTTGCAATTATAAGCCAGACTTCATCATGTCCATCTGAATAAAGAATATCTATCCAGTCCAAAGTATTTCTTTATTTCTGCTCTGGAACATGTAGGGTATCACAACTGTGAGAGCAAAATGAGAGAGGGAAAATTAAATAAAATAATTAAAAAGGCATCTACATAAAAAGTGCAAATTTCCATAACCTCCAAAGAAAATTCTATTTAACACTGGTGATCTCACTTGGATGAAACTGCTTATTTACCATACTTCTTCCAGCTACTGGGCTTCTTTCTTTCTTCCTTCCTTCCTTCCTTTCATTTTGTTACACAAGTGATTCCCCGCAGTCTAGGATCATGCATTTTAAACAAAAGGTATCAGAATGCTATGTAGCTCATCAAATTCACCTTTGGGAGAATGTCACAGAAAGCCACACAAATAAACAAGTGTACCCTTCCGCAAAGGCTGTTAAAAATTGCCAGAAGAGTGAGGGATTGCAGACATTGCCAACAATGTTCATGAAGAACCAGGAGGCAATTTCAGCTCCAGGGAAATACCTAGATATGTGGATAAAATCCATTCTATTCTGTCTCAGTAGAGATTTGTTCACTCAACAAAAAATACGATAGTACTCTGATATTCCCCAGTCACTGTGCCTGACACAAGCAAACTTAGGCCTGACTGATAATATAGCGATGGAAAGAGAGGTCTTGATATGCGTTTGTGAAAATGTCATTTAAATGTGGAGTTATGTGACTGCCTTTCAACCTTACAAGCTGCATCATTAGTCATGTTGAAAGCTGTAGAGTTAGGAAATTTTGGACAATCTGTTGTCACACAGCTGCATATTTTAAGAGTGGGAGAGTTGAATTGAATGACATGTTATTCACTTATCAGGACACAGCCTGCAAATCTGGAACATTCCGCAAAATCTAAAACTTATTTTTATATAGTATGTGTTTGCTTAGAAGACCAAGATCCTTCTATATGTACCTGATTACTAGTTAAATCCAGCAAGTTTCTTCATAGCACTTGGAGACTAACAGGAGAATGCTTGGTGGCATGAGCTTTCATAGACACGTCTACTTCTTCAGATGCTAGGGGACCCAATTACTAGTTAGCCATTCTATTAAACTTCAAAATGAACTGTAGTTAAGTAAAAATCTGTGACCATGTTTTTGCAAACCTGTAACTATGAATACAAAATCAGTTCCACAACACAATCAATATTCTACCAGTCTGGCAGTTGAAGGTAAGTATGCGAGTGGATATACTACTTTTTACCACCTTATCAAAGGTCAGTCCAATGTCTCATTTAGCCGACGTGATATTTTGCTGTAAGGTGACTTTTAATAAACACAAAATGGAAGAAAAATTGTTTGGACAGTTCATCTCGAGTAATTTTGCTTATTTAAAAAAACAAAATTCAAATTTGAATCGAATGTTGGCACATTCGAAAACTGACATTTACATTTGAATTTAATGTTTTGATACATTCATATGAAGCTTTGTATGGGATTTGTATGCTATTTGTATGCATTTGTAAATAGGATCTGTATGCTACTTGCATGCGTTTATATTGGATCCATATGCTATTTCTACACATTCATAAATATGATCTATATGCTATCCATATGCATTCATATGGGATTGAACATTTGTATCGAATATGAATCCAACCATATTGGAATGGGAACTATTCAAACAAATGCAAATTTTCTTGCAGTCAATTCGATATAAATCAAATAAAAAAAATTGTGCACACCCCTACATCAGATATCTATTGCAGGCCATGCAACCTTTGGCATATGTCATACCATCAAATAGGAACTCCCACTGCCTGTCTTATTTGGGCTGTTCATGGAGACACAGCCCAACAAGTTGCTGAACAGGAATTCCCAGCAGTCCCAGTCAGTATGGTGAACAGTGAGGAATATTGAGCAGTGTAGTTTTCTTAAGTTCAGAGGGTCACAATTTGGAAAATAGCTTAACTTGGAGAAGACCTCTAAGCTGAAGCATGCAGGCAAGTTCAGGCAGCAACAGCTGGTTCTTCATGGAATTTAATTCAAAACTGGTTAAGACTTTAAATGCAAAACAAGCAATGTTAAATCCCTGTCAAGTGGGAATGGGGAAGGATCAGAAACTGATGGAGCACTTTTTAAGCAACACTTTTATTTAAGGGATGTGCATATGTGTATCTGTTTTGATCCTAACTTTTGGTTTATTAAATTACTTCCTAATTGACTTGTATATCACCTTTCTACCACATGAAGTATCTCCAATAACCACGACCAAAGGTTAAATTGCACAACACTGGAAAAGTCCATCAAACCTCACTACAAGTCAAAGGCTTACTCGAACATGGAGCTTATTAATAAATTAATAACAGCAGAAAAAATTAAGCTACAGGCTATGGAATGTCAAGCAGAATTTGTGAAAAAATGGTCGCCTTTGCCTAGGCTGCACAGCTTTGCCCCTGGCTTCCTTTTCTTCAGACTTCCATTTTACAAGCCTCAGAGTAAAAGGAGCCAGAGATTTTCCTTTCCATAGGTGGTACATGATTGGTGTCACCAGGGTGCTGAATTCTTTCCACTTGTGCAGCTGCCCTTAGGCAATAATGGAGTTTCTCAGCCATGTGGAGAGAAAAAGAACAACTTCCCTTCTCTCCCTGCTGCCCAGAGGATGTGACATCACCAGGACCTACAAAGCACCAGCTTTCATCCAATCACCTCCCCAGATGTTGCACCAGTGTCATATCCTCCACACCCCTTTCTTTGTACCCTAACCCTAACCCCTGGCACAGATTTATGAGGTCAGTTCTTAGAAGATAAGTCTTATCCTCCAGTATGTTTCTAGCTCTATCTATGACATCGAAAACTTGAGGTTCAAAACTATATTATTGCGCATTTCTGTGAGGCCCAATAAAAATATTCAAACCTTCCTAGCATAAAATTAACTGTTGGGGTTTTATGGTGCATTCAAAGCTATCACAACAGTGTGAAGCCAGCTATTTAAAACTGCACATCAGCAAACAGTAATCCAAATAGTCTGTCTGAAACCAATTCATTAGTGTTGTGACCCAAAAGAAGCTGAAATTCAGAAAAGCTTTCTTGGTGTTGGCAGTTTGCATTGCAAATTGTTTCACCTGGAATGCAATGAGTCAATTCTTTTACATTTATTGAACACCACTAATATTTATACTTCTAAAGATCCCCCATACCTGATGTGTTGTAATGATTGGCAGTGTAGTGAATCGTGGAGCTAAGCGAGACAGAAGGATAGAAGGCTGACATCAGGCTGAATTATCTAACACATCTGTTTTAGTAACAGGGTGTAGCCATCCCCAAACTGGGCACCATATAAGAACTGAATAGGATAAATCTAGTCAGAGTGCTGGACTAAATATAATTTAAAAAAATAGTTTCAGATTAAAATGACTTTTCATGATAAATTGAATGGACTCTCTAGCATCTAATATCGGAGTTTATACCTAAAGACCATACCCCTCATTTTGGTATAAGTAATGGGAATATGTTCTGCCAAACAATGATCCCCATTTTTCTTTAAGCAACTGCCTTGACCTTAGTTAATTTTGTACCATTACACTCATGTTTCCTCTCTAAAGGAGAACAGGATAATTTATGAACCTCAATTTTAAATGGAAGGAAACCATTCTCTTTCCATACGGAAAGGCATAACTGATAAAATATGCCCTTTTTGCTGCCAATAATGAGGTTTTAAAGTAATATATAATTAATATTCTAGGCTACCTTGTTCTCTTAGCTGCATTTCTTAGTGCTAGAAGACAGTCTTTGCAGAAGTGCCACAAATCAGTTTAATCTTGCAGGAAGGTTTACAGAATGGACAAAGACCTGGGATCATGATCAGGATTTATTTGGTATTGCCTGGAAGTGTACACCAACCTCCTGTTGTCTCAACCTCTATCATTATATTTGAATAAATTATTTTATCATTTGTGGGGGAGAACTTCAAGGAATATAGGTTTTCCTTGATAGCTACTACATTTCCTGACATCCTACCATTAAGGGTTTCCAAGCAATCCAGTGGCCATCTCCACAGGGAGAACTGGACCCACTTCTCAATGGTTTCCATGGCTGATGTACATGGTTCATTCCTTCCTTTCCATCTGAAACCTTCTTCCATATTGATGGTCCTGAAAGGAAGTGCTTTGCAGGTCCTGTCAGTTGTTCAAAAGGTTGGCAGTTGGATTCTTTCACAAGGGGTGTTTTTCCACTGACCTCGTTTAATCTGGGTCTAAGAACATAAGAACATAAGAACATAAGAGAAGACTTGCTGGATCAGGCCACAGCCCATCTAGTCCAGCATCCTGTCGCACACAGTGGCCCACCAAATGCTCATGGGCATCTCAAGCAGAGACAAGGACAAACCTTCTCCTGCTCTCGAGTCCCAGCAGATGGCCCTAGAAGCGCCCCATTTCCTCCCCCCCCTCAGCCTGAAAGATGCACCTAGGCATTCGTTCTAGTAGCCATTGATACATCTGTCATCCATAAATTTGTCTAACCCTACCTTAAAGTCATCCAGACTGGTAGCTGTCACCACCTCTTCTGGCAGCACATTCCATAGGCCGATGACCCTCTGCGTGAAGAAATACTTCCCCCTGTCAGACCTTACGCTCCTACCCATCAGCTTCATAGAGTGCCCCCTGGTTCTAGTGTTGTGCGATAGAGAAAATAAATTTTCTCTATCCACCTTTTCTATGCCGTGCATAATTTTATATACTTCAATCAGGTCCCCTCTCAAACGCCGCCTCTCCAGACTGAAGAGGCCTAGACGTTGCAGCCTGGTTTCGTAAGGGAGGTGTTCCAGACCCTTAATCATTCTGGTTGCCCTTCTCTGCACCTTCTCTAGTTCCACAATATCCTTTTTGAGGTGTGGTGACCAGAATTGTACACAGTATTCCAAATGTGGCCTCACTATAGATTTATAAAGGGGCAAAATGACACTTGCTGACTTATTTTCTATTCCCTTCCTAATTATTCCCAGCATTGAATTTGCTTTTTTTGCTGCTGCCGCACACTGGGTTGACACCTTCATGGAACTGTCCACCAGAACTCCGAGATCCCTTTCCTGGTGTGTTGCAGAAAGCTCAGACCCCATCAGTTTATAGACGTAATTTGGATTCTTGGCTCCGATGTGCATTACTTTACACTTGTTAAGATTAAAGCACATTTGCCACTTGGTTGCCCACTCACCCAATGCTAAGAGATCCCTCTGGAGCTCTTGGCAATCTCTTTCAGATTTTACTACCCTAAATAATTTAGTATCATCAGCAAACTTTGCTATTTTACTATGTACCCCTTTTTCTAGATCATTGATGAATAAATTAAAAAGCATTGGTCCCAGTACTGAGCCTTGAGGGACCCCACTTTTTACTTCTTTCCACCCTGAGAAATTGCCGTTTACTACTACTCTCTGCTTTCTGCCCTTAAGCCAGTCACAAATCCAGGGATACGGATTTAAGCAATGGGTACTTCCCTTAATCCGGATTTAGTAGATGTGGATTAAGGGAAGTACCCAATGTGTTTCCACAGGTGGTCTATCACCCAATAGCAATGGGTGCTAGCCAGCCTGCTGTGGAAATGCCGGAGCACCCATGTGGTGAATCCAGATCTACAGGTGTTTGGGGGGACAGGGGGTGCAATCTCCATAGACGCTCCAGAGATTCTTCAAAGATCCTCCAGAGCAGCTCCAGAGAATCTCCGAAGCGATCTGCTGCAAACATCCAGAGCCTTTGACAAAAATATTGCTCTCACATGGGGTCCTTTTCAGAACCTGTGCTATTCTTCAAAGGCAACTTCAGAGGGTCTTCAGAGGGACTTCGGATGGACTTCGGAGAATGTGCACACACACCCATGGGTGTCCCCCATGAGCCTCCCCTAGACCTCATTGACTAATAGTGGTAGAAACAGGCTCTGTATAATCCAGATTTGATGGCTGAAGACCCCATTGTAGACCCCTTTAATGGGGTCTACACAAAATCCAAATTATAGGTCCTGGAGGACCAATATGATCCAGATTTCCCTAGAACTGGTGGAAACAAATGTAGCTCTAATGGGGCCTGCAGTGGAAATGAAGTCTTCCTGCTCTTTGCCCAATGGGTCCTTAAAGGGTACTTAGTGCTAGTGGAAAAGCACCCAAGATGTTGCAGCCATTCAACTGCATGCTCTCCAAAAGGTGAGGGGGAACTATTGTTATTTCTCTGCACATTTATGTGTATTATGTAGCTATCCCTTTTCCTCGAAATTTGACTTACACTGAACACCCCCATCTATTCCAGCTGAGGTAACTCGGGTCAGACGTTTGCTTTAAACCTTTTTCAGACCATTTTCAGCTCTGACTGCTCACATCTTTTCATTTCTATCCATTTTATTTGTGGACTTTCCATTCATGAAAGTCCAAACTGAGTGCAGAAAGTCCATAAAGAAAATGGATAGAAACTGAAAAGGTATGAGTAGTGAGATCTGAAGGTGGACTGAAGGTTTAAAGTTAAGGTGCGACCATGGCCATGAAAGTAGTCATTACATGCAGCTGCTCATAAGACCTTGCTAGGGAAAAGCTATTGGGATCTCAAGATGGCAGAAGATCTTTCAGTGAGAGCCCCTTTTGGAAAGATACCTAACATGGAATACCTCTCACATACGTTCTTGATGATTTCAGATTGATTTTATAGGAGCCTGTTTGGTACCTCAAGGTCTCATAATTCATGCTAGGGCTATTGGTTTTGCTTTGAACATTGGACTCAGTGAAATTCAAAGACAGAGACTTCCTATGTGAGCTGATTATTTTTCTTGCTTTCATGTGACCTGCCTTCTTCATTCAGTAGTTTGATTTGTTACTTCCTATCTCCATACCTAGCCAGGGATGTGTTCATACTTTGGGTTCTTACCTAAATGAGGCATTTAGTCTTTAGGAATTCTGTAGCATATAATGCATGATAGATAGATGGATTTTTCTTTGTATTTGTATTACGTTTAATGTTAAAATGGCAGATGTTCTACATGAGCAAAGTGATACATCTTAAAGCTAAAAACCCTGTTTATATATACTAATTGTTAACTGAGGTCCTTTTTGCTTTAGCAACTTGAAGATCCGGATCAGTAGATCTCAGTTTACTGGATCTACTGATCTGGATAATGGGAAGACCACTGACAACTAGGAGTGAAACTTCCTAGCCTCGGGGCTTGGAACAAGAGGTTTGTGCAGAAAAGGACTGATCAGGAAACAGATATTGGTATAGTGGTGTCCATTCACATAACAGTAGAGCATGCACCTGAGGTCAACCTGCCTTGCAAAGAGGTGGCTTCTAATGGACATTTCCAACCCTCAGGACAATTTGCAGGCCCAAGGGGCATGCTGACATCTAGATGCTGCACCCTTCAAGTTAACCTGCTCTGCAAAGAAGTCACCTCCGAGGGTCATTTCCGAGGCAATGGATGGCCACAGGGGGCATGAGGATATCAAGATGCTGTACCAGATGCACCTAATTCACACAGTTTGGTCTAGTGGTTAAGGAGCCGAAGTCTTATCTGGAAATACCAGGTGCGACAGGTTCTAGGGGTCAAGCACCTCCACAAATTCTGATAATATTCACTGGAGTGAGAATAGCAGGTAGATGCAAAGAAGAAGACAGCCATAAGGTTGGTTTCTTGGTGCTTTACTAGTGTCCAGGACATGCAGATATATACATTCAGTGCTTTAGGGACCCTGTTTATGTACAATATATACAGGCAAAAAAGTTTTCTGACTTCCGTCCCCACAAAGTCACCCTTACAGCCTTCCAGCTCCCAGATTCGGCCTTGGATGACAACTCCGGTTAGCCTTAGGACTCCACTCTCTTACGGTTTCCTTACTTGGCCTCCACTGGCTTCCACCTTCTCATCTCCTTCCTTGGCCTGGATGACACCAGTCTCCTTCCAACCTTCACCACCAACACTTTCTCCTTCTACACTTCTTACTAACTCCAACCCTCTCCTGTTTTTCCAACCCAGCTGCCTCTCATTAAATACAATTTCCCCCTCTTTACTCCCAGTGATTCAGCAGTTTCTGATGCAATCCTGTATCTCTGTTACAGGTAAAAGGAAACCATCACACAGGGCTTGATTCTGCACTCCTCCATGAAGCCAGTTGGGTGACCTTGGGCTAGCCACTACTCTCTTCTGAGCTTTCACAGCCCCGCCTGCCTCACAGGGTGTTCTGTTGTGGGGAGAAGAATAGAAAGCTTTGTCAGCCACTTTGAATCCCCTTAAATGGGTGAGAAAAGGGGGATAGAAAAGCCAACTCTCCTCCTCCTCCTCCTCTTCTTCTTCTTTCTTCTTCTTCTTCCTCCTTCTTCTTCTTCTTGCCAGTGTGTATCCACTACAAGAAAGACATTTCTTCTTTTGGGTGATGTGTATCTATCCCTTCATGTTTGATGAAGATAAAATGGATTTGGCCCTTATGTGGTAGTCTTGGTGACCTCAGGCAGTAATTTCACATAATCTATGGTCAATATCTAGTCACTTTAATAATAATAATAATTAGAGAAAGTAAACTGAAATCCATTTTATTTAATTAATGGGTTCCATTACTCTCAGAAGTAAAATCAATGTTGCTGACTTTTTTCTTTGTGTAAGAGCGTCAACAGTGTGGCCTTAGTTGTGGAATCTATAATGCATATAGTTTTCTATTCCAAGTTGCATTTCATTTCCTTGAAGAAACTATTTAATTATTTCAACATTTGTCTACTAAAGTGTTTGAATTGGGGAGCACATTGTTTGAAAAGCTGTGAGCCTGTAAGTTGTCTGTTTATTTAAACACTTGTCATGAGAAAGTACTGAAAGAAAATGAACTCTCAAACTGAAGGATATTAAAAGACTGTACAGTAGCATCTATTCACGTGCAAAGACAGACATATGCACAGTCAAATCCGCCTTGGACTCCAGCTGTGTAATATTGTACAGTGAATACTTGTTGACTGTATGTTTCACAAGCCCAGATCATTCATCTGAAACTCCATGGGGTAGATAGAACTCACTGTTACCAGTACATTTCCAGAGAGTAATAATAATAATAATAAAAAGTTAAATCCATTAAAAATATACTGGTGAAGAACACATTGAGATGCATTTACATACAGAGGTGTCATGTGTGTTTTTGTACCTTGTAGGCATAAACCTCAGCTGGAAAGAGGTCAAACCCTGCTCTTTTTTTGGAATATTATGTAAATGCTTTTCAGGGCAATGTAAACAGAAATAGATTGTAGCTCTTTTGGTTGATAGATCAGTTAGTTCTGAGGGACTCTGTTGTCTATGTACAGCAGGGGTGTGCACAAATGCTATTTTTGGTATTCAAATCAAATATCTGAAGATTCAGATTGATTCAAATGCTTAAAATTCAAATATGTCCACATTCAATTAGAATATATTCGTATCTATTTGTATGAATGTTCTATTCGTATTTGAAGGTACAAGTGTCGACAACATTTGTGACTGTACGCATTCATATACATCCCGTTTTTACCACATATGCATCCCATGTTTGCCCCGTACATCTCGGTACAAATGTGTACAGATACAAATAAGATGCGTGCAGATACATATGTAATGCATACGTATCCGTACACACACAAATGTCTGAATAATTTGTAGGAATGATTCGAAAGATTCAAAATTCATTTGAATGTTTGAATTTGAATGTATGGACATTCGATTCCAATTTGAATGTCTGAATCCAAACAAATTCAATTGGAATTCCAACGTTTCAAATATTCATGCACATCCCTAATGTTTAGTGATATACTTAAGTACAACTTCACTTTTGTGCTTCCTTCCACTTGCTAAGCTTTGGTGTTCTCTGCGAGTTTGTATTCAGAGACATCAAGATTAGCAGTTACTAATTAGGCTACAGCCTTTTCTGCACTTGCCTTAATTAGCTAGATGCAGATCAAGCACAGGCAAAGGCATCTGCCTTGTGTGGGCTTTAGAATGGCGCATGTGTGATGAAATGCAGATGCCTAAGCCCTGTTCCGTGTCAGTGGATGTGAGCTACTGCTGTATGAGCCTCTCACACTGTGATTCAATTGGCCCACTGCACCTCCCACACCCAGTTCAATTGGCCACATTCTGTCAATTGAACGTTATATCTGAGTAGGAGGGTTGTGTGCTGCCTACAAGGATGCCATTGTCATCATTGCAGAGGAGCTGTGAAGGTTTCTTTGCAGTCATGTTGGAACTGGGCATGTCGCCCAACACCACAGCCACCTTCTTCCTAGACCTGTTCTACATGCAGATGCCCCTTCCATGATCCAGATCAGAGAACGCTAGCATGAATGTATACCACATTTACCTGGTCTACCACTAATCCTGATTACTGAGTCCTTCGCACAGTTCTCATCTGGATCTACACTAGTTCCATGCAGACAACGTCTACTAAGCCGCTCCTTGATCTGGATTGCCATGCGAATTAGGGATGTGCACAAATGTTCTAAACATTCTAAATTCGATCAAGTTTGATTGAATGTGGATATTTGAACTTGAATAGAATTTAAACATTTGAACGAATTTCAAATGCTCCAAAAGATTCGTTCGAATGGTTTGAAACATTAGAATGTACAGATACCTATGTATGGGATGCGTACGAAATGTGTAGAGATAGGTATAACACATGGAAATGTTGTCAACATTCTTATCTTCAAATATGAATGTTGTTGACATTCATATCTTCAAATTCGAATCTAACATTTGATTGAATAGATTTGAATATTCTATTTGAATTGGATTTTGTAAACATTTGAATCAAATCGAATGTTTGGATATTCTATTCTATCCAAATTCGAATGTAAAAAAAATCATTTGTGCCCTTCCCTAATGTGAATGACATGGGGTGTTTTTCCACTGTCACTAGAAGTACCCACTAAGTACCCATTAATGGGTACTTAATGGGTACTTCTAGTGACAGGGAAAAAACACCCATGTTCTCAGCTGTTCCTTGATCCAGATTAACATGTAAAGTGCAGAAAGGGCCTACCTGAAGCATCCACAAATTATTATAAAGGTCATCTGGAAAATTTCTAGTTATGTACACCAGCCTGCTATGGTCAGGTGTGTGTGTTGATTGAGACTTCTGGAAAACTAGCCATTTGTTGGAGGAATGAATAAAATGGCAGAGATTTCTGTTCAAGTTGCAGGCTGGAATGAATTTCCTTGAGTGTCACTTTACAAATGTGATGATACCCTTGTGAACTGTACCAGAGGCAGGGTAAGAAAAAAGGATGTAGTTAAGGACCTTGCTCTTTTCTCTGCCTTCATTTACTTGAATATTTGCAGCTCTGAAATTCTAACGTGAATAGGGAGCTAAAAATGGCCAGGATGATTTAAGACTGGCCAGATGGTAATGCTAATTAGTTTCAGTACGTTCAGGGAAGGGAAACAATTTTGATGTAAGCATGCATGGATTTCTGAACTTCTGTTGCATCTCTTTTTAGATATGAGTTGGTGGTCATCTGTGTGCATGTAAAATGTTTTGACATGGTTTCAGTGACAATATATTTATCTTTAAGAAGCAGGCATCACCTTGCATTGTTTACAGCAGTTTTATCAGCTTTATTTGTACCTACGTTTTACTCTACTTGAAATGATATGATCTTCCCGTTCCTTGTAAATAATGTGTTTTCAAAGAGGCAAACCAAAGTATTTATGGCATCCTTGTGCCCATTTATTTAACCTTATGACAGTCCCTTGCAGTTTTGGCTAATAACTCAGAAGAGCAGGAAGTACTTCTGAAAACAACAAATCTAAAAGCTTATTAGTGTTACAGTTTGCCCAGTCTGGTCACGGATTGTCTAGTAACAGCCCTTTTTACTTAACTTCTGGATTGAGCTCCATCCACCATGCAAAACAGATCACCACAAATGCTCAGAGATACTGACATACACATGTGGGCATTTGATGCCAGTAAAGTGTGCCAAGACAGGGCCATAATCAGACTTGTCTAGCTGGGAAGGAATAATGGTGGGGGGCCAAAATCCCATGTTATCCCTTGCTAGTGGGTTACCCGGCTGCCATCTGGAGGAGGGTCTAAGTCAGCGGTTCTCAACCTTCCTAATGTCATGACCCCTTAATGGAGTTCCTCATGTTGTGCTGTCCCCACCCAAAACGGTTCAGAATCGCATTAGGGGAAGGGAATCTTTTCTGTCCCCCCCTTGCCAGCCGGGGCCCCATCCCCTGCATGCCAATTGGATCCCACAATGACGTGGCAGAGGGTGGGGAATTGCAGCTACCCCCTCTCCTCTCCTCTGCCCTCCCCTCATGCTTTTGCAAAAGATGTCCTGCCAGTCCTGCTCATACACACACACACACACAAACACACACACACCTTCCTACCCTTCACTCCTCCCCTCCCCATCGCCAGCAGCACTGGCTGGTATACACACACGCGCACGCACACACACAAACTCAGGACTGGTGCTTTTTTACTTCTCCGCAAATGCAGAGAAGTGAAAAAGCAGCAGCAGAGAGGGAGCTGTGTGTGAGTGTGCTTCCCGACAAAGAGAAAGCGAGGGGAAGTATAAAATGAAACTGTGTTATCAGTGTGAAGTGTGGAGTGGGTGAATTGCTACATCTTATCAGGCTGAATTGTTACTTCTCTGCTGAATATGGATCTGGCACTTTAACAAATCTAGCAAGGGGCTGGTCCGTGCACAGGGTGAAAGCTGACCCGTTTCATGACGTATTTGCCCCAATACTGCTGTAGCATTCCCACAGCAATAAGGAAGAAGCATTTTAAAAGCAAAAACAGGGGAAAACACCTGAAAAAACAGATGTTTATTTATTCCATTTTTTAGCCAAATAATCCTCAAAATACCCCTGAAACGGATTGGTAATGGGGACATAGAGAATCCAAACAGTTTCTAAATCATTTTAAAATGCCAATGGGAACTGGGCCTTGGAGGAAACAGACCACAAAGAATATCCAGTAGGAACTCTCTTCTACTTTTTTCCCCATGAATGAAAAAATGGTGCACATTTTTTCACCATTTTGATTCAAAATTGAGTTACTGAGCACTGATTGGTTGAGGAAGAGGAATGGACTCTCAGGTGGTTAATTTTGACTGATAGTATTCTAGAAATCAAGTTTTTCCAAGTCCTACTACTTGTTGCCAGAATAATTCTCCCAGATGTTTACAGTGTACAAATAAAGGGATATTTTGATGCAAGTGGGTAACGAATTAACCACTCACTCTTCCCCCACCAGTGAAAGGATGCAAGGCAAAAGCAATACCATGCCAAGCAGCTGAACATATTAATGATCCCTAGAAGTAGAAGTTGCAATTGTGCAGGTCATCCTATCTGCTTGCTTGCCACAGAGTGTAGGTTCTCCTAAAAATGACACTTCATTAATTCTGTGTGAGGTTTCACTCCAAGTGCCAGGTTTGAACCATACTAAACAATGAGTGTGTGGGGGGGGGAGGAGGGGGAATTACTTATCATATTTTACTGTCAAAAGCCTTTTAAGTCAGCTCTTCTGTTTGTATTACATCTGTGTGTTGTGGATGGCTTACCACCTCTCATGATGGGTTTTTAAAAAGAGATCATTTGTTTAAAATAGCACATCTAAGATGAAAGGTATTTAATTTTGCAAGATCTGTCATCTTCAGCCTTCCTGAATGCTGGTAATAATTCACATTATTCATCTTTTAAAAGCCATAAGTCAGGACTTTCTTGCCACCATCTCACTCCCTATTACTAATCCACTAAATCTTTCCTGCTATAAGTGACCTAAGAAGACTGTAATTAATCTGCTTCAGAATATAATAGTGGAATCAGCAGCTAA
The DNA here is from genome assembly GCA_023333525.1 of Aspidoscelis tigris stejnegeri. Taxonomy (NCBI): domain Eukaryota; kingdom Metazoa; phylum Chordata; class Lepidosauria; order Squamata; family Teiidae; genus Aspidoscelis; species Aspidoscelis tigris. The sequence goes on along the minus strand of JALMGA010000019.1, from coordinate 10,103,212 downwards.
TGAACCATTTCCTCCCAATATCTTAAATAATAGCATCAGGCTTCAAAGTCACTAGCTTTCCTTCTTAACATCTTTCATGTGGAAATCATAATTGCCAGGGAAATTTGAGCTAGACATGATGCTACCAGTATCTAACATTTCCTAGGGGACTGTAACATGCAGCAGTCTTAAAGAAACTTTTTGTGATAAAAGAATTCTTCAGTACATAAAAGAGGAATAATAGTGTTAAAATATTGTTCAGAAAATGTACAGCATTTGGGGGAATAAGTGTTGTCTTTCAGAAACCTTAAAGATCACAAACACTCGTGATGTATGTTTCACAGAAGAAGGTTGGTATATAGAATCACAAAAGATGGTCCTTGTTGCTGTGTTAAATCATTGAAATCACTTCCTTTTTCATCAGCTTTACAATTTTCCTTTTTCTGTGCCAAGCTGTGTCTACTGATATGCTTAGTGATGATGATACAAGATGAGAAAGCAGGGTTTCTTTGAATCCACCTCTGTGGCCAAGGTCACACCTTCACTTTAAACCTTCGTCAGTCCATCTTCAGGTCTGACTGCTCACACCTTTTCATTTCTATCCATTTTATTTGTAGGCATTCCATTCAAGAAAGTCCAAATGGAGGGTGGAAAGGCCACAAATAAAATAGAAATGAAAAGGTGTGAGCGGTCAGATCTGAGGATGGACTGAAGAAGGTCTAATGTGAAGGTGTGACCGTGCCCTGTGTCTTCTATTCACATATGACAGTTTTGGATGTGGACTGAAGGTCAGCAGTATCAACGATGGTAGCATCTGCACACTGTTAACTAGTTCTGGCAGCTGATGTGGTGACAGGGATCCTCCTTCAGTCTTCCAGGAGACTGGCATTTGTCATATAGGTCCAGTTTGCAAACAAGGGGCCGAACCAATACCACTTTGTATTGAACCTTATGAGCGATTACTTCACGTGACAGGCCATAGGGATGTGCATGAATATGTGTCCGAGAAAGCTGCCAGCACACTCATACAGACACAGAGCTGATAAGAATGACTCACTTGTCAAGGCCGTTTCCTCAGCAGCAGAGCAACGCAGTCCAGAGAGCCAAGGTCAATAAGCAGTCCGAGTCTAGGGTTTCAGAGGGCAACACCACGGTCCAGTCCGGAGTCACAATAGCCAGGAATTCCAGGTCAGATAGAGCAGCTTTCCAAAAGAAGAACCAATAGCTTCTGACAAAGAGCTTGGGTGTCTGCCCTGTGTTTTAACTTTGCAGATTCAGTTCACAGGTGTAGGTGATCAGCCTGTCTCTGGGCGAGCCTTTTGGATCTTCTTAACTCTTGCTTCTCTGCTCTTCTTTGCTTAAAGCTCGGGATCTCTAGGCTCTGTTGTTCCATGTCTCCCCCATCCTGTACTTCTGCTGTGGCCAGGCTGGGCTGTTGAACTCCAGGCTCCAAAGGGGCTGGGGGGTCAGAGCTGGGTCCTGGCATTACCTCAGGTTCCTCCTGTACCTGAGGAAGTGAGTCCTCCTCATCCTCCTCATCCTCTACCTGGCTGACCATGACATCATTCCCCCTCCCATAATGTCCCCCCTCCATTTCCGGAGGGTGAGGACGGTCAGGGAAGCGGCGATGGAAGGCCTGCACCAACTGTGGAGCATGGACATCAGAAGCATCCTCCCAGGAGCGCTCCTCTGGCCCATAGCCGACCCAGTCAATGAGGTACTGGAGGCGACCACAATGGCGACGGGAGTCCAAGATCTGGGCCACCTCGAACTCCTGCTCCCCCTCCACCTGGACAGGATCGGGTGGGGGTGCAGAAGCAGCATCCGGTCGAACTCCAGTGGCAGGAAGCAGCAGGGAGCGGTGAAAGACCGGATGGATCCGCCAGGTCCGTGGAAGTTGGAGTCGAAATGCCACGGGATTCACCTGGGCCACGATCTTGTAGGGTCCCACAAATCGTGCATCCAACTTCCGACAGGGCCGCTGCAGAGGCAGATGGCGTGTGGAGAGCCAGACAGCATCCCCCACCTGCAAAGGAGGTCCTTCCTGACGACGCCGATCCGCCCCCCGCTTGTACGCCTCCTTGGCCACCTCAAGCTGCTCTTTTAACAAGGACTGAGCAGCCTGGAGCTCCTGTAGCCACTGATCTGCCGCAGGAACTGAGGAGGCCGGAGCCACAGCCGGGAACCCTCGTGGATGGAAACCCCCTGTGGCGAAGAAGGGCGTCTGCTGGGTCGAGGCGTGGACTGAGTTATTATAAGCAAACTCGGCCAATGGGAGCAGATCCACCCAGTTGTCCTGGCGGTAGCTGGCGTAGCAGCGGAGGTACTGCTCCAGGGTCCCGTTGGTCCTTTCCGTCTGGCCGTCGGACTCGGGGTGATGAGCTGAAGACAGGCGAGGCTCCACCTCCAGGAACTGGAGCACGCTGGTCCAGAACCGGGCAGTGAACTGCGTGCCCCGATCTGAGATCACCCCCTCAGGAAGGCCATGGAGCCGGAATATGTGCTGCACAAACATCCGGGCCGTCTCCTTCGCCGTGGGGAGGCCAGCGCAGGGTACAAAATGGGCCATCTTAGAAAACAAGTCCACCACCACCCAAATGGTAGTGCAGCCAGATGAGAGGGGCAGGTCGGTGATGAAGTCCATGGACACGACCTTCCAAGGCCCCGCTGGCGTGGGCAGTGGCAGCAGCAACCCCGCAGGCCGACCCGGATGGTCCTTAGCCCGGTGACACACTGGGCATGTGTCCACATACTTGGCCACATCCGCCCGGACGCGAGGCCACCAAAACTCCCGGGTGAGGAGGTGCAAAGTCTTACAGAAGCCGAAATGACCCGCTGGCTTGGAGTCATGACACAGCCGCAAAACCGCCTCCCGACATGGACCTGCCGGCACATACAGGCGGCCCCGGTGGTAGAGCAGGCCATCCCGAATAGCAAAGGGTGAGGCGTCCCCCTCCACCGAATGCTGCACCACAAACGGGTCCCAGCCCTGGAGTTCTCGAATCTGGTCCACCAGCGTGGCTTCCTGTGGAGCAGCGGCAAAATTTTCCGGACGCAGAATGGTGGAGCGACAATCCCCCTCTGGGTCTGTGGCGTACTCCGGCTTCCGTGAGAGAGCATCAGCCTGTCGATTCCGGGCCTTAGGAATGTAGTGGAGCTGGAAATGGAAGCGGGCAAAGAAGGAAGCCCAACGCTGTTGCCTCTGGGACAGCTTCCTGGCTGTCTGAAGGTGCTCCAGATTCCTGTGGTCCGTGTGGACTCTGACTGGGTGAGCTGCCCCCTCCAGGAGATGCCTCCAGGTCTCGAAAGCCGCCTTTATGGCCAACAGCTCCTTCTCCCAGATGGTATAGTTCACTTCCGGAGGGGAGAGTTGCCGGGAGTAAAAGGCGCAGGGCAACAGATGCGCCTGAGGGCCTGTGGGCTGGAGTAGCACAGCTCCTATGGCTACATCGGAGGCGTCAGCCTCCACGACGAAGGGTGTGCGGGGGTCCGGGTGCTGGAGTATCGGGGCTGACGTGAACCGTACCTTCAGGGCCTCGAAGGCCGCTTGGGCCGCCGCTGTCCACTGGAACCGTCCTGTCCCCCGCAACAGCTGAGAGATGGGGCTTGCTAGGGTTGCATAGTCCTTAATAAACTTCCTATAGAAGTTTGCAAATCCCAGGAAGCGCTGGACCTCCTTCCTGTTGCGAGGGGGCTGCCAGGACAGCACCGCCTCCACCTTGGACTGGTCCATGGCCACACCTTGAGCAGAGATTCGGTAGCCCAGGAAGTCCACCTCCTGGAGATCAAAGGCACACTTTTCTAGCTTGGCGTATAGACGATACTCCCGAAGACGCTGAAGGACAGCACGGACATGGGCGTCATGGGCTTCCTGGCTGGGAGAATAGGTCAAAAAATCATCCAGGTAGATAATCACGAATTGATCCAAATAGTCCCGGAACACATCGTTGACAAAGTGCTGGAAGACCGCCGGGGCGTTGCAGAGGCCGAAGGGCATGACTGTATACTCATAATGCCCATACCGGGTCTGGAACGCCGTCTTCCATTCATCCCCGGCCCGGATCCTCACCAAGTTGTAGGCCCCCCGCAGGTCCAACTTCGTGAACACCTTGGCATGGCGAAGCCGCTCCAGCAACTCCGGAATCAGGGGCAGGGGGGTACCGGTTCCGGATTGTGATCTTATTCAAGGCCCGGTAGTCATTGCAGAGGCGCAACTCCCCGCACTTCTTACGAACGAATAGTACTGGGGCGCCCGCAGGAGACTTGGATGGACGGATGAAGCCTCGCTGAAGATTCTTTTCAAGAAAATCTCTCAGAGCTGCCAGCTCAGGCTCTGAGAGGGAGTACAGACGCCCCGCCGGAATAGGGGCCCCCGGTACTAGGTCGATGGCACAGTCATAGGGTCGATGTGGGGGAAGCTGATCCGCATCCTTCTTGTCAAACACATCCGCGAAGTCCTGGTACTTCGCGGGTAGCGACACTGAGCAGTTCTGGGCCTCTGCGGTCACTGCAGCCGAGGCCCTCTCCGGCCAGCAGTGCTCCTGGCAATACTCTGACCCAAACAGGAGTTCCCGCCGGGACCAGGAAATATGCGGATCATGCTGGGAGAGCCAAGACATGCCCAACACCAATGGGAAATGAGGGACCGCCGCCAGCAAAAACTGCATCTCCTCCACGTGGCCCTGTATCTCCAGGTGGAGCACTGGTGTCTGGTGTGTCACTGGGCCCGACCGAAGGAGCCGACCATCAATAGTCTCCACCGGCCTGGGCTCGGGCAGAGCCTCCAGTGGGATGCCATGGCGTTGTGCAAAGGCTAAGTCCATAAAGCAGCTGGAGGCCCCCGAATCGATCATAGCTCCCACTGGCAGGAGCTCCGTGGAAGGGAGCCGCAAGTTGGCTGCCACGAGCAAAGGGTCCCTCCGAGCAGCCGAGGTAAGAAAGGCAGGTTCCCAAGATGCTCCCAGGTGGTGGACCTGCTCCACACTGGGGAGGAGCCATTTTCCTTGCAGTGCCGACCGGCGTCCCTTGGCAGGGCACACCCTGGCAAAATGCCCCAAGAGTCCACAGTACAGACATAGGCCCTCCCTCCTCCGCCGTTCCTTCTCAGAGCCAGTGAGCCGTGGCCTCGCTCCTCCCAGCTGCATTGGCTCCTCGGCAGGCTTGGGCGAAGCAGCCTTGAGGGACGTTGCAGGAGGTGGTGGCACAGGCAACGTAGGAAGGGGAGAGACAGGCTGCCGGGCCTGCCTGCGAGCAGCAAGGCGGCAGTCAATTCGAATAGCCTGTCTTATCAAAGCTGACAAAGTTTCTGGAGGCTCGGACCGGGCCAGCTCATCTAGAATCCCAGGAGCCAGTCCAAAGCGAAAGTGAGCCTGCAAAGCAGACTCATTCCAGGTGACATCCTGGGCCAGAAGGCGGAACGCCACAGAATAGTCAGCCACGGAGTCCTCACCTTGCTGCAAAGTCAAAAGCCGGTGCTCTGCAGTTTCCACGCTGACCGGGTCCCCCCAGGTATCCTTGAATTCCTTTACAAAGGCCGGCCAGTCATTGAGCACAGGGCTTTCCGCAGTGAGGTAAGGAGTTGCCCATTTGCTTGTAGGTCCAGCCAACAGGCTAATCACGAAGGCTACCTTGTGGGAGTCGTCAGGGAAATCTGCTGCCTGGATCCGAAAATGCAAATTGCAGCTTGCCAAGAAACTGTTCAGCAGGGACCGGTCACCAGCAAACTTTTCAGGCAAGGCTGTGAGGCATTTGGTCCTGGGCGTGGGCTGGGGAGGCTGAGAAGCTGAGACTTGGCTCTGCAATCCTGCCACCATCTGAGTTAGCACAGCTACTTGCGCTGCCAGGTGTTGATTCTGCTCCAGGAGTTCCTTAATTAAAGCAGCGTCAGCCATTTCTTATCAGCAAGATTTATGGGTCAGAAGCTATTCTGTCCGAGAAAGCTGCCAGCACACTCATACAGACACAGAGCTGATAAGAATGACTCACTTGTCAAGGCCGTTTCCTCAGCAGCAGAGCAACGCAGTCCAGAGAGCCAAGGTCAATAAGCAGTCCGAGTCTAGGGTTTCAGAGGGCAACACCACGGTCCAGTCCGGAGTCACAATAGCCAGGAATTCCAGGTCAGATAGAGCAGCTTTCCAAAAGAAGAACCAATAGCTTCTGACAAAGAGCTTGGGTGTCTGCCCTGTGTTTTAACTTTGCAGATTCAGTTCACAGGTGTAGGTGATCAGCCTGTCTCTGGGCGAGCCTTTTGGATCTTCTTAACTCTTGCTTCTCTGCTCTTCTTTGCTTAAAGCTCGGGATCTCTAGGCTCTGTTGTTCCATGTCTCCCCCATCCTGTACTTCTGCTGTGGCCAGGCTGGGCTGTTGAACTCCAGGCTCCAAAGGGGCTGGGGGGTCAGAGCTGGGTCCTGGCATTACCTCAGGTTCCTCCTGTACCTGAGGAAGTGAGTCCTCCTCATCCTCCTCATCCTCTACCTGGCTGACCATGACAATATGCGTAACATTCGAAATTTGTACGAAGTCATATGAATTTGAACATTCAAATTCAAATCAAATGTTGGGGCATTTGAAGATTGACATTCAAATTTCAATCGAATGCTTTGTTATATTCGTGAACCTGGGGAGCTGGGAAAGCGACTATGCCAGTCATATCTGCAACAGGTCTAGAGAGGATCCAGAGTGGATTGAGAACGGATCCAAAGTGGATTCAGGGCAGATTTGACACATTCAGAGCAGATATGTATCTGATACGTAGGGGTTTTATATGCAATTCGTATTGAACATTTGTCTCAAATTTGTCTCAAACATTCATATAGTATTTGTATTGAACATTTGTATTGAATTCTAGTCCTACCACATTTGAAGGGGATCTATTGTAACAAATACAATTTTTCTTCCATTTGATTTGATACGAATCGACCCCCCCCCAAAAAAAAATTGTGTACATCGCTAATGGGCAGACTGTAAGCTGAATTTATGGAAGCTGCTAGTCATGCTTAATATGCCAAGGGGTTTTCAGTTTCACAGCTAGGTTGCCAGACAGCTCTGGTGGCATACAGTCACAGTCCACCAGCCTCTTTCTTGTTGTTGAGTAACACTGATTGCCTGTATGGCTGCCTCCATTGGCACCACCTTGCAATTTTCTTGGCAGAGATACAGAAGTGGGTTTGCCATTGCCCATTTTCAGGGAAATTCTGGGGATCAAATCAGCAACCCTCACTGCTTTCCAGGCAATTTGCTCTGCCACTGTGCTACAGAGATCCCTTGCCAGCCACTTAATTCACAGTAAAACAGTGGGTATTTTGCAAAATCAGCAATCCCATGAAGAAGAAGAGTTGGCTTTTCTACCCTGCTTTTCTCACCCATTTAAGGGGACTCAAAGCGGCTGACAAAGCTTTCTATTCTTCTCCCCACAATAGAACACCCTGTGAGGCAGGTGGGTCCATGAGAGCTCAGAAGAGATCTGTGACTAGACCAAGGTCACCCAGCTGGCTTTGTGTGAGAGAGCGTAATCAAACCCGGTATTCCTAGATAAGAGTCTGGCTCCCAAACCACAACCACTAGACCAAACTGGCTCACAGAAGTAAAAGTTAACTGAATAAAATGGGATACTGTGTAGGGTTACATCATGTCCAGGTTAGAAATATAGTTTATACCTGAATCTTAAAAGGAAAATGTACTTTGAGAGGACAAGAACAAAATGGAAATGGTGACTAAGGGCTTTTTGCACTGTGTCAAAGAAGAAGGAGAAGGAGAAGGAGAAAAAGAAGAAGAGTTGGCTTTTCTCACCTGTTTTTCTCACCCATTTAAGGGATTCAAAGTGGCTGACAAAACTTTTTGTTCTCCCCGCAACAAACACCCTGTGAGAGCTCAGAAGAGAGCTGTGGCTAGCCCAAGGTCACCCAGCTAGCTTTGTGGAGGAGGGCAGAATCAAACTCATTATTCCCAAACAAGAGTCCGGCTCCCTAACCACTAGACAAAACTGGCTCACAGCATAGACTAGATGAGGTAAGAGCCCAGGATTGCCTCCTGCCATCTTGCAGGAATGGTGAGATGGAATTGTGGGATCTAAACAAGACCTTGTGATTTCCTCTTGCTCTCTTGCAAGGTGTTGTGGCATTGTTTGCTGGCAGTCTCCAGAAGCTCACCAAGAAAACGCACAAAAAATCTGCAAAAAATACTGTGCAGAAGTGGCAGGTACATAGAAAGCTCCCAGAAGTAGTTATTGCATAATTTTCCTGCCAAACAGGAGATCAGTGTGTCTTGAAAAAAAACCAGGCCACTCCAATGCTGAGAAATTCCACCCCGCACTGAGCCAACCTGTGCAAAGTTTCAAGTCTCAAGAAGTCCCATGTTGAGGATTGATGTCTGTCAGCTAAGGATGACAGTTGCCCTCAAGCCTACTCTTTAATAGTGTCTGATCACACTCAGTGATTGTATTTTAATTGTTTAGCTTTGTGCTTGCATTCCTTTCCTAGGGAATATATGTCAGCTTTAGAAACAAATAAAAGTAGAATAAAAAAATTGAGGCCCCAATTCTTACTGATCCCTCCAAATAGCAGTTTTATATGCAAAGTTTTTTAAAGGCAGCCCAAAGAATGTGAAATTGTGGCATGAAATACACTTTGTTTCTCTGTTACTGCCTTCTACATAAGCAGGCATATTTAAAAGCTGATAGCTTACCCCAGGAATATGCTAAAATGTGTAAACTATTTGCACTGACTCTCTCCTGATTTAAACTTGCAAAAATACAGGCATGCAGTTGATATAAAGTATTCCCCGATGTAACATTTACATCCACATATCTTCTTTATGGAATTTACCTTTGTATCAACTTGTTGTGATGCTTTGTTATTGTCAAGCACATTTGTGGTTAACAAGCTTGTCATACTGAAGCATGGATCAGACTGCATCTTCTCTAGCTACTTGTTCATAAAAAAAATATTTCAGCTGCCTTTAGAATTTGCAAAGGGCTGCTGCAGCTGTTCAGAACAACTGCTTGCTAACTTGCTCACACCAAGACCTCCCCAGCTTTCTTCACATTGGATCTTAAGAGGTAATCACATTATATATATTATCAGGATCATGTTGGGATCATTGCAATTCACTGGTTATTTAATGGTCAGTTACTAGGGATGTGCACAAATATTCGTTACATTCATTATTCATACAAATTTGTATGAATTTGGGCATTCGTACACGAATCAAATGTTATGCCATTTGTACATTAACACTCGTATCATACAAATGTTTCTGAACATTCATGCAAATAGTTCAGACATTCATTAAATGGGATACGTATCAGATATGTACACACTGGTGTAGGATACATATCTGAGATGTATGCATTCATATAGGATACCTATCTGATACGTATGCATTTGTATCAGATATTTGTATGAATTTGTATGAATGCATTTGTATCGAATAGAGTCCTACCACATTTGAAGGGGATCTATTTGAACGAATATGAATTTTCTAACCTTCAAATGCCAGAAAAACCTTCTGTGCGCATCCCTATTAGTTGCATCCAGACATGATTAAAACTTCGTACGGAATATGGAACAAATTTCAACCTGCCAGATAAGTTTTAGAATGTTCTGCTGTCCCTGCAGATTATAGAATGATTTTCCAGGGTTAAAAAACAACAACAGCTGCTTACAAGGGCATTCACTGGAGAATACTCCTTGGGTGTTTTTCCACTGTCACTAGAAGTACCCATTACTTCTAATGGCAGTGGAAAAACACCCCTTTTCTCCACATTTTCCTGAGTGTTGAGTGAGATCTTGTGAGATCTCACGAGAGTTTGGTCTCACCCAAGAAGCATCAGGCCCGTATGAGAGGGAGGGACTGAGCACATGGACAAAGGAAGTCTCCCTGCTAGGTATGCACACAAACGTGTGTGTGGGGGGAGGGTTTCCATTCAAATTCGAGTCAAATTGAATATCCAAACATGGGATTCACTTCAAATGTTTAGAATCTGAATTCAACAAAATCTGATTCAAATTGAATACATTCAAAACTATTCGTTCGAATGTTAGATTTGAATCTTAAGATACGAATGTTGACAACATTCATATGTGTTATGTGTGTCTGCACACATTTCATATGCATTCCGTTTTATCCCGTATGCATCCCGTTTTTCTTCCATATTAGCGCAAACGCGTCCAGGCATGTATGAGATTCGTACATACGTATCTGTACTTTTCAGTGTTTTGAATCATTCGAATGAATGTTTTAGAACATTCAAAATTCGTTTGAATATTTAAATTCGAATGTGAAGGCATTCTGTTTGAATTTGAATGTCCACATTTGATTGAATTCGATCAAATTTTGAATGTTTAGAACATTTGTAAACATCCCTACTAATACAGTATAAAGAGAAGCATCAGTTAACAGAAGGTATAGACAACCTTTTCGAAAATCATTTAAGTTCTCAGCAATATGGCTAAATGTCCCCTAGCCTTGTGGTTTCAAACTATGGACACTTTGAAACAAAATGAATTAAGTCAGCACTTTGATCTGGGTTGCAATGACAAAATTTCTTTCTTTCTTTCTTTCTTTCTTTCTTTCTTTCTTTCTTTCTTTCTTTCTTTCTTTCTTTCTTTCTTTCTTTCTTTCTTTCTTTCTTTTTGATATTTTGGGCATTGTATATAATCCAGCGGATGTAAAATTGCTCCAAAGTGAGGAGGATCAGGAAGATTAGAAAGACAGAGTGAACATGCCTTGAAAGAAACCAGATGGAAAGCATAGATCATTTTATTAAATTGGTATCATGGTTAAATAGGCAATCCTACAATTTGTCATTATTCCAAATTTTAAACTCATTTGGAGGGAGTAGCTGAAGGAGTTTGGTCTCTTCCCACTGGAACAAATAGCCATTTTCATTACCTTTTTGTCCCCTTAAAACTGTCCATTGTAAGGCTGACTTTTTATTCTACTTAGGAAATAGTTGGGAAAGAAACACTCACAGTTCATTGGGGGTATGATTAATATAATCTGTGACTTGTACAATGTTGAATTGGTTCCTTCCACATCCTAGATTCTGCTTCATCAGCATTTTTTTGTTAAATACTTCACATACTGTGGTAATTTAGTTGTCACCTCCCATAACTTTTTCTGTCAGTGGAATATGTGAAATGTTTGAGAATATGAAACCAGGTTAACATATTGAAACCAGGTTAATGTACTGAAAGATTGTAATATTTCTAGATGAGACAGTACATTTCTTTATGCAAATAAACATTATGCACAGTTTTGTTGACCTTCTCACCTTCTAGCTAGTAGCAATACAGCATGCAGTTAATTGCTTTGATTTGTCCTTCCTCTACATGTTTAATAAATAAAGCTGAAAATAAGACTTTGCACAGGATAAGGTCCTTAAGCTTTTAGATGGTCTGCTCTTTCGTGCTGCTGAACATTGCTGGGGTTGGCCATGCTCTGACAGACAGGAAAATGCAGGCGTTATAAGAAAAATGTTTTCTCCAGGAAAAACAAAATGAGGATAAACACTGTGGGAGAGGAACAGTGTATGATTTTCTGATGTGTTTTGACTGGTATGAGAACTGAATTTTTATCCTATAGTAGCCTGTGGCACCAGATACAGATATAGGTATAGATGTATGGCTGTGGTAATGATTTCCATAGTAGGGATGTGCACAAATATTCACAGGCATTTGAAATTTGATAGAATGTGCCAAATTTCAACGTTCGAATTCAAATAGAATGTCCCAAAATTCGAATGTAAATTTTCAAATTGAATTTTGGGTCTATTCATTCAAATTATCCAGACATTTGTGTGTGTACAGATTAGTAGACAATGGGTGTTTTGCCACTGTCACTAAGAGTACCCATTAAGTACCCATAAATGGGTATGTAATGGCATTTTTGTACCCATTAATGGGTACTTAATGGGTACTTCGAGTGACAGTGGAAAAACACCCAATGTGTACTTGAAGATCCGCACCTTTCCCGCATCTGTAAGCATTTGTACGGATCCGTACGGGATGAAAATGGGTTGTTACGTATGGGATAACTATGGGATGTTTGCCTTTTTTTGCAGGTGCATCACACTATTAACCTATATTCAATCTGTGATCAACCAGTACACCCATATCCATTTTGCTTGTGCTAGTACTAAGCCATATTTCTCCCATTCTCTATTTGTTTTTCTTATTTTTCTTACCAAGACATAGTACTTTGCATTTGTCACTATTAAATATCATCCTTTTAGTTTAAAATCACTGACTGTTCAAGATTTTCAAGCTCTTTTTGAATATTCTCCTTCTCCTCCCTAGTGTTAGCAACCCCTCCAAGCTTTGTATCATGTGCAAATTTGATCAGCATCCCTTCATTTATAAAAATGTTGAATGGCACTGGGCCCAGGACAGACTGCTAGCACTTTTGGTTAGAGCACTGGACCAGCAGCAGACAAATTTTGCCCAAGTTTGACACTGAGATTTAAGTCCAGTGATTTATGCACAAGCGTGCTTTTGTCTGGCATATCTGGAGGCCTTGGTATCATAGCGATGTCTATTCCAAATAAGAGCAGAATTTATAGTATGGTTGACCGGGAGGCAGGGGATGAAAATTGACTGTACCCTAGAGCAAGACTCAGGAGGGAATTTAAAATGGTTGTTTCAGCATTTCAGAAATGTGTTCATATACAATGTCCCTTCCCCATACTGGAGTAGCTGTAGCAACCACAAAAGCTGCACAGCTTTTCCCATGGTTTCCTTTCCTTTAGCCCTCCAATTCTCAAGCCCTGAGAGTAAAAGGAGCAAAAATTTTCCTGTTTCCATAGACTTGTAGTACACACTCAGCGCCACTAGGGTGCTGAATTCTTTCCACTCTGCAACTGCCTTTGGGCATTATGGTGGTTGCAAAGGACATGGCCTTAAGACTACAGGTCCCTTCTCTTTCAGTTTGAGGATTTTCCCCACCTCTGACCATAGGATGTGACATCGCCAGGGACCTCTGACCTGCCTGCCTGCTTACCTCAACCAATCCCCTGCCTAGATTTGCCTTGACATCACTTCTCCCACACCCCCTTTTGGAGGGTTATTTAAGGTTCTACAGAATAATAAATTGCTCTCTGTTCCAGCTGATCCTGTCTCCTGCCTGATATCTCTTCCCTGCACTTCTAATCTTTAACTCCACCATTAAGCACGTGGCAGGTCCCTGATCTCGAACCGGTAGAGGTCAAAGGGATTTACTTCTGTAACACCCAGCAAGGAACCGTAACACCAGTAGCGGTTACCTGCATCACTACAGTCTCCTGGCTGTACCTGCAATGCTGTGGTTTTTAGAACTGCAACCATGATCAAAGTAGCTATAGGCTGCTTCCCCAGGTTTCCCTGAGCCCTCAGATTTAGGCTGCAGGTGCAACAAGTAGCTTAACTTCATTAGGTGCAAATTATTTTTCATTATTGTAGTAACATAATTCTTTTAAGAATCTGCATTTTCACCATTCATATCTACCAATATTATCAGTCTTTCTTCCAAATTGGCATTTGGTTGTGTAGCTTCTGTTGGTTTATCTGTTCAATGGTGTCCCACAGCACTGAATTATTTATCTGCCATGGTCATTTGTATGGAACCCATTGCCTTTCATTACTTTTTGGGTGCATTTTTGGCACAGTCTCTGTGTCATTGTATGTGTTCCTTCTTAGTGCTTAAGTCTGAATTTGATGCACCTGGAATTGTAACAGAGGTTTCCAGTTTGGCTTGAAGAGGTATCCAATTTTGCTTGTTGTACTTCAAGGGTGTTTTTCCACCACGCTCCTTTAATCCGGATCTAAGAAGATCTGGATCTAGGGAATGGGTACTTCCCTTAATCTGGATCTAGTAGATCAGGATTAAGGGAAGTACCCAATGTGTTTCTATGGGTGGTCTAGCACCCAAGAGCAATTGGTGCTAGACTCCCTGCCATGGAAACACTGGAGCACCCATTTGGAAATCTGGGCCTGCCCATGAGGGGTCTGACTGTCACCCCAGGTGTTTCGGAGGATGGGGGTACAATCTCTGAAGTGGCTCTGAAGTCACTTTGAAGTCATTTCAAAGTCATTTCAAAGTAACTTTGAAGTCACTTTGAAGTCTGTGCAAAATAGCTCTGGAGCATCTTTGAAGTCTGTGCTGATCTTTGGAGTAAACTTTGAAGTGACTGCGAAATGACTTTGGAAGTTCACTCCGAAAATCAGCAAAGACTTCAAAGATGCTCCGGAGCTATTTTGCACAGACTTTGAAGTGACTTCAAAGTGACTTGGAAATGACTTCAAAGCTTAGGTTTTGGGGCTCCCCCCCCAAGGGTGCCCCCTCCCCCTAGCCTCCTCTAGACCCCATTGCCAAACTAATGTGGAAACATGCTCCCTTTAATCCAGATTTTCTGACTGAAGACCCCATTTTAGACCCCATTAATGGGGTCTACAGAAAATCTGGATTAAAGGCCAAAAGATACCCATATGATCCAGATTTCCTGAGGTACAGTGGAAACAAATGTGTCCCTAATGGGTGCTGTGGTGGAAATGGGGTCATCCGGCTCTCACCCAAATGGGTCCTTAATGGGTGCTAAAATGGGTACTTAGTGACTGTGGAAAAACACCCCAAGTTAACTCCTTCTACTTGTGAATTTGTATGAGAGGACATTTCCTGACTTATGTCAATCTTTGCATTCGGTCAAGGTTTTTCAAGCTGAAGAACTGGTGAAGAGTTTTTGTTTTTCAATCTTGTTATCTGAAACAAATTGGTCAATTCTTTTTTCCTGCCCACAATGGAAAGACAACTGTGTGTTTTTCTGACTGGCTCACAAGCAAGTATGTCTTGGATACCATCCCCTTCCCACAGACAGATGAATTGCTCAGAATTGAGAGTCGGGGCAGGACAGAAGCCAAACAATGTCCTTTCATCGGAGCGAAAAGCTCCTGGTATTGAACACAAAATTCCTGCTGGACCTGAAGAAGTGTTCCTTATCTTTAGAAACTCATCCATCCTTGCTGTCATATTAGCCAGTTTTATTTCTCATAGCTTGTCTTTGATCATTTGCAGTACTCTCCCTCAGGAGAAATTTAAGCTGAACTGTTTGTGAGCTACTTAGTATGCTTAATGAATACGGTATCTGCTGAAAGTTTTGCAGCCATTTCTGCTGATATTACTGGCAGAAGTCTCCACTGTTATTCACATCTGTATGCCTCCACATACATGGTTGTTGGTCTCTAAGTAGTGAAAGGGGTATCTAGATTTATCTCCATCTCCCTCTTCCCTCACCCTTCCTCTCCCCTCTTCCATTTAGATGATATTAAATGACATCCGGTTTCAGTCTGTTTAGGGCTGGTTTATATTAGCTGAGGTTCTCTTTAAAAAGCAAGCTAAATATGTGCAAAAAGGGAGGCAGATTTATTGTTCCATCTGCTGTTTTAACTGTTGAAGCCTGGAGGGAAGGCAGAAAAGTGTCCTGGTGTGAAATGTTTTGCATAATCACACCAGTGAAAAATACTCCATTTGTGTGATTAACTCTTTTTGTTTGTTTGTTCAGTATGTAAAGGCAAACCCTTCGTAAAAAGTTTTGATGGAAGAAGAGTTGGCTTTTCTACCCCGCTTTTCTCACCCATTTAAGGGGTCTCAAAGCAGCTGACAAAGCTTTCTATTCTTCTCCCCACAACAGAACACCCTGTGAGGTAGGTGTGGCTGTGAGAGCTCAGAAGAGAGCTGTGACTAGCCCAAGGTCACCCAGCTGGCTTCATGGGGGAGGGCAGTATTCCCAGATAAAAAGTCCAGCTCCCTAACCACTAGACCAAACTGGCTCACACAACCCCATCTGATTCCCCAAATCTTCTGTCCAAAACATCCGCTTAACTGTGCTCTGAGTCCAAACTGGATGTATTCTGAAACTGTGTTTCTGCTTTCCCACAAGAACTGCTCCAAAACTTGATTCACCAAGGACTTATGCCATTTCTTAATGATCCTGTTTTCACCCAGCAGTAGATATACGTAATATTGGACATTAAGAGATCTTTCAATTCGATTGTAATAGAGAGAGTAGAAGGTTGTTGTTGTTTTAATAGGCAAATGTTTTTGTCAAAGTAAATGGTTAATTATTACTTTAAAAATGTCCGTGTTTCTCAGTCAGAAAGAGTTTGACTCATCATTTCTACAGCAGTTATTTCCTCTGCCGTAAACAGGAATTATAATTTAAACTATAGTGAGCGTAGAGTTCCCTTAGCAAGCAGAACTCTGATTTAATTCACACACTTGAGTAATTCACGCTCTTTGCTTTCCTTTTAGTAAAAAAACAAAAACAAAAACAAAAACAAAAACAAAAAGCAAAAAATCTGTAACAGAAACAGAAGGATATGATTAGAATGCTTTCAAAGAAGCCATTTCCTCTCAGGCAAGCTTAATTTAAGGTAAAGTAAATGTGACAGAGAGAAAAATAGCCTCACTGCTGGTGATAACTTTTCTTTTAGCTGCATTTTGTTAAAGCCATCCAGTTGCGTGAGATATCTTCACGTTGGTCCTGCACACACAACTTCAGGTGTCCTTGTAATTCCTTCTCTTTCAGAGCACAAGGGGCAGTGATATGCAAGAAAGAGGCTTTCTTGCATATCACTGTAACTTACCATCTAAGTTGAATACAAGGCATCTCGTATGAGCATTATGGAGGAAGGGTCTGATTGAGAAAGACATTCTAGTTCATTTAATTTTATCTTTTCTTTAATGTGAAGGACTACGCAGTCTCCATTTCACCCCTTTCTATCCTTCCTGTAGAGTGTGTATCCTGGATAGCATTAAATGGACCCCTGACAATGTCCTTCCTCACAGACTTAGAAGAATCTTTCAGAATGGTCCAATTCATCTCATGTGTGAATTGTGGGAATGTCCACTTTTGATAAGGATAAGCCAAGCCATTCAAAAAATGTGTGTTAGAAGAAGAGTTGGCTTTTCTACCCCGCTTTTCTCACCCATTTAAGGGGACTCAGAGCGGCTGACAAAGCTTTCTGTTCTTCTCCCCACAACAGAATACCCTGTGAGGTAGGTGAGGCTGTGAGAGCTCAGAAGAGAGCTGTGACTAGCCCAAGGTCACCCAGCTGGCTTCATGGGGGAGGGTGGAATCGAACATGGTATTCCCAGATAAGAGTCCGGCTCCCTAACCACTAGCCCACTAGTGTGTATTCCTTTGTTATTAGATCCAGGTTAGCCCTGGGACACAGTTTTGGAGGCTCTTGACTTTAGGGAACTTCAAAATTCCCTTTATGCAACTGCCACAGGGGATAGGAAGGCATGTCCCACACACCAGCTTTTAGTTACTGGATCACAACATTGACATTCATTATCAACACAGATTCATTAGGTTTATTTATTTTCTTGTTTAAGAATCAAAAGAGAGTCCCTCTTGGTTTCTCTTTCAGGACAATTTGTTTAGTGTGCCAATTAAAGCTTACTTCTTGTTAACTGTAGAATGAATTGAACACAACTAAGCTCATAAAAGATAATTCGCTCCTTAGAAGACTTCAGTAACAAATTGGCAGAACATTTGAGGCTTTTATCTAAAGTTAAAATGAGTATAACCGTCTCTGAACTATTTCTGCAAATCAGTTATTTGAAGTATCTTTTACATTGGTGGACTGCAAAATCTTCCCCACTACTGAACATCTTGAAGTGAAACAAAACATATTCCCATAAGGTTTTTTTTCATCCTAACTCAGTCTATTATACTAGCTCAGTCTATTATACGTCTGACAAGAACTTATGTGTTTTAAGTTAACCTCTTCAGATTTAACTCTGGACAAAATAGGCTTGCCTCTTGTTTATGGTGGCACTGTTACAAGTAACAAAACTTTAAAGACTGAGTAATTTTAAGCTGAGGTTTCCTTCTTTTTTTTTTCATTTCCATTTTATTTGTATACCGCCTTTCCAAAATCAGTGCCCATCTAGGCTGGAGAGTAATCCAGAGAGCAGAGTGGTCTAGGTTGCCACCACTAGACACCCACAGGAAGAATGGCATAAGCAGCTGTCCTTTGTGGTCTCTGGTGTAGCTGAGACCAGGTGGAGTCCACAGCAGCTGACAAGAGGGACCCGGTCCTGCAAGGGAGCAGCTCCAAATCATCAAGGCCCATCCAGGCTGGAGAGTCATCCAGAGGGCAGAGTAGTCTAGGTTGCCACCACTAGGGCTTCATATTTATAAGTGGTTTTGTAAAATCCATATTCCTGTTTGTTTTACAAAATCTTTGGCAACACTGTGTTGCAATGCGTAGTGCGGAAGCAACTGCAGCATTTGCTTGCACTGGGTTATGCAAACAGTTGCCACCCATGGAAAATTGAGAGTCGGGGGAACCCCAGAGCCCCAAGTAGTCAATGGACCTTTTTGCAACCCTGGAACACCTCATTCATACTACAGATTGATTTAGTGAGAGCCAGTGCCCACCAGTAGAGCGCTGCATCTGCTTTGGATGACGTACAGGTGGGAGTCATGGCACAGAAATGGCACCATAGTCCACTCAAACCACAAGCTTATAAATGGTCCATGTTGTGTTCCAGGTTAATATACTGGACCTACTTGTGTGTGGATGGTACACAGATGGGTGGTTCAGTACAGAATGGGCAAAAGCCCAGTGCCATGTTGCTGGGCACATCTGGTGCCACTTCTGAGTCCCCACCCATAACAGTCCTAGTTTGTAGGTATGGAGGCCAGGAACATTTGCAATGTATCTGCTCCTTGGAAAGGGCCAGCAGCGGCCTAGCCTACTATGAGATGGGTTAGCATGATGTGGAATTCTGCACCATGTGGAAATGGCCAGGGTTAGGCAATAGCACTGCGGAAGGGAGGACCAGGATTTCAAGAGGTCATAGTGCTCCAGTGGGATGTTCAGTCTGGAATTGCACTAAACAAAGGAAACTGCATTTTTACAAACAGTTGTGTAATAAGAAACTACAGTCAGTTCCCCATATCCACTGATTAGGTAACCACGGTTTCAGATACACGGTTACTGGATCAGCCACTCCCACCCTCACAGACACTATAGGGGGAAAGCACCCAGAACCGGAAGGTCTATTTTGGCCTCCAGAAGGTCTGTTTCGGCCTCCGTAGAGCATAGGAATAGGTGTGTGACACCACCGGAGCCCATCCCAAAATGTAAGGGGGCACGTGGGAGGCAGGCGGGAGGTGTCCAGTGGGGTCATATGCCTATTCCAGTGCTCTCTGGAGGCCAAATTAGGACTTCCAGAGATCAGGAAAGCACCTCTGGTTCTGGGATTCCACAACCCCAGAACCAGAAGGCCTGTTCACGATTATCCATGGTTTCAGGTAACCACGGTAGGAGCCGGAACATATCCCCAGCGGATGGGGGGGGGGGGCGTCCAACTGTATGTTATTACAGAAGGGATGAGTGTTTATAAATCATGCCATAGTGCTGTATGATATGACGCAGCAGAAAAATAAGCATGTAATAGAGACCCTCGGGTATGGGGCGGCATATAAATGTAAATATAAATAAATAAAAATAAAATAAATGATGCAGAATGTGCTGAGCTACAGTTTTTATTTTTTAAACAACACAGATTATGTACCTTTTCAGTTCATTGTGTTTGCAGTTCTGAGTCTGGTACCTAACATTTCTTCCATGCCTATAATTAATGTTGCAAGTGCAAAATCATGCACATGAAATGTGGATAGCCTTAGCAGGTAAAAGAGACAGCAGGAGGTTATAGGCTTGTTCACATTTCCCTTGCGTGCGGATGCTCACACCAGCAATTTCACTTCGTTCACATCACCTTACCCATTCCTAACATGCTTCACATATTGAGGGCAAACTCTTCATCAGGGTTTTGCTGTGTTTTCTCAGCATTCTTTTGCAGCACTGCCTCATAAATGTAAATAGGCATCCATAATTTTTGGTGCTGTCTACATGGAAATAATATTTTAGTTTTGGCCAGATAAATATGCATAATTATACCACATTATATGTTGCATAATTTATTTAAGGCGATGTTATTCAAGATAATTACTGTAAATGGAATGGAATTTAAATTTTCTATTTTTCCTGGGTTATAAACTTTACCCTCCTAACTGACTGAACTGAGTCCAACCATTCAACATATCCATGAAGTAAAATGGCTTGGACATCAAAGGTTACTGCAGTCATCCTATGAATCTCATAAGCCATGCAACTTAGTTATAAAATACAGAGTTCGACTATCATTATCATTATAACACCATTTTATCCATCAGTGATTTCTGCTTTCAATCTCAACTTGGCAAAGAAAGTAGCATCATGAATTATGCCACTAACTTACCATTAGCTGTCCTATGTGTCCTCAGTCAAAACTGTGTTCTTTGCTACGTTTAGCAAGCTTTTCCTTCTCTGTAATAATATGCATTTATTTTACTTAAGCTATGATTTTTCAAATAAGAATGGCTCCCAGATCCATCACAGAATGTCATGTATGGAAGCTTCTTCTTCTTGTGGCTGTTGAATGTGCGTCATTGTTAGGGTCTACCTATGAATACCAATAAACATTTAATATTCACAACCAACTTTTAAATCCAGTACTATTCTCCAATAATCTGTTATGAGTGAAAGGAAAGGCTAGATTCATGTAGAGCATGTACTCCTGTGTCCTATCCAGACTTCTAGTGCAGAAACAATGGATATATATAGCTGGTGGTCAGATTGACTGTGATGTTGCTCTTCCTTTCTCTGGCCTGTCTTGACACCTTTTCCACTTTTTCTTCCTGGCATGATGCCACTGTTGGATCACTTTAGAAAACAGCTTGGTCTGTTTGGATGTTGTTAGCACAGCCTGTGACAATGGTGCTGTGCCAGAGGGACAAATGGCACAACTTGCTTGTTTATTGTTTGCATCTATGTCCAATCTGATACCGTACCATCAGACAGTGAACGAAGGATGAATACCATCCCACTTGGTACACAGTTTGCAGAACAGTAACTCCACCAGCCACAGCAGGCTCTGGAGCAGCAAGGCAAGCTGCCTAGAAGACTGAGAAGGCTCTGGTCTTCGAGGACGTACCCAGGAGCAGGACCTGGTAAAAAGGGCTAGAAGATGCCGCCGACAGCTACTCCCTGGTCCCTGCCATGCTGGAAGACTTGGGCCGCATGGAAAGAACTGGCAGACGGGCCTTCAACACAAGGCAGTGGCAGCAGGGGCATAGAGCTATGCTGCCTAAAGTGACATTGTGGCCCCAGTCTGCACCAAAACCTCAGACCGGGTGAGGCGAACACTGAAGCAGTCATGAGGGAGCCAGTGTTGGTGGAGTTATGCCCAGGGGGAAATAACTCCTCCAACACTGGCTGGCAGTGTTTACTGAAAAGTAGTAGAGTCCAGAGATGGAGTGGTGATCAAATAAGACATCCCCTGAAAGTAAGCCCTAGCATGTCTTTCAAAGCAAAAATTAATATAAGACCCTGTCTTATTTTCGGGGAAACATGGTAGTTGGTGTTCTTGTGGTGGCATTTTTTTCTTTTTTTAGATCATACAAACTGAATATGACAACCCTTTCCCCTAAAAATGTTGTCCCTCTGGCCATTTCTGAACTTTGCTCCTGGTTACCAATGCTAGGAACCAAAGCTCAACCCCATCTGGAGAGTGTCATGTTAGCCAGGAGACTGAAAAATCAACCTTCCATGTTAAAAATAAAACACTGAACATGACCACAGCTGTCTAAAGACAATTGCATTGCGTCCTGAGAGGGCTGCTGGAGCGTACTGCTTTTCAGTTTCAATATATGCTTCATAGAATATGTGCACTTTTTTATATATTGGTCACAATGAAGCATTTATGTTTTAATATTATAAATGTGTTGAGGAATATGGGAAGGGGAGTGTGACTAAAACCGATGTGTGGCAACTCAGGAATGAAATAATTTAGAACTGCCACATAGAAATGTTTACTGCACAGCGAATGAAAATTTGAAGCAGCTGGAAGGCAAAAAGAGCAAAATCCCAAAATTTATGACAGGGAAAAATGTGAGATGACAAAAGAAAACAGAAAATTGTTTTTAAAAAGTTGTGAACTATTACACACATGTCTGAGAGCCGAGACCTCATTTCATCATACTTAAGCTGTCTAGGTGAGTTGTAGCATGCAAGTATTAAAGGGAATAAATAGAAATCAGAGATATATTTGCAAATGCTTCTAACTATAATGCTTCACAGACACACACAAAAAAACTCCTCTTTGGAAGCTCTGATAATAATAATGAAATTCTGACAGGTTGTGCCTGTTTTGTATTACAGTCTAAAGCACTGAAATCAAGCAGTTATTTCGGTACGTTCTGACTAATTTTTGATAACCAACTCTCTTCTCAGATAATGGTCCCAAAGCATCTTAGTCTCTAATGGATTTTTCTAGTACATTTTTTGATAATAGTCTTCAAAATGTTATAAGGTCACAGTCATTTCATCCTTTCCTCCTGTCCAGAATACTTTATGAATATATTTCTGGGACACACAGAAATTCTCATAGGCATCCACATGCAGATTTTTATACTTTTATAAGTGCCTGTATGATTAAAAAGAAGAAGAAGAAGAAGAAGAAGAAGAAGAAGAAGAGGGGAAAAGTTATTATTTCATATGTCATTTTCCAAGGAGGATTTAATCTTCATTGCAAAAGCTCAGGTTCTCTGGATTTCTACCACCCTTATTAAAGGGGGAAATAATGATTGGTCTTTCTTTAACCATTACTGGCATGGCAATTGGAAACAGATTTTTGCTTTTCCAGGAACAGGACAGATGGAGAAAATGATCATAGATTTGTATCTACCTTTTTACCCCTCAGCTCAGGTTATGCATCTGTTAAAGTCCCATTCCATAGAGGGCTCACTTTGAGAGTGTTTATACCACCTAGAAATGAGATGGAATTTGATGTATTTCAAGCTGGGCTGCATCCAAACATTGGTTACTTAATCTGCTGTATTTTGATATTCTGGAATAAAGGACGGATATAGCAGAATAAGTAAGCAATGGCTGGATGCAGCATGATAATGATGATGATTAATGCCATCACTAATATTCTTTATTGATTTATAGTGATCGGTAGGTTATTATAATTACCACTGGTCAAAAATAGCTTTTTGCTATAGAGGCAGTTACCAAAGAGGACCTGGGTGAGTACTGAACATTTATTTTTATGCTGTATGCATGTTTTTGGTTTACGTCTGAACCATATACAGGGCCCATCCTGTGCTAGCTACATCTTCCCAACCAGTACGTGTGATGGTTTCAATCTGAACAGCAAGTCAGGGAATACATGAAGGGGTTGGGGTGATCTATCCCTTCTCCACCCGAGGCTGTTCTTCGCCCAAGCATATTAGAAAAAACTGGAAGAAGGAGGAGGAGGAGGAGGAGGAGGTGGTAGTATGGGCACTGCCATGTTGGGTCCAGACACTGGTGTAAATGCGCTTGCGCCAGCACTGTCTCCAGGACAACAGTGATGTGCCACGCATGCACACTTGCATTTTCACTCAGCTCACTTGCCAGTGTGCTTGCACGGCACATCAGATGACCCCCGGCACACAAAAGGGATGTGAATGGTCTCTCCGGTGGCCAAGAAAGGTATTTTTTTGGATGTGTGTCATGCAGCACCACCAGTAGATACTGGAAGAGCTTCTGAGGTAGCAGGAGACATTTCTGGTGTAGAAATGCCTCCAGCAAGGGCAGAAGGTGCTCCACACTAGCCGGCCAAGTGTGAAAGGGCCTCTGATCTGACTCTACAACCACAGCATCATACCAGCAGTCAGCTAAGATCTTCATATTCAAGAAACACTTTGTATGTATATGTGTTTGTATATATCTATGCTTTGTGAGTGTGTATGCACATGGTGCACACAGGTGCTTTAGTGGGTCTTTTTCCCCCTTTGGCTTCATTGTGGAATTTGAATGCCAAAATACTGACACTCTAAAATGCATTCTTTTGTTAGAAGGTAGCATCTTCTTAATGCATCTGTGTCTATTGAGAAAATAATTGCTGTTCAGTACTTTGGATTAAACTCCTACTGTTAATGGCATTTGCATTTTGTACCCATCACCACAATGGACAGAAAAAGCCAGTAGGAAACATTTCCCCTCTGTCTGAGCATTCATCTATTATTTGGTCATCCAGTTAGTGCTCACTCATTCAAAGAGTCAATTTAGTATGCTTTATTTAGTCTCCGTATTATAGGTTATCAAAAATTAACAACACCAACCGTTACAGGGAACAAGCAGCAATGCAGTGAATACAAAGATCAGTTTTTGAACCAAGTGGTCTTTTGCTTTATGACACAGACTTTCTCTGAACTGGTTGACTCCTGTTCTAAAGTACCAGCTAAACTAAGCATCATGCCGAGTGATAAAACAGTCCCTACTGTGTTCTAATTACCTACAGTCTTCTTATGCCCAATTATTTTCCTTATCTTTATCTCTTAAATAGCCTTCTTTTAAAAACTACATACCAAAAGTGAGTGCATGTTTGCAGGTGAGATTGGCCAATTCACATTCGAAGAAAAGGCAAAATGTGGGTTACAGAAAGTCTTGTATTTCAAGGAAAGGGCAACCACGTTCTATGTGTGCTTAGCTATTTGTGCTCATATTGCACACTGCATGAATATTCACCACATTTCAAATTCATTTGAATTCGCACATTAAATGTGAATCTAATGTTGGCTACATTTGAAGATGGGCATTCGGATGCAAACCAAATGCTTTTGTGCATTCGTCCGAAGCTTCATTACATTCATGAATGTGGGGAGGTGACAAAGCAGCTGCCTAGTGACATCTGAAGTGGATCCAGAGTGGATTGAGAGCAGTTTTGAAACACTAAGCAGATTTGTAGGGGATTCATAGATGCGACTGATGGCAGGGATCTGAATCAGATTTGAATAGCATTTGAAGAACATTTGCAGCAAATTCAAATCCTGCAACATTCAGAAAATATGCAAATTTCCTCACATTTGATTCCATTTGAATTGAACATGAAAAAAGCATCTGTGCACATCTCTCTTACACACTGATCCAAATTTTTGCAGCCCACCTCCAAGTTGCTAGTGACTTTCAAGGGGTTGATACCCACTACTGGAGAACCAGTGGGTAATAGAACTCTGCATTTGGTTTTGTCGAACTGGGTATGGTAAAGAGCCAGTTTCCAAGCACTTCCTGAATTAGTATTGAGCTTTGAATATCATTAGTATGTGATTACACTGTTCAGAGCCTTGCTGTGCAAGTAATTTGATAGAGCTGGTCTAATGACACCGGAAGGGCTGAACTTCCAAGCCAACATGGAGGTGGATCTTACAAGAGAGATTTTATGGATTCTATTGTAGACCAACCCTTAAAATGCATGACCTACACTACAACTGTTACTGCACGAAAGTCAGTTTATACTGTATCCAAAAGATCAGAACTACCTTCCTCTCACTGCTACTGCTGCTCTCACATGGGCTCAACTGATCACTTTCTAATAGGGTTATGCATGAATGCAATTTTTGACATTCGATTCAATTTGAATTGAATATTCAAATGTCTGGATTCGTACAAATAAAGAAAAAAACTAATGTATTGAAATTTGAACTGATTCAAATACATTTGTATCTATTCATACGGATATTTGGCTTGACAATACAAATGTCATACACATTTGTATGTATCTGTACGCATCCCATTTTTATCCTGTATGCATCCCGTTTTCATCCTCTACATATCTGTACAGATGCATACATATCCGTAAACATACGAATGTCCAAATTATATGAATAGTTCAAAATATTTGTATTCATTTGAATAATAAAAAATGAACATCTGGACTATGGCGTATCCGGCTTACACCACGAAATGCGAGGGCTCCGGGAAATGGGGAGCAGCAGCAGATTGCTGCAGCTCCTGAACACCGGCTGTTACGAAAGTTTTCCAGTTATCTGACTGGCCCAGATAACCAGGGATCAAGCCATGTGTCTAGCCTGATCCTGAGGAGCTAGAAAATGGGGGAGGAGGAGAGAAGAGGCAGGAGGTGGTGATCAGCTGGAAGAGAGTGGTTTATTTCTCTGCAGAGCTTTAAATAGGCCGCCACAAGAGGGGCGGAGAAGGAAGTGATGTCAGGACATCATTCAGGGAGGCGATAGGTGGAGCCACATCAGGTGAGCAGGTCAGAAGTCTTTCTGATGTCACATACTGTGGCGGGAGGCGGGGAGGATCCTCAAACAGGAAGAGAAAGGGTAACCATGCGGCCGGACTCCATTATGCCCCAAGGCTAAGAGTCCAGCACCCTGCTTGTGCTGAGTGTGTACTGCAAGCTTATGGAAGCAGGAAGATTCTTTTAACTCTGAGGCTTGAGAAATGGAAGGCTGAAGCCAGGGGAAAACTTGTGCAAGCTTTTGCAGTTACCACACTGGACATTTGATTCAGATTTGAATCTCAAAGGCCGAATTAGGCCAAATTTGATTGAATAATCAATATTTCAAATATTCTTGCACATCCCTATTTGCTAACCATTGAGGCAGTGTTAAAGTGCCTGGCTGTACCTAAGTTTTAATCCATGTTTGAGCCATCTTCAGAGTGAGATAACATATTCACAAAGTCACAAGCACCTTTTCTTTCACATTATCTAACCCAGAAAATTCCCCTAGAGCTAGATTTTGTGGAAAGGAAATGACTTTGGAGGTGGATTAAATGTGGATTAAAACAGGTGTAGCCACATACTTAAAGGGCCAAAAATATAGACTTATTTTCCCCTCATCACTAGTGTCCCACTGGTACAAGTTAGACTCAGTGAATTCTACTTTTCATTATCCTTGGAAAATTCAAACTCTGGGCCTTTCTGCACTTCCCATTAGTGTGGAACAAGAAGATGCCTACAAGCCTCCTTTCCACCTACTGGTGTAGTTTAAGGGAGCTCCTTCCCTCTCTTAGTATGCTCTGTCTGCACAGGAAGAAGTGTAGACGAGTCTAGAGCACCTAAAATGTTGTTCTGACCTAGTCTAGTGGCATACTAGGGTGTAGCATACTAGACCATGGAAGCATGCAGATGTCATTCTTTCATAGTCTGGTTGTACCACAAGGGACCCATTTTGGTGGTGCAACAAGGCATAGCATTAAAAGGGGTCCCCCAGGACCTCCGAAGTCCAGGTATAAAAGTTCCTGGCCTTCAGGGCATTCAGAGCACCCCTGTGCAAGCTCCAAAGGTGGGATGGGCTTTGGGTTTGGCACAGAGGCTCCTGCAGAACAGGCAATCTCAATGCTAGCAACCTTAGGCCTACTCGCATTTAGACCTCTGTACCAGAGCTGTCCTAATTGCATACCAGAGGCCTAAGTGTGAATAGGTCTCTTGTTCCTCTTGTTCCAGTACCAATCCTGTATCAGGGTAGCAAAGGTAAGTGCAGAAACGGAACTTGACTCACAGAAAAATCTTAGGAGCTATTGTAGTTTTCATCACTTACTTTTTTTTTCCTGAAGGGGTAAACATCCAATTATTTTCTTTATTTCTGAAGAAAACTTCAAACAGTGAAACTATTTCACTGATACAAGCTAGGAAATGGATATTTTCTGCCTAGCTGTCTGCATTTATTACTGTCCGTGATTAAGAAATTATTCTGGTCAGAAGCATATTATACTAAAACCTTTGCATTGTTGTTTTATTTTAATCCCAGTTTCTCATTTTTGTGAAGCTGCATTTATTTTGAAACACGTAGAAATCACTGCCTTTATAAGCTGGAAGTGCTTTTAAAATATTAACATAGTTCCTGAGAGTTGCAGTAGTATGAATTGTTATACTTTAAAATAAATCACAGTTACATCATAATTTCTAAGAAAAATGCATTTTTAAACGTTTGCCATTCTTAACTGTGACGGGTTCAGGGTGCAGGCTGCAGAGGGCAGTGATAGGGCTTTGGCCCTCTTGCAAAATGCATTGCTTTCTGCCTGTGCAAACCTTTGAAAACTGCATTTCCAAGCCTAGACTGCAAATAGCAGAAAAGGCAAGAAACATTGCCTGGGCCCTTCTGCAATGATTGGCTGCTATCAATTTGGAGGGCAAACCTGCCCAGGGACCTGGGGGCTTGATGGACAGACAAGAGGAGTTTCCCTCAGTTGCTCGGGGCAGCAGCCAATCGGGATGCTAGGGTTAGAAGGGTATAATAGGCAGGGAAAGCAGCAGACTGTGTCTTTTTACTGGGCAATTTTTGAAGGGGACTGATAGTGGAGATCTGTCTCCGAGGGAAACGTTGCCAGAAACTGACCAAGGGATCTTTTCTCTGAAGGGGAACTGATCAGTCTGGTCTTGTTCTTCGGAGGGGGGGGGAGCTGAAGGAGGCAACTGTGGCTGATTGTTGCTCGGAAGGAGCTTTGCAGAAGAACAGACCAGAGGCTGGAACCCACAGCCTAGCAAGGAAAGGCAAAGCCTTGCTGAGACCAGGATTGAGTTGCTAAGCTTTGGGGAGGCTTGAGATTTTGGGCAGAGCAAACCAAAGAGGGAAGTAGATAGGATTATCTGCTTAGAAGCAACTGGTTACCACTAAGCTAAGAAAGCTGTTTTACTTGAAGCTTGCTATATTGAGAGACTTTTGATCTTACTCTTCTTTATCTGAACTTCCTATTTACTCTCTTACCTTTCTAATCATTATTCTCAGTAAACTTGTTTTGGTTTACTATTATAGCGCTTGCTACCAGTTTATTGCTTTAGGAACTGTAGTGCTTACTCGGTGCCACGATGCCCAGCGATCCAGAAAGTGCCTGCCCTCACTAGGAGTGGTTTGGCCCTGTTAGGATGCTGGGTTCGTGCAACGGCCAAGTGAATACTACAGTGTGGACACAAAACACTGGTAGCAAGCGTTTCAACAGTTAACTAAAACAAGTTTATTATTATACACAAGCAATACTATAACAGATAAAATAAGGTTCAGGTATTTGTTGGTTTAAATTTGCAAGTCTCTTACAGCTAGGAGCTACCCCTTTCCCTAAAGGAAAATAGTTCCCCTTTTGTAAAGACAAACCTCTCCACGTTCCTCTCCCTCTGGCTTGCTTCTGCCACAGCTCAAGCCAAGCCAGTGTACCAGAACGTGGCCCTAGATGATCACAAGGCCCAGTCCGTCCTTGCTTGTCCGATCATCCAGCCTTGGATAGTTGCTAGCGAAGTCTCCCTCGGAGCCCCAATCTTCCTCGATTGTCCCCTTCAGAATTCACTCAGCCAACAGCCCAATGGTCAGCTACTGGTTCCAGCTCCCTCAGGATTCAGCTCTTTTCCTTTCAGCTCTTGTCCCAGCATGAAGACTCCTTCTGCTGTACTCTGTGTTCATTTATACACACACCCCTGATCCTGATTGGCTCTAGCCGCAATAAAATGCTGCTGGAGACTCCTAACAGAGGTTGCTGTCCCTCCAGCCTGATTGGTGGGAACTCCTTCTCTAGCCCCTCCAGCACTCAGATCCCCAGACAGCTTTTCCCTCCAAAACCTTACTCCAGCCAATCACTGCAACAGGGCCCGCACAGGATTTCCTGCTCTTTTTGCAGCCCAAATCCCAGGGTTTGCAACAAGGCTGGCTATTGCAGCTAGCTAGCAGCCTGCAAAGCCAGAAAGCAAAACAGCCTGCAGCCTGCACCCAGAAACCGTCACACTCGGCCTAATGCACACTTCCAGCAACCTAAAAGTGCCAAGCTACTTTTCAGAGGGCAGGCACTGGACAGTTTGCTAGAAGTCGTGACATTAACATTGGGGGTGTTTCATGAACTTCTTGATGTGATCAAGCAACTCACCATAAAATGAGACTGGATTGGATCCTAGCTAGTAATTTCAATAGGTCTACTCTAATCATGACTAGATAAACTGAATCTAGTTTATGGCACAATGCAGTGAAGTGATTCTGGATTTTGTTACCTGATGGTCTCACACGTCTCACATTGTTGCCATGTCTCCTCATAGTTTCTGTCAGAATCATTTTATACTGAAAAAATCAGCTATAAATATCCTAAATAAATAAAATAATGGCATTGTTCACTCCATTAAAAGTGACTTGCACATATTAAAATAATGTTTTAAATTGCTCAACTAGGGAAATGTTAAGAAGAGAGTCATGATTTTTTATTTCTCACTGCTATGCTGTAACAGAACACTAGAACACTAAAAAGAGCTAGGTGTAATTTCTTCCTTTCATAGCCCATTTTGATTTCCTTTGCACCTATAAGCTGAGAACAGCAAAAGGTATAATTGGGTCACTAATTAAATGTCAAGTACAGAGTGCCTGGTGAAATTGGAAGTCAACCAGTTGCAAGATCATTTCTGACAGGATCGCTGTAATGGTTAGAGGGTGCCAAATAGCTCATCTGGTTTTAAGAAATGCACCCCTTTCTGCCTATCAATTTTGTAATTCTCCTAGTATTTGGTCCTTTGTGTTTTATTTCACCTCTTTTTAAACAATAATAATAATAATAACTGCATGGGGGTTCGGAACAGAAACAGAGAATCATACTTGGAGCCCTAATGCTTTAGTCAGAATATTTGTATATTGTATTGTTATTAAACAACTGCATGAAAGTGGGCAGTTATTATTATTGAAAACATCCTCAAAAATCAGGTCACCTGTGTCAATATAGAATGTTGGCATACCCATGATAGCATACCCAAGACTTCAAGCATAACATAAGCAATATGTAACTGATGGTGGGGTTACACACCTCTGTCAGGTTTGAAAACACAGTGGAGAGGACAACAGAACATTGGGAACAGAAGAAGAGTTGGTTTTTCTGCCCTGCTTTTCTCACCCATTTAAGGGGACTCAAAGTGGCTGACAAAGCTTTCTATTCTTTACCCCACAACAGATCACCCTGTGAGGTAGGTGGAGCTGTGAGAGCTCAGAAGAGATCTGTGACTAGACCAAGATTACCCAGCTGGCTTTGTGGGGGAGAGCGGAATCAAACCCAGTATTTCTAGATAAGAGTCCAGCTCCCTAACCACTAGACCGATGATGGCCAACCTATGACACGAGTGTCACAGGTGACACGCCAAGCCCTTTTGGGTGACACACCTGGTCACCCTGGCACCTGGGCATGTAGTGCTTGCTTGTTCTTGAAGTGTACGAAATACCAACTTTCAATTGAAGATTTAGCAAATGTAAAGAATTATTTGTTTTTGCTTTTAATAAAATACATATATCAAAAATATAACTTTTTTACTAGAGCTACAAATATCACAAAATTATGGATGTTTCTAGATGTGACACAGCACCCGAGTTAAGCTACGTTTTCTTGTGAATTTTGACACACCGAGCTCAAAAGGTTCACCATCACTGCACTAGACCAAACTGGCTCACAGAAGTAAAAGTTAACTGAATAAAAGGGGATACTGTATATGGTTACATTAGGTCCAGGTTAGAAATACAGTTTATACCTGAATCTTAAAGGGAAAATAGAAAAGGTGACTAAGGCCCTATTTGCACTGGGCCTTATAAGTAATAAATAAGGCCAGTGTGTTTGCAAAAACAGAAAGACCAATAAAAAATGCTTCAAAGGACTTCAATTATATTGAATTGTTCTTGTTTTGTCTGCATTGCGCACATAAGAGAAATCTGATATGTACTCCTTCTCCTTCTTACTGTGAATAAGTCAGATGCAAATTAACCTTGGAAGATGTTATTGGGAATATGGTAACTTCTGGCCAGGTTAAGTATTAAAGTCAGGATGGAACGTGAGAAGATTTGAAGCTTGTCCTGATGGGGTTTCTAGTAGGCAAATTTTTCCTGTGTTGCAACATAAATTAAAAGGAATCTTTTTTTCTCTGACCTTACTGCTTATTAAGGAACTTACATGGGGAAGATTTGCTGATTTCCTAACAGGCTGAATTTTCCTAACAGACTTATTCCAGCTTATATCCAGAATAGGGCTCTGCTGTATGCATGCTAGTGCAAACTACTTCAAGCCCGCAGTACGGAAAGAGCCTACAATGAACTAACCTGTGTATCGTTCAAGTTACCATTTTATCTCATATTTCATCTCATTCAGTTCATTTATTCAGCAATTAATTACTCTAATATCTATATAACTAAAATCAGTGAAAGCAGCCAGGGAGATATACAGCATTTGGGAGTAGGATGTACATGCCCAGAGGTATATTCTGTCAAATGGAGGTCATGCTATTGTGTGTGATGGATACTATTGGGTCTGACAGTGGCTCCTGTTGGAGGTCATGGTTTTTTATATTACTAGTCTGGCAATTGGAAAAAGGGAGTTGTGCAGTTTGGGTATGACCCTCCCTTATGTCAGCAGTGAAAGTAAGCTGGGCTTTTTACATAGCACTTGTCCACTTGGGTGTAATTACACTGTTGTCTCTGTGTGCCTCCAGACATGTCTCTTGCTCCACCTTAAATGCAAAGCTCCTTCTGGTCCTCCATATTGGAGGCCTGGAATCTTCTGATGTCCATTGTAGCTGCTTCCTGTCAGCCAGATGGGAAGCTGTGTTGCTGGCAGTAGGAGTGCAGGAAATGCAGATAAGTGCACGGTAAAAGGATGGTGGTTATCCAGTATATTTTTACTTTGCAGCATGGGGGTGGGGAATGCTGTGTTCCTACTGTGGGGGACTTGCTTCACTGCTTCCATCCCAGTCTGGAGGAATCCCCTGTTTCTAGGGGCCTTTTCCCACTAGGGCTTAGAACTCTTCTTAGATCCCATTAGGAACCCAATTGGTACCAATTGGAAGGCCCTGTCCCCACCTGGACCCCATTGAAGGCCCCATCTGCAAGGCCCTGTCTCCACAAGGGCAGGGGAAATCTAGATTTAATGGGTCCTTCAGGCCCTTAAATCCAGATTTTGTGTGAACCTGATCAATGGTGTCCACAATGGGGTCTTCAGGCATCTTCAAGATACGGATCTTATTTGCTTAAATCTTTCATAGCTTAGACAAATGGAAACAAAAGATGTCATCTCTTATAGAATCTATGTGTTATATCCCCAATATATATATATTGTATCCTTTCTGTCCATATACAGAAAAGGGTTGACGAATATACATATATGTTAAAAATGTCAAAGTTTAGTTTGTGTTTGGAAACTCAGTCCAATGGTTTGAGTTTGAAGGTGTTTGCATGAATATCAGGGCTTTGCCCCTGAAAAGGGCTTTCCACAATGGAAAAATTGAGAACCCCCTACACATAACTTTTGTTGCCACAGACCCCTGACCCCCACCTTGCATCGCCCACCCACTTCCCACCCTGTGTCCTCCACCCAACACCGCCACTGGTCTGCCACGAATGCCCTGGGTCCTTTGGTACCTGTTTGCTCTAATGTTATGTATTTTCATCTTTACATGTTGAATTCAACAAGAGAATTTACTTCTGTTAACGGCACTTGCTTTGGAAATAGCATAATGGGGTCTTTTGAGTTATTGACTGAATTGGAAGGAAATTATACAATACTTTCAAAATGCACATCGAAAGTGGCAGAGAAAATGACTCTTTGAATACAGTTTCCTTTCCCAATGCAATCATTTATCATCATAATTGCCATACAGTCCCTTTAGTTGAAGAATTCTTTAAAGCATGCATCCTCTTTAAACCTCTAAATATTTTATTATGAGTTTTGCTATTTAAATATTTTACTGTAAATACATATTAAGTATGCATTAAATTACAAAACAGTGCATTCTGGAATTTACTTTTAAATGAGGTGAAATCAATAAAAGATTAAAGAATTTATTCAGCTACCTCTTAAATTTATAGTTGTCTTTCGTCCTTTGGCACCTGTTCGCCAATAACTTTTCAAACTATTTGAGAGCAAATTTCTTAGTGAACCTCTATTTTCATACCTCTCAAAAGCCCATTATCAGCTTAGAATGCTGGGAAATATTAAAAGCAATATTTAAGCATATTTGTAGATTTTGACACAAAACTGCCTGTTTCCTTTTGTTCTGTATTATTTCCAAATGTATCATGAATGTTCCTTTTTTTTTTTTTTTTGCCAGATATCCAGACAGAGCTGCCTTCATTGCTATACTTCAGAAATACAAAAACAAATTTCTATCTCTTTTCTAATCAATTTGTTTTGGAAAAGCTGAAGGTCTTACTTCATCTAATGCCTCTCCAGAGGAGCTCATTTACTCTTTTTTGGTGTAATGGATAATACTGTATGAAAGTTTTCTGCTTCAAGATCTCTTAGGAATATCAGCTCTTTCATGCAGATAATTGGGCTAAAATAAATGTTCATTTAAATTGTTGAAAAGATGAGAAGTATTATGAGGGAGGCGATAAGAAACAGTGGGACCGGTTGGCAAAAAAAAAAAAAAAAAGAACAAAAAGAATTTCCACATCTTAGCACAGTGAAGAATTTTGGATAATTTTTTATTGGCAAAAATAGCTCTCCTGTATATTTCAATTTTAACATAATACAGTCAGATCCTCATATCCACTGACTCAGTAACCATGGTTAACCAGATTAGCCCACCCAAACCCCTGTAGGTGCCATAAGGGAAAAGCACCCAGAACTAGAAGGCCTATTTTGGCCTCCGTAGAGCGCTGAAATAGGCACCTGACACCATCAGAGTACATCCCAAAATGTAAGGGGGCACATGGGAGGTGGGCAGGAGACATCCGGTGGTGTCACACACCTATTCCAATGCTCTCCAGAGGCCAAAATAGGCCTTCCAGAGGCCAGAAAAGGACTTTCATTTCTGGGGTTGCACAACCCTAAAACCGGAATGCCTGTTTGCAATTATCCGCGGTTTCAGGTAACCACGGAAGGAGCCGGAACATATCCCAAGTGGATATGGGGATCTGACTGTATAGCAGTTAACAGAGAATGTAAAAATGGCAGGCATCTAAAAAGGCACGTGAAGACGAAGTCCCCCATTCCCCCTTGTGGGGGGAATGGGCTTCATGCACAGCCCTACTTTGAATTGTAAAACCATTGCTTAAAAAACTGATACTACTGGAGTTTCTCACCCTGTTTAGTTTTGTAGTAGGAAATCTTGCCTCCCACTTAACATGAAATGCCTGAAGCTCATACACATCTCTTGGGAGACAGGAGAGTTTCTCCTTTGGATATTTCACAGAAAATGTGTGCATGGTACAATGCTGGTCAATATCAGAGAAATAGCCGTGTTAATCTAATTCGAAAAGTCCAGCAAGGTAGCTAGTAGCCCTTGGAGACTAACAGGAGAAGGGTTGGTGGCATGAGGAGAAGGGTTGGTGGTCTAGACGTGTCTACGAAAGCTCATGCCACCAACCCTTCTCCTGTTAGTCTCCAAGGGCTACTAACTACCTTGATGGTGCAATACTATTTTTTATGTGTTACATGACACTGAACATTGGATAATGGCACACTGCTGCTATCTTGCTTACCTGAGGTCCTTGAGGACAACATTTTTAGGCCATCAGCCAAGCTGGGGTTAGAAATCTGGAACCCTTGTTCTTACACAGTACTGCCAAAGTTAGTTGAACTGCCAAAGTCCAGGTATCACAGCACATTTTTTGAGACTAATGAGATTTGCTTCTTCTTGATCAGTTAGTTCAACTAGAATCAATTTTATTCTTCTGTAATGCAACCCTGAGAGATTAATTTTCTTCTCATTAGTTTGTTCTTTGTATTCAGTTCATCTGTATTATCCTCATTTGATCAAGCTGGATTCTGTTTCATGTTTCTCTCGAAACAGCAATGCTACTGAAAGGATTTTCCTGCATTGTTAAATCATATATTTAATAGGAGAAATAATGAACGTGGTTTTGTCTGAGGTCTCCTTGATAAGACTTCTGCACAAAGAGGAATGTGAATATAACATTTAATGCCCTTAACAAAGTACAGATAAATAGATCCTTTTCTTAACTGTGTTTTGCAGTTCATCAGAAGGTTCGGTTGATCTTTATTC
Organism: Aspidoscelis tigris stejnegeri; assembly: GCA_023333525.1. Lineage (NCBI taxonomy): Eukaryota > Metazoa > Chordata > Lepidosauria > Squamata > Teiidae > Aspidoscelis > Aspidoscelis tigris. The sequence continues at coordinate 10,067,410 of JALMGA010000019.1, read as the reverse complement.
AGAATTTTAAAAAATCTGATGTCTGTTTAAAGTAAAAGACTTGTTGTCCAGCACCTGGCCAATCAAAATGTTTCATTCACTAAAACCATCCTGCCACCTCCTTGCTTATAATCCACCACTGCTTCTCTTTTAAATTCTGCTTTAGTGTGAGCCAGCTTGTTCTAGTGGTTAGGGAGCTGGACTCTTCTCTGGGAACACTGGGTTTGATTCCGCAGTCCCCCATGAAGCCAGCTGGGTGACCTTGGTCTAGTCACAGCTCTCTTCTGAGCTCTCACAGCCCTACCTATGTCACAAGGTCTTCTTCTTCTTCTTCTTCTTCTAAAAATACCTCAGCTTGATTATGCATTTGTATGTCCCTATGCTCTTTAAAGCTAGAAACTTAATTTCAAAAGCTCGTATATAACAAATAATTAGTTTTCTTTTTTAACTCTTAACAGAAAAGTGATCAGTATTCTGAAATTACCAAGAAAATAACCCGTAGATATTTCTGAAGGTTTGTTCTCTTGTACATAAGAGGAGCAGTGCTGAAGCACAGCCTATCTAGCCAGCATCCTGTCTCACACAGCAGTCCACCAATTGCTTCTGAGCACCTTCAAGCAGAAGGCAAAGGCAAAACTTTCTCCTGCTCTTGAATCGCCCTTAGAGGCATTCTGCCTGCCTCTCCAACTTTGGGGCACTACTAGGCATTAATTCTAGTAGCCGTCGATACACCTGTCCTCCATGAATTTCTCTAATTCTTTATTAAAATTATTCTGTTGCTGTCACCATCTGTGACGTTCGAGGGGGCAGGCAGCAGCCGTGCGCTCATTTCGTGCAGCCTGATTGACAGGGGAGGCAGTGCAGCGAGGAAACCTGCCAGAATCAACCAATGGGAACAGCCGGATCTCGGACTATTTAAGGCAGCAGCCTGGCATTCCTAAGGTCTCTCATTGTGTGGTTTGTGCAAGAGAGGAATCAGATAGGGTTTGCAGCACCCTCGGGACTTCTAGCCTTCATCTCTCGGGATAGATGGATGGGGATAGAAGGGAGGTTTTGCCTCTAGAGCAGAGGGAGATCGTGGTGCATACCTGCGGAGGGCGAGAAGGGAAGGGCTGGGCTGGGCTGGGCTGGGCCGAGTCGCCACACTGACTCTTCCGGTTGTAAACTCCATAGAACAAAAACCCTCTTGGTGAAACAATACTTCCCTTCGTCCATCCTAACTCTCCTGCCCATCAGATTTATAGAGAAAAAGATTGTCCTAGATTAACTGTTTGCTTTCATCCACATAAAATATATAGTATTGGATTTGGATTTCTCATGTTTCAGTTTTGCTGACAAGAGTTGCCACTGAGTTTACTTTAGTTCATAAATTTATGCTAATGAATTCCTCTTCTTTTGTCAGATGTCCACTTAAAAACATAGTTTGCTTTATTGTTGTCATAACAAAGGATTTAGTGCCAGTCATTTGTATTTAAATTGCTCATCTGAGGCAGATAAATGCTATCTTGCTGTATAAATATGTTTTGTTTCTTCAAATTTGTGCATTATCAGAAAAAAATGCATTACAAGATTTATTTATGAAAAAGCTCTTGTTCAAAATGGGAGTATTTTGGTTGAATATATGATACTTTCACATTTTTGTGAGATGTCACTAAAAGTGAATATTATAAAGATGTGAATTTTAGGAAGTCTCTTGAAACTGAAAGATGTCTTTTTGACAGCTGCCTGTCTTTTGATTTTTTTATAAGACATCTGTTCCTTTTCAGTGCATTTTTAAAAAATAAAAACTTAGTTTTGTATGTTTACTGGACTGTACTTGTGAAGTGACAATGGTTTGGAGGAAGCCCCTTTGTGCTGTAAAATGTGAAAACTTAACAGCCAATTTAAATATTCGTCTTTCAGGGTGATATGGAAGAAGCTTTAATATTATTCTAGGCATCCGTTACTTCTACATGCATAAGGGCAAGTGTTCAGCTAGAAGAGTGATGGGAAAATATGGTCAAAACCCCTTTCTGCACTTTTTAAAAATTTTAAATGAAAAAAAATCAATAGAACACATTCAATTAACAAAACAAAATATCTCTCCCCCATTCCCTCCTTATAGAAAAAGACTAAACTGCTTCTGCAGTGAATAATTAAACTTACATATTTTTTAATTCATTGCTTTTGTTTTCCCCCCTTAAATAATCACTTTTTGCCACTTATTCATTTACGTCATTAGTGCGCACTCTGAACAACATATTCCTTCTTTGTTGCAGATAATCAAATTTTAATTGTTCTGCAAGGTAATAAAACCGATTAATTAAGGTCCATTTTGATTGGGGGTTTTTTCACCCTAAGGCTATTGTTGCTTGTGCTGCTCTTATCATTTGTGTGACCATGTATGCATCCATGCTGTTTAAATTGCCATTTTAACTTATACATTATCATTTCTTTATCCAGTTTAATATTTGTCTCCATTTCATTTATTTTCCTTTCTATTAACTTCCAAAATATCTATACTTCATTACATTCCTGCCATAGATGCATATACACTCCCCTTTGATAACACCCGTGCCAATAATTGGTGTTTATATGCATTCTCATATTTGATAATTGGGCTGGGGTTCTATTCCACTTATATATAATTTTCAATTCTAGTTCTTTCACTCGGTTTTCTCTTATTTCTTTCATAATTTTCCTAATTTTATTTTTTAATATATTCAACTCTGTGGTCCACATTCTTATTAGGTAATCTATAGCTTTTGTTTCATATATTTCATCCATTAACCGCCAATATATTTCCCCCCTATATCTTTCTTCCCATTCAGTCTATCCAAACTCATTCTTTGGTCTATCTATTTTTTTCGGTTATTTCCCATCTCTGTACTTATCGCCTTGTTGTCTCTATGTACTGTAACCAACTCTCTCTCCCCAATACCGCTTCTAATTTTGCTCTTTCTATCGAATTCCCATTTTCAAATAAATCTGCTACTATCTTTTTTTCTTTAATGTCTTAATTCTCCTATCTAAAATTTTTATTTTCCCAATAGGGGCCATAAGAGAATGTTCGTTTAGAAATTTTTCCCTTCTTTTCCATAGTCTAAGTAGTTGCTTCAGAGGGTCATATCATCTTCTCAATTTACATCTGAAATATTTTCAGATAATATCACATCTCCCACCATGTTATTCATAGCTTTTTCAACCCTAACCCATTTCCTTTGGAGATCACATTCCATTTCTCTAAGTTTACTTATAGCTAGAAGAGTGAGGGGGAAAGAGGGTCAGAGGCCCTTTCTGCACTTCACCTTATTCTGGATTATATCTCAGAATAGGGACCTGTCATTGGCATGCTGGTGCATACTAAGTCAGGATCACCCAAGGCTGCTGTGGTCTTCACTAGTATGTAGCTGCCATGTCCTTCTTCTGAGATATAATTCAGAATAAGGGCCAGAGAGAGAAATATGCTCCTTTTCAGTCCTATTGTGTTGTACTCAAGTTTGTCTTCTAGTTGACATGCCTTAATAATGTTTTTATATTTTAAATTTTGTGTTAAGGGTTAGGGTTAAGTATGAGCTTTGGATCAGTTCAGGCCCCTCCACCCCTGCATAATTAGTCCTCTCTTCAAGTATAAGCCAAGATGGGGTGCAAGGAGAAGACTTGGTACAATCCGTGGGTCCTCCAGACGACACCCCTTTATTACATATTGGAATTATCCCATTATACTCCACGATTTAGTGTTTGACATTACAAAGTGGCATTACAGCTGTGAGACTTTCTTTCCACATGGCCTAAGCTTCCCAACACATGGAACAGGTGTCCAATAATATCCTGTGAAATACTTCCCGGTAGGGACAACTCACGCTGAACTCTTGCTGTACTTCTTGCACAGTAATTCATGCAGAGCTGCAATTACAGAATAGGATAGTTAATTTTACTAAAGACAGTTAATTTTACTAAAGTAATGATAAACAGGTAAATCAGGTTTATATTCTAGGACTATATTCAAAGCACCATGATCACATCTGGCAAATCACAATTACAATTATGGGCTTTTGATCCAGTTTGCACGTTGCCTTACATTTGTGCCAAGACAAGTTACTGTCACCCCAGTTCAGCAGCTTGGCCGATTAAGCTATCATTTAGCATTTTTTGCTTGAGCTAGACCTACTGCCAGGATTCTACATCCCCAAAAGGCCAATCTCCAGTCACCTTTGGAATGGGTTTGACTATTATACTGCACGTGAATTTGTGTTATCCAAAGGCCATAACCATATTTATTAGAAATGTCCCAATCCTTTCTTTCCTCAAAACACAATTCCAGGTAAACTGTTTATTGATCATAGAATCATAGAGTTGGAAGGGACCTCCAAGGTCATCAAGTCCAACCTCCTGCTGAATGGAGGATTTCCTAAACCCTCCCAGACAGATGTAGGTCCAACCTCTGCTTGAAGACCTCCAGTGAAGGAGAGCTAACCACCTTCTGTGGCAACCTATTCCATTGACTGATCACCCTCACTATCAGGAAGTTTTTCCTAATATCTAATCTGTACTGGCTCCCTTGAAGTTTCATCCCATTGTTTCTAGTCCCCCCATCTTGTGCAAGTGAGAATAGGGACAATCCCTCTGCACTGTAACAGATAGACCATGTTCCAGGACATTTATTTATTTATTTATTTATTTATTTATTTATTTATTTATTTATTTATTTACATTTCTATCCCGCCCCATACCCGAAGGTCTCTGGGTGGGTAACAACATATTAAAATAGAATATACATTAAAAGACATTAAAGTGTAAAATAATATACAATATGTTTAAAATGACAGTGTCTGTACTGGGGGGGAGGGGACATAGTTTGGGGACCATCACAGAAAAGGCTCTCTCCTGGGTGCCCACCAGCCACACTACTGAAGGTGGTGGGACAACCAGGAGGGCCTCACCACTTGATCTTAAGGCACGGGCAGGTCGATATGGGAGAAGACGTTCCTTTAGATATTTGGGTCCCAAGTCATTTCGAGTCGAAACCTTGAATTGGGCTCAGTAGTGAATTGGCAGCCAGTGCAATTCTTTTAAGACCGGCGTGATGTGCATCCGGCTAGATGTTCCTGTTGGTGTAAACAAGCAGACACGCCGGCAAGGCATCCTCTGTTGCCTCGGAAACTACTGGCGTCCTTGGATTTGTTCGGCTTTATCAGGAAATTCCTTCTGCCCGCTGCGAAAGAAAACAGACTGGAGCCGAATCTCTCTCCTCAGAGGTTTTATTCTTGAAGTTGCTGCATTTACAAAATATACACGCTCGTTCCACAAAGTTTCCAACTCTCCAACCAACCAGCCAAACTCACGACCATCAACCCACACACACACAGTAGTGTGCGGGCAATTTATACATTTTTATCATGCGGTGGTGACTCACTTTCCTTGTGTTGCACAAGCCTATGTGCTGCCAAGCACTTATCTGACCTTGAACACTTTGCTGTTCCTGCCTTCAGCCGCAGATAGTTACGTTCCTTAACCCTTTTGCCTCCTGTTCACATCTGTACATTTTTCCTATACTGGCTTCAATGCCTAACAGTTCCAGTCAGCATTCTAGCGGCTGCATTTTGCACTAGCTGCAACTTCTGAACCGTCTTCAAGGGCAGCCCCATGTAGAGTGCATTACAGTAGTCCAATCTAGAGGTTACCAGAGCATGGATAACTGTGGCCAAGTTGTCTCTATCCAGAAGAGGCTTCAGTTGACGGACTAGCCGTAGTTGGGAGTAGGCGCTCCTGGCCACAGCCTCCACCTGAGCTTATCTCAGTCTCCTATTCTGTAGGCTACACATTCCTAGAGCCATGCTTTCCAGACCACTAAAATAGAGTGGATTTTATGATGTTTCAGGAAATATTCGTCTTCTCACTCACTACTTCATCATAGTGCAGACGTCTTTTTAAAAGGATGAAACAGAGGGAGGTAATCAGGATGAATCATGAGTGTGCCTGTCCTGAAGGAACCTATCCCTCCTATTGGTCCTAATGTATCATTATCACAACAGGAAAAATAACAGGGTCCCTGCAGGTTTTATTCATTGATTTTTCTGGGGTTTTACGTGCCTTCAGGTCAATTATTCACTTGTACCAAATACTAGTTCTCTGACCTCAGGCTGAAGCCTTGCTTCATTAAATACATGGAAGTGTTTCCCCTGAGGTTCATGACTGTACTTGAGTTCTCAGTCAGAACTCTGTTAAGTCATGGAATCCTTTAGCTTAAATGCTTGATTCAGAGTAATATAGCCTGGAATCCTGGCATTTCATGACTTCTATAACTCTTTGCTCCAAAGCAGACATTTCCATTGACTGATTTTCTTGCCCCTTCTGAATTGGACAAAAACACCAGATGGCACCCTGTAATTCAGTGATGTATTGCTTCCATACCATCAGAGCTACTTGCACAGCTGCATTTTTGAAGTTGCATTTGAATTTTGATAAGCAACTCAATGGTATGTACTTTGCAGAAAAGCAGAAACTTAACACCATTTTCCCGCACCCCATAAATGCCGGGTCAACATTGTAGAAGCATCAATAAGCTTTATACACATAATGCATTTTGAGGATTCATGGCTGTGGTCATACTGCTGTTGTATTGCCTGTATTGATGGATGGCGACAATCATAATCCTACAGCATCTGGAAAGGAAGAAGTTAATTGTCTCCTATTTCAATCTAGTTAGTCAGTGCAATTTTTTCTTTTCTTTTTTAACACTGAAAGCAAAGCTTGAAACGGGAAGCATTTTTCTGAGCTTAACTTTTAATAGGTTTTCCATGAGAACGACATCATTTGATGAAGTCAGGAGTGGCTTATGAAAGGTGAAGCCCTCCTGTTTGCTTAGGACTAGTCCTGACTTATGTAACGACTGTGAGCAATAATGCATTACACCTTGGAGGGAAATTTACTTTGAATGATAATATTGGCACGCTTGAGCCGGGATTTCTGTCTTCAGTCAGCAAAAAAGGGATTGGATGTGCTAAATGAATGCAGCCAGCTGAGCCAAGTAAAAGTATTATTGAAATGGATTTAGACATAGTCTGTTGGCTAAACAATCTTACTAGGAAGAATTTAGCCAGGATGGCAGAAGAGCTGCTTTCTTTATGTGTAATTTAAAGATGACTCCTCTGATCGCTTCCCTTGTTAAGCAGTGAGTCTTTGTGAAAGCATATGATTCTGCTTTGCTCATGTCACTGAAAAACTGTAATTAAAGTAGCTTGAAAATTCAAGGGAAATGGGTAGAGGAGTTGAGCGCTCTGAAAATAGGGGTTACATCCAAGGGGCATGAAAGGAAATTGAAAAAAGATAGAGAGTTTGAGCATAGCCCTGTAATGTAGCTGCATATTTACTTTTGGTACAAGAAAGCAAGCTCTTGCCAGTTGAAAATTAAGAAATGAAATGCTATGTTTAGTGCTTTCATCCCCGTTTGCCATAATATAGATTGTTCTGTGAAATCCATTGAAACGGGTGGGTTCAATTGTGGTTACTAATGCACGAGAGAAGTTGTTACTTTTTTTTTCCTTGCACTGTATTGGAGAGGAAAACCATAATGATGTAAAACAGATAAACCTGCAGCAGCTGGGCACAGGGTGTGTCTTCATGCAGTAAAAAACAACAACAATGCTCCTCTGAGGATTTTTTGGAGATGGTTCACCGGTGGGATCATCCATGCTTCAGCCAGTCTGTCCTTCCAACCTCTCATGAACCTTCAGAGCTTGAAAAGGTGGATTATAGAGGGTCTAATAGGTAGACAGCAGCCTGCTCTTCTAGGATATATTCTGGAATAAGGCCCAGTGCAGGAACGGCCACTGATGTGAGTCTGGGTGATAGCAACAAGAAACCTTCAAATACAGCAGGGATTTTGCTTTCCAGGTAGGATCCCACATTTTGTAAGAGCCAAACATGAATAACTTACACTGATTAGTCAATGCGGGTGAGTTTACATTGTTTCAAGAGGTGTGAAACCACAAAACCTTTCCCCAGAGATACGAATACCTGAAGAGGTAAAGAAATAAGATTTGATTCATCATGATAGGTTAATAAATACTAAATCATTGTCTCAGAATCCACTGGTACACCTACTCAGCGTTGTTCTTTGTTTTCCACTGAAAAGGTAGATCCATTTTCTGAGTGGAGGCATTCCGTGAAGATTTCTGCCACAGGCAGCCGTATTTTACAATTTTTAAAAGTGCATTTTAAAAGACCTGCTAATTAGCTGTTTAATTACACGTCCAGGCTTAGAGGGTGCATTTGCTTTTGTAAGCAGTTATTTATCACAAGGCACTGCTTTCCAAATGCCTTTGTTTCTGCTTTTTTGCAAATTAAATTACAGAAAGATTTAATTTTGAGCTAATTAGGCATGAACATCAGAGAAACTGTGTGAAGCACTCAAGAGCGGGCCATTCAGTCCTACAAGAGATCTTCCTGTTGAACATTGTCTTATAGGATTCAGAAGAACTGGGTTAGCTTGAAATGTGTAGAATTCCTGCTGCCAAAAGGAATAATAGGAGCTTTGAATCGATCATGAACTTTTACAATTTCAGTTATGAAATTTTAGAGAAGAAGAAGAAGAGGAAGAGTTGGCTTTTCTATCCCCCTTTTCTCACCCATTTAAGGGGATTCAAAGTGGCTGACAAAGCTTTCTATTCTGCTCCCCACAACAGAACACCCTGTGAGGTAGGTGGAGCTGTGAGAGCTCAGAAGAGAGCTGTGATTAGCCCAAGATCACCTAGCTGGCTTCATGGAGGAGGGTGGAATTAAGCCCGGTATTCCCAGACCAAACTGGCTAGGACATTCTGGGATCTGTTGCGCTTGGAAACTATTTATTTAAGGCTATTTCCACACTTACCAACTTTGGAGAGATTAGCAAGTCTGTTCCTAGTCCAGTCCACATTACAAGGGCTGGAATGCAGTTGTCTGGGTCCAATTCTGGGTCCCTGTTTTACTCTATAAGCACCACCTATTCTTCCTTGTGATTGGCCCATGTTGCCGTCACTCCAGTGGTGAATCCGGTGCACAAGACTGGGGAGGAACTACCTCTGTGTTGAGGTTTTGAAGATATTCTTTGAAGGTTGCATAAAGGACAATACAGAATTCCCCAGCCTTTTCTTTGAAGCTTATGCAATCTTCTGAGTTTATCTTCAAAGCTTATGCAAGCTTTGAAGCTTTGGCTGGTGCATTTTCCTTGTTCCAGACCAGGTGCAGAAGCACCGATGCCTGGACCAGAACAGGCAGTGTTGTCAGGTTGTGTAGCGGATTTGGACTTGTCAGTCTCAGAGAATAGCTGGACAGTCATTCAGTCAAATAAATCCAGAGGCAGAGAATTTCTTTCCTCAATGGAAGGTAAGAACATAAGAGAAGCCACGGCCCATCTAGCTGGATCTATTTATCTGATTGTCTGTGGGCTGGCATGCCAAACTCCAGGTCAGGGATTCCTTTTTTAAAGGGATGACCTGAGAAGGAGGTTCCCCGCTGTTCTGTTGTCACTCCTGGTTTATATCTTGGGATGGGGATGATTGGAGTGCAACCATTTGCCCACCCCAAACCCCAGACAGCCGTCATTGCTCATTTTAGCCGCAACAACTAAGAATCAAACGAAGTCCTGCAACCAGGCATTGGTCCTGCTATCTGAGAAAACTGAAAGGAGGCTCTGTCTACTGAACTGAACCCTAGTCTGGCTACTTCAGAATAGTCTGTATTGATTGTCCATGAGGCCATTTTTGTACTAGGCTGGGCCACTGATCTGCATGATAAATCGACCTATTGGAGGTCATGTCCCTCACTTGTATGGTCTGTCTTCATTCGGTGGAGCTACAGAGCAGAACGGGCCCATAGACAGCTCCATATATGGGGGGCATCACAAATTATGGGGTGAATGAGCAATATGTCACATCCGAGTTGGTGGATTAAAAACTTTGAGGGGGTCAAGAAAATGGGGGGGGGGCTGGCCTACCTCTGCCCCCCTCCAGCTATGGGCCTGAAGCAGGATATGATGCCAAATTGGGCCCTTTTGTAGCTCCACCTTTGCACTGCTTCACAGGTTGTCATAAGTAGCATGCAGACAGCGTGGGCCAGTGTTCCTGGACTTCAAAGCTGATTTGGGATTGACTACCTGCAACGATCTTCCCACACTGTGCAGAAATAGCCTGAATCTGTATGGTCTCATTTTTATCTGAGGGTGATGGGACTGAAACCTGGGCATTATTTCATGGAAAGCAGGTACTCACTGCCTGGCCATTGTCGGCTTCCTTGAAAAACTGCAACTGTTTTTCAAGTGTTATTTTTGTTTTTAAAAGAGTCTTTCCTACCCTGTTCATAAAATTCATGCTTCATGAAGAGCAACAGTTTATTCATATGTTCTGCTAAGCCAACTGTTTTCTTCCTTAGGCAAGAAGATAACCAAGTTCTGTCTTAAGGCATAAACATTTTTTTTTCCCTTTCACCTGGGCAGGCTGCCTCATCTGCAGTATGAAAGCATTTCTGGCCATTTTATGAGCAACTTTATGGTATGTTAAAATGTATTTTCCTGACAGAGGCGGGGGGGGGAGTCTTTAAGGCTCCCCCCCCACAACTCTCTTACTAGTGGGAAACATCAATTCAAACTGAAGGCTGTTTCTGCAGTGTTACTGCCCAATGGCAATGGGGCGTGAGCAGGTAGTACTCTTTATGACGTGTTTTCTACTTACTTATTCCAACTGTTTGAGCTGGGAGGGAAAAGCAGGAAGATTTTTATGTAACAGAAAAGCCTATAAAGTTTCCATGAGGGGAGGGTTAATGTCTTCTCTTAACATAACCTGTGGTCATCTTGGAGTCGTTCTACTTTAAATCCCATCATTCTAAGTAAGAATGGCCAGTGGGCATGGAAGAATCCAAAAGCAACTTGAAAAGTTATGCATTCCTCATCTCCGTTTTACATAGGTTGGTTCTGCTGCCTGAGAGAGTCTTTTACAATCTTAGCCTACCTGTAGACTTCAGGGAAACCATAAGATCCTCCTGACGTTGTGCTGCAATTTTCAGACTGATATGCCATTATAGTATCCATTGCAATGCACAGAAAACTCATTGCTGCATCATTATCATGGGAAACCCAGCAGCAATGTTGAGTTTCTTCTAAGAACCGCGCTTACCTGTGCATGTGGCAACATACATTGGAGATTGTCTCACTAGAGATTTCTAGGAACTGGCCAAATTTGCACACACAAAAACGGTGGGCGCTTGGCTGGTTCCCAGAGACCTCCAGCAGCATTATATGGGTCACTGTGTTTAACTGAATGAACAGCTTTTTATAGTACTATGATCATGGTGATGAGGTTTCTGACACTGAACAGGTATTGTGCCACGGAATTCAAATAAGTAGGAAATTCTGATTTTTATCTAGCAGAAAGAATCTGAAAAATATTTATTGACTACTTTTTGTGGTGGAGGAAAAAAAAACCCGCTCAGTTTTGGATTACATGTTGCACAGGCCTTAGAGATAAGACGTTTTATGGAGAACACTGAAAACAGGAAGTTGCTTCAAAGGGACTAGGAAGTGATATGGTAAGAAATCTGAGACTTTTCCGCACTGCAACGCGTTCCAAACGGAACGCGTTCAGGCGGAAAGCTTAAGACAGCTCCCGGCGCTTTCAGCGTTCACACACAGACGCGCCGGAACGCGTACCGGCGCGTCTGTGTGCGAAAGGTGAAAGCGCCGGGAGCTGTCTTGGCCGGCAAAGGCCGGCCAGGGGCGTGGAGACAGCCGCGGAGGCAGATCGGCAATCAGCTGATTGTCAAACAGCTGATTGCCAAACCTGCGCCGGCGTCGGAGGCAAGCCCGCAGCTGTTAGGGAGGGAGAAGCAGGCGCGAATGCTTCTCCTCCCGAACGCCTGCGGGCGGCTCGTCCGCGTTTGAATGCATGTAGAGCACTTTAAAGTGCTCTACATTTCGAACGCGCCGAAGACAGCTCCGGACACGTCGGAGCGCAAGCCCCGCTCGGGCAATGCGTATGCCGTGTCCGCAGCTGTCTCCCACGCGTACCGTTCAGCCCCGTGCGAAAATGTCTCTGGTGAGATGAAAAATGTGGAGCTAGGCTGATAAATAGACCCTTAAGGGAAGACTAGTTCAAGGAAGGACATAGAGAGGACGAAGTAGGCAGGGGAGTGAGGGGGGAAAGGGATTACTGGTTTGAGACAGAGCTCTAAAAATAAGAAAAAGATCAGGTGAGAGGATCTTTGTTCTGACAAAAGAAGAAGAAGAAGAAGAAGAAGAGTTGGCTTTTCTACCCTGCTTTTCTCACTCATTTAAGGGGACTCAAAGCGGCTGAAAACCTTCTGTTCTTCTCCTCACAACAGACACCCTGTGAGGTGGGTGGAGCTGTGGGAGCTCAGAAGAGAGCTGTAACTACCCCAAGGTCACCCAGCTGGCTTCATAGAGGAGTGTGGAATCAAACCTGCTATTCCCAGATAAGAGGCCGGCTCCCTAACCACTAGACCGAACTGGCTCACAAAAGACCAGGTTGTAATTGAGCTCAATCCAAAAGCATGGTAAAATGAGATGTGTGAGTTGCTCAGGAATAGGTACAGACAAACAGCATGTAGTGAGACCATAGAGCAGAAGAAAGAAGGATCCTGAGGCCAGTTAAGCCAAAACAAAACCACAGTAAATAAGGAAGTAACAGGCATTGTTGACAGGAAGGAATTGGGCAGAAAAATGAAATTTTTCGAAGGGCTGTCAGTTAGGAAGATCAAACAGTTTTGAGTCGCTAGGGCAGGTCTTGGCAGTAAGAGAATTCTGACTTTTCCTTTCTTCAGTGATGCTACATACATGCTATACACTTTACACACTTCCCATTAGAACAGGATTGTGCAAGGCCTGGCTTTCTCCTTCCACACTGCCAGCATGTAACAGAAGAGGCCATGCCCCTGCTAGCACACTGTGTCTAAATTAGGCACCTAGTCGGGAACACTGGTAGACGTGTTTTTACAGGCGTAGCAGCATTTCAGGGGCCACTAGACTGGCCCAGAGAGGCATGTGGAAGGAGCACGGTTCCATGCACTGGGGTAGGACCGAGACTCATTTCTGCAGTGTACCAAATTGTGTTGCTGAAATGGCTCACCTAAGCCCCCAAACAGCTTGGGGGTGGTGCAGGATGACACAGGACCCAGCAATTTCACCTGAACAGCTCACACCCCCTCCACCATGCAGGTGTATAGACAGCATAAGGATGTGTCCAGACTGGGTATACTGCACATTCTGATGCACAGTCAGCACATGGGCATCGCACCTGCTGCCTGATATTTCGTAGAGGCGGTGCATTATGCCACCACAACTTCAAATTTACCCGCTGCAGAACTATGAGCACTCGCTCTGCAGTATCAAGTAAATTTGATGTTTCCTGCCATCTTAACAGGATGGCGAGAAACAGCCAACAAGAACTGAGCCTGCAGCTCAGCTCTGATTGGCTGCCCCGTCCCACATGTCTCACAGCCGCCAAGGAGGCAGCTGTGGACCTCCGCTTTCAGTGGGGACAGCACGTTGTGACTTGGCAGCCAGGTAAGCTGCAAATTTTTATGTAACTGTGGATTTTTATCTGTTAGTCTGGAAGGGACCTAAGTGTACAGCATCTTTCTAGAATGGGAATGATATGTCAGACTTTGAACTTGCTAAACTGTGCTCCAGCATGCACTGAGTTCCTCATATTTACACAGGCTGCATACTTGCCAGGTTTGCTACTTCTGCCGGTCATGCTCAAATTTCCAGATTCATTGTGCAACTGAGCCCAACAGGAATGACAGCAGATGCGCAACTGCTTGTATCTTTCCCCCTTCCTTAAGGGACATAAATGTGCTTGAATCAATTAGCCCACAAACATTTACATTTAAAGTCCTGCTAACTGAAGGTGGTTTAAAGTCATTTTCATCTGTAATACATGACTGTGTTAAGTATAGTGGTAGTATATAGATGGTATTAGCATTTGGTAGCAAATACAACATAACAAAATGAGGTGGACTGCAACAATATGCTACTTAGATACAGGCAATAACTGCATTTTCAATCCAATGATGGCAAATGAGGCTGTGAATACTGAAGTGCAGAAATGTTTTCCCTTCCTCGCACACAGTGTTCTTTATATTAGACTATATAACCACTAAATGGTAGCTACATGTTTTTTGTAATTCAGACTGTAAAAACCAAATTAGCATGAGTGGAGGTGTGATGTACTGAATTTTAGAAAGCACTGAGAAAGGATATAGAAATACTTCATTGTCTTCCGTTTTTTAATCCTTTTAATGTAGCGGTAAACTAAAAACAGCTGCACATAGTCAGTTTTGAGGAGAGATCTTATACATAATTTTTATTTGTTTGTTTGTTTGTTTAATTTATATCCCACCTTTTTCCCAAAAAGGGATTCAACAGAGTTAGACAGTAGTACAATTCAGAAGGTCAAATACAGAATTAGACAGTAATACAATGGTATACAAAATTTAAAAACTATCCATACATATATGCATGTAAAACAATGTCAATTTGAAATATTAAAACACAATAAATATGAAAACAGTAACAGGAAACAGCTAAAATCAACTGTTTGGTTAAAAAGTAAGAGATGAGGCTTCACAAGTGTGGTTTTTCACACAAAGTACAAAATAGGTGTGAACAGAACTATATATCCATGGCTGTATGGCCATTTCTACACTTACCTGCCCTGTACCAGAATAAACAAACAGTCACAAGCTGGATCAGATTGCTCCTGGTGTGGAACAAGACTGTCCATTTTGGGATGGCCTGTTCCACACCAGCCCCCCCACAAGCTCCAAATCTCATGTCAGCGTTGGATCCAGGGGTGGGGTGTGTGTGACTCCAGATATGGCAAATGGGGGAACATTTCAGTGGTGTGGTACCAAAATGGGTCTCCCATGCCATCCACACACCTCTATGGCCCAGTATACCATCCCCTGGTTCACTAATAGACCTAGATAAAGGTCATCAAGGTGACATAATAACAAAATCTTCATGAATATTGTAGCTGGCATGTTGGCTGTAAAGCTGTTAGCATTTTATTTGCTTTCGGTCAGCTTTCAGTCACTTTTCAGTCATCACAGACATAGTTCTCGCCCTCCCCTGCTCAAGTTCCTTTCATCTGCACACACTGGGTGACATTTTAATTTGAACTGGGGGATGCTAGCTCCAGTCAACTTTTGTCTTGAAGAAACAACTTTGGCCTGTGAAAAAGCAGGCACTGCATTTTGTACTATCATTAACTTTAACATCCTATTTGAGTAAACTGTGGGTTCCATTGATCGTCCTGGTATTTATTTCTTAGATAATGGGATTGTAGGAATGCAAGTTCCCATAAAACAGACTTTTTTTTAATCAGCAACTGAAGTACTGTTGGCCTGTTGGCTAGAATCAGATATGGCAAGGAATTTTATCATTTGCTAGCGCCACAGAAACTGTTTTGTGCCTTAATACAGATTTGTACATTTTGTTATAAATTAGTGGGTTTACATAAGCAATACAAAATTGCATGAGAGTAAGAAATAACAATTCTTTAAATTATGCATTTGACTCGATTTCAGGGCAATTGCACATGCTGTGTTTACATATCGCTTTAAAAAAAAAGGAAAAGTAGGAATCTGAAAATGGGGACCTAATTATGCTAATATTCAACATCTAAACTGTAGGTAAAACAAGGTTGAATGCTTTGCCGACCAGCAGGATGCCAAGTTTCCTTTCTGTTTCCTTGATTGTATACTTGATTGTTCTTTCCACATGGTTTGTAGACCGATGCCAACCAACATGTGCAAAAGAGCCGGTTTGATGTAAAGATGGCAAAGCAAGTGAACCTCGAAGAATGAAGAAAAAGGTTGTTGGAATATTGTTAAAACAGGAAACACTTGTTCAGCTATCTGTCTCACCAGGGACATTCTGGTAAACAAGTGATGTGTTATTTCTGTAACACAGACACAACTGAGTTTATGTTTTCCTGTGGGAACAGCGTGGTCATCTCAGCTAGGCCTCTGCTTTCCTGAGAAGTCAAATATGTACATGTGGGGATCAGGCTTAGTGACTTCATGCAATCTCACAAGTGTTCTTATTGCCTTAACTGTGCTGTGATGTGTGCTGTTTGATTTGTATATTCCTGACTGAAGATGTAGATCTTAGTGGCTAGGATGTAAATCATGTATTTGCTTTCGTATATCCACTCATGTAACCAGCAATGCATTTAGCTAGTGCCTATACTGCAATCATGAAGACAATAAAAGCCTTCCTTATTGGAATCATCGTGCCTGCTCTCATGCTTGTGAATGTCATCTGCACGCATTATCTGCTGTGATTCTAGTGATATGCAATCTCTACAAATCAACAAAGGTTGAGGGGAAAATAATGTTTCAGGATAGTTTCAGCTTTATATCTGACTGTGTCAATATTTCAGTGGAGACTTATTGCCTGCTATAAACACAGCAGCAGTCTATTCCACATATCAAGAATAAAAAAAGATAAGAAAAAGAAGAGTTGGCCAAGTCCTATGAGAGAGTCCTTTTTAGAACAGTCATTTACAACGTAATTGGTCATCAACAGAATGTATACTCATAGAAAGGGAGCTGAAGGGCTTCTAATCATTTCTCACAGTGTTGGCTTTCCTAGCATTTACAGGTGTTAGTATCACAATGGAGTTTGGGTTAGCTAGAAAGCTTTCGCTGGGACCTTCAAGATCACCATGGCGTAGTTGTGAAGGAAGTGTTCATTAATACACTTTATGGGAAGAAGACAACCCTGAGACAAAACAGAGAACCAATTTCCTGTGTGAGCAAACAAAGCTTGATACTGTAGGCTGTCCACAAAGATTAGATTTAAGATGTGTCATATTACAAAATAAATTGGTTCATGGCACATCTCCAATCACTGCATAATAGTGTAAGAAGCAAAATAAAGGCAAACCAGAAACTTTCATTTGATGCTTTCATTTGTTCAAAAGCAACGAGCAAACTTTTGACTTAAACATTTCTGAACTGTTGTATATTAAAAGGAAATGAGCCCTTAATGATGCATAATGATGTCTTAGATTCTCTGGTGTCATGCTATAGTATAACTGTGACCGTGTCTCCAGATGACATTCAGGATGGCTTTGAGAGGCATCCAGGTTGGCAGGCTCCTCAGGTATCCCTACGAAAGGGACTTGAGGGAGCATGGAGCAGTTCTCAAATCCCTACCTCACACACTGTCCTGGACACCGGCTGTGGCAAAGCACTCCATGTTTCCTCATGGCCCTGTTGTGCCTGTGCATGAAGGATAATGAGGTGCTGTATATGAAGGTGTGTAGACTTGACAAAGCCCCAGTGATAGTAAAGGAACCATGAAGCCGAGGCCATGAGGGACACTTGCTATTGTCGGATTTGCTGTCAGAAGAGTTGGTGACAGTAATCAGTCTGGATATATATATATATATAGAGAGAGAGAGACCAACTCATGGATGATTGGTGTATCAGTGGCTACTAGAATGGATGCCTAGGTATGTCCTCCAGGCTGAAGAGACAGGAATGATGTCGTTCAGGGCCATTTGCAGGGAGCTGAGAGCAGGTGAAGGTTTTGCCTTTGTCTTCTGCTTGAGAATGCCCAGTAGCAATCGGTGGGCCACTGTGTGAAACAGGATACTGGACTAGATGGGTTGTCATCCAACTCAGCAGGGGTCCTTGTATGTTCTTATGTGGTCTCTGCCTCATAAGAATGCAAAAATAGCCTGCCTGTAGGAAGTCTAGTCTTTAATTTATGATTCTGGCTGAGGATTAAAGAAATGGCTAAATTGATGGCAATAGATATATTTCAGCATCACTACTTTGTGGTCTTTTAGCTTGCTTTGTTTGGGAACCACAGCATCGTATTCAGTGATGGTAGTAGCAAGCAGTGTTCAGGATTTGATAATCTCAGCTCAAATGCATTTATTAAATTGATTTTAAAAATTGATTTAAAACATTTATGTACCACCTCTTGTTTTTAAAAAAATCCAAAAGTGGCTTACAAGAAAGATTTAAAAAGAAAGTTAAAAGCCACACAGAGAGAAAAACAATTAACACACATAAAAACACTGGGTGGGTCATAGAAAAATAAACAAGGATTCATAGAAGGAATGCCTGGATAAGAGAAAAGTCTTTTACAGGTGTCTAAAGACTGGAACAAGGAACATCCATATTGCCTAGGCCAGCAGTAGTCAATGCGGCCTTCTGTGTTAAAGAACCCATCAGCTAAAGCCAACTTGACTAGTGGACAGAAATGATAGGAACTGTAGATCAGGACAATGGACACACCTGAGCTGGGGAACATAATTCCTTCCCAGCCAGCATTGTGAAGTTTCATTTGCTAAGCGAGAATGATACCAGTTCTGCTCCAGTAATAAACTGTAAGCAAATGTGGATAATCTGGGCTATTTTAAAACCCAGAAACACCAAATTTAACTTTTTTTCTTAGGGGGAATTAGTAGCTAGATCTACAGGTTTTAATAACGAGGAATAACCAGAAAACAGAGACAAGACCAATTTCAGACTCAAAACCAGTTTTCTTGTTAAACCAGAGCAAAGAATTTATTAGAAATACAGAAGAGAAGTTGAAATGAAATGATTAGACATTTAAGCAAAACAAGGACAAACATGCAAGGACTTTAAACATGGCTAAATGACTAAACAGCCTATATCAGAATAATTCTATGCATTAAACTCGTAATTTCAGTTTTGGGGAAGAAATGTGCCCAAGCCAACAAGGAGGTAGAAAAATCACCCTTAATACTAAAGGTATTCCCTAACCAAAATATAAAAACTATAGAAAATAGGGGGAAGTAAGGAGGAATGGAATTTGCTCTCACCACTGTGCCTTAGATGGGAGATTTCAGCCGATCTGTGCCTCTTCAGGAACAAAAATGGAAAACAAAAATAAAAAAAATAAAGAAAAATGATCCCTTTTAAAAAAATGAGTAAAATATCTCAAAAAAAATAAAGATAAAAACAGTTGAAATGGGCTTCTGCAATTGTTCTGACCAAACCAAATTCAGAACAACTTTCAAAATTTAAAATGCAGCTCTGTGTAGCAGGAGAAGGAAAAAAAAATGAAAATAACAGCAAAGTGTCTGTGGTCTTTTCCTAGCTTTCCATGGCAGGAAAACTCTTTTGGCTAGATGAGGAGAGGGAGATTCCTTGCCCTAGACTCCTGAACTCCATCTCTTCTCTGCCTTTCTTATAGCCAGAAATTGGAACCAAAACAAAACAAAACAAAAAATCTGTAGATTATGGTCCTTCCTTTGTTAATAAAAGAAATTGCAGTGTCCTGTAATTTCTCCCAAAAAGATGCAAAAATTACCCTAACAGCATCCCCAGAGCTCTTCCTGCAAAGATAATCTCCCTTCAGCCTGTCCTAAAAGAAGTTCATCGGTCCTGTAAGCATATGTCTTTTCAGAGAAATCCTGGTCTTGTTATTCCTTTTAAGACAGAGTATAATGGAATGGCTCAGGTGTTATAAGATCCACTTCCTTAAAAAAAAAAAAAATGTTCTTCTCCCTTACCATTCCTGTATTATGGAAGTTACTTTAAATTAACATTTCTGATTGGCGCATCCCCTGACCTTTCTCTGACTCCCTCCAGGCACTCTTATCCAAGGGGTAGACAAAAGGTGTAAACCAGCCCAACAGAAATCCTGACATTCCCAGTACTGATGAAGTTTTCCTTGTTATTTCCTTCAGGTTAAAAATGTAATGGAATAGCTCATATGAATTCAGCAAATTCTCTCATCTATGAAACATTTAGTAAGATCCCCTTCCCAGGGCACTCCAAATTTTTATATATATATTCTTTTAAAAAGATATCTTCTCTTTTTTTTTTCCAGAAACCCCAGTGACTGATAGTTGTTTTGTAACCCTTGTTCTAGCCTCCAGGCAGAATCTTGAGTGGGCCATCAGATGCAGGAACCAACAGCAATTTGTAATTCAATGGAGAGATCTGTTTTTGTTTTGCAAAATGCCACATCTCCTTCCTTTGCTTTTGGAAGCATTTCAGATGTCCAAGGCTTTTATTCCAAGTTAATGGTCCCCGCCTCTTTCTTATTCCAATTGAGTCCCAAAGCTCTGATGGAACTGCACCCAAAGCCCAAGACACTGCTCCGACACCAGAACTTTTATTTAGCCAATTTTTTATTAATAATCATAGCTGGTATCAATTCCCCCCTTTTGATGGGCTTTTTGTCTTTCAGACAAACATGTCCATCAAACCAAACCAGATCAAATTAAGTCATGCTTCTCCAGAATCACTGGGTAAAAGAGAATATATCCTTTTTACTTGGCAAAACACCACAATCATAATCATTAAAACTACCACTTGTGCAATAAAAATAATTATGACTGGATGTGATATTAAACGCAAAAGACCTTGCATGGATGTTGACCATGAAAGTGGATCCCACCAATGATGTGCCGAAGCTTCTTTTATTTGCTCAGAAACTTGAACAATTTTCTTAGCTTCATGATCTACTAATACTTTAATGCCTCGTTCCACATGAGCTATACCATTAACTTTATTTCTTAATTCGTCTAACTTCCTTAGCCATGCTGATGTATTTAGTTCTTGTTCTAAATGAAACCCTTGTAATTGTTCCGGAGAAGGAGCATATACCTCTTCCAATATATAATCTCTAACCGTTTCCCTCACATAAAATTCTCGGTGAAAACAGTCTATCACATGCACCCTACAAAAACATGGATTCCCCGCTAACCTATCCACCTCAAAGGAATAATCTCCCGGTAATATGGAAACTTCAAAACATGGTGTTTTAAGGCAAAAACAATCTTTAGTTAACTGTACCATTACTGATTGGTTCATTGGAATACTAATATACTCCCTAACATGGGTTTGTGGAACTCCTTCTGGCTTTTGAAAACAGTGAACCCAATCCTCCTTGAACACACACCCCGTTAAGTCATAAAAATGTGTACCATTCGACCAGTGATATATTTTCTCAGGAACCAGTGTAACATTAACATCAAGTAAAGGCAATCCCAAATGAGAAACTGGATGCACTTCTATAATCTCATGTACCTTTTCATGATACACCCCCACATTTAAAATTAAATCTCTCCACGATGCTTCTGCAACCTTGATCAGTGGTGTAGGACATGTTACTACATTTGGATACCTCTCCCGCAAGAGACCCAATATTTCTGGGTGTAAGTGACCCATAAGACTAGCTTGGATAACTTGGGATGCAAAAGTAATCAAATTATTCTGCAGTTGTGTACACTGAATTGCCACAGATAAATTATGTACGCTATGCTTTAAAGAATTTCCCAAATCAACAAAAACTTCTTGTTCAATCCCCACCCACTGAGGTAGAAGTTGTCCAAGTAAATCCACTCCTTGAGCCAGATTGGTAAGTCCCAAAGCTGAAGACACCCCCAAGTCCTTTGTTTTTGATCCAACCACCCCAAGTTTGTTTGCCAACACTTCTGAGTCTATTGCATTCAATAATGCACCTCCAGCACCCACTCCTCCAAGTACTGTGCCGGCAATGTCTCTTCCATGTCGGTGATGAGAAAAGGACAGCCATCTCTTCTCCCATTCCTTCCACTGCAGCCATGCCAGCTTCAAGAAAGGCTTACAAGGAAGGATGATCTTTGAAACATCCAAAGCGGTTAAATTCAGTCTGATAAATGTCATGATGGGCTGCACTTGAGTATATACGAACATCTTTATGTCCTTCCTAATGATAGTATTTCCCAAGTACATATGTGGAGCCTTTGGTAAATTCTTCGTAATCATCGGTATGTATGGACACATGATCCTGTTGCAATCCATTTCACATCGAGTGGCAGTCTTAGTAAATTCTCCACACGTAAATAGTCTTGTTCTCCAAGTCCATGTCGGCAAGCAATTTGAAACGTTCATCTCGACTTGAAAAGGTGCCACATCATGAGGAGCCGGTTTCTCATAGTAGCTTCTGTGCCATTTAGCCCGCTGCAAAGGAAACTTATCATACTGGACATCCACAGCTTGATGGCCATCAGGTCCAAAAATAATAAGGCTCGAATAGAGGCCTTTATCAGGTGGGAAATAAATCCGGGTGATTATTTCTAGGGGATATCTACCTCTGTACCATTCCTCCATTTCTATAGATTTTACCACCTCCTCAATACCAGGGTATGAAGTCCACTGGCACCTGGCTTTAATGTTATATTGCCAATCAGTGACAAATTGAGTAATATAGCCCTGGGACTCTATTTGTAAAATCATCTCCAGGTACATCAGAATCAAAACTCCATTTAATGCCATGTTTTTTTTCCCTGCAGAAAACAAAATAAACACCCATCGGTATTACATGCATAAGAGGAAAATAAAAATAAAAATAACATCAATCTCCAAAGGGTAGGATTTTCAGAGTCAAAGAGAGTAAAGAAAAGGAAAGAGAAAGGGTTTAGATAATTGACTGATTCAGATTATTAATGCAAAATGGCAGAAGTTCCACTATTGTGATTAACAACCTATCTTCTGACCATACACAGAGTCCCCTTCATCCTTTCTCATCAATAGGGGTTCCCTTCCAAACCTTCAACTGGGAAGCATGAAAATACTTAACCCACGGCTTCTTTGTCTTTTTATCTAGTATCTCCACTTTGTATACAGCAGGACTAATTCTGTCCACAATAGTAGCAGGCCCATCCCATTTGTTACTTAACACATGGGCATCTACTGAAAATTTCCTATACATCACTTGCTGACCGACTTCCCAGACCACTGGATTTCGTACCCATCCTAATTTCCTGTCCATGTTCCTTTGAACCTCTCCCAGCTTCCTAGACACTTCCATATGAACCTTTGCAATCTCTTCCAGTAAAGTCTGCACCCAAACATCACTAACCACCTTCTCAGTCCACTCGGTAGGAATCTCCAATCCGAGCCACCAAGATTCTGGCATTCTCATACGTCTTCCAGTCATCACCTGAAAAGGACTATAACCGTGGATGGCCTTTGATCCTCTTAATGCCATTAAAATAATAGGTAGACGTTCATCCCAATCTTTACCACTACTTTTACATTGCTTTTTGATAGCTTCTTTTAAAGTCCTGTTGGTCCTTTCCACCTGCCCAGAAGATTGCGGATGTCTTGCTACATGAAACCTTTGCTTAATGCCCAAAGCTGCACATAGCTCCTTCATCACTTCACCTACAAAATGAGGGCCTCTATCTGAATCTAATTCCTGTGGGAGACCCCACCTAGAAAAGACACTATTGAACAACACCCTTGCAGTGGTGGCTGCTGTACAATCATGTGTAGGAATTGCTTCTACATATTTACTAAATGGATCTACCACCACGAGACAATACTTATTTCTTCTAGCAGTTAAAGGTAAAGGCCCAATGTAGTCAATTTGAAGCCTATTCCAAGGACCATTTATCCTTTGATGCCTTAATGCAGCCTTGGGACCGGACACATCAGCATTCACCATGGCACAAGCCAGACAGTTATCAATCCATCTATCCACCTGCTCCTTCCTTCCAGGCCACCAACCAACATCCTTTACTCTATCTAAGGTTGCCTCTTTCCCCCGATGCCCTTGATTATGAATGAATTCCACCAATTCATCTCTCATATTCTTAGGCACTATCCAATGCAAACCCTCATTCTTATCTTTTGCCCACCAAACACCATCCTGACACACTATTTCCAGTTTACCAGAGGGACTTTTCCCTGCTTTAATTAAATCTGTAATCTCTTCATCATCTTCCTGCAAGACAGCCAAATCTAAGGTAATGGGACTCTTATTGGAGCTCCTAGTTTTAATGGGATCCACTGGAGCAACATCTTCACATTCACCTTCATCTCCCGCTGCTACCTCTTTTGCCAACAAGTCCACTTTTGTATTCCATTCAGCTGCCAAGCCTTTCTTCTTGGAATGACCAGGGACATGGGTTACCCAAGTAGGAGCAGTACGAGATATCAAAAGATCAGCAATCGCTTTCCATCTCCCTGCATGCGCCACTACCCGACCATCTGCTGTTGTCATTCCCCTCTTCAACCAAATAGGGAGCCAAGTAACACATGCCCTTGCTGACCATTCTGAATCCGTATAAACAGCGATTGGAACATCCTTGCTAACAAATTTAAATACTTCCAAAATAGCCTGAATTTCAGCCACTTGAGCGGAATGAGGACGCACTACCCCTTTCAAGATAAAATTGTCCTTAACTCTAACTGCGGCAAAGCCAGTTTTAGCTTTACCTTTGTCATGAAAAGAAGAGCCATCTGTATACCAAATTTCAAATCCTTTTCGTTCTGCCTCTTGATGGGTCTCACCCCACTCAACATCCCAAGGGATTTTCTCAATTGTGGGAAGAGGGCATTCATGCTCTGTTCCCTCAATTATTAACCCATAAGGCAAAGGTGGTTCCACAGATTCTTTCTTAAAATTAACTCCTCTATTTACTAATGCAAGTGTCCACTGTGCAATCCTGGGATTGCTGACATGCCCATCCTGTATTTTTCCTGAAACAATATATTTCAAAGGGGAATGAGCTGTGTGTATAATCACTTTGGATCCCCCAATAATGTATTCCCAGTGCTTTAATGACCAAACTAAAGCCAAACAAGCCTTCTCACAAGGACTAAAGGTTTGTTCTGTACTGTTCAAAAGTCTAGAAGCATAAGCAACTGGTCTTAGTTTTCCTTCCTTCTTTTGCAACAAACTTGCAGCCACGGCCGTGTCTGAAAACGCTAGCTGGATCACAAATGGAGAGCTCGGATCAGGAAAAATGAGTGCAGGGGCCCTTGCTAAATCCTTTTTCAGGGTGGCAAAAGCTTCTTGCTGTTCAAGTCCCCACTCCCAAACACGGCCCTTCTTCAATAAACTATACAACGGTTTCGCCTTTTCTGCAAAGAACTCAATAAACTCCCTTGAAAAATTTAAAGTACCCAGCAATGACCGCAATGAATGCATATCTGTGGGGGCTGGTAACTTCGCAATCATTTCCACTCTCTGCACATCAGGAGTTCGTCCTTCCTGCCCTAGTACAACACCCAAGTATTTTACCGATTGTTGCACCAACTGTGCCTTCTCACGGGATGCCTTAAAACCAGTTTTATCAATTATAGACAATACCTCTTCCGTAATTTTTGTTACCTCATCACGTGACTTCCCATAAATCAGAACATCATCTACATATGACAAAACATGACCTTGTGACTGAGGGGACAACCTGTCCCACATGGCAGAAACATACCGATGACAGATAGCCGCCGAATTATGAAAGCCCTGGGGGGTTCTTGTAAACAAAAATTGATGTGCTCCAAAAGTAAAAGCAAATTTATACCAACAATCACGTGAAAGAGGAATTGCAAAATAAGCATTAGCCAAATCTAGGGCACTAAACCATGTAGCCCCAGCAGACACAGCTATTAAAATCTCATTGTACTTAGCCACCACTGGTGCAATCTGTGGAGTAACAGCATTAAGTGCACGAAAATCCACTGTCAAACGCCAACTGCCATCTGCTTTTCTCACTGGCCAAATAGGAGAATTACAAGTAGACACTCCCTTCACTAGCACTCCCTGCTTCACTAACCCTTCTATTGTCACACGAATTCCCTCAGCAGCTTCTACTGGGTAACGATACTGCTTCTGTGGCTTAGGGTCAGGACCCTCAACTTTTTCACAAGCATCAATTCTACCACACTCTGTTTTATCTTTAATCCACACATTTGGGAATTCTTGAACCCATGTATCCGAAACATCGTACAACAAGGCCATTGGAGCTTTCACAGCTGCACACCGATGTACTGCAGAGATTTCCAACTTGGGATTCTCCATCTGCCAAAGCCATCCATTTGCCAAATCAACAGTTAAACCATTTTCCTTAAGAAAAGGCACGCCCAGAATTCCTTCCTCTGTCCCCTTACACACACAAGCTTTAGTCAAGACTTTCAACCCTCCCACCTGCACTGGGATTCCTTCCCAGACAGCAGCAGGCTGAATTGAACCTCCATATCCAATCAAGTCTATCTGATGGTCAGTTTGCGTTCCTCCATTAACCCAATCAGGATCAAACACATTCAGAGATGCCCCAGTGTCAACCAACAACAACACCTCACGCACAGGATCGCCCATCTTTACTTTAACCCAAGGTCTGCCCCATTCATCAGGCTGAAAAGGAGCAATCACTTGTGAAGGCAAGTTTTTGTGTTTGGGTCCAGACCTCTTCATTTCCCTAGATTTCCAAGTCCTTACCACAGCCATCCTGGCCTCAGCCTTTCTTACTGCCTCAACTTCATCTTGTGCAAATGCTAACTCTTGACCCATCTCATCCTCAGAATCAGAACTATCAGAACTACAATCAATATGCAAAGGAGGATGCGATGGTTTCTTTGCTAGAGAACCAATCATTTCTGCCACAGCTGAATCCAATGATTCAATTGTGCTTCCACACTGAGACTGCCTTGACCCTTGCTCACTGCTGCAAGTACTAATGTTCCCATCATCCAGTACACTTCCAACCTCCAGTGAAGTTCTTGAATTGGAACTCTGAGATTCCTCTTTTTCACTAAAAAGAGGTTCTGTCAGCATAGAATCTACCAATTCCCCACCTACAGTCCCCTCAATAGGACTAGGCGTGTCTTCAAACCCCACAAAGGTTCCTTCAGAAGTAGACTGACTGAAAACATTTGCCAGAACATCAGCTGGTGAAGATTCCCTTTGCAAACCATCACACATTCCTCTTCCTGCATTCACACTCTGATTCTGTTCCACAATAGGAGCAACAGGACATTCGTTAACCTTAAAGGCACTCTGACAACCAACAGACAAATTCATGACTGCGGGCTCAGCTAGATGATCTCTAGGGTGAAAAGGAACAGCAGAAACGTTTAAAGCACTGCTGCTTCCTGCAACAACCTCCTTCAGACCTGCCAGCACTGTTGAACCAGTCACAGACTTCAATATTTGAAAGACCTCTTGTCTCTCTTTTGCACACTCAATCTCACTAGGACGACACCCTCTTTTATTCATATGTGGGTTTTTTATCCCTGGCTCAGCTAACCCACAAGATTCATTAACCATAACCTGATTCGCAAAAACTGTACAAGCTTGCAATGGGACATTTGTCCCATCACAATTTTGCTGAGCAGGGCACCTTCACTGCAAAGGCGGGGCACTTGGTGCAGTTGCTCCATTTACAGGAAACTGGGTAGGTGGCACAAACAACCCATTTGCAACTGGAGCTGAGGACTGAGCACAAGCAGCTCCTGCTCCTGATTTCCAGTTCCCATAGGCTTCCAACAAAACATAATCGGGTTTCTTATCAAAATACTTCATGTCAAACCCAGCCTGTTTCAAAGTATTCCAAACCAAAGTCCTAAAACTTTGTTCCTGCCTCTGCAATTGTGAGGCTGGCTGCTGAAATTGGGACTGTGGAATCTGTCTTCCCTGTCCAAAACCTTGCTGCTGCCTTCCATTTGCAGATTGAAACCTCCTGGGGGTTGCCTGAGAAGACACCTGAATGGTATCAATTGGTTCCTTTTGCACCCTCTCTTTTTTCTTCACATTTAACTGCCCAGACTCCCTCATAATTCTTGCTACCTTACGCACATCACTCACAAATTCTTGATACCTGATTCCTCTGCAATTAAAAGGTGCCATAGCCAATCTGACCTCTGGAAGCAACCCTTCCAAAAGGAACCCAATGAAAGCACTATGTTTTTCCTCATCAAATTCCTCCTGTTCTTCCTCACTCTCATCATCAACTGGAGCATCTCCAGACAGCAAGCCTAAAATGAGTTTACGCTGCAAATATGCTTCTGGATATTCATGTGGAGATTGTACCTCATTTGAAAACAACCGAGAAATACTTTTGCCAGGAAAAAAAACTGCAAGCAAAGCCAGCATCCATTCCTTCATTTCAATGTCATCAGTACATACATGGTCCATATCAATTTCAAAGGTTACTAGATCCTCAGGTCTTAGGCAAGCTCTCGCCAACTCTGTTAGATCCTGCCCTGTCAAACTGTCAAACCGCTTCCAGACTTTTGATATCCATGAAAGAGCTGTACTTTTGTTTAGTTCGCCCAGCTGTTTCGATATGGACAAAAGTTCTGAAGGTTTAAAAACCCTACTCTCAAGAATTCTCTCTTTCTGAACCGACCCATCATCTGTCACTCGAGCCACCTGTTTAGTTTTGATAACAGCAATATTACTTTGATTACCAGAGGTAGCCAAATGCGTTCCCCCCTCGATAACAAAAGCCGCAGCTTCCTGCTCCTTCCCAGAACCATCACACGCACACACAGGCGCAAGCAAGGCTTGTGTCACCCCAGGGTCAACACGAGCAGTTTTAACCGCAGCCACAATGCCTGTTTTAATTTTTAAACGTTCTTCTAGCTCCTGAATCCTTTCCTGACATTTTACATGTGAGACTGAATCCAATTTCTGAGATGCTTGGCTTACTAAATAAGCTGCAGTAGATTCAGACATAGCTAGCTGTTTCTTCAAAATTTCTCTATCTTCCTGACATTGCAACAATTTATCACGAGCTTCTCGCAAGGCCTGAGACATCTCAGTCTCCCTTTCCATAGCATTCCTCCTAAGAACCTGCAATTCCTGAAGCAAACTAACTTTTTCCAAACCCACATTTTGTTTACACAGTTCAAGTTCCTGCAATAACTTATTTTTCTCAAGAGCTGCACTCGCTTGCAACTCTCCAAACTGGCGCTCCAAATTCTGCTTTTCTAGCCTAAGTTTTTCTACCTGATCAGCCCATTCCTGAGAACACACTTTTAACTGAGTTTTTAAATCATTTTCCATATCCTGTTTCTCTTGTTTTAATTCTGCAAGATCTTCCATAAGATCTGAAATTGCAAACCAGCTTCCCCACACATAAACTGCAACTTTTGGCTGTTTCTGAATCTTAAATTTATGTTTGTCTATGTATTCCTCAAATCCTTTCACCAGCATTTCTTTGGGGTCCGGCACCTTACGAAAGGCATTCTTTTCCCAGACGGATCTTCCCTGTTTAACCATCCACTCGCGTAAACGATTCGGTTTAATTTGCTTTTTAAGAGCAGACCCTTCTGCCATTTTGCTTTATAATTTATCAGTTCACCAAAATCACCAAAAGATTGAATTTAAAAGCACAAAAAGCTCTGTTTTATGGCTAATCCTCGCCCATAAGCTGCCCGCGTTGCTCCACCAATAAATCTGATACCAGTTCTGCTCCAGTAATAAACTGTAAGCAAATGTGGATAATCTGGGCTATTTTAAAACCCAGAAACACCAAATTTAACTTTTTTTCTTAGGGGGAATTAGTAGCTAGATCTACAGGTTTTAATAACGAGGAATAACCAGAAAACAGAGACAAGACCAATTTCAGACTCAAAACCAGTTTTCTTGTTAAACCAGAGCAAAGAATTTATTAGAAATACAGAAGAGAAGTTGAAATGAAATGATTAGACATTTAAGCAAAACAAGGACAAACATGCAAGGACTTTAAACATGGCTAAATGACTAAACAGCCTATATCAGAATAATTCTATGCATTAAACTCGTAATTTCAGTTTTGGGGAAGAAATGTGCCCAAGCCAACAAGGAGGTAGAAAAATCACCCTTAATACTAAAGGTATTCCCTAACCAAAATATAAAAACTATAGAAAATAGGGGGAAGTAAGGAGGAATGGAATTTGCTCTCACCACTGTGCCTTAGATGGGAGATTTCAGCCGATCTGTGCCTCTTCAGGAACAAAAATGGAAAACAAAAATAAAAAAAATAAAGAAAAATGATCCCTTTTAAAAAAATGAGTAAAATATCTCAAAAAAAATAAAGATAAAAACAGTTGAAATGGGCTTCTGCAATTGTTCTGACCAAACCAAATTCAGAACAACTTTCAAAATTTAAAATGCAGCTCTGTGTAGCAGGAGAAGGAAAAAAAAATGAAAATAACAGCAAAGTGTCTGTGGTCTTTTCCTAGCTTTCCATGGCAGGAAAACTCTTTTGGCTAGATGAGGAGAGGGAGATTCCTTGCCCTAGACTCCTGAACTCCATCTCTTCTCTGCCTTTCTTATAGCCAGAAATTGGAACCAAAACAAAACAAAACAAAAAATCTGTAGATTATGGTCCTTCCTTTGTTAATAAAAGAAATTGCAGTGTCCTGTAATTTCTCCCAAAAAGATGCAAAAATTACCCTAACAGCATCCCCAGAGCTCTTCCTGCAAAGATAATCTCCCTTCAGCCTGTCCTAAAAGAAGTTCATCGGTCCTGTAAGCATATGTCTTTTCAGAGAAATCCTGGTCTTGTTATTCCTTTTAAGACAGAGTATAATGGAATGGCTCAGGTGTTATAAGATCCACTTCCTTAAAAAAAAAAAAATGTTCTTCTCCCTTACCATTCCTGTATTATGGAAGTTACTTTAAATTAACATTTCTGATTGGCGCATCCCCTGACCTTTCTCTGACTCCCTCCAGGCACTCTTATCCAAGGGGTAGACAAAAGGTGTAAACCAGCCCAACAGAAATCCTGACATTCCCAGTACTGATGAAGTTTTCCTTGTTATTTCCTTCAGGTTAAAAATGTAATGGAATAGCTCATATGAATTCAGCAAATTCTCTCATCTATGAAACATTTAGTAAGATCCCCTTCCCAGGGCACTCCAAATTTTTATATATATATTCTTTTAAAAAGATATCTTCTCTTTTTTTTTTCCAGAAACCCCAGTGACTGATAGTTGTTTTGTAACCCTTGTTCTAGCCTCCAGGCAGAATCTTGAGTGGGCCATCAGATGCAGGAACCAACAGCAATTTGTAATTCAATGGAGAGATCTGTTTTTGTTTTGCAAAATGCCACATCTCCTTCCTTTGCTTTTGGAAGCATTTCAGATGTCCAAGGCTTTTATTCCAAGTTAATGGTCCCCGCCTCTTTCTTATTCCAATTGAGTCCCAAAGCTCTGATGGAACTGCACCCAAAGCCCAAGACACTGCTCCGACACCAGAACTTTTATTTAGCCAATTTTTTATTAATAATCATAGCTGGTATCAAGAAGCTCGTGACCGACTTGCTTAGGCAACTGATAGATGTCCTTCCTCAACAAACAGCTCCAGAAGAAACATGGAGAATCAACTCGGTTAAAAGAATTGATGTTCATTCAGAGTATAAAAATAGGTTAAGGTAAAGGAGCGTGTGGAACAATATTTCTACAACTGCTGTTTCCCTCCCAAGGTTTTATAGGTACTCATTCAAACCAGCCCTAAGAAAAGAATTCCAAACTCCCCATGGGAGGGGATTACAAATAATTTAGTATACACCATTGGCTGTAATTGTTCATTAGCAGATTAATCTAATCCTTATATCAGTTTGTGACGCCCATTCTCTCTTAGCTTTTTAACATACTGGTATGTGTCATCTGGCCTTCGATAGGACCTTCAGGACAGCATTCCTGCCACTACAAGGGCTGGAGTGCTCTTTTTCGTCTCTAGAACAGGAAATATGCTTTTCTCCCAGACGCCTCCATTCTAGCCATGGAAATGCCACAGCCAGGGAACTTTTGTTTCCCAGCTTTGATGGTTCTGACCAGGAATGTTTTGGAAAGCACAGGGAATAGACTCAGTCAGCCATATTCAGTGCTTTCCAACTGTTGCTGTCTCCAGACATCCAGAGGCAATGGAGAATCTAAAAAATGATCCTGTGATTGCCTCTTACAAACTCAAGGACCAACTGGAGGCTAACCTTCATGTCTTCTGGCCCATTTCAGAATGAAGTCGCTTGAGGCTACTGGAACCTGGCCAAGTGCCTGCCCACTTCCTTTTCTTATTCTTCAGGTGGCTTCTGGTAGCTTCAGGCTACTACATTCTGAAATGGACCAGCAGACATGAAGGTAAATATCACTGTTATGAAAAGCCTCTCATCACTGCTGGATTTCTTGTAATGGCAATATTATGGGCTATTGCTTCAGTAACCCAGGAAGTCTATGGGTTTCCCATAAATATAGTCATTATCTTTGTCCATTGCTTCTATGAAGTGTGTGTGAGAGAGAGAGATGGGGAAAGAGAAACATGCCATAAATGATATAATTTTTCAGTTTTATCAAAGTCATATTAAATGGAGAATAATACCCCCACTACAATATTAAGAATTATTGAAGTTCTCTGAGTAAAATAACTATCTATTCCATGGGTTTGAAATGTAGTGAATTTACAGCAAATCTAGTTTATCATCATTTCACTGATGCTGCTGACACATTCTGAGACTGCGGTTATTACTGCTAGAGCTGTCTGGAATGAACTGCTTGCCATTTTACTAAATAATGATTATCTTGTCAAAAATAAATTTTATGCTTCTTGTAAATGAAGGACCAGCGACCCAAAATAAACAGTGTAAGTAAGGCAATGTGAGCGATAGGATGTAGCATAGCTACCAGATAGTTTGATAGGAATACATATTTTGGGTATCCCCTGTCAGAATGATGCTAATATGACATACTGTGGGTTTTTACCCTCAGGACACCTGGAAAAGCAATCTAGAACAGGTAGTTTAGATACCAGATATCTGTCAGCCATGGAATGCGTGGTTGAAAATTGCATGTTGAAAATTATACAATGTGTACAATCCCCCAAACAAGGACAGCTGGCCATGCCATGCTGATGAAGTATGATTATAGGGGAATGCATTTGGGCTTTTCCCATTGGTGCAGTGAAACGTGCCTTTCTGTTTGACACACAACTCTTCCCACAACATGTCAACACTTGGAGTTTGTGGGCTAGCGGTGTCCCAAGTACACAGGAGGGAACACCCATTGTGAGGGAAGGCAGAAAACCCAAAGGAATATGATCTGTCTAGATTAGGGGTGTGCACATTTTGTGTGTGAGAGTGCTTCACATCAAAGCAAGCATGAGAGAAATATGCATTCGTGTGAATAGAGCCGCTTTGAATGCGGTAGGATTCGACTCTGGTGCAAATGCTCTTTGAATGTTCTTTGAATCAGCTTTGGATCCTTGCCACTAAATCCCCTTTGAATCTGCTGTGAATCTGCTGTGAATGCACTACAGGTATGACTGGGCCCTGTGAAATGCAGATGCTCCATGCTGGAACATCCTTTGCAAGGTAAGTCTAAAAAGGCTCATAGATCCTATCCCTTCACGGTATATTCACAGTACCATAACAGCACCATGTAAATGCTGCCTCAGTTATCCTGGGGCTGAAGCCATTCTTGCCATAGACAGTTACCTAGGTTTTTGTCCTTTTATTTTTTAAATATATCTTTCTTCTCATATGATGCTTTGCTTCATGGGGAAGGGAAGAGTAAATTCCTGTACTCAGCCATTTTTGAAGGACTGAAGTTGTTCAGTGGTTTAAGAAAAGCCATCAGAGCTAAGGGGAAGAAGAAGTGACTTTTTCCACAGCCAGAAAAGTGTGTATTGTCCCCTGTGCAACTATACCAAAGGAAGCTGTTTCAAGCCACCCAGAGGGGAACACTCTCTGGACTAGGGCATCACGCCTTAGGTTGCAAGAGTGCACCAACCAGTACGATTCGGCTGAAATTGAGGACTTCCTTGTCCTAAATATTCACTCAGCTGTGAAAGTGCACTGAAGGGTAATCTGTAAGGATGTGCATGAATATACAAAGATATTCGAAATTCAATTGAATTTGTCCGGATTTCGACATTTGAATTGGAGTCAAATGTCCATACATTTGAATGTAAACATTTGAACAAATTTTGGATTTTCAAATCTATTCATTCAAATTATTTGGACATTCGTATGTGTACCGTTTGCACATGATGCATACTTGCATGTACAGATCTCTCCCGCATCCGTACGCATTTGTATGGATCCATACAGGACAAAACCAGGCTGCATACTATGGGATGTGTACAGATGCGTGCAGGATGCGTAATAATGCATATGGGCACATACAAATGTATTCGTTTGAATTTTGGATTCAAATTTGCTTAATGCAAATCGAATTTGGGTAAATTTGAATTTTAAAGATTTGAATCGAATTGACTCTTTGGATATTAAATTTGAATGAAATCGTTTCCCAAAAATTGCATTCGTGCACACCCCTAGTAATCTGAGCTCTTTGGAGGAAAGACTATGGTAAAGTATAACTTTTCCTTGTGGTCACTTGCTTTTAAAGTGAGAGGAAGAAGGAAGGCTAGGTGGATGGTTCAGAAACAGGAGAAAAATGTTCACACAAAAAAGGCTGCTCTGCAGGACAGTGAGTTTAAGTGTCAGTCGATAATGGAGTCCTTCGCGGAGGAAAATGTGCTTCATTTTTTTTCCTACTATGATTATAATTTATTTCCTCTCTATTATACCTTATAAACTTTTAGCCCTGAAGTGCTGAGAATTTTCTTCAAGCCTAACATGCCATTATCCCATAAATCAGGAGATGTAAGGCAGAACCTTTTCCTTGGGTTCAACGGTATCAGCCCTTATTATAAAACCCAACTAAGAAAGGAGTAGTTTCTCTCTGCCGGCAGAAAGCCATAAATGAAGACAGTATTTGCCAAGTGCTACATCAAGTGTATCTAGAATCCATGCTGCAGAGAGCTGGTAACAGGCAAGGCCATTTCATCTCCCTTCTAGATTTTGTCTTCAGTTGAAATCTAAAGTCACTTGAATGTAGCCATTTACAAAGCATAGGTTTTAATTTTGGTGTTGAATTTTGAAACTAATAGATGTAATTAGATGTAGTGTCAGGAATTTGCAGTTGCTTAACATCTGTTCAGTAGTTCAACATTCAAGACCCCTCCGTTCTCTGTTCTTCTCCATGTTTGTGCAAATCCTTTGAAAATATCTCCTTTCAAAGCAGCTTGAGTTTACAAAGAAATGTGTTCTTAAAGGCCACCTCAACCCTGTAAAAGCACTGAAGCTATCATTGGGAGTAACTAAGATCTGCATATGCTGCGATATCCCACACCATCCTAGACTGGTCTTGGGCCAGGTCGAGTGATCCGGCCCAAGATTGGATGGACCACAACCTGTGTGAAGGGTTGTTCACATTATAGATGGCACAGCTCAGCCCAGTCTACATTTTGGGAAGTTGCCAGAAGTGGCAATTTGCTTTTGGCAGCCTGGTGAAATGGCACCAGCTGCCACACACTTGATAGACCAGATCAACAATTTGTTGCCATCTGTACATAAGTGGCCAGCCATGTCCAGTATACAGGAATGCTCAAGAGACTGCTTTTATGTAGTCACCCATTAGAATAGACTGTGGCACCATTTTTACACCATAGGGCTCTCCAAAGTCTAGTCCTATGTGGCCTCCTAGAGCATCAATCTGTTGTGCAGACACTATGTTCCACATGGTTCTGCAACCTAAGGGCTATATTGTTTGGCCTGACTGTGAAATGTTTTCCATCAGCTGATGGATTTTGAAGAAAGAAGCAAGCAAAGCCCTTTGTTATGTGTGTGTGTAGAAATCTATTAAGGCACAACACTTTTCTCTTTAGTCAGACATTTCCCTCTTAGCTGGTTACTATTTCTGTGCTTCCCCATTATAGTTCATTAGGGCCTCATTCTAACACAGGATGTAGTCAGGCTTGAAGTCAGCTTGAGTTCTCCCTGTCCCAACAGTTTGCAAGGGATCTCCCATTTCTGCAGATTAAAAGTCCCAAGACATGGAGAATATTGTCGTGTCCTGGGGGGCCATGGTGCGGAGGCAGACACACGCCCGCAGCTCTGCCCTACGGGAATGGCTTACTCAGGGTCAATGTCCGGTCCAAGTTCAGGGGAGTACAGATTTCGGCAGGTCGGTGAGGCGGTCCAGAGGTCGGGGAAGTCCGGTCAGTCCAGGGTCAAACACAGCTCAGGGAAACACGGCGGGGTTGCACGGCGTTGTCTGCAACAGAGTCTGGGTGCCGCCCGATTCCTTAAGAAGGGGAAGCTGTGTCACGCCCTCTCCTCTGCAGGTGTCTAAGCCTAGATGAGCGGCGCGTGACTTGCTTCTCCCGGCGCAACACCTGTGGGAGGGGGCGAGCCGCTCCCTCATCGCTCTCACCTGGGGAGGAGTTCACACGCTCCTCACGGGCAGGGTCCTTGGTGCTTGGGCTGGCATCGTCTGCCCCTGTCAATGTCGGGGGTGCAGGCGTGGGTGTGGGTGTGCCTGCCTCCTCCGCCTCCTCCTCCCCTTCCGAGGAGCTGGAGTCAGGAGACACGGCGGGGGGCATTACAAATATTCAGATTAAAAGGGATCTGAACAAAAGCTCCATGATCTCCAGGAGCAGGTATATATAGGGAGTGAGGTATGAATTGCCCACCCCTATGAAGTCAGGGTATGATGGTGACTAATTACTGACTACATGGGGAGGGGCTTCTGCTGAGAGGAGGGGGAGGGAGTTCCTCCCCTGTTGAGCACTGAAGAATGGAGAATGAATCCACATTAGTGGCAACACAAAAAAACAGACCTTCCTGCTTATTTAAAAAAAACACCGATTTAAACCCGAATTAAATTGGCTAGTGGGAACCTGGCCATATTGATAACAACTGTTTTGGAGAGATGAGTGCCAAAACACTCCTAGGGTGTGTTTCCACTTATCTTATTTGGTCCTTAAAAAAAAAACACGGACTAAAAAAGACTATTTGGGTGCTTCCGCACATGCCCTTAAACACCCATTAAGGACACATGTGGAAGCACGCAACCACACAGCGGCACCTTTTTAGGCCACTTTTAGTACGGAGCGTCTGCACAGTAACACCCATTAAGCACACGTGTGGGAAATAGAGCCCCTATCATCAGGTTTATTTCAGTATAAGACCAAGTGTGCAAAGGGTCCTGATCTCCTACACTTGAGATCACAAGGGTATGGATCATTCATCAGTGAAATAATATAATCTAGAGCAGCAGTTCTCAACCTTCCTAATGCCGCGACCCCTTAATGGAGTTCCTCATGTTGTGGAGACCCCCAACCACAGGGACGAAGCAGCTGGGAGGTGGGAGGAAAGGGCGGTGGGAGATTTGTTGTGACCCCTCTGAAAGGGTAGTTCAACCCCCAAAGGGGTCCCAACCCCCAGGTTGAGAACCACTGATCTAGAGAAAATAGAATTCCATCTCGATTCGTTCTATATTATTGTTATTTACTAGGCTGTAACAGGACAAATTGAGGGGGGGGGGACCATGTAATGTAATGAAATTATTCCAGACTTTATGTTGTATGTGCATAGGATATAAATGTGGTTGGGTTTTTGTTTGGACAAATCTCTGATTGTCTGGTGTGGTGTTGATGTATGGGACTTTATCTACATTAGAAATTGGAAGAATGTGTGTTTTTCACAGCAGTTAGTGTAAAGCTATATAATTATCAATTATGCCAACATGGCATAGTTGACAATTTATCCCATAAAGTGAAGGGGGAAAAAATGCATTAACTGACTGATTCTTGAAAAAAAAAACATATTTTAGAAAAGGGGTTTAATTTATTCTAATAGATATGTGGTAATTGCCCAGAAATTATTACTATTTTCTTAATCATTAATGATTAAAACTGACAGAATATAATGTATAATTATACTATGTTTCTCAACCTCATAAGTGAACAATTTTGTTACAGTTAGAAATCATGCCAGAACAACAGCTATATTTCTATTTGGTTCTTACACACTATTTTTAATTTCTTCATGATGAGAAGCCTTGTTCAAAAACAAACTGCAGAACCCTGTATGATATATTAGATATTTGGAGATTTATTTTTCCTTGGCTGGAAAGCTGGAATGAATTAATTCAACTGGGACCTAAACTTAAGGCACCCTAGATACTACAGACCTGATCCATAGACTGCTAAGTCTCTCCCTCCGGCAAAAACACCTTACAGCAAGTCAGAACTTCAACAGGAGCTCTTGGAGGCAAGATAAAGAATTAGACTCTTAACAGCACATTCAAACAACTGTGGATCAAGACAAAGGAGCATGTCTGTAACTACATACAGTAGTCTCCCAATGGAAGAAACTAGAAATGTGCCTGAATATTCAAAAAATTCGTTATTTGTATGAATTTGGGTGAATTTGGACATTTGTATACGAATCGAAAGTCACACATTTGGATTTCAGAATTTGAACAAATACAAATATCTTGACTTATTTGTATGAATAATTCAAACATCTGTATCTGTATGGGTACATACGCATCTTATACGTACCTGTACACATCTCATACACATCCGTACATACTGATATGGGATAAAAACGGGATGCGTACGGGATGCATATGTACACGTACAGATCCGAATGTCTGAATTATTTATATGAATACATACGGGATGCCTATGTACCCATACAGATCCAAATGTCCAAAATGTATTCGTATCAAATAGAATGTCCGGATATTCATTTTTTGTTATTCGGATACATTTGGATTTCCGAATATTCAATTCGTTATGAATCAAATTTGAAAATTGCATTTGTGCACACCCCTAGTAAAATCTTTAATGCAAGGCTGCATCCAGACCTCAGTTATTCATTCCGCCATGTTTGGATATTCTGGAATAAAGCATGGATATTCTAGAATGTTCATTCTTTCTTCCAGAATATCCAAATATAGCAGAATGAGTAAATGAGGCGTGGATGCAGCCTTCTAAAGCCACCTTTTCCTTAATATTGTTTTGATTATGTAACTACTGAGCTGTTTATTATCCAGCCAGTAAAGTGGTTACCAATATGACAGACTCTGTGAAGGCCTGTGTCCGATATTTCTGCAGAGAAGTCCTTATAATGCAAGAATATCTTTGTCTGATTTAGTGGAAGCAGGTATCATGAATGTTAGTGTTCTCTCCCCAACACTTTGTGCTACGTGGTGGAATATTTTTCTTTTCACAGGCACACTCCTAGTGCATCAGACAGGCACTCATTTGTGGTCCTGCACCTTGAGGCTGTTCCAATGGCATATTAACAGGCCCATACAGATAATACCTTGGAAATGGAAGTAAATCCATTCCCAGTGTCCAACATAGGAATGATGATAGCAACCTTTCAGAATTGTCATATGAGTTACAGCAAAACAATGGATGTGAAACAGTTAATGCTGTGTGTGTGTGTTCATTCATAAAAAAGACAAGCTGTCAGCAGCTCAAAATGGAGAAGAAAAGACCATATTCTCTGGTGTACTGGCAGTGTAATGGTTTTAGAGCAGAACTCTCAATCAAAGTCTGAATCTATTGAATGGTGGGCAGGGGAAAAGGTTAGATGGTGTGGATCAGGGGCTGCTACCTCCTTCCCCTTGCTGTCTTTGGACAGCAGTTCTGGAAGCAACTGCTCACCTTTGAGAGTGTTAATAAGCTTGTGGTATTGTTTACATTGCCTAACTGGACTTGCAATCACCACTGTTTCCATTTCTTTCCCCTCTACTTGCCAAGGAATTAATGGGACTGGATGCCTTGTTGTTGTTGTTGTTGTTGTTGTTGTTGTGTAGTAGTAGTAGTAGTAGTAGTAGCAGCAGTAATAGTGCTTCAAAACAGCTTTTAAACTCTTTCACCTTCATCAAGAATATAAGGCCAAGGTTTTATTTTACTTTATTTTTAAGCATGGGGGTGTGGTGGTGGGGGGTAAGATTCTCAACTAAAATGAATGATAAAACTTTTCATCCATTTGTGGATATAATCATTAACCTGACTTTTAAGAGGAAACAATTTAAACACAATTTGCACAGAAACAAATGCAAAAGCAAGCAAAATCTTGTTTCATTAGTAAGATCTTCAAGCGTGATAATGGGTAGGTTTTTTTATGCTCTCTTGGATCTTGTAATAAAAATTCCGATCATCTTTAAGAAAAGAAGGAAAAGGGAAAGAAATTTGAAGTATTTTAACAGTCGTATGAGTTTCTAAGCGTTTGACACCTCACAACAAACTATCCTATAAAATAATAAGCAGGAAAGATCCAGTATTTCTATGGAGCGGTGAAATAAATGTTCCTGACATTTTCCTTGGCTTACTTTTTAACTTGCTTGGTCCAGGCTTGTTTGGATGTCCCCAGCTAAGACAGTCTTACATTCTTCTGGTTGTCAAAATGCTCTAACAGAAATGGTGATATCAAAGTTTCAGGTGGGAAAAGCTCTGTCAGAGATATCCAAGACCTTAAGCTGATACCTGTGCTTTCCAAGTGAAAAGAGGGCAGTCAGAGGACCTATATTTTGTTTATAGTTATCACCCAAAATGGCCGACGGTCACAACTGAAGTGAGGGTGAAATTTGTACCTCACTATTTCAGGAACTAAAGATGAACCTCTTTGCACACAGCGTTTGCTGAAGATTAATGTCATCTCCCACTTGCTTTCAGCATTTAATTGTGAATTGTTTTAACAGTGTTAATTGCTTTAAGTATTTTTTTAAAAAAACTTTCATTGCTTAAGCTATGGTTATAATCCTTTTGTTAATCACCATGAGATCTTAGGGTATCGGGGACAGAAGTGCAAATAATTAAATTTGTATTTTCCTTAGAAGTTAAAAATTCCAAGGCAAAGTTGCTGGCCATATAGGTAACGGTGATGAAAGGAAGGAGACACAAGTTAACCAAATTTTAAACTTTTAGCGAGATTTCTCTTTTTAAGGCAGAAAGGCAAATTGCTCTTCAGTGGCATGAATGCAGTTCCATGAATCACTGATAGAAAGGGATAAACCCACTTTCAGCTGAGTGATGGGAGGGAGAGTGAATGGGATTCTTCTGCTTTCTCTTACCTTTATCCCATTAATCAATTGACTGGTGGGACTCCTCTTTTCTCTCACTTTGTCGGTACTGCCAAAACGGGAAGGGAAAATCCACAGAGAGTTCACACATAGCTCCCTTCATGGTTCCCCTCCCTGCTCTCTCCTAGGGATGTGCATTAATGTTTTGGGGTGTTTTGCATTTGATTTTTATCGATCTGAATGCAAGAAAATTCATATTTATTCAAATAAATCTGCTTCAACTGTGATAGGATTCAGTTCGATACAAATTTGATACGAATGTTTGATACGCATCGCATATGCATCCCCTACGTATCCACTCTGAATCCACTTTGAATCCACTCTGGGTCCATCGCAGATGTGATTGGTGAAGCCGCGTTCCCACCTCCCTTGGATTCACCATTGTAACAAAGCTTCACATGAATGTTCGAATTCAAATGTCAATCTTTGAGTGTCCCAACATTCCATTTGAATACAAATGTGACAAATGTCTAATGTTACGAATATTAATTGACAGCCCCGTCCTCTCCCGCTTTTCACCAGTGATTTAGCAGAGGGAGAAAACTCCTGCCAAGTATCTCAATGGAGGGAGGAAGATCTCCCCGGTCCTCTGTCCTCATCTCAGCACCATTCAGCTAAGTGGCAGGGGAGGGGCAGTGAAAAGGGTCTCTTCCGTATCACCTTCTCCCCCATAGTGTGCATGATTGTTCAGGAATTTCTCTTTCTTTGATAGAAGTACCCAAAAGGGGGGGGGGAAGGAGAAGAACCCCCACTGATCAGCTTATCTGTTGAGAAGGGGCATTGGAGGGAGCCCTTCTCCCAAGTGGAATAAAAAGGTTCATCTTTGTTTAACTTAGAGAGATTTGGGCTGTGTCAGGCCTTTATCTTTTGAGTTTAAGCAGTGGGTATGTCAAGAGATCATTTTGCCTTCAAGTAAGCAAGTACCTTGGGCTTTGAGCTTGTGCTTGCTGTTTTCCCTTTCTCAGCTAACACTGAAATTGCTGGCACTAGAAG
Organism: Aspidoscelis tigris stejnegeri; assembly: GCA_023333525.1. Classification (NCBI taxonomy): domain Eukaryota; kingdom Metazoa; phylum Chordata; class Lepidosauria; order Squamata; family Teiidae; genus Aspidoscelis; species Aspidoscelis tigris. The sequence continues at coordinate 10,025,773 of JALMGA010000019.1, read as the reverse complement.
GACTTAGTGGAACGCATTGTAGCATTAGGTCTCTGAAAAGCTGAGGGCAACGCAAATGTACATTCCCGGGACAGGATCTGTGAAATACTTTAAACTGAACCCTGTCATCCTTGGAATGGCGTATCTCCTTTCTCTGTTGACATTGAACTGCATTAGTGTATCCTTGTTAAACTTGTATGTCTAAATTCCATTTGTCAGCCACTCGGTATCTGTACACACTTTTGCCCAGAGCTCAAGTTGCATCACTTTCCAACCACTTAGCACACTTCAAGTGTTTAAGTGCTAACAAACACTTCCTTACTTAACAGACATCTCTGCTATTAAATGATCACAGTGAAAAAAAGAAAAGAAAAAAACACTTTGGCATGGGAAAAGAGTGTGAAGGGAGGAGAAAACACACACAAAAGGATGCTTCAAGTATGCTTAATGTCACAAAATCAGTGCGTTTTTGCATAATTAAAATGCTCACAGGAGCAAAAATAGCCTTTCTATTTCTGCAGACTGGAACAGAGGTGATATTGGCGTACGTCTCCACAGTGACCTAAAATGTGTTTAGCAAAAATGTTGTCAATAGCTGGATATTTTACATTGCTTAATCTAAGCTTAATTAGTTGGTGTTTGTCTGTTGAGTCTTGTGGAAGATGCTGTAGATGGGTACTGTTTTGGACACCTTGATTCAAAGGCCATTATGGAGCTATGATTCAAAAATGAACTTTTTCGAACTCTAATTATCTTTGGCTGCATCCAGATGGCAGCCAGATATAGCTTCCCCGCGCTTAGTACTTCCTGCATAGACGTTTTCTGTGTATGTGTGTGTGTTATGTAATTTTTATTGTTTTAACACAAATTTTAAACTTCATCTTTCGATTGATATTTACCCATTAACATTACATCTTCTAGTTCTTTTGTTATTGCTGTTCCTCAAAATCCTGCCTTACTGTCTCTTCTGGTTTTGCTCTTTGTGTGTTTTTGTAATGTGCAATACATTCGTTTCGGCTGCCTTCAGATTCCTGGGTGGACGTGTCACCACTCCCACACATGTGTAAGTTGGCTGTTTCAGCCTGCAAACATATATGCTGGACAGATCTGCAGTCACTCCTCTGTCCAGAGGGATAAGTGGCTTCCTAAAATACAAGAGTTTCAGGTTGGGTGTTTGTTTTTGTTTTTCCTATGGCTGTAACACAAAATTTAAAAAGACAAACAAAGTGGAAAAGCGGTCCTGTTTAGTAGAGCACCTGCTATAATAGTTTTCATAAATATCTTGGCATGCCCTTGTGAAACTCCAATCTAGTGGGGGACAGAGGAGCATGTATTGTTTACCAGGACTGTACAGCCTCGAATGTGCCATATCAACAATGTCAACATAGCAGCAATTTGGGTGGTAAGAGTTAATCTCATTACATAATTAACTCCCTTCCGAATTAACTGTAGAAACAGCCTTGTGAAGGCTTACCTTTACTTATTCTTAGGGCTGCTGTTTTTGCAGTTTAGCTTCTCTACTGTCTTAGGTGTATTACACCGTATTTGCTTTCATTATTTTAATTTGCACACTACCTGGAGGGTGGTTTAGCAATCCAATAAATAAATAATGGCTTTTAGTGACGTGCCAAGAGAATACAAATGGCCATTTCTAGGTACTTGATGATGTTTGCTAATGCAGAAAAGATACACAATGGAAAAGTCCTAGAGTTACAAAACATATCCATCTCCAGACATGTTGCCTTTTCTCCTCCTTTCTCTTAAAGAGTGGATGTAAAATATCTATAAATTCACAGTAATGTGGCAGTGGATTTACACAACTTTTTTATATCAGTAGCTGCCCCACTCCACGACCCGGAATATTTGCCATAGGAACTCATGCATGTTATTTGGCCACAGAAACTACACTTCAAGTGGTTTAATGGAGCTATATTAGGTTTTCTAAGCACCTCAGCACAACAGCCAGCTAATATTTGACTTTTCCCCAACAAATTTGTGCTTATGGCTGCAGGGATTTCGTGTTTGCTTTCACATTTTGTGATTCATCTTGTCTGTATGACAACTAAGGGACTTGTTTTCAGTGAGGGAAAACAGGTCAGACGTTCAGTGTGAGAGAGCAAGTTATAAAATTCTTCCCATTATTTATAGATGCAGTCTTCTCGGGGCCTAAGCAGCCTTGCCACTTTAAAAAAGAGAGAGTGGGAAGATAGAAAGAGAGATTTATATGTATTTCCTGATTCATTAATCTTTCAGCACTTCTGAATATATTTATCCCAGAGGTGCTGACTAGAGTTTTATTTTATTTCGTTTCACGGTATTATGTTTATTATGTATGGTGCTCGCCTATGAAGAGGATAAATTGCTGTCAATAAAGTAATGATGCATATCAATTATTTATAAATAATGGCTTTAGAGTTGGTGTGAGATGGCCGCAGTTTGCTCCATTGGCATACCACTACATTTAATGGTGGCTTAGATAGCATTATATACATTCAGAAATTAAAGTTTGGTTTGCAAGCCAGCTTAAGGTGAGAAAAGGATGGGCACTGTTGCTGTTAATTGAACCTTAGAATTGTATGCAGGATTAGTTGGTAGATAAGAGTATTTTTTATGTGGCCGAGTATGACCTAAATAGGGTATAAGGAATGGGTTATATTGGCTATGACCGAAAACCATACCATTCTGGGATACGATTTTCAAAGAGATCAAAGCAATGATAGGCATCGAAGTAAAACAATGTCCAGAACTGGTTTTGGTACAAATTTATTGCCGCGAGTCCGGCTCTTGCAACCGATCCAAGGGCTCTGGGAAGCGGAAGCAGCAGCTGGGGTCTGCTGCTATTTGCCGGGTGTTACGATAGATTATTTCTGGGCTCTGACTGGCCCGGTCCTGGAGGCCAACTAGAGTGTAAGGGCTGACCCGAATTAGGTTACAAAATGGGGGAAGGGAATGAAGAGTCTTGAAGCAGGAGTCAGCTGGAAAAAGAGGCAGTTTAATGTTGCAAGGGGAGTTTATAGAGCAAAAGGAAGGGGCGTGGGGAAAATGACATGAAAGCAACATCAGGGGAGGTGGAGACTTGGATAAAGTAGACTTCAATATCCATCCACAAGGAGTCTTTGGAATATCTGTAAACATAGGGGCAATAAACATACCCAACTTACTCATCTGGTACTCATCAGGAACCTGCAGATACAGCGATGATGATTGTCATAGCAACAGGGCATTCTGGGGCGGTGGAAGGGTTGGACATTTGTGCCATCAAATCTTGTTTAAAATGAGATTGTAATGTAGTTCTAATGGCAATCAGCTGTCTGTCTGTCTGTTATCTATCTCTCTATCCATCCACTGATCTATCAATAATCTCTTTTTCTCTCTCTTTTTCTCTCCATCTATTATAAGTATTGAATATTTAGGTAGCAAGGGAATTAGCCTGAGTGGATTTAGATTTATTACCATTTTAATAAATACCATTTCATTCATTCATTCATTCATTCATTCATTCATTCATTCATTCATTCATTCATTCTGTTTATTTCTTCATCCTTCAGCCAGAAGACTGTCAGTGCAGCTTATACTACATAATGCCCTCAGGCTGACAATCTAAAAGGGAATGACACACAAGGAAGAAAAAACAGGAAGGCTGTTTTGAGATTTTGTTATATAAAGTACTAAATAGCTTGTGATGAATTTATTCCCCCCCCCCCAAAAGACTTTCTTTCCTGTAGATCTGTGGTGGAGGCTTTCCTGTTTGAGGAGTCCAATTTGAGGGTCTTTTCTTCTCCAGCTTACAGTATTGTCTTCCCAAAGTCTTTGTGCTTTGTCAGAGTTCTTTTTCTCCTGGTGAAGGACAAATTCTGAAACCAAAACTATGGTGTGTGTGTGTGTGAAGTATTATGGTGTTTTCCTTGTCATGGGCAGGGAAGGATACACATGAGATTTTTGGGAGCCAAGGAAGTTTGGCAGTCCTTGAATATCTTGTGTTGTAATTGAGAAGGAACATTTTTGTTGCTTTTTCTCCAGTAACAAAATGGCAAAGAAAAAGGGAGCATCTTCTGGCCTTGGATTTCAGTTGTAGTAATGTATTTTGAAGTGTTATTTTTGTTAGGAGGAGCTTTGAAAACCACTGGAGAAACAGGTCACTAGAGGTAGCAGCTCTCCATTTTCAGCAGAATCCTTAGATGGCTGAAAGTGAGGGCACAAGAAATATCATGGAAGGTGGACACCCCGACTGCAACACTAAATCTGGCACAAATGGAACTGAGAAACCACCCAGCAGTGCTGTGAAGTGAGTGTCCACATGCTTTAAAGGAGCATAGAGCAAAGGTGTATCAATAGCCACTAGAATGGATGCCTAAGTACTGCCTCCAGATTGGAGAGACAGGCAGGATGCTTCTAAATGGTTTTGCCTTCTGCGTTTGGTGGACCTCTGCATTTTGGCCTTGTCCATAAGCATCTGGTGGGCTTCTGTGTGGGACAGGATGCTGTACTAGATGGTCTGTGGCTTGATCCAGCAGGGTTCCTCTTTATGTTCATATGTTCCCCTGGGTGACTACCACAGGAGGAGTGGAGATATGCCCTAGATCAAATTGGTTGTCAAAATCATTCAGCCCACTCCATTAATTATTGCATGCTTCTATAGTGCTTTAGTGTGCAAGGGATTTTATCAGAGAGCAAAAACACTAAAAGGAGTAATGAAAGTATTCAAATTAGTAAAAGAAGAGAGTTCAAGTGTTAAGAATTAATATTGGAGATTGCTCTTTCACAGAGGTTCGATGGAAACCAAGAACCGCCTCTTGAAAACCCACCTCATGGCTATCCAGATGAATAATACACTTGCCAAGCTTTGTAATGGAGCTTTGAAGTTCCCTGGGAAAGCCGTGCTGTTTGTTCACAGAGGTATTGCTAGTGTTATCCATCCATTCAGAGTATTCATGTATATACATGTGTAGACATGGAAGTGACTCACTAGAGCTATTCCATTCCAGAAAAAAATGTGACAAGCAGCCTGAAATGAATGTCTGCGTGCCTCAGACTGGCGATCATGAGCACCTCTGTTCAAATTGCAAACATTATTTCCACAATACGTAAAGGCTATAAAAAGAGGTACTCTTGGGAAGACCTGTGATGAAAAGGCATGGGTGATTGTGAACAGCGGCATCCATTTGTAATCAGTGAGGCTTGTCTTAGAAAAACCTTTTATTCTTAAAAAAAAAAAGGCCCCAAGTACTTTGTTGTATTTAATAAAATTGTATTGATTGGTCACAGTAGGAAACTTCATCGCTTTGTTCTAAATATCCATTTATTTTCCAGGTCTTTGCATAGAACAGATGGCAAAACAATAGTTGCCTCTTATTATCTGAAGGCAAGAGCAGTAATGTGCTTTTGCTCTCTTTTCAGGACGAAGAGCTGTAAGTGACACAAACAATGAATGAATATCCTATTCTCTGGCTGCTACGTATAGCAGAATTCATGTAGTTGCTTCATGTGGTGTAAATGGGTCCTTAAGCCTATTTCTCGTACATTGCTACACAAACACAAATAAAACAAAGCAAACCCAAAGATAAATTGCAAAACGATTTATAAACTCCTTTTCATGATTCCAGCTGGCATGTGATGTGACTACTGGGCCTTAATGGCAATGGTTTTTGCTCTTTGGATTTTTGATCAGCTTTAGGTTCTACACCAATCACTCTGAACTCTTTTGTTTGTGAAATGGCTAAAGAAACAGAAAAGAAAAGTAAAGAGAGCAACACTGGCTTCTTTTTTTATTAGTTCCTTTTGCCAAAAAATCAAATCTAGTGTATTTGATTAATTATTGAAATGGCATCACACTAGTGGACTGTGTGCAGTAATAAACTGTTAAAGGGAAACAACTGGATCCATTTCAAGGCACCTCAAATCATGATCAGTTAGGAAATTGTAGGTTACCTGTGTAAACCACAACCATTATAAAAATCTCAAAGCAGTTCATAAAAATAAACATCAAATCACTTTAAATAACTGTTACCAGAGATGTGCAAGAATATTTGAAACGTTCAAAATTTGATCGAATTAGTTTGAATTCAGACATTTGAATCCAAATTGGATGCCTATACAGTACATCCGTTTTTAAACATTCAACCAAATTTTGAATCTTTCTAATGATTTGTACGGACATTCTTATGTGTACAGATATGTACGCATTACATATGTATCCGTATGCATCTTATTCGTATACGTACGCATTTGTATGGGTACGTACAGAATGAAAACAGGATGGATATGGGATAAAAATGGGATGCGTACGGATGTGTACGGACACATATGAATGTTGACATTCATATCTTCAAATATGAATAGAATATTCATACAAATAGATACAAATGTATTTGAATTCATTCAAATCTTTGGATATTCGATTCAAGTCAAATGCCAAAAATTGTATTTATGTACACCCCTGTTACTCAGTTGTTACATCGTGTTTGACTTTTTGTGACTTCGTGAAATACAACATGCCAGAGCCTTCTGTCCTCCTCTGTTTCCTGTCCTAAACTCATGTTCATTGCTACATTGACACTATATATTCCTCTCATTCTCTGCCATCCCCTTTTTTCCCTTTGCCTTCAAACTTTCCCAGTAACTTAAAATGATACAGTTGCTTAAAAGTTGACTGGGATGACAGGAAATAAATGTTTACATAGAGATACATCAATAAGCCATTTGGTGTTAGGCTGTGAGGTTAGAAAACTGGTTCTGAGGAGTGTTGTGCTATGCTAGAGAAGCAGAGCATAAAAAATAATGTGTGTATTTACTTTTCTCCTTATGCTTCAAACTTATAAATTCAATTTCATTGGAAAGCAAAACCTATGAGGGGGATGTTATTTCATCACAGGAGTTGGAGAAAAACGTTCCCTTTCAAGACACCTGTCAGCCACTTATTTAGAGGCAACAAATCACGTGTGATGAGGGATACCTCATGAGCTTCATCAAGCATTCAGAAAAGTGCAGGACCCATGCTTCTTCTTTTGATCAGAGGAAGGACTTCACCTGTTCAGGTTCATTCTCAGAGAATCCTGACTCTCACTTGGGAGATTGTGGCTTGAAGATGGGTGTGCACGAATGTAATTTTTGGGATTCAAATCAATTCAAATCGAATACCCCAAAAATCAATTAGATTAGACTCTAAAATCTGAATTAAACCAAATTTGATTCAAATTAAGCAAGTTTGAATCTATTCCTTTTAATTTTTGATTCGAATTTGCACTTAACGAATGACAAAGTTCACAGATGCCAATACGCGTCTTTCCCGCATCCTTACATGTCTATACTTGTCTGTATGCATCACGTAGTTATCCCGTATGCAAATGTGTACGGATACGGGAAAGATGCGAATCTGCAGGTACGCATCATGTACAAATGTGTGCACATACAAATGTCTGGATAATTCAAAATTCGTTCGAATCATTAAATTTTAATTTATGGACATTCAGTTTGAATTTGAATGTCAACATTTGGCCAGATTTGATTGAATTTTGAATACCTTCAAATATTCCTACACACCCCTAGTCCTGAACCAAAGTCTGGTAAGTTAAACGAACCAGTTTCATAAGCAGTAATTGCTGAGAAATCAACTGGAACAATAACATCCAAAGCTTAGAAGAGTTGAAGAGTTGGCTTTTCTACCATGCTTTTCTCGCCCATTTAAGGGGACTCAAAGCAGCTGACAAACCTTCTGTTCTTCCCCCAACAGAGCACCCTGTGAGGCAGGAAGGGCTGTGAGAGCTTAGAAGAGGTCACCCAGCTGCCTTCATCGGGGAGGGCAGAATCAAACCTGGTATTCCGAGATAAGGGTCCGGCTCCCTAACCACTAGACCAAACTGATTCACTTAACAAAGTTTTATAACAAAGAATTTATAAAATAAATTTCTTCCTTGAGGTGGATCTTGCAATAATAATTGGAGCAATGAAGGAGAAGAATATTGCCTGGGCTGTGTCATAATTCCAAGATCACCCAAACTTCATGCTCAAGAGCCTCCAGCCTTCAATGTTTAGGATTCCTCTGTCTTGCTGACATCAAGAAATTAAATACATCTATAACTAATATGAATGTATAAAAGGTCAGTTTGCATATGGATGACTAAATAATTCATAGACCCTTAAACTCTTAATATCTTTCCATGTTTGCCTAGAGCAAACTAAAATGACATAACGTATGAGGTAATTTTCTTACTAAATGCCAAACAGTACCATTTGGAACTACCATTCTTGTTCCTCTTTTATTTATTATTATTATCTAGAAATATGAAAGAAGACGCTTCTGCCAGAGGGTATTTAAATTCTACTGTTTTACATACCTCTAAGGAACACTGTTGCTACAAAGACACTGCTTTTGTAAGATAATTATACACTAAATTTAATGCTCACTCCTCACAGGTTGCTCTGCGTGTGTTTCTGTTCTCATGATCTGACTGGTTCTAAGTGCAGAATGAATGAGAAGATCTGACAGCTGAAAGGATAGCTTGCACAGCTTTCATCTGAGGCTAGGAGAATAAAAGCAGGAAGAGACGTAAAAAATGTTGCAGCAGGTTTGAGGATTAAACCCATCAATTGTGTAGGGAACCAGTGCTTCATTTCACTGTTGGATCCTGTTAGGAGAAAATAAAAAGTGCAACATTGTATGTTTTCATTTGAATAGCGAGGATGTGGTGCAGAGAAAGAACTTACATCCAGCGTGCCATGCGCTCCAGATGTTTACAGGGCGCAAAGTGTGAGTTGGATCACGTGAGTTCTGGAAGCTGTAAAGGTAGACCGACATGAGCACATAGGAGGGCATGAAAGGTTAAGGAATGGCAACTCTGTGGTTTTAATACATAGGGATATTCTCAGCCCACCTTCAGTCCATGTGAAAGGCCATAAAAGAGGCCTTAGGGTTGGTGGAAAACACCTTTTTGTTGTCTGGTATTTTGGGAACAGCCTGACAGAGGGAGAAAAGTGTAACTTCCTGCTGGCAGTTTGGCCCATTTGTTGGATTTTTTTTTAACGCAGAGAGCAAATCTCTGATATAAACAAAATGTTATGTGATGCACTGCTCAGCCTTCTCAGAAATAAGCCACTGCTCTCAAATGTTATAGAAGCAAAATGATTTATTCAGTTCAAACTAAGTACAACGCACCTTACTCTTGAGCAGATTAGTGGCCTGGCAAGACTAGTAGTACCGTATGGCTGCTATACTATTTACAAGCTTGGTATCATAATTAGGGATGTGAATGATGTGGTAAAATTCTATTCTATACAAATCTATTCATATCTATTCATACGAACAGTCAATACATATTGGATACAAATGAATACATATCCAATAAGTATCTGTTATGAACGAATATGTATGTATATGAATACATATGTATCTGATGCAAACTAATAGCTATCTGATACAAATGAATATGAATCTGATATGAATGAATACGTATCTGGTACGAATTAATACATATCCGATATGTATCCGTAACATATCCGCACTCTGAAAATGTCAAATCCGATATGACTCCATGTTGAATGCAATCTGGATCCGTTGTGGATGTGACTGGCGCTCGGTTTTTCCACACCACCTATCTAACAAATGTCTGAACTATTCGTATGAAAGTTTGGAAACATTTGTATTCGTTTGAATGTTAAGATTAGAATATCGTAAGATTTTATTTGAGTTTGAATCTCCGAATTCGGCCAAATTTGATTGAATTTCAAATGTTGCAAATATTCATGCAAATCCCTAATCATAATAGCAGTCATTTACAAAACAAGAAGTCATTGGAGGTAACAGGTTAGGGTTAATGTAAGAAGTCCTTGGCACAGAGGCCATGCCTGACATATGTAGCATTGATTAATGTGATAAAAGGGAATCCAAGGTGATGACTGATCACATAAGCAAAGACACCTCCCTTCTTAGTTAGCGCCAACTCAGCAGCTGGGAGGTAGACCTGGATAAAGATGAACAGGCAAGAAAAGCCCCTGTCTCAAGAGGAGACCTCACTATCTGTGGCTTGCTGCATATTTCAGCTGGGCACCCATTTATAATGAAGACAGACAGACGGAATGGCTACAGGAACAGGCTGTGTGCATGAAGACAGCATGTGATGCACAAAAACAAAAACACCTTATGGAAAAGGCAAATAGATGGGAAGTGAAAATTGGAATGAACCCCCTCTTGTGTGTGTGACTTTATTCTACTTAGTGGTGCTGCTAATAAAGAAACAAAGTATAGCTCCCAGAACCTTATGCTAAAATCAGTGTTGCTGCAATGTTTAGACCCCTTCAGCCTTGAATGACAGTGTTTAAAAGGGGACCTGACTGGAGTACATAAAATCATGCGCAGAGTAGAAAAGGTGGATAGAGAAAAATTATTTTCTCTATCACTCAGCACTAGAACCAGGGGGCACTCTATGGAATCGATTGGGGGGGGGGGAGTTAGGACTGTCAAGGAGATGTATATTTTCACCAGAGAGTCAGCAGTCTATGGAATTCTAGCCAGAAGGGGTGGCAACAGCAAACAGCCTGGATAACTCTTCCAGTTAACAATGGCTTGAGGTCTTGTAAGCGTTCTGCCAAGTTTGCTCAGTGTGGCATTTTCATCATAGTCTTCTTGCTGATATTTTTAGATGCATTTGCACTTTGCTTGCTCAAGTCTGGCCAGTTGCCAGCACTAGCAGGTGTGGTCTTGTCTCTTTTTATTTAGGGTAGGAGGGGGCATGTTTTGTCTTCAGCAAAAACTTGCTTTGTAAGGATCCGAAAACCAGCCAAGTATTTGGACATCTTAAATAACATACAGGGTACTGTTGGATTCCTAAAGACTCGTTTCAAGAAGGAATGTAAAAAATCACAGATGATACATGTATCCATGGCTACTAGGATGGATGCTTAGGAACTGCCTCCGGGTTAGAGAGATAGGCAGCATGGTTCTAGATCATTTGCAGGGAGTGGAGAGCAGGTGAGGTTTTTTGGCTTGAGAATATCCAGAAGCAATTGGTGGGGCACTGTGTGAGTCAGAATGCTGGGTTAAATGGACTGTGCTCCGATCCAGCAGGGCTCCTCTTACATTCTTATATGAATAATTGGAAAGTACTGTTTCTTCCTTAAGTTTCCATACAGTTTATATTGCATGGGGGAAGAAAAGTAACAGTTACAAATAATAAAAATAATAAAAACACAGCAGCAGTAAAAAGAAAGTTAAAGATGACAGGATGAAGAATTTCATGAGAAAACCATGTTCACATCCAACTGAAGTAAATATGAAAACAGATAATTTCTCTGCCAAACTACAAGTGCATAATAAAATAGCTTTGTGAGTTTCTTGTTTACTCCCTATTCACCTTCTCTTTCTGTAGCAGACCAAACAATGAGGGATGTGCAAGAATATTCAAAACATTCAAAATTTGATCGAATTCATTCGAATTCAGACTTTCAAATTCAAATCGAATGTCTATACATTCATTTTTTAAACATTCAGATGAATTTGAATGTTTCAAATCATACAAATTATTCAGACATTCGTAAGCGTACGGATACATAGGTATTACATTTATATCCCTACACCTCTTATTCGTATCTGTACACATTTGTATGGACACATAGGGGCTGAAAACGGGTTGAATATGGGATAAAAATGGGATGCATACGAACACATACTAATGTTGACATTTGTATCATCAAATACAAATCGCATATTCATATGAATAGATGCAAATGTATTCAAATCAGTTCAAATTTTAATACATTCATTTTTTTCTCTATTCGTACGAATTTGGATGTTTAAATATTCTATTCGAATCGAATGTCAAAAATTCCATTCATGCACACCCATACAAACAATACTGTACACTGTGATTTTGGAATAAATACTGTACGTGTTATGAGGTTGATGTTTTGTTTTGACAGGTCATCACACTAGTGACATGTTCCTTATTTTCACAAATGTTCTTAGGTCTCAAGTCTTTCAAATATAACTCTTATTTCCTAAGTGTAACTCAAGAACAAGCAGAGCTTTTAATCCACTCCCACATCAGATGTTAAAAAAACAACGACAAACAACTTTCTGTTTGCAAAATGCTTCTGAGTTACCTCTAAGCAGTTGAAAATGGAATTTAGAAACCTGACTTGACTGAAGACTTAAATTACTCTTCTTTATTTGATGTGATTGTGGGCATCTGCTTTGGAGAGTTTCCTAATTTATGTTTAAAACAGACATGCATAAATTTCACCCAGCCTAGAAGTGACCTAGGCTGTGAGATTCTTTCGTTTCTGCTGTGTGCCTAAGTGCAGCTGTGATTGCTCTTCAGGCGGTCCTAGAAATCTTCTTATCAGACTGAAAGCTTCTCCCAGCAGGATCCTGGCTTCAGTGGGTTCGTGTGTCACAAGAAGAGCTCTTTGAATAGGAGATGATTGCATCTCCATATTGCGTCTTTCTCTCTCAACTGCCGTCATTTCTTGAATGGAACTTGAATTATTCACTCATGCATTTATAATTTAATTTATCACCCATAAAATGAAGTGCTGAACAGCGCTATCGTGCAAAAGTGATACCAGTTTCCAGGTTCTCAGAAGCTGAGCAGTTGTTCCTTCATTTTATTTTATTTGGTTTACATGTGTCTTTCAGAAAATAAAGTTCTCAATTTGACTTGTATTACCGATGCATATGCTGCTTCCAATTGGCTTTATGCAAATTTCATTCCATTTTTTATTTTGAAAAAAAAGCCATCATATCATTTAAAAGAATCATGTAAACCATCCAAAATATGCACTGGTCTCTGAACAGAAATGCTTTTGACTTAAACTGGAGACTGATAATTTGTAATGCCCTTTTCTTAACACTCTGTGAAATTTGGACATTTTGACAAAACATTTTGCAAATAGACTAACCATGTCCAAAACTCCAGTTTTATTTATCCACCCACCCACCCACCCATCCATCCGTCCGTCCGTCCGTCCGTCCGTCCGTCCATCCATCCATCCATCTTTTTATCCCACCCTATACCCAGAGGTTTCCAGCTGGGTAACAACATTTAAAATCAAACATTATTAAAACAGCAGTATATATTAAAACAATAGCATCTGCAAGTGGAAAGGGAAAAATGTATCCCCATTGGTTTTGAATTCAGGGTTCTCTGCCATTCAGATATATTCAAGACTTAACCCTTAGCATTCTCTTTTTAGTCAGGGCCACCTCAAACTGTGTTATTGTGTTATTGGCTAGAGTGATTGAAGAATTCTTTGTCACTGTTTTTCCTTGTTTCCAGCTCCTTTCCTTTTCAGTCCCCTTCATAAGGGCCCATTGCAGCCTGGCAACAAATGTTGTCAGCCTGTGAGCAGTCAGAGCCCCATAAAATTGGGCAGCCAGTGGCCAATCTTTGCTGAACCTTTGTTGCTAGGAGGCAAAATCCTGAGGTAATCCTGATCCTTTGCCTTTCTGGCATTTTTTCCGGGACTCTTTGATCACAAGCCCCAGGTCCTGCACTTGTGCAGAAGATATTTTCATGAGGAAAAAAAACCCAGGAGCAAGTGTCAGACATGGTAAGTAATGTTGTGAGAAAACTCAGGATAGTTCTATATTCCACTATAGCGATAGTCTGGTATTTTGCCTCTATATCTTAGAACTATGTTGGGATTGCCACCAATATATGTGGAAATCCCAATATGGTTCTGGGATATTCCCAGGTTTTAGAGGCTGTCTGAATACAGCCATAGACCCTACAGCAAGGAACATTGTGAGGAAGAAAATGTGTCTGTTCAGTCAAATACTTTTCATTCTTTGGTGTGTTCTCCCAACCATCAAGAAGTCCCAAATGGGTAGGCTTAACTCCTGGTTGTTCTGTAGTCAAATCCAGGCTGTTTTCTTAGCATCGTTGTAGAGAATCTATTCCCTTGCCATCTATCGATATGTCTTCCAGTTTACAGCATCTGGTAATCCTAGGTTGACTTCCATCCAAGCTTTGATTTATAACAGGTCGAATATTAAAAAATCTGAATTGTACAAATAAAGAAAAATGAATGTCTGGATATTTGAGCCGATAGGAATACCTTTGTATCTATTTGTATGAATATTCAATATGTATCCAATGATACAAATCTTGTACACATCCTGTATGCATCCCGTTTTCATTCCGTACGGATGTGTACGGATAGGCACAAGATGTGTACAGGTATGTATGTGATGCATACGTATCCATACACATACGAATGTCCGAATTATTCATACAGATAACTCAAAATATTTGTATTCGTACAGATACTCAAGTACAAGTGTCTGGATATTTGATGGTACATGAATGTCTGAATTCATATGAATTTGTATGAATAAGGAATATCTTGGTATGTGTTCCATCCGGTGCGAACAAAGAGTACTGGGAGGTTCCCTTGGATTGGAGGTTTCTGTACCCCTTGCTGTATTGCTTTAATGATTAATACAGAAAGACCCAAGTGTTTCTCTCTGTGTGTACATATAGTGTATGTATATGTATAGTAGAAATGGGGAAGCTAATAATCCACTTTGTTCATTTTAAAGATGGGATAAAAATATGCAGCAGCTAGCAAAACAAGCATCTCTAGCTTCTCTTTATTGCATATAGCACCTGAAAGTAATTAATTCTTCCGTTTGCCGAGTGTCATGTTTCCCCCAGATGGATAATTGGAGTTGCAGGGGTTTCAGTATTGATCTTTACCTGTGGAAAGACCACTGGATTGATTTATTGTAAATTATCCGCCGCTCAGCTTTTTAAACTTTATTTAACAGATTATGGCTGAATTGTTGGTCTATAAAGCATTGTGTGGTACTTCAAAAGCTGTTTTCACCTATTTATATCGGAAACGGGAAAAGATATATCGTTAAGTCAAATAAGCATGAATGGCATGTGGAACGCAACGGAGAGGCCTAATTAATGCTCCAGCTAATATTGCTACAAAGCATTGCTTTTGCGCTGACAGATTCCGACTAGAAAATGCAGGTGTGAAAGGTACGGGCTTATTTGCATTTCAAAGAGCTGTACAAGCACCTGTGCTGTGGTGCATTGGACTATTGTAAAGATGTTGTAGATCTGGCAAATAAAGCTCTCCTTTCAGGCTGGACTGAGTAAACAGTTGGTACAAAAACACAGCAGGGAAAAATTCAGTGGCAGTCGGGTTTGAAGTTCATTTTGCAAAATTCAAAGCAAACTTCAGCAGCCTTCCATCAGCCAGGTTTTTTTCTTAATCCATTACAAAACAAAAAGAAAAAATAAACATATGCCGCCACTGTTAGTATGGTGAGACCTGTATTGGGGCAATTTAACTAGCTGCTGCCAGAAAAAAATACAGAACAGATGGTTTTCCCATTGCTAAAAAAAAAAAAATCTTATTAATATCTGCCTCATTGATTTTTTAAGGCTTGATTGCTGGACTTAGAATATAAGAAGAGACTAGCTGGATGAGGAGACAGCCCATCTAGTCCAACATCCTGTCTCACACAGTGTCTCATCAATTGCTTTTGGGTGTTATCAAGAAGAAGGCAAAGGCAAAATTTGGCCTTTTGAGGTATCCTCCTGTGCCTAGGCATCCATTCCATGAATTTGTCTAACTTTTTTCTTTGGGTGTTTTTCCATTGGCAGTAAGTACCCATTTTAGCACCCATTAAGGACCCATTTGGCTGAGAGCTGGATGACCCCATTTCCACAACGGACCCCATTAGGGACACATCTGTTTCCATCACAGCTAAGCAATTCCAGATCATATGGGTCCTTCAGGATTTATAATCCAGATTCCCTGTAGACCCTTCTTCACTGGGGTCTTCAGCCATAAAATCCGGATTATAGGGAGCCTGTTTCCACTGCAATTGGGCAACAGGGTCTAGACGAGGCTCCAAAATCCCTCCAAAGTCCCTCCAAAGTCATTCTGAAGTTGCCTTTGGAGATCAGCAAAGGCTTCAAAGGGGTGTTTTGCAGAGCCTGTGCTAATCTCTAAAGGCAACTTCAGAAAGACTTCAGAATGACTTCAAAGAGACTTTGGAGTGACGTCGGAGCCTTTGCTAATCTCTGAAGGGAACTTCGGAGATTGCACCCCCTGTCCCCCAAAACACCTGGGGTGACAGGCAGACCCCTTGTGGGTAGATCTGGATTTGCAAATGGGTGTACCAGTGTTTCCACAGCAGGCATGCTAACACCCATTGCTATTGGGTGCTAGACCACCCATGGAAACACATTGGGTACTTCCCTGAATCCGGATCTACTAGATCTGGATTAAGGGAAGTACCCATTCCTTAGATCCAGATCTTCTTAGAAAAACACCCAAGGCTGTGCCATCACCTCTTCTGGCTGCAAATTCCATAGACTGACGAGCGTCTTTTTGAAAAAATACTTCCCCTTTTCAAGCCTTACTCTCCTGCCCACCAGTGCCTCCTGGTTGTAATGTTGTGAAATACTGAAAATATTTTTTTTTTCATCACCTTTTCCGTATCACACATGATTTTATGTGCTTCAGTCAGCTTGAACACTGTCCTTCAGGTATGCAGAAGCCCAGATGTTGCAGCCTAATTTCATAAAGGAGATGTTCCTTGATCATTATGGTTGCCCTTTTCTGGACTTTTCCCAGTTTCACAGTAGATTTTCTTAGGTGTGATCAGAATTGTCCACAATAGTCCAAATGTAGCCTCACCATAGAATCATATAGTGGCACAGTGATGCTTGCTGATTTATTTTTCCTTCCTAATTACCCTTAACATTGAGCTTGGGTTTTTTTTTTTTTTTCTGCTTCTGCTGCACACTCAGTTGACTCCTTCATTGGCCATCAGAACTCCAAAGTCCCTTTTCTGGTCTTTCACAGAAAGCTCAGTCCCTGCCAGTTTATAATTGGTGTCTTTGTTCCAATGTGCATTACTTTGTACTTATTAAGACTGAAACGCATTTGCCACTTCACTGCCTATTCACGCAGTGTCGAGAGATTTCTCTGGGGCTCTTCAGAATCTATTTTCAGTTTTTACTGTCCTGAATAATTTAGGGTCATCAGCAGCAAACATTGCTACGTCACTGCTTATCCCTACTTTTAGATTATTTATGATTGAATGAAAAAGTCCAGCTCCAAACTTGAACCTTGGGCAACCTCACTTTTTACTTCCCTCTGCCCTGAAAACTGTCACTTTATTACTACTCTCTATTTCCTGTCCTTTAGCTATTTACCAGTCCAGGACAGTGCTTGTCCTTCTATTCCATGCTTGATGAGTTTATTCAGGAGCTTTTGTCTGAAAGTCCAGATAGACAGTGTCACCCGAATTGCATTTATCCACCTGCCTGTTGACACTCTCAAAGAATTCTAACAAGTTAGTAAGGCATGATTTACCTTTGAACAAGCCATATTGATTTTCCTTTATCAATGCTTGCTCCTCTATGTCTGTACTAATTTTATGCTTAATGATGGTTTCCATCACTTTACCCAAAGGTGATGTTAAGCTAACTGGTCTGTAATTCCCTGGATCACCTCTGAGTCTTTCTTCTTCTTTTTTTTTAGCTATATTTGCTATCCACCTTTCTTCAGGCACAGAACCTGATCTTAAGGAAAGATTATATATTTTGGCTAGAAGAAAGAAGAAGAGTTGGTTTTTCTACCCACTTTTCTCACCCATTTAAGGGGACTCAAAGTGGCTGACAATCCTTCTGTTCTTCTCCCCACAGCAAATGCCCTGTGAGGTAGGTGGAGCTGTGAGAGCTCAGAAAAGAGCTGTGACTAGCCTAACTCATTCAGCTGGCTTCATGGAGGAGGGCGGAATCAAACCCGGCATTCCCAGATAAGAGTCTGACTCCTTAACCTCTAGACCAAAATCATTTACAGTATATTCTGGCATATAAGACTACTTTTTAACCCAGGAAAATCTTCTCAAAAGTCGGGGGTCGTCTTATACACCGGGTGTCATCTTCTTATACAGCGAGTATATCCCAAACTCTGTATTTTAACTGGAAAGTTGAGGATCGTCTTATATGCCTAGTCGTCTTAAAAGCCGGAATATGCGGTATTTAGATTGTTCATTTTTCTGCCTTTTTTCCCAATGAAAAAAAAAGGAGAAGGTGAATTACAGATATGAACTTCTGAGTTCTCCAAAATTGGTAAAAGAGAAATGGCTGCAAGTTCCTTTCTCACACCTCTTTTAAATAGGTTTTGCACCAAATCCTCAAAGGTTGGGTTATTTCAAATGCAGCTGTTGGTTCTACTGAGAGCAATTTTTTTTAACTATCAAATTTCAATTTTCTTCTCAAGTTGTTATTTTCTCAGCATGCATGTTGTTCTGGATTAGAACCTGTATCTTTTTAATCTCCTCCATTACAATTATTTGTATCCTATCTAGGCATTTGTATTCATGTTTCTTTTTATCCAGTGCAATGGGTGAAAAGTCAGAGTAGAAATGGGTTGGGATTTAAGGTTTAGCCTATATGATCACTCCCCGTTTGTGCACTTACTGCCGTTAATCCAGATTAAGCTGTTCTGGAACTTCGGAATCCAGTCCTCACTGAATTGGGTCCATGGAGTTCCATATCGACACGGAGACCCCATGCATCTGCACTGAGTGTTTAGCACCCAGTGTGTGAATGCTGGCACATGCAGCCCTCCCTGTTAGAAATGTTGGGCTCCATTGAGCCTACAAGCATGTGGAAGCATACTCTGTGATCTGGTCTCCATAGCAGAAGAACAGATTGAGAACACGATTGAAGGGGTCTACCACTAATTCGGATTTAAGGCACAAAAGGCCCATTAAATCCAGAATTAGATGGTGCTCATGCAGACAATGTGACCCTAATGGGTTCTGGATGAGGTCATCAATCCGGAAGGTAAGTACCAGATCCGTACTGTATCTGTCACTCTCAGGTCTTTAAAGTGGTCTTCGGGGTCCATGCAGAAATGGCCACAGAGGGTTTGAACCCATCTAATGATACTAAAAGTATCCGGATTATACAAAGACATCCCACCCTATAATATTAATATCAGTGTGTGACCGCAGGATATAAAACCAAGAAAACGTTATTCTTTTTAGGAAGTTTTCTTCCCTTCAGGACAGGAAGCATTAATATACAGCTATATCTCTTGGAAGAAAGCACCAGTCTATTCCATTTTGCATTTCACCATGCTTACAAAGACTAATTAATGAGGTAATGCATTTATCATGCTAATGGGCTGTTTAAAGAGCTAAATAAATAACAAGGTATAATTAAAATACTGTTTTAGATTAACTGTACTATATTCGCCTACAGTGATCTGAAGCCATTTATTATACCCTGCGGGAAAATTTGCTCAAGTGCAGTAAAAACAGTGAAATGAATAAAGCTAGGTAAAAATATTTGGCCCAAAGTTTTTGTGCATAGCTTTAGGCAAGTCAGTGTGTTGCAGACTCAGACAACCCCCATTCCTGATCAGATATGGGGGGAAATAGGTTATTAGGATTGTAGATCACAGAAGCGTAATGCCAACGTGCAGCTACTGCAAGGATGTGTAATACAGATCTGAGATTTATGTAAAGCAGTTCTGGCATAGAAATATGATGCATAGTTTTGCGAAGGTCCATTATGAATCCATAATGATCAGTGCTTCCAGTTTCGTGCTTCCAACAGAATGCTTTTGGGAATGTATACTATGCATACATGCATGCATGCACGCACACACACACATGCACACATGCATACATGCATACACATGCATACATGCACGCATGCATGCATGCATGCATGCATACATACATACATACATACATACATACATACATACATACATACATACATACATACATACATACATACATACATACATACATACATACAGTTTTCCTCCTCAGCTATCAACCGACTTCCTCATTTTATTTTCTTACCTTGTTCTTATGCTCCTTCTTCTCATCTTGAATATTTGGATTAGCTGCCCTTCCTCACCCTTAGACATCCCAGGTGTATTGCAGCCATGCCACACCCAACAACTTGACATATAAAGCCCCCAAACAGCTTGGGCCCCAGATACCTGAAAAGGGTGACTCCTATGCATCAGTAAAGATCTGTGGAAGAGGGCACTTGAGAGAAGCTGCAGAATGACCTCCCCTCTGAGGTGTTCTGAGCTCCATTGCTCCACACATTTTGACACATTTGAAGGTGCACCTTTGCAAAGAGGTAGCTTGCCCTCCACTTTCAGGACTGTTGTCAGCTTTAGACCGTGTTTAGATGCCAGACGGTTTCCCCCTGTATGCGCCTTATCATAGGAAAAACCTTGGAAAAACCATCCCTTCCTCAAATGGAAATTCATGATACCAATGACAACTCTTCCTTTCAATCACATTAGGAAAGTAACAAAGTCTGCCAACCAGTGACCAATCAGAGGCTGAGAAAATTGGCCAATCCATGATGAGTGTTTGTGTTAGGGAGGCATTGCTAGACTTTGAGATGAAGGAATGAGGCAGGAGTTTGAATACCTGGTTTTGTTTTTGACTTCAGCAAGCGTGCTTTTCTACAAAGGGTGGATGAAAAATGTCCTGTTTGATCAGACCATTAGTGGGCTTATTTTTTAACAGTTTTTTTTTAAAAAAATATTGATGTTATTGAAATGCGGGATGGAAATACATGAGAGTATCATAGAGGGGGGGTCTCCAAAGAAAGTGAATTGTAAAAATCATAAACTTAGCAAACATTATTTAAAAACATGGATCTTTTCAAAGCTCCTGAGACTTGTCAGTTGTGTGATCCATGCATTGACTGATTCAGTATGTGCAGAGGAAAGGGGTCTGCATTTTGATATGGACAAAAGTAGGGAAGATAGATTTTGGCACAAAGAGCCCTTTCAATGTCCAGCCAATCATTCACTTTTTGTTTGCTACAGGTTTACAAACTTAAGTGTCAGGGTATCGTTCCAGTGATTCAATTGCTTTGCACATAGTTTGAACTGTGTGCCTTTAAATGTGAATTGAGAACTCTTGCTAGGAGGAAAGTGCACAGATAAGACTGGAAGCTTCGGACAGAAGAGATAGAGTTGCTCAGACCTAGAGTCAGCTAGAAGATGGACAGTGGAAATGGGTGGACTTGCACAAGGGTGTGCTTTGAGGTTAGGTTGGTGAAGGCCTCACATTCTGAGATGTCCTAATGAAATTCAGCTTGACAGGACAGTAGTCTGGTAATGAGCAAATATCTACCCTAAATCAGTGCTCCCAAAGTGCAGTGTGCATGCCATTCATCTTACCCAAGATAATTCTGGTTGAGGTATGAAAAAACACAAAAATACATTTCCTGTCCGTCCGTCCGTCCGTCCGTCCGTCCGTCCGTCCGTCCGTCCGTCCGTCTGTCTGTCTGTCTATCTATCTATCTATCTATCTATCTATCTATCTATCTATCTATCTATCTATCTATCTATCTATCTATCTATCTATCTATCTATCTATCTATCCATCCATCCATCCATCCATCCATCCATCCATCCATCCATCCATTCATTCATTTACACTTTTATCCTGCCCTATACCTGGAGGTCTCCTGGCTGGTAACAACATATAAAATCAAGCATTATTAGAAAAATATCAGCATGAATTAAAACAATAACATCTGAAAATCAAAAATAAATGGGATGAATCCCAACAGACTCCCACGTTTGTGCCTGGAGGAACAAGCCCTGTGTCAGCATAGGACATCATGGGCTATGGTTTTAAACAATGAGACGTCCAAAACTGGCCTCCCCTTACAACTCCTGATTGATCTAGGACCCAGGGCAAAGCAAGTGCTCATGTGACACACCTGTGATATCTGTGCTCAACAGGACATAGCAAGCATAGTGAGGTCATCTGCTACAGAGTTTCTAGCTTCTCATAAATTGAATACCCATTTAGAAAATTACCTTATTATTCCAGTACCACTTTCCCTAAGAAGAATATACACCAGAGCTAGGTTTGAACAAATTAGTATTGTGATGCAAACTGGTCATTTCTGTAACATACCAAGAAATGAGAGATTTTGCATCTGGGGAGAACAAACTGTGGAAGACATTGAACACTTCTTAATTGAATGTCCAGCCTATACTGAACTACGACACAGATACCTTCATCCAATAATATCCAATTGTAGGTCCCATAATAGAAATGATCTCCTGACACTCCTTTTGCAAGGTCAAGAAAGATCTACTATAATCAGAGTCAGTCTCTTTATTCAGAAAGCCATTAAGAGCACACTTCCTGAAACAAGAACTGGGAAAATAAGATGGGATTTTGAAATGGTCAAATAACTGATCAAATAAAATCATTTTGAATTACTCTGAAAACATCTGAAAGTGGGAAGGGAAAAGTGTATTCTCATTTAACCAAAGGCCAGGGCAAAGAGGTGCATCTTCCCTGCTTTCAAAAATGTGTACAATGGAGGTGGACTCAAGGGGGAGACTGAGAAGGTCTAGTGGTTAGGGAGCCGGACTCTTATCTGGGAATACCAGGAGCCTATTCGCACTTGGCTTTATTCTGGAATATATCCTGGAATAGGGACTTGCTGCCCATATGCTAGTGCCGGCTTCAGCAGGCCCAAAGTGAGGTCAGCTAGAGTCCGCATTAGCATGTGGACCACAGACCCCTATCCTGAGATATACTCCAGAAAAAGGCCAAGTGCGAATAGGCCCCAGGTTCGATTCCACTGTCCCACATGAACCCAGCTGGGTGACTTTGGGCTAGTCACAGCTCTCTTCTGAGCTCTCACAGCGCCACATACCCCAAAGGGGAGAAGAATAGAAAAGCTTTGTCAGCCACTTTGAGTCCCCTTAAATGGGTGAGAAAAGCAGGGTAGAAAAGCCAAGTCTTCTACTTCTTTTTTCCTGGGTGCCCACCCCTTTTGCTGCTGAGGGTGGTGAGACAACATAATTTAATTTAAATATTAAACGGCAAATAATTCTACAGGTGGCGCACAGCTATGGCTGAATGACTTATATCTGAGAGTAACATTAGTTCTGACAGTTATTTTGCCCAAGATGAATCTGCCCTTGAGCAAATGACGGCCCTAAAATTGGTCCCTAAGAACTTAAAGGTATCGATTGGCGAATCCTACTAAATACTCTTAAAATGCCACTTTAAATGAAGCACAGACTAAGGTACAGATTTCTTTTTTTTTATTGTGAACTATATACACATTATATTTATGTGTTTGTTTAAGTTAATTAAGTATAACTTTTAAAATGTTTCTACAGAAAACGATCAGACTGTTTTTTATGCATTAATTTTTACACCTGCAAGCAAACTGCTGAATCAGAATATGTTGCAATAATAATAGTTTATAGCTCTGAGGCAGTAACATTCCTTATAAATATATTCATGATTGCCTCATAAATCTGCTAAATTTTAGAACGGCTGTTTCTGTGTTTTATTTAGCAATAGCATGGTTAAAGAATTTAGACTTTAAAAAAAATTCCCTTGTAAAAACATCCCTGATCTGAAGTTGGGAGTCAGAGCTCAGCTGCATTTTGAAAAGACAAATTTCCCATTAGTTTCCTGTGTCCAAAGGAGCTGTGGGCTTCTCTTTCTTCAATAACAGCTTGCTGCTCCACACAGCAAATGCCTTTTGGAATTGAGCAACAGGTGAATTCCTTGATCAAAGCTAAAATAAAAGAAAAGTAATCAAAAACCCCACTGGAAATAACAATCAAAGCATATTTCTCGTATTATTATACTAAGGGTGAGATAAAAGCACAGGAAAAGCTAGGCTGTACTTTGTCGTATCTGTAATAAAAAACTGTGAGCAGTCAGAACTGAAGATGGACTGAAGGAGGTTTAAAGGTGTGATCATGACCAAGGGAATTCATCTGATCTTTAATGATGCAGATGATGCCATTTCTACTGCCTCTGTGAGCAAAGGGCCATCATAATTGCTCAGATGTCATGAAGGACAGTGGTTGAACACCTGTTTGCCCAAGTCTAGAACATGGTCTGTCATCTCAAGAATATCATTTTGCCTGATCTGGACTCATGTCTGTGTCTTAATCTCTCATGAAAAACTAGAAGCCTGAACTGCGTGACCGAAAAATAAACTAGCTGTAACAAATATGCACATCTCATGTCTGGCATAGGAGGTGATATACCTTCTGGGAAACTGTGAGAAGAAACTATAGAAGTATTGCTCTCATGTCTTACACATGGACTTCCATACGTAACTGACTGACTGACACTGTGAAGCCGTGGACCATTGGTCGAATCAGCAAGGCATTTTTTATGTTCTGTTCTATGCGTAAAGAGTGACACACTTTAGTCCACTGTTGATTCTTGTAAAGTCAGATTAAACTAGGGATGTGCATTGATATTCCAAAATTTGAAAATCTGATTCGAATTCCTCAAATATCGACATTCCAATTCGAATTGGATTTTTGAAAATTCAAGTTTACACATTCGAACAAATTTCAGATTTTCAAAAATCCGAAGCGGATTTTCAAATAATTCAAATGAACATTTCCACATACATCGCGTACAAATATAATGTGCCGGATGAATACGGGATGAAAACAGGAAGAAAAAGGGATGTGTGTGAATTCTAAAAATGGATAGGAATGTTGCCGAAATTTTTATTTTCAAATTCAAATCAGATTTTCAAATGTACGATTTCAGATAATCCAGATTCGAATTGGATTTTAACTCAAATTTGAATGCAAAAAAATGCATTCGTGCACACCCCTAGATTAAACAGATGCTGTTAAGTATTTTCCATGCCTTTTATATATATGTGTATGTATGTATGTATGTATGTATGTATGTATGTATGTATGTATGTATGTATGTATATATATATATATATATATATACATATATATATATGTATATATATATATATGTGTGTATATATATATATATGTGTATGTATATATATATATATATATATATATATATATATATATATATATATATATATATATATATATATATATATATATATATATATATATATATATATATATAAAAGGCATGGAAAATATATATATATATATATGGAAAATTATATATATATATATAATTGAATTTTTATTGAAATTTTACCACAAATTAAAAGAACAAAAAATTATTTACACACTCTTCCCGTCGTTACATTAATAGAAGTTCCCTTGACTCCCTCCGCTTGTCTGACTTCTATATTCTATATCCATCCTTTGTTGCTCCGCATCTTTGTCTCTCCTAGGTTTCCAGTTTATTTTTTATCTTCACTCGAACCCATCTGTCAACAATTCGAGCTCTGATAGATATTCAATAAATGGGGACCAGTCTCTCATAAATTTATCAGTTGTTCTGTCATTTAATAAATTTGTTAATTTGTCCATTTCCACCAAATTGGTCATCTTAATTAGCCATTCTCTCGATGGTATCTCTTCTTCCTTCCACTTCTGAGCATACAATAATCTTGCGGCTGTCACCATATACAGGAATAACGAGTTTACACATTCTAATGTATTATCTACAATCCCCAACAAAAACAATTCTGGATTAAACCTAAAGTTCCTTTTCAAAATTCTTGACATCAAATTATATATCATAACCCAATACTTCTTTGCCTTTTTACACGTCCACCACATATGGTAAAATGTCCCATTAATTGTTTTACATTTCCAACATTTAGTAGATATATTTTGATAAACTTTCCCCAATTTATAAGGTGTTAAATACCATCTATACATCATTTTATAAATATTTTCTTTCAATAACATACAGGAAGTAAATTTCATGTCTTTTACCCATAATTTCTCCCATTGATCCATTTGAATGTTATGTCCAAAATTTCTGGCCCAAGTAATCATACATTCTTTAACCTGCTCATGTTCCATTTCAATTTGAAGCAATATTTAGGTATAAGAGTGATTGTTGCTTGATTCCAAGTCTCTGGAATTGTACCTCTTTCCAAGGTATTATTCATTATTTCTACTAGTATCCATATCATTTCCTCTTTGAAGGTCTCGTAGTATATCATCGGCAGGCCATCCGGTCCCGGGGCTTTGCCTGTCTTGGCTCTTCTTATTGCTGTTTCTACCTCCCTTGCCTCTATTGGTGCATTCAGGAGGTCTCTTTGTTCTTGAGTTATTCTTGGCAGATTTTGTTCATTTAAGTAATTTTGTATCTCTGTCATATTTACTTCATTCTTCTTATATAATTCCTGGTTAAAAGCCTGCATTATTTCTTTTATCTTTTTCCATGTCTTTAAGCCTTTGCTGTTTTGCTAGTTAAGAAACAATATTTCATGCAAATAAGGGTGCTTGTGATTGTTACCATGTATGAACTTAGATTTTGGTATAACCAGTTTCCCAAGCAATATTTCCCTTCAGATGGTAGGAGTGAACTCAGGAGGTGGAGCACTGTATGGTTATGAATCTTTCTGTGGAGCAGTGAGCTGAATCTTTCTATTACCTCTGGGGACTAATTCTGTGCATTCTGTGCAGTGGCATCCAAATGACCTTGATACCAAGGTGAGAGAGTCAAATGAACACTTCAGAATGGGCAGATAAAAAAAAACCCCATAGTTATAGCAGGGGACAGCTCATATAACATTGTTTTAAGACATGATCTGAGTAATAAACTTCTTGTCTCCAGCAAACTATTCAAAGGGACAGTTCAACTGTTTTTAAGTTAATTAATTTGACTTCCCTCAAAACTTGGACTTCTGTACCCTCATTAGCTGCGACAAAACAGCCTTCTGAACTACTTATGGCTTTAGCAGCTCATTAGTACTAGAACTTGTTAACGTCACAGAATCTTAAGTTCACCGGTGCCAGTATTGCTTCTAATCTCTCTCTGTATACAATGTATGTGTAATCCTGCTCTGAAAATCTGAAATTAAATGCTCAATACTGGAAATATCAGAGATTAGTTTTATATTGGCCACAGTTATTCAGGCTCTGGTAACCTCTACACTGGACTGCTGTAATGCGCTGTACGTGGGGCTGCCCTTGAAGACAGTTCAGAACCTGCAGCTAGTGCAAAATGTAGCTCCTACGTTGCTGACTGAGACAACTGGCGAGATACACATCACACCCATCTTAAGAGTTGCACTGGCTGCCAATTCACTAAGTACAATTCTGATAACTTTAACTTATAAGGCCCTAAATGACTTGGGCCCCAAATATCTGAAGAAATGTATACTCCCATATTGACCTGCCCATGCCTTAAGATCTGGAGGGGAGGTCCTCCTGCTTGTACCACCACCCTCAGCAGCAGAAGGGTTGGGCACTCGGGAGAGGGCCTTCTCAGTGATGGCCCCTGGGCTGTGGAATAGTCTCCCCCTTGAGGTGAGTCCATCACCTTTGCTGCACACATTTAGGAAGGCAGTGAAGACGCACCTCTTTGCCCTGGCCTTCGGTTAAATAGGGATACACTTTACCTTCCCACTTGCAGACACTGTTGTTTATACTGTTATTGGTTTAATAAGTTTGATCTTAAATGTTGTTACCCGCCCTGAGAGCTTTGGGTGTAGGGTGGGATAGAAAGTCAAATGAATAAATAAATAAGTAAATGAATGAATGAATGAATGAATGAATGAATGAATGAATGAATGAATGAATGAATGAAATGTCAATTCAACTTTCTCATGATGGGCAGTTAAGCCTGGCCCAGTAAATACAAATTTTTTGCTGCTTTTCTCATCTCCATCTGAAATTTGTTGTTCTAGTTTGTTCAATTGATATGCAGAAAGTCCATGCTCAAGTTTCTAAGCACCCTATCAAACCCACTGTATCTTCTTTTCATATTCACAATGTTGTTCTGATCTTTGGCCCATAAAGTAGTTCCCAAAGGCTAAAATTTGCAGTGGGAGTGGGAGAATGAAGACCTTTGTAGATCAAGAGAAGGACTGTATTTGCAACACTTTTCTGAAAGTGCTGTGTACCTGCTGCACACTCCTCCCAGCTGTCATGATTAGGGATGTGCATGAATGTTTTTTGATATTCAAATCACATTGAATACCTGGAAATCCAATTCAGTTTACCAAACTTGAATCTATTTGTTTGAATTTTTTTATTCTAATCTGTTGACAACATTCATATGTGCATGTACACATCTTCCCCACATCTGTATATATCCATACCCATCTGTACACATCCATGCGCATCTGTACACATCCGTATGCACCCCGTGTTATCCCATATGCAATCCATTTTTGTCCCGTACAGATCCGTACAAATGCATACGGATGCGGGAAGGATGCGGATCTTCAAGAATGCATTGTGTACGAACCCATACACATACGAATGTCCAGATAATTCAAATGAATAGATCTGAAATTTGATTAAAATGTTTGCATTCAAATTTTGGGACATTCTATTCAAGTTTGTCAAAATTTGGCACATTCGATCGGATTTCAAATGCCTACGAATATTTGTGTACAACCTTAGTCATGATTGCAGCCAGATAACTTTGATCCCCTGGCTTCCATCTTGACAGCTGGAGGTCACTGAACACAGGTAAGTCTCCTCAAGCAGCAGCAGTAGTTCAGCAAGTGGTGAGGCCACTGAGGTAAGTGGGAAAAAGAGGTGTCAGAGCTCTATTGTGAGGGGTGTTTGGGGCACCGAGAGGGGTGTTTAGGGCAACATGGCTGTCAGTGGGATGAGTACTTGTCCATGCAGGCACTACACTTGTCCTGTGCACTAAACACTTAGTCACAGTGCCGTAGAGAGGCCATGCAGAGCTTGTCAAAGATACGATGAAGCACCTTCATAACTTGCTTGAACTTTGAACATATTATATTTAAAACAAAGCAAAAGTGAGGCATCAGGTATAGTAAACCAAGAAACAATAGAATTAAATGAACTAATAAATAAGAATATAGTCCAGATCACCCAGCTGTCTCTAAAATATGTAGGATAGAAAGTTAGTGAACTTCCTTATTTTTGTATTTGCATTCTAATTTCCCTTGAAGAAACTCAAAGCAACAAAACCCCAGTATTTCTCACTGTTCTCATCTTATTCACCACAAGAACTTGAGCTGAGGAACAGTCACTGGCCCAACATTATGCAGTGTTCTTCATGGCCGAGTGGGCATTTAAATCTTTGCTTTCTAGCGCAACACTCCAGCAACTGTGTACTGCCTTGGCTCTTCCATGATAAGCCCACAATCTGGCCTAACTCCTTGTATCTTTCCCCATAACATCTGGAGTTACCAAGAGATTTACTAGCAACACAAAAGCTGCCTTCGCCTTAATTTTCTCTCACACAGGCCATTTAAGCTTTTAAAATTTAGACGAGTCTGTGGCCTCTCTAAAAAAAGTACTCTATTCTCTTTGCTTTGGGCAAGTTAATAATACTGAGGTGAGAGATGCATAATAAGGAAGTGCATGATGTGGGAGGTGCGTGTGCAGCTATGGAAGGCCTACGTGGGCCACGGACAGACACATGATGGACAGGTGGCGGTGGCAGGTGAGTTGGGGGGGGTGGCAGAACTGGAAGGGAAGGGAGGGCAAGGGGGTTCCCTCCATGCACGAGCATTCATCAGATGTTCATTCACGAAGCCGAATACCCCCAGGTTTGCAAGGGGGGGATTCAGTCGAAGCTGAATATTCCCCCTTTCAATTTGCATCAAACTGAATGGGGGAAATTGGCTTTGGGCAATATATAACTATTATAGTGAAACAAATACTTCTGCCTATCTCTGTTTTATTTAATACATTCATTCATTATTATTTTTTTAAGACCGGCTTTACTATGTAATATTAAAACTTCACCTCCTTCTGGTAGAGCTGTGCTCCAAATAGGGTGCAAGGCTGTTGACTACAACTCTACAGCAGAAGAAATGCCAGAGAACAAAAGTTCCCCAGCTTTGAGGTTTCCACCCAGCCCATTAAGGTATGGAGGAGTTCTCCATTACCTGCATGTTCATTAAGAGATGCTAGAAATTCAATGAGGAAAAATCCAGTGATGTCTGGAGTCTCACCTTACTACTGGACTCATTATCCCCCTTAACAGCATCTCTGGTACCAGTTTTTAAAAATTTATTTATTTGTATATCTATCCCACCTTATACCCGAAGGTCTCAGGGCAGGTTACAATATTATATTAATTACAGGTCCCTGCCCTCAGGCTTACAATCTAAAGAGATAAGATAGAGAAGGAAAATGGTGTGGAAGGGAACAGGGACACCCTGGCAGCAATAGTGCCTTGTAATGGTAAAATGCTTTGATTTTCTTTTTCTCCTCCATTCCCCACAGGCAAGATGGCTCCTTCATAGCCTGCGTGGTGACAGTCGGGAGGGAAAGGTCAAAGATGGGAGCTTGATGGAAGGTGCTCACCCAGTTTCCTCCTCTCTTCTTCTCCCCACAGCCAAGATGGCTCCTTCATAGCCTGTGTGGTGACTGTTGGGAGAGAGGAGTAAATTCCAGGAGCTTGATGGAAGGTGCTCACCCAGTTTCCTTCTCTCTTCCTCTCCCTAAAGGCAAGATGGCTCCTTCATAGCCCCACCCATAAACCTCTTTTTCTATGCCCTTTCTGCAGAAGCCAAAGTATCACTCTTGGGGTGAGAAGGAGAGTTTGAGTTTTTTGCAGTGAACAGGGGCAACTGACCTATTTTGAAATCTTAATAACACAAACAGATTTTAGTCATGCAAGCGACGGGTCCCCCTTTCTCTCAGGCGGTCTGACCTTGCTTTTTCAAACCCACCAATGCAATGATAAAATAGCCATTTTACTTCATGAACAGTTCAGTTTAGGCAGCACTTGGATTCACTTTCTATGAGCTTAATGCTTTTTATTTTTAATGTGCTTAAAATGGCCTCATAGTTCCAGTTTGTAACCCATTTTAGGCGGCTTTATAAATTTTTTAAAATAAAGTTATCCCTTAGACTCTAACCTTACTCCCATACACCAAAAGAGGGTGTAAGACTTTTCCACTTCCTTTTGAAGCCCCCATGCACCCATGGAAATGTCTGGGCGGTAACAACATATAATGATATGTTTTAGGGAATGCAATGTGTAAAAAATATGTCAATATTGAAGTCCACAAACTTTTTCACAATCACATGCAAAATCAGACATAAAACATTTAGTCCTTTAGGGATGTGCATAAATATTCGGAACATTCAAAATTCGATCGAATTTGAATTCAGACATTCAAATTCCAATAGAATGTCTATAGATTCGAATTTCACATTCAAATGAATTTTTGAATCTTTCAAATAATTCATACAAATTATTTGGACATTCGTATGTGTATGGATTACGTATACATTGCATGCGTAACCATACACATCTTATTTGTATCTGTATTCATTTGAACAGATAAGTACAGGATGAAAACGGGATGCATAGGGGATAAAAACAGGATGTGTACGGATGCCTATGGATGCGTACAGACACATTTGAATGCTGTCGACATTTGTATCTTCAAATATGAATCAAATATTCGTAAAATAGATTCAGATGTATTTGATTCAAATCAAATGTGAATACATTCAAATTTTAAACATTCAAATCTTTCGATATTTGAAACAACCCCCAAGAACTGCATTCATGCACTCCTCGAGTCCATATAACTTGGTCCTGCCATTATCTTGGATCAGTTGTGCATTCTCAATTTTCCAGACCAGAAGGTGCTTCTGCTTGCTGTATTCAACTTGTCCTTACATGTTTTGAGTGTCTGTCTTCCTCAGTGGCAAAGTATCTGCGATCCAATATCTATGATCCGACCAAGTTTTCACCTAATGTCTTCAAAAAGAAGAATGTCTAAGTGGTTACAGAATATGAGTGAACCCAGTTAGCTGTCTTCTTCATTCACATCCCTCCCTGGGGGCTCCAAAGGGACCTATAATAGGGACAGGAAGGACATTTACCAGTAGGGGCAGCAGCAATAGGTCTCTCCCTACCTTTGGATTTCTTATAAATTCGGGACTGGGAATGGTATGGTATTGAGTGCAGGCCAGTAGTGGCTGAAACCCATTGTAACTGATGTGATGGAGAGCAAAGCAACCATAAGGACTGACAGAACAGACTGAGCTGATGTAGACGAGGCACTTCAAGGCTGCAATTCTGCCCAGTACATGCCAGAATTGACTCCTCTAAACAGTGGAAATATTAGCCAATCCCAAATTAAAACATGTTTTGAATTCCTGCATATGACGGGACGCTGACCGCTTTGTCGCTGTGGATAACGCAACACAACACATTGATTTAAAATGCCCTTTAGACCAAAGGGTGGCACATAATAATGTGTATAATAACCGCATCTGAGAAATACAGCAAGTAAAGAAATCAATTTCAGTAAATAAAACATCAAATATATAAGCAGGGATGTGCACGAATATTCAAGATATTTGTTATTCAATCAAATTCAGATGAATTCAGACATTTGAATTCAAATAGAATGTCCAGACATTCATTTTTTAGAATTCAAATGAATGTGAATACTTTGAATTAGTTGTATGAATAATTTGGACACTCATATGTGTATGGATATGTACGCATTGCATACGTATCCGTACACATCTTATTCATATCCATACACATCCATGCGGATACATACAGGATGAAAACGGGATGTGTACGTGATAAAAACGAGATGAGTACAGATGTGTACGGATGCGTACAGATGTGTACCAGTGCATACGAGATTGGTATCATCAAAAAAGTATTGAATATTCATACAAATAGATACAAATGTACTCATATTGGTTCGATGGCCAGACATTTGTTTTTTCTTTATACGTACGGATTTGGATATTTGAATATCCTAATAAAATCAGATTCAAAAATTGCATTCATGAACGCCCCTAATCACAAGGAATGTACGGAATTCTAATAATAAGGTATGTGATCTAAGAAACTACAGTACACAGTATCAAATAAGAAAATAAACAATAGGACCAGTTAATACAAGACAACTCAAAAATGTCAAAGGAGAAACTAAACAGAAATTGCAGCAAAGCAGCAGCGACAACCAAGTCAGGATCAGACACCTTTCTTACAAGCGATTCCTAGTTTAAAAATGAACATGCATTCAGTCTTCTGTGGCTGGAACAGCAACATAGGATGAAACTATGGGTATATCCAGAATTTTTGATGCTGCACATTGGAATGCACAGCCAAGATCGAGCCGTCACACACGAGGGCTGATACTTCATAGTGGCGTCACATTCTAGCGACGGTAGTACAAATTTACTTAATGCTGGTTGGACAACACTTGCTCTGCAGCACCAAATAAATTCGAAACTTCCCTCCAATCCAGACAGGATGGCGAGAATTGCCCGTGGGAACAAGGGTGGCAGCTCAACTGCGATTGGCTGCCTCATCCCATGTGACCTGCACACCAACTCCTGCAGCTTCCTCCCCAGAAGCTACAGGGGGGGGGGGCTGGTGTCTGGATGCCGGATCACCGCTTTGCAGCAGATAAACTGCAGTTTTTAAAAAATATAACTGCAGATTTAATCTGCTAATCTGGAAGGGTCCCCTGTCTGTCTATTATATGGTCCTGGTCACGTTTGGTTATTTTATTTAGAGGAAGGCTACTGGTGAATTTGCACCTATGTGTGAAACTGCGGCACTTATATTTGAAGAGGGAGTTGTAAAGTTGCCAAGATTCTTGGAATTCAGCTTGCATGTTTCCAATCACGGAAGGACTAAGATTTCTTTTTTCCCCTTGCTTTATGTCAATCAGTCATTTGGGGATACATTTTAGAGGCTTTATGTAGGAGGTACAAACACATACCCTCTTGTCTTTTAACCAAATTTAAGTGCATACCTCCCAAGAATCACTTTGAAATATTACTCTCAATTTAGCTCATTGCTGCAGGTGTCAAGCAACAAATTTCAGATCCCGCTTGTGCTGACATTTGCTCTCGGGGAGAAGGAAATTAGATTTCTACTAGTCTGAAACCAGAAACAAATGTTAGAACTGAGAGCAGTTTGTTTGAACTACAAGTTATAAGATTAAGAAAAAATAATAATGATGAAGGTAATTTTAGAAGGCTTTACCTGTACACGCAGTAAAAGCAAAAGCAATCCTTTTCATTATGAAACTAGCTGATGAAAGATGGACAGAATTCTCCCAATGAGCTAATAAGCTTAATAGTCATGATAAAGAAAATCTATTTCCTTTTCGCTTATGAGAAGGAATGAAATAGGTAAAGAGAGTTTTCCATATGCATGATTGTTCATGTGAAATAAATCTGAGATTTTAGAAATGACTGATTTATGGTAATCAATAATAATCCCTGAAGTCAGAAAGTATAGAGTTGCAGCATTCGTGATGCTTGCGAGTGGAAGAGAGGGTACATCTTGACAGGCTTAAAAGTGCATATGGAAACTGTACCAGGATTTAATTTGATAGACAGATTTAATGATACTCTGTTGTAGCTGTGCATTATAACCCAATAGTAGTGATGGCAAACCTTTTAAGCTCAGTGCAAAAAATTTGCAAAGTCCTGCCCAAAACTAGTTTAATTCAGGTGGTATTCACACCTAAGTTTTAATTCAGCTTCAGTCCACTTTCAGAATGGAAGAACACATCAACAAAGTGAATAGTCATTTTCTTTCTGCATTGTCTAACTCTAAGGTGGATCTTCAGAATTAGATAATGCTGAAAGAAATCAGTTTGTGCTTTGCTGAGGAGTTCTCTTATTCTGAAAGTGGACTGAATCTGGATTAAAACTTAGATGTGAAACCAGCCTCAGTAAAGAAAAATAATAGAAAAACCTATAATTTTGTGATATTTGTAGCTCTAGTTAAAAAAGTTATATTTTTCGTATATGTATTTATTGAAAGCAAACAAATAATTCTTTACATTAATGACTTTTTCGTTGCTGAATTTCATTTGCTAAATCTTCAATTGAATGTTGCTATTTCGTACCCTTCAAGCACAAGCAAGCGCTACTAACTTCATCTGTCAGTTGGTTTCTTTTATTGGTTTTAATATTATTTAATGCTGAGAATAAGGTCTCACAAAATTATGTAGAGGGAAAAATTGTGAGTAAAGCCAGGTCTTCAAGTCTTCACGGATCTTCAGCCCTTTAGCTGCTGGGAGTACAGACGTACCTCCTGTGCTGGGCACAGACAGTGCCTCTGTGCTCCGGGGTATTGTGTAGGCCGCAAGCCAGAAGGGGCCTGTGGCCTACAAGATACCAAACAGCAACAATGTGCTCAGACTGCCTGCCACCCAAAAGGGTTTGGTGTGTCACCTGTGACACATGTATCATAGGTTCGCCATCACTGCAATAGTAGGTCTAAGGATTTTTTTTTTCCTGCAGAGTGTTCCATCACTCTGCATTTTTCTCTGTGTTTGGGTGAACTGCATAAGAACTTGAGAGGATGTGTCTTCACCTGAGAACATGCGGGCCTATTGGAGATGAACACACAGAGAGGGACTGAGCACATGAATGAAAGAATCTTTGCTTCTGAGATGTCTAAAACATGAAGATCACAAGTGGGTAGGGGTGAACCGTTTTCCTTCTGGAAACACTTTACTTTGGAGTATAGGTAAACCATGCATCTTTAAACAATATCTGGAATGACCACAGATGCAGGTACTTTTCCATGGACTTTTCTTCTCCATTGGAAATGGCTAAACAGAGAGTTTTACAATCCCTAATGTTTATTATATCAACATCTGGCACAGTTAAAATTGGAGCCAAAAAAGGAAAGGGAGTGCCAGGCTTGCATGCTTGAGCAGTAAACCTCATTGCTGGAAGCTTCACAAGTTCAAATATTGATCCAGTTGTTTTATTCCTGGAGAGCTGAGAGAAAAATTCATGGTTCTTTCCAGGAAAGAGGCCCACATGTGTTCCCAATGTCAACATACTGCATGTCTGTGCAAGGCTAGAGAAGCTCCCCTAATAAGACAGAACTCCCAGCCGAACATTCGACATCTATATATAGAGGGATAATTGAAAGGAGACAATACCTGGAAAATTGCCTATACTTGGTCATTCGACATCTGCCCACCTAGGCATCTGTACATGCAGCTGAAACCATTAGCAGGGCCAAATGCTTTGCAATCATTTCATTGTCCCAAAACTGTGAGGGAGCCATGTGTACTGCTTGTTTACAAGGACTCTTAATGTTGCAGACACAATGACTATTTTGTTTCCATTCACATGACCGGGCATACAGTCTACTGTCCTCTGTCCTCATAGATTGGCTTCGTTTGTCTGAATTGCCCTGGCGCCGCCGCCTCTGCCCTATTGGGGCCTAGGTAGAAAATTCAGTCAAACACACCGCATAATATCCGTATTGTTTTTCTGCAGAGGTTATAATTAATCCCCAGCCGCAGTCAAGGTCCAGACATTTACAGGCAACGTGAATAACAAATCTTTCAACAGTCTTTAACTGTCAGGAGAAGAGTTGCCTATACTTTTTAGACAAGTGTTTTATGTCCAATGTCAGGCAATAAACAGAGTTTGCTGGCCCTCACGCTAGCAGGCTAACTATAGATGCCTCCTTAGAGACTCCGCAATAAAGGAGACTCAGGTGAAGGCAAGTACCTTTTCCATTTCTGTCTCAAAGCTTTTACAGCAGAGCCCTAATTGGAGCAGCAATTGGCCTTAAAGAGAGGATGTATGAGGGATGCTGACCTTTCCCCGTTTATCTATGAGCATGTCATATGCTTTCTCTGGCTTTCAGGGATATTGTATTTGCTGCTGGCAAACAACAATGAATAATTCCTCACTTTTTTGATTCTGTGCTTTTCCTGTATTTGACATCCCACTGACATCTGTGGGCCGCGAAGGGTCCTTTCAATTCGCTCGTTTCAAACATCTGTATACCACCATTCGCTACAATATCCAGGACTTGCATTCTGAAAATATAAGACAAAGCATATTTTAAAAGATGAAAAGCAGTGTACAGTCGGATCCCCGTATCCGGTGATTTGGTAACCACGGTTTCAGTTAACCATGGTTACCGGATCAGCCCATCCCACCCCCTGCAGGTGCTGTAAGAGAAAAGCACCCAGAACCAGAAGACCTATTTTGGCCTCCATAGAGTGTGGAAAAGGCGTGTGGAAAAGCCAGTCCCAAAATGTAAGGGGCATGTGGTAAGCAGGCAGGAGGAGTCCAGTGGTGTTGCATGCTTATTCCAACACTGTCTGGAGGCCAAAATATGCCTTACGGAGGCCAGAAAAGCACTTCTGGTTCTGGGGTTACATCTCTCATACATAGTTTCACGTAACCATAGTAGGATCCAGAACGTATCCCCAGCAGATACGGGGGTCTGACTGTATTAAGACCATAAGAAAAAAAAAGGGTCATAAGGGGTGGGGTGGGGTGTAGTAAAAATCTAACCCTTGAACAAATAGTTTTGTATGTATTTGATTCAAATCGGATTTTGTTGCATTCGGATTCTAAACATTCCAAACATTTGAATCAAATGTTTGGATATTCAATTCAACTCAAATTTGAATGCAAAAAAAATTGTGCACATCCCTATTCGGTGCTAGCGGGTGGACCAGGGAAAAGGCCTAGAGAGCTTTGTGGTAGAGCAACGTCCTACAAAGTTGCAGTTACGTGATGATCTACTTCGGCTGTTACCCTTCCTGTATAAATGTTCTTGTATTCTCCCTGCTTTCCTAAGCCCTGACCTTGGAGAGCTCTCCTCAGCGTTATCACTAGCACTTCTTATCTCACTGTACCATGAGAACTCAGGGTCAATGAGGCAAGGCAGGCCCCTGCAGGCCGCCCAGGGAAAGATGGTGACACAGATGCCATCTTGACAGGGAGGCAGAACTCTGTGCTTTCTTCAGCTGGGAAAAGCTTCAGAGGACTGAGATAACTGAGCTGGGAAACAAAAATACTCTCTCTTTTTAGAAAAGATCCTTCTCCTCATGATTTCAGTAAGGAAAGAAAGAACCACCGTTCGAAGTAAACCTTGTACCAAAAATGAAGAGGATTAGGGGTTTGAGTCAAATTGAATGTCTAAACATTAAATTTGATTTGAGTGTTTATTATCCAAATGCCACAAAATCTGATTTGAATCAAATACATTCAAATCTATCTGTTTGAATGTTAAGATTCGAATCTGAAGATACGAATGTCGACAACATTTGTATTTGAAGATACAAATGTCAACAACATTCGTATGTGTTATACGTATCTGTACGCATTTCGTATGCATCCTGTTTTATCCTGTATGCATCCCATTTTCAACCCACACTTTCTGCGCAAATGCATACAGATATGTATGAGATTCATGCAGATACATACGTAATACATACGTATCTGTACTTTCGAATCCTTTGAATGATTCGAACAAATGTTTTGGAACATTTGAAATTCCTTAAAATGTCTAAATTCTAATCTGAAGACATTCTCTTCAAATTCAGATGTGCACATTTGATCGAATTTGATCAAATTTTGAATTTTTAGAACATTTGTACACATCCCTAGAGAGGATTATGCTAAAGCAGACTTCATGTTTTTTTATGGTCTTCCAAGTTATATTTCAGCATCTGTATCTATAATTACACCATGTGGTTTTTATTAGTTCAATTCCTCTCCCTGCAATTTTTGCTGGGAAAGGAAAATGCACAGTCTTACTGAAGGGATACGGACTGCACAAATCTAGGATCTCTGTAAAATAGGGGCTCTTAATTCCCTTGCATGCTCTGGATCCATTCCTTCTTCATTGCCAACGTTTTTCTTACCTGCCTCTCCTGTCTTAAGGCGAGCATCTGACCTATACCTGAAACTAATCATCTTCTTTTCTGCATCTATCACAGCACAGATTAAAGGGCACAGCAAATTCACACAGCCATTCCTTGTCTTTGGAACCACAAATCTTCACTATTAGGGGGTCTTCTCTTTTGACAACCTTTGAAAGGTCATACCTGCTGGAGGTCAAATCACCGCCAAGGCCTTCTTTGCTGAAGGGAACAGCTGACAGACTTCGGCGTCCAACCAAAACAAGCAGAGAGGGGAGAGGGAAGAAAGCATTTGTTTTCCATACCCTCCCAGAAGTACAAGGTCAAATCTCTTATAGGAGCAGTTGCACATGGCCCTTCTAAATGGACAAGACCAGCTTTAAAAGTACTTGTTATGCACGAGTCTTTTGGAAGGACTTGTATATCCAGATGCAAAATTCTTGACAGCTAGGAAACTGTGAGAAGCACTGGAGATTTGCTGTATTTTGGTAACTGCTTGAACAGACTCCAGCGAGAAATGAAAGCAAAGAGATATAACATGTCTTTTGAAGGAGATGCCAGTTTAAATCAAGTGATGCATAAATCTTTGTAAGGGCTAGTTACAACCCTGGTTAGGCAAAAGAGGCAACATAACACGTCCCATTAGCAGAAAATGAAAGTTTCACTTTCAGACCAAAACTAACCGTGCAACTTACATCTGTTATAATTTATGTTTACATTTGAAATGAGTAATTTAAAGCTTCCCCAAGTGATTGTACCAATTAGCATCCTTGTTCATAGTGAATGTGTAATTTGGAAAGGAATAAATGCTCAGAGAGTTCTTCTGACGTTTCTTTTGTCTTGAATCTGTCTGAAACCGGCTCCCTAATATGTCTTAGACATCAGACTTGGCACTAAATCTTTAGGGCCATCACTGAAGTTGTGAATATGTCTTGTAATGGCAGGGTTTTTAATCAAATGAAACCACAGCTGGAAAGACTTTTTAAAGAATGTGATCGGAAGCTTCCCTTAAAAGAAAAGAAACAGACAACAGTTGTATCAAACATCCAGACAGAGGCCTTATCTACATAGGAGGAAAAATAAGCCAGATCTGGGTCATGGATAGAACAGCATGGCCTACAAACTTGTGCGAGCTAGCGATGTGCACAAATATTCAAATGCAATCGAAATCCGATCGAATTGAGCGAATTTCGACATTCGAATCTGAATCAAATTTCCTTAAATTCAATTTTGAATTTTGAATTTCTGATCTATTTGTTGGAATTATTTGGACATTTGTATGTGTGTGTGTTCGTACATGACGCATACTTGAAGGTTCGTATCTTTCCTGCATCCGTATGCATTTGTACTTATCCGTATGGGATGAAAACAGGTTGTGTGATGACCTCCACCCAATTCCCACTTCAGTCTCTCCCTCCGTAGAGTCCCGCAGCTCAAAGCGAGACCGTGGGAGCTCTGCTTACCTCAGCTTACAAGCACCCTAAAAGGCAATCCTTTGTACAATTGGCTAACAGGAAAAATCACCTCTCCCTCTAGTAATAATCCAACTCAGTTTTATTGTTAAAACAAGTGTGAACAGTCAAACTTTGAGGTAAATACAAGAAATTGAATGGTTAGCTTTATGTTACGTGTTAAACTAGAAGTGGCTATGCACTCAGCTATAGCCTCCCTTCCCTTCAGTTAAGAAGAAGAAGAGTTGGCTTTTCTACCCTGCTTTTCTCACCCATTTAAGGGGACTCAGAGCGGCTGACAAAGCTTCTATTCGTCTCCCCACAACAGAACACCCTGTGAGGTAGGTGGGGCTGTGAGAGTTCAGAAGGGAGCTGTGACTAGCCCAAGGTCACCCAGCTGGCTGCATGGGGGAGGGCGGAATCGAATCCGGTATTCCCAGATAAGAGTCCAGCTCCCTAACCACTAGACCAAACTGGCTCACCAAATTAAGTCCTTTTGAGTTGAATCCCGGCTTGAGGCTAAGTCCAAACCCCTGCCTGACCCTGCACTTAGATTCCCTGTAACAACAACAATAACACAAACACCAGGCGAAGTCCCAACTCCTGCCTGAATCTTCTTTAAGTTCCTGTCCTTGCCTCACCTCAGGACACCGCTTCAGAGCCCAAAATCAGCCCTTCTCCTCTCTACTGAGCATCTGGCTTCAGCATTGACAGCCCCTGGAATTCCCTCCCCTCACAGCTCTCTCTCACACACTACACAGGAGCAGCTTGTGTTGCCAGGAGGAAAGACAGCTCTTCCTTCGATGGTGGAGGTTGTATCCTGCAGACCTGGAGGCCCTGGATTGGCTGCAGTTTCCCTCCTTGGCATAGCCATGCGTCCTGGCTCCCCTCCAAGAATCCCAGGCAGCCAGAAAAGCCTGTGAACTGTGCAGCGTTTTCCTGCTCTTTGGAGGAGTGGTAACAGGTTGCACATGGGATAACTCTGGGATGCACACAGACGTGTATGGATGCGTGCGGATGTGTACAGACCCGGGGAAGATGCATACGGGCATCTATGAATGTTGTCAGCATTCATAAGTGCAAATTTGAACAAAAAAATTGAATGAATAGATTCGAATTCGCTTAATTCGAATCAAATTTGCTTAAATTTGAATTTTAAACATCCAAATCGAATTGAATTTTTGGATATTCGATTCTAATTGAATCCTGAAAATTGCATTTGTGTACTCCCCTACTGTGACCTTTATGGGCCACTGCCAGCATGAAGACAATGCAATTCCAGGCCGCGTCTAACTGCGGCCTGTACCAGAGGGTTTTGTGGCTCAGACCCGTTGGTTTGGATCATGGCCTTTCAATGCATAAAGGCCCTTAGGTTTGATGTTAAACAATCCATAGTAAGTCAAAAAGCTTTACATATTTTGGTACATGTCCTGTAAGGTGTTGGAACCGTAGCTGTGAGCCATGGTATGTGGAAAGGTGGCAGAGTAGATTAGGTTAAAATTTGGAAGTAATTTGTGTGGTCATGTGGTGTAACTTATGTTTAAATAAATAAATAAATAACAAAAGGTCAGTGCTAAGAGAAACCACACTAATCATTTTTGCTTCTAGGCTACAGATAAACCTGTTAAAAAGGCACAGTTCCAGCCATTGTTTTCCATGGACCTCTTTCCCTTTGTGCTGAGTCTTTACTAGGTAGGGCAGAGCCCTAAGAACATAAGAGGAGCCTTGCTGGATCAGGCCACAGCCCATCTAGTCTACCATCCTGTCTCACAGAGTGGACCACCATTTGCTTCTGGGCTTTCTCATACAGAAGACAAAGGCGAAACCTTCAACGGCTCGTAAATTTCTTTGCTCTAAATCACTTGGGACCAGGGGAGATTGGGCAGCTGTATTAGTGTATCTTGTTCATCCTCGAAAAGAAGGTTTAAAAAGCTGGTAGATACTGGCACTTAGGCTTTGCACCACAGTCTGGTGAGCCTTAATGGCTGCAATTTCAACTGAGAGCTCAACTAAGCGAGTTGCAATTTTAGTATAAAATAGCAACTGCAAAGTGCTCGAAGCATTTAGTTCATCTTTGTAGACTTGCTCAGGAAAAGTTTCTCTCTGTCTCCCCCTCTCTTATTATTTGTGCTTATAAGCCCATTACTGTTTTGTCAAATGCAAGGAAAGACGAAAATCCTTTGTGTAAATGGTATTAGAGGAATTCCACCACCCCAAAAAAATAAATCAGGATTTTGCAGGAAGTTTCATGAGTGTTCCACTAATCCATTTTTTCTAATATTTTAGGCAAGTACTGCTTTTGTCTAGAATTCCTTGATTGTGGTATGTTGTCATCCAGGAGAGACACCTGGCCAAAAGCACAGACCTTTTTTTTTCTTAAGTAGTCTTAGGGTGCCTCTGGACACACTCTTGCTCCTCCTTAAATGGGAAGCTCCTTCCAGTCCTCCAGACTGGAGGACCAAAAGCTTCACATTTAAGGAAGAGCTGCTTCTGGTCCTCCAAACTGGAGGACCGGAAGCTTTCAATTCCCAAGGCAGCTGCTTCCTATCAGACAGGTGGGAAGCTGTGTTACAGGCAGTAGGAGTGCAGGAAAGGCAAGTTAGCATTACTTCTGCCTTACTTCACAGGGTTGAGGGGTAGGGAATGCCGCACTCCTACTGTGGGGGACAAAAACAAGGAACTTGATTCATTGCTTCCATCCCGGTCTGGGGGCAGCCTTAGATGAAGCATAGACTGGATTAGGGCACCCAAAATGGCATCCTGGTTGTTTACTGGGGGTGGGGGTGGGGTGATATACTAGACCACGGAAGCACATGATCTGGTACACCATGTATGACCCATTTCTGCAGTGTAGTAAAGGTGATATTGCAAACAGCTTTCCTCCACGCCAGGAGCAGTCTGTCTCAGCTTGGGAACGGAGTAACCACGGTCCTTGTGTTGGAATAGCAAAGGTACAAGCAAATACCATCATTCTCTTTTGTAAACCATATTGCCTCTCTAGCCCTGTTGCCCATCCTTTTACTTCTGCAGGAGAGAATGAAGCTGGAACCCGTACCCTTCACAGCACGGGGATCTCATCCTCTGTTTTATTTTGTGGCAGTGGAGCAACACAAAGCAAATAATTGTTGCACTTCAGACTTTTATGACAATTTGTTTCCTCCGTTTGATTCTATTTCCCTAGGTCTCTTTGACCTAGGTTCAGCCTGAGGGTTTCTTCTACCACTATATCAGTTTCTGGTTGTTTATTTTTGTTTCTGGTTGGGGATTTTTGTTAAATGCCCTGTAGTCCAAGATTACTGTATGAAAAAAGGTCATAAACTGCCTCCCCTGGTATCAGCTTCTGTAAATGCTCACGATGAACTGTATAAGCACATCTAACTGTCCTGGTTAGTGATCTGTGATGTACCCCTTGTGTTCTCTCCAGTGGCTACTGCCTACGCATTTGTTTCCATGAAAATTGGCTCTTCAGCTGTTTCATGCAAAGGAGCTTAGAGAAATGGATCCTGAAGCTGTGTTTCCATGCAACATTGTACATTTTCCCCTTCAGTCAAGTGTATAGGCTCTTTTATCATGGAGAGGTTAGAAATGTCCTTCAGAAGTTCTGATCTCCTCCTCCTTCTTTTCTAAGCCATTTAGATTTTAAGACCCTTTTCCAGGCCCTTGATTGATTTGCATTGTCCAGAACTTCAGAGCAAGTTGATATGATGATCCCATTAGTAAGATTAATTTTCTTCTCATCTACTGAATTCTTAACCTACCCCATCCAAAATTCGCTTCCAGCTTTGTTAAATAAACAAACTAGTTTGTTTCTGAAATAATGTTCTGCCAAAGGATGAAGCCGATTAAGAGTTAACGGATTTATTATATTTCTAGGGATAGGAATATGTCCCTTCTTTTTCAGCAGAAATTGGTATGACCTGAAATCTGCAAAGCCCTTAACAAAGGGTATTACTACCCTAGCCAAAACCCTGACTTGGATAAAATGTCAGTGCTGGCAGTTTTCAGGCCTGGCATCGGCACAGGCTACTGAGCTGTGGTTTCCAGACTTGAACAGACTTTTTCTGCAGCTGGGTTCGGGAAGGGATTTATCTGTATGCCGATAGGGGCTTCCAGCAGCTGCAGTAGCTTGGGAAGACTTCTGCCAGTGGGAGTAGCAGCGGCCAGGGAGCATGGAGATTCAGCATGCTGCTCCAAAAGTGTGGGTAATGACTGCCAAGCTGAAATGCGAGGGGGAGAATTTTCCACATTACCTTCATTTACAGCATCAAATTGTGCTGCCCAGT
The DNA here is from genome assembly GCA_023333525.1 of Aspidoscelis tigris stejnegeri. Taxonomy (NCBI): domain Eukaryota; kingdom Metazoa; phylum Chordata; class Lepidosauria; order Squamata; family Teiidae; genus Aspidoscelis; species Aspidoscelis tigris. The sequence goes on along the minus strand of JALMGA010000019.1, from coordinate 9,981,502 downwards.
CTTGCTCAAAGCCTCCCTGGAATGTCTGCTGCCCCCTTTTGCGTTCTATCTTGAGAGAGTGCAGAGCAGCTGCAGACATTTCAGCTTCCCAAGGCCTTTTCTCTCCATCATTTATAATTTTGATTTATCTTGACAAAAAGGTCTAGAGAAACCAAAAGTTTATACTGTATACTGCCCCACGACATTTTTGGTTACCTAACAAAATGAATTGTCAGATGCATTAAAAACAATGCCAGCATCTGGCAGTACAGGGTCAGGGGCCATCAAACTGGTCTAATGTTACGTTGGGCCTCTGACAGCTCCCCCGCATCCGCACACACACACAACTTAAGGAAGGTAGTTGCTCAAACCCAGAGAAAAGGCACAAAAACTAGGGGTGTGCATGAATAATTGAAGGTACAGTATTGAATATGGGATAACTATGGGATGCATATGGATGTGTGTGGATGCATACAGATGGGTACGGGATGCGTAATGATGCGTACAGGCACATATGAATGTTGTTGCCATTCATAAGTGCAAACTTGAATTGAAAATCCGAATCAATACAGTAGATTTGAATTTGGTTACAGTATATTCTGGCATATAAGACTACTTTTTAACCCAGGAAAATCTTCTCAAAAGTTGGGGATCGTCTTATACGCCGGGTGTCGTCTTCTTATATGGCAAGTATATCCCAAACTATATTTTAACTGGAAAAGTTGGGGGTTGTCTTATACACCCAGTTGTCTTATGTGCTGGAATATACAGTAAATTGAATGGAACTTAGTTAAATTCAAATTTTAAAGATTTGAATAAAATCCTGAAAATTGCATTTGTGCACACTCCTACCAAAGACTATCCTTTTTCCAAGGTCAGTCTGCTAGCCACTTTCACTCCAGTGAGGTCAATTTAAGGGCGATTTTACCTTCATAGCATAGCTATTATGCCTAAATTTCCTTGTGGACCATTGTTCTTGTGTATATACAGCATGGTCCTTTGCCAAAGAGCTAAATACTATTATGATACACTTGCATGGTTTTTTTAAAGCTGATATTCCTTGCACCATCTAGACAGATCCCAAAATACCATCCCCAAATAGATTTTAGAATTGCTTTATTTTGTATCTACCTCTGATATGTTCCGTTTACAATTCCTTCTCTGTTCATTTCAGTTATAATGGGAGCACAGTTTGCATTTTATTGTCTAATTTAAGCCTTGTGGTGGAAATGACAAATTTAAGTAGGGGTCAGTACTGTATGTTCCAAGGAAACTGGGTATTACTTTGTTCCCCTTCCCTGTTCCATGACACAGTGGGGCACACTGTGTTCTGGAACAGGACAAACTCTGTTCTGGAACAAGCAACTTGTCCCACACTGGGATCAGTTGATTCTTGAGTGGGACAAGATTATCTGCATTCTGACAGACTATCCTGCTTCATAACAGGCCACTGCCTCCAAAAAGCCATCAGAAACAGCATTAGGGCTCCATAGACTATAAGGAACATCCCCAGCTTTCAAAGATTCTGGTTAGGCCATTTTCACTTCTGGTGGTGCTTCTTGGATGGCCATCAAAAAGGGTCCCCTTAGTATACCAGGCCACAAGAGCATGCTACCTCTACTGTATGCCTCTGCGGGACAATATTCCAACCCTAGGCCCATTATAGACTGTGATGTCGAAGTCTACAGCTATACCAAACTAGGAACAAAGTGTGATGGGATTCAGGACCTCTGCTGTCCTCCACTAGCATGTGGAAGTCAGTCTACACCAGCTCTGCTAGAGATAGTGTGCTAAAGAGCAAACTTCACTTCAAATTAGAAACAGAACCAGTAGCCATTGCCCATCAGTACATCTCCTGCATGTTAAAGAAAAACAACTTTAGCGCAGGGTCAGTCAATATTGGTATTGGTGAAAAAAGCCAAGGTTAAATCCTGCACCTCTCACAGCATTTGCTTTTTACTATATATATTCTGATTATAGCATTAGCATTGTTTATGCTTGTCACAAAATACCGTCTATGCAAAACAGCAGTCCAAACTTTTTCAGAACTGTACCATGGCTGATTCAAAGACTGTTGGGGCCCTAGTGGCTTAATCTGATTATAATAGTAGTGTTCCAGTGATAAGTGGTTGGCTCTAGACAATCTCCCAAATTCCCATAGCGCCTGAGGGTGACATTTGCTGAAGGGCATTGTGGGGAATTGAAATGATATCTGTATTGATGTCAGGCTGTCAAAGAATGATCACTTGACTCTTTCTTGAAAAAGATAAACAGTGATTTATTTTAGCTCAGTGTTAGGATATTTCTTGTTGGGAGCAACTTGGAACAGAAAGCCCAGCATATTTATATGTTTAATAGCTGGGTGGGGTTTGGCCCTTAGCCAATGAACAATAACTATTTTTCAAAACCAATTTAAACTTGGCACCAAAACCTTCTCAAACAAATGTATCACTTGACCTCAGCAGGGAGTGGGGGAGTCACCTGTCAGATCCGTGCTGAGGCAAAACAACAGGCAGCCATTATATGCATATATACAGAATCCCATAGGTGGCAGAGATCTTACATACAAATATTATGGCAAGCAGCTAGCCCTGCCTGACAACTGAGCTGCCTTCAACATGAAACGCTGCCCCTGTAAAAACATCATTTAAAACCTGGAAGAGTGGCAGCTGTCTAGGGATGCCAGGAGCTGAGCCAAACCCTGAAGTATCATCTTCTTGTGTCATTCACAAATGAGGGTGCCTACAGAATTGTAAGAAGCCCATGATAGACATTTAGACAGACAGAACAATTTGTGTAACAGGCAAGATTATGTGAGGGCATATGCTTGTGCGTGTGTGTATGTGCGTTCTAATCCATTAAGCTGGCAAAGGCTTGAGTTGAGGGCACAGTCTGCCACATCAATTGGACAAAACTCCAACAGCATGCAGATAAACATGCGTGGAATCTTTGTGTATCTCTCTTTCACCTATCCCTGAAACCTTCTATCTGGTTTGCAGTTCCTTTGCCTCTCTCTCAGGACAAGGAACTATTTTGGATAATCATACATGGATGGGGGTGGGGGTCAAACCAGGGCTTTCTGCACGGTATTCACAATATAAAATAGAGTCTATTCATAATTTTTTGAATTATTTCACAATTACAGAAGCATAGGTATCTCCTTTTGTGGAGCCCTAATGCCGCCGCCTCTACCCATTTAACATAAGTTAGAACTACTACTACTACTACTACTACTACCACCACCACCACCACCACCACCACCACCTCTATTTATGATGACACGTTCCTTATAGTTGTCAAGGATGTCATCTATTTAATTAGTTTCATTCCATGCAGCTTGAAAGACTATAGAAATTTCCACACTAAATTCCTTAGTGATTGTTCCAGGAATGGAGCAAAGCGCCATAGAAAGGGCCACAGTCAAAATTGGGCTCAGAGTCAGGAACAAGACAAGAATTTACTCAGGCCTGTTCTTTGCTTTAGTTTCAATAAGAACATAAGAACATAAGAACATAAGAGAAGCCTTGCTGGATCAGGCCACAGCCCATCTAGTCCAGCATCCTGTCGCACACAGTGGCCCACCAAATGCTCATGGGCATCTCAAGCAGAGACAAGGACAAACCTTCTCCTGCTCTCGAGTCCCAGCAGATGGCCCTAGAAGTGCCCCATTTCCTCCCCCCCCCCTCAGCCTGAAAGATGCACCTAGGCATTCGTTCTAGTAGCCATTGATACATCTGTCATCCATAAATTTGTCTAACCCTACCTTAAAGCCATCCAGACTGGTAGCTGTCACCACCTCTTCTGGCAGCACATTCCATAGGCCGATGACCCTCTGTGTGAAGAAATACTTCCCCCTGTCAGACCTTACGCTCCTACCCATCAGCTTCATAGAGTGCCCCCTGGTTCTAGTGTTGTGCGATAGAGAAAAGAAATTTTCTCTATCCACCTTTTCTATGCCGTGCATAATTTTATATACTTCAATCAGGTCCCCTCTCAAACGCCGTCTCTCCAGACTGAAGAGGCCTAGACGTTGCAGCCTGGTTTCGTAAGGGAGGTGTTCCAGACCCTTAATCATTCTGGTTGCCCTTCTCTGCACCTTCTCTAGTTCCACAATATCCTTTTTGAGGTGTGGTGACCAGAATTGTACACAGTATTCCAAATGTGGCCTCACTATAGATTTATAAAGGGGCAAAATGACACTTGCTGACTTATTTTCTATTCCCTTCCTAATTATGCCCAGCATTGAATTGGCTTTTTTTGCTGCTGCCGCACACTGGGTTGACACCTTCATTGAACTGTCCACCAAAACCCCGAGATCCCTTTCCTGGCGTGTTGCAGAAAGCTCAGACCCCATCAGTTTATAGACGTAATTTGGATTCTTGGCCCCAATGTGCATTACTTTACACTTGTTAAGATTAAAGCACATTTGCCACTTGGTTGCCCACTCACCCAATGCTAAGAGATCCCTCTGGAGCTCTTGGCAATCTCTTTCAGATTTTACTACCCTAAATAATTTAGTATCATCAGCAAACTTTGCTATTTTACTATGTACCCCTTTTTCTAGATCATTGATGAATAAATTAAAAAGCATTGGTCCCAGTACTGAGCCTTGAGGGACCCCACTTTTTACTTCTTTCCACCCTGAGAAATTGCCGTTTACTACTACTCTCTGCTTTCTGCCCTTAAGCCAGTCACAAATCCAGGACAGAACCTGTCCCCTTATTCCATGGCTGGTGAGTTTACTCAGTAGCCTTTGATGTGGGACTTTGTCAAAAGCCTTCTGAAAGTCCAGATAGACAATGTCTACTGGTTCACCTTTATCCACGTGTTTATTGACACTCTCAAAGAATTCCAACAAATTTGTGAGGCATGATTTACCTTTGCAGAAGCCATGCTGGCTTTTGTTCAGCAATGCCTGCTGCTCCATATGCACACTAATTTTGTCTTTAATAATGGTTTCCATCACCTTACACGGAACTGACGTTAAGCTAACTGGTCTGTAGTTGCCTGGATCACCCCTGGATCCCTTTTTGAATATTGGTGTTACATTTGCTACCCTCCAGTCCTCAGGTACGGAGCCTGATGTTAGGGAAAGATTATATATTTTTGCTAGAAGGTCGGCAATTTCGCATTTGAGTTCCTTAAGGACTCTTGGATGAATACCATCTGGTCCCGGTGACTTGTTAACATTTATTTTATTAAGACATGCCAGGACCTCTTCCTTGGTTATTTCTGTACAGTTTAACTCTTCAGAAAACACAGGCTCAGCTACTGGCATGTGTCTTCTGTCTTCCTCCGTGAATACGGAAGCAAAAAATTCGTTTAGTCTCTCTGCAATCTCTGTGTCTTCTTTAATTACCCCTTTCTCTCCTTTACTATCTAGTGGTCCAACTGCTCTCCTGGTTGGATTCCTACGTCTGATATACTTAAACAAGTTCTTGTTATTTCTTTTGATGTTTTTAGCAATGTGCTCCTCAAAATCTTTCTTAGCTTTCCTAATGGCCGTCTTGCATTCGTGTTGCCAGTGTCTATGTTCCCTCCTGTTCTCCTCATTTGGACAAGCCTTCCATTTCCTAAATGAACTCTTCTTGTTTTTAATGACTTCATCTACTGCATTTGTGAGCCACATTGGTTTCTTCTTGGACCTAGAAGTCCCCTTTCTTCTTTTAGGAATGCATTCTAGTTGCACTTCCGTTATTGTGTTTTTAAGTAGTCTCCATGCATTTTGAAGTGATTTAACTCTTTTGACTTTCCCTTTCAATTTCCTTTTCACTAATTTCCTCATTTTGGGGAAGTTTCCCTTGTGAAAGTTTAAGGTCTCTGTGTTAGACTTTATTAAGAACTTACTCCCTGTATTTAAGTTGAAGGTTATTGCATTGTGGTCACTGTTCCCAATTGGATCAGCTACAGTGACGTCCTTTACCAGGTCCTGAGCATTACTTAGGATCAAGTCCAGGACTGCATTTCCCCTGGTTGGTTCCATGACCATTTGTTCCATGGAACAGTCATTTAGCAGGTCTAGGAATTTTCTCTCTCTTTCCTGAGTTGAACAGGAGTTCACCCAGTCTATGTGAGGATAATTGAAGTCCCCCATTATAGCTACCCTATCTTTATGGGCTACCTCCTTTACCTCCTTCTCCAATTGTTCATCTCCTTCGGACGTATGGTTGGGAGGACGATAGCATGTCCCTATTGTTAGACTTCCTTTTTGGCTTGGTATTTTTATCCACACTGCTTCTGTGGAAGAGCCAGACTCACTTGGACATTCCAGTTCATAAGATTCTATCTCTTCTTTAATATACAAGGCTACACCACCTCCATGTCGCCCTTCCCTGTCTTTCCTGTACAGTTTGTATCCTGGGATAACTGTATCCCATTGGTTTTCGCTGGTCCACCAGGTTTCAGTTATGCCAATAATATCAATCCTATTTTCCATAACTAAGCTTTCTAGCTCCCCTATTTTGGCTCGAAGGCTCCTGGCGTTTGCATATATACATTTATATTCACTCCTTTTGACCAAATTCTGCCGTCGAGGAACATGTGAAACTAATCCCGCACTTAGCTCAGCATTTTCTGCATGTTTCCAGAAGACAAGGATTGAAAGCAAGCAGTGAGTGTATAAATGTCAATCAACACTGCCAATGGAGTGTGTTTAGAGTTGTGTGATGCTGATGGCAAACTTGATGGTAACACAAGGTACTGTGGGGTAAGGGGGCTGAGCCCCCAAGCAGATGCATCTGAGGCATATCCCAACCAGCATGCACCCACCCAGCCATTCCTGAAGAAAGTGAGAGGCTGTACTCTGCTTTTTGCACTAAAGCTGCTGCAGCAGTTCTCCTTTTCAGTAAAAGCACCCTTTTACTGAATAAGTAAAAGCACTCTTTAACTGAAAGGAAACGTCGTTCCCTTTGCACCTTGCTAAAGAAAAATGGAAGATACACTGTCCTTAGGAATGTATCATTTAAACTCTTGCTGCACTCTTTACCTTGCTCCCCCTCCCAACAGTGCTTTTCTGTCCACCTTTTAAAAATCATTCCAGCTTTTCTGCAAAACCACTAGAGAGCAAATGAAGAAAACAACAACAATCCATTGCTTTACCAGTTTAGCACAAAACAGATTTCTATTTAAAAATAATAATATGACGGACAGAGTGCAATTGAAACAAAGGGGAATAGGTTGGGGCAGTATGGGAGAGGGGACCATCCTAGGAATGGAGGCAAGCAAAGTACAGACATCTTGGAAGGATTGGAACAGGGAGGGGAGGGGTGTTGCCAACTGCAGTGTGTACCACCCACATGTATAGGCATTGGGTGGAAGGGAAGGCATGTTCCACCCATTGTGGTACAGCCTCTTTTAGTCTAATTTTCCATGCCGAAAGGGACTGGGTCTTGTGAAAAGACAGACTCCAGAGAGTACGAATGGAGGAGAGAAAGTACACTTATAAATCAGATCAGGAAAAAAAGGGTGTGAGCAGAGTAAACTAGAGGACAACCTGAAGATGACTTACAGTGAAGTTGTGACCACAGCATTTAGAACGGGAAAGGTGCAGAGTTCAATAGTACACTTGGAAACAGCTCTGGTGGGCTGTTTCTGAAACCCAGAAAGGAGGTTCTAGGCTCTGTCCATCACATGCCGGACTCTAGCTTCTATATGGTTGGCAACTTGAACAGATTGCAGGCTGAGGACCTGCTGGAGAACTTTTTAAAGTGGTCTCTGTTGCTGTGCTCCCCAGGGTAGATTTCATGCTGGAAGCTCTCCAGCCGCAAGAGTTATGGGACCAGCACTAGGGATGTGCACAGATACTTGTAACGTTCGAAATTCGTATGAATTTGTCCAAATTTGGACATTTGAATTTGAATCAAATGTTGGCACTCAATTGAAGATTGACATTCGAATTCAAATGCTTTGGAACATTCATGAACCTGGGGGGGTGGGAAAGCAGCTGCACCAGTCAGATCTGCAACAGATCCAGAGTGGATTGAGAGCAGATTCAAATTGTATTCAGGGCAGATTTGACATGTTCAGAGGGGATACGTATTGGATTCATATGGCATAAGTAGGGGATTCACATGCAATTCATATCAAACATTCGTACTGAATTCATATCGAACATTCGTATCAAATTCGAATCCTACCACATTTTAAGAGGATCTATTCGAATGAATATGAATTTTCTTGCACTCAATTTGATACAAACCAAGGCCCCCCAAAAACCCATTTGTGCAGCAGTGTTTCCTTGGAGGGCATGACCTCTGGAGAGCACACTGTCGTGTGAAGCTAACATCATTCAACCCCAGCTAACATGATCCTATGGAATCTGGAAAAACTGTCACTAGCTCTGTGGTTGGAGCAGAATCCTTGCAAAGCTGAGTTATCTGAAGTAAAAGTATATGTTCACACATCTACCGTTATTTACGTTGGCTTGAGTGGAACAGTCATTGTAGCTGGTGCATCTAAAGGTATACTAAAGTTGGAATGAAAGCAAACAAAGCTTCTTTTAGAAAACAGTACTTCACTCTGTTATAAAAGGTGTTATTTTTCATCCTTTTTTAGTGATCTCACTGAATGTGCATGGTCTGAGCCTCCAGGTTTTAATGTTCCAAATCTCTGAATTACACAGATGTGTTGAAAATCATTTAGAGGTGTTAATCAGTAATTTCTGGAGGAGTTTTTCCCATTCACTTTCAGCCTTAGTTATACACAGCAAAACAGAAGCATCTCTGAGGTACCTGTGAGGTGGCTTAGAGAAGGCTTGAGGTGAAATTGTTCACACACCAGTCTTCCTGAACATTCTGTGCTAGAAAAGGTGGATTAGAGAAGGCTTGGGAACATGAGGTGCCCTTTCTGTTATGTTTGAACCCAACCTTCCTCAATCTGCGTTCTTTCCTTGTCTTCCACCCACCCATTTCAACTTCACTTGCTGGTTTTCAATATAAAGTTAAGCCTGTGTAATGGAAATATAGCTTCCTGGGGGTCATTCATTTTATTACATTTTATCAAGGCTTTTACATCTACTTAGATATGCTTATTGCAGTTTTGTCCTGATGAGCTTAGATTGTCAATTGAAGCTATAGAACATCAACAGTGACATACAATTTAACCTTACTTCTTTCTTTTGATAGGCTGCACATAATTTGCAATCGTGTGAGAAACAAAGCACCAAATTACCCTGAAGTAAGGCAGATGTGCTTTAACAAAAATAGACATGAATAAAGTGAAAAAAGAAAGCCAGGCTGTGTTCACACCTAAGTTTTAATCCAGTTTCAGTCCAACTTCAAACTGGAGGAACACATCACCAAATTCAACAGTCATTTTCTTTCTTTGTTATCTAACTCAAAGGTGGATTTTCTGAGTTAGATGATGCTGAAAGAGATCAGCTTGTCACTTTGCTGATGTGTTCTGTCATTCTGAAAGTGGACTGAGGCTGGATTAAAACTTAGGTGTGAACACAGTCCCAGTCTTTAAGATGTGTGTTTTTTTTAAAACAATACTGTGCTTGGAAAACTACCATTTTTTTCATTTATTTTTTTACATAGAACCTTTACAGGATGGTCCTATTTTCAGCAGAGAACACTCTTGCTTTTTCAGTTTAAGCTACAATATTTCTTTATAGTGTCATAATTTGTTTAGGAGGACTGTTCAAACACACATAAAATGTTACATACAGTTTTTGATCTCAAGTGACATTGGCCTGAAATCTATTACCGGAGTTCAATGCTGTGGGAAAACTGTTGGTGAATGCTGATCTTCGGTCAAACTTGCTGAATAAGATATCCCTTTTGTATAGCTTTCTTGGCAGTGACCCTGGTGGTCTAAGAATGTGTTGGTAAGAACATTGGGTGAGTCTTTTGGATGAGAGATCTAGGCCATTTCTGGCCTCAGTGGTATCCTAGTCTAGGAAGGGGTACAGGGGACCTCCCTTCTGCATACTGGTATAGGATAGGAGGAGCCCCAACCCCTCCTAGAGTGCTTCATCTGCACTGGAGAGCAGAATAGGGCACCAAAATGGCTCCCCATTCCACTCCACCAGTAAACCTCAACAATAAGGTCTACTAGTATACTAGTGGATTGATGAAGGACACCTTTCAGCAATACTTTAGGAAACACCACCATGAGTGCCACACCACCAGAAATTGCCCTTTCAGAAACTCAAAAAGTTACCAGTCTTTGGAGGTTCTACCAGCAATAGGGTCTACTTGCATACTAGGGGTCTATAGAGACCTTGGCTGTTTCCATACATACCTGTGGAATAGTTGAGCGCAGAGCCTAACCTATTTTGGGGTCTGTTTTGCACACTGCTAGATTAGAGACACCCCACCTGTGATAGACTACTGCATCTGCATTGGAAGCAGCATAGTCAGTTAAGGTGGCAAAAATGGTTTACTGACAGTCCATGGCCTACTAAATTGTCCCAGGGATGTGTCCTGAAATGGGTTGCCCTAGGGCTCTGAGGCCAGGAACTTTACTTCCTGGTCATCAGAGCCCTCCACAGCAGACTCCAAAGCTCATGTGAGCTTTGAAGCTTTATGAGGTCTGTCCTGGATCAGGCTTTCCAAATGTGGATGACCTTTTGGGGCGTCAGGTAGACTGTTCCACCTTGGAACTGCTCCGGCTGGACTGTTTCCTGCTGGACCACCCCCACCCACTCCCATGCAAGTGTGGAAATGGCATGTGTGTCACATCTAGTAGACGATTAAGAAAAAAACACACCTTTCTGACAAAGTACTTTTAATAGATAAAGTCTGTCAGCTGTGACAGATGGCTTGCATTTTTAAAATATACATATATACCTGATTACCCACAACAATGTTATGATTTATTATTTAGATGACAACAACATGAAAGTCAATGACAAGTCTTAATTTTCCGATGAAGTAGTATTTCGTTCTTCAGTGGCATGAGTAGTACAGCGCATTGTTCCTGGACTTTAAGATTCAAGCACTACTGTTTATAAAATGTTTGTCTTCTTTACCACTGGTGATATAATTCAACTAGAAAGTTGTCTTTTTGCTGTGCATCAAAAATACTGTCATGACAAAAAAATTCTGGAGCAAAAATAGATGCTCTATTAAACAACATTGAGCTTTGTAATTGTTTTGACATTTTTTCAGTACAGTTTCCCCCATTATTTATGAGAAACGCAAGGGAGATAGGAGCCAGCATATTGAATTCACACAAAAATACCATCTCCCTCAATTGAAAAAAAAGCTAGTCTCTTCTGATGACTGCGAGATGAAGGTTTTTGTTTTTTTAATCACTTTTCCTCTCCTAACTGTGATGGGAAAAGCCCCAGTTTTTTAAATGGTAATCTTACTGCCATTTCTACACTTTTTCATACCTGTCAAGATGAGAAACATGCAATTGCTGTCCAAAATAATTTATTTCCTATTGTACCCTTTCAGCTTTTTGTCATATTGCCTCACAATTGGCAGCCACCTTTGGACTGGAAAAATGCAAAGCTTCACAATGGAAGAGAAATTATTTTAAATACAAAACATCCTTTTCTAATGGAAGAGTTCCATTTTGGCAGAATGTCAATTAGGATGTGATCTGACAGGGCTTTTTCAAATTATGCCTTTCAGAAAAAGCATGCCATCCCTGATGAACACCTTAATTGTGAGTTAGTTTGGTCTAGTGGTTAGGGAGCCGGACTCTTTATCTGGGAATACCGGGTTCGATTCTGCCCTTCCCCATGAAGCCAGCTTGGGCTAGCCACAGCTCTCTTCTGAGCTCTCACAGCCCCACTTACCTCACAGGGTGTCTGTTGTGGGGAGAAGAATAGAAAAGCTTTGTCAGCCACTTTGAGTCCCCTTAAATGGGTGAGAAAAGTGGGGTGGAAAACCCAACTCCCTTCTTCTTAATTTGTACCTTGTTTTGCCACCCTGCAGACTACATTGCAGGCTATCCTGTACCTAACCTGACAATGCTGATTGGTCATTAGGTGAGAACCCCCTACATCTTTGCTTATTTAGTTTCCTGTGGAACCTGTCTAAAAGAAAGAGTCAACTTCAGAGCTATGGAATCCCAAATGATGAAGAGGCACCCTTTTCAGGGTTTTGAGGCTGGACAAAGTGAATGCAGGCAAAAACTGTCATTCCAAATTTAAATTTACCCAGAGGGCACCTCTTTAAACATGCCTCATCAAAACCCTTAGAATTAGAGCACTAGACTTCGATGTAAAGTTTAGGGGTTCCATATCCCTACTTAGGAGTATCGCCACAGCACATTGACTTAGACTGTGGTACCCACAACCGATCCTGTTTAAAATTACATTGACTTGAATGGGGAAGGGTCTCAACCATCTCCATGCATTGCAGTGATCTGTTTCAACTTCTTGGGGAACATCACTGCTGCCTCTTGTTCCATCAAAGTTATTTCCCATACCTTAACATTATGGAGGACAAAATGGTTTTTGAACTTTTGTAATCAGCCTGTTGCCTGGGAATTCCCTTCTGGAATACGACATTTGAAGATTCATTTGGCATTATTGTAGATCTTCTTTGGGGTCTAGCCCCCCCATCCAGATGTCCATAACCTTTTCCATCTTCATCATCTCTGAGTCTTGACACACGTTAAAGTGGAGGCTGAAACACCATAACATTTTGCGAATGGTACATTCATTAAAAAGACTCCTCCCATGGTAGTTATTAGGGATGTGAAAGAACATTCAAAACATTCAAAACCTGAGTGAATTCATTCGAATTTGGACATTCAAATTCAAATTGAATGTCTATACATTTGGTTTTTAACATTCAAACAAATACGCATTACATACATAACAACACGCGAGCAAAGGACTCCGAAGCACTTGAAGATGTGAAAAGCCCATTAAGAGCCACCAAAGCAGCCAACACCACCCACAGAACACACACACCAATGACCCACTATACTCCACACACCCCACACTCGCAAGGACTCAGAGGAACACAAAAGTACTCAACAACCCAGTCTAAACTGACCGGACCCCAGGCAAATGTCATTAAGAAACAGAAATCCACAATCGGGAAAACAAAAAGCAGACATCCCAAGCGCTTTCCATGCTGCTAATCGACAAGTGGGAAAATGGCTGCTGGACCAGGGGGAAGATCTCAGCATGGTGCTAGTTTCATCTGTGGTAGCTGCCTTTGATGAAAATGCATGATACCTTGAGTCGTGGAAATGTGTTAGGAAATTCAATTTACAAATCTCCACTACAAGATTCTGCACTAAAAGAAGATGGACTATATTATATAAAGACAAAGAAAAACTGGGTTGCAAGTCTGACTTTTCTTCTTCCCTAAAAGGCAGTTGCTACTAATCATTGTGAGTCCACAATGTGGACTTCTCTTCTGGGATATTGGGTTCACGTAAGTGGTGCAATAGGGAATGCTGCTGAAACGCCCTCCCCAGAAACTCCAAAGACCAGGAACGTTGGAGGCTCCTGTGCAACTTCTGACTTCTGGAGCTAGTGGCAGTGGTTGCTGTAGGGTTAATCATCCAAGGCAAGTGCCCTTGTCATATGCTAGCAACACCTCATCCCAGTCTGGTTGTGTCTCCCAGGTCAGGGCAGCCCACCTTGGCCCAGACCAGTGATGGTGAACCTTTTGAGCTCAGTGTGTCAAAATTTGCAAGAAAAGCTAGCTTAACTCAGGTGCTGTGTCACAACTAGAAATATCCATAATTCTGTGATATTTGTAGCTCTAGTAAAGTTATATTTCTGATATATGTATTTTATTAAAAGCAAAAACAAATAATTCTTTACATTTGCTAAATCTTCAATTGAAAGTTGGTATTTCGTACACTTCAAGAACAAGCAAGCACTACACGCCCAGGTGTCAGGGTGACCAGGTGTGTCACCTGTGGCTGTGTCCTCCAGTATTTTGCACCAACGTATGAAAAAGGGCCCCTTTGTGCACTTGTTGGTAAGGAACACCAGCAAGTACAGAAAGGCTGTATGATTCTGCAGCTGGACCCAGCATAATCCAGCTCAGCCTAGCCTGAAGCACAGAGGTGTGCAAAGGACACATCTCTATTTCCTGGGCTAATAAGGGACCCATTTCAGTGGCACGCCAAAGTGCGATGTCAAAATGAGTCCCCTGGATTCATTCCTAGCCCTTCAGAATCCTTGGGGGCCAGCCCCAAAGCTCATGTAAGCTTCAGAACCAGTGCCTTGCCATGGTCCGTACCAACAAGCCTTGGTTGTCTAGACCCACTGGTCCAGATCAGACAATGTAAGTGTGAAAATGCCCATATAGACTTTTACTGTATGTTATTCGCACATTCACCAGTTAGCATCAAAGGCTGACATTTTTCCACAAGTTTCTTCAGGCTGCAGGAGGGGTCTTGATCCAGCTCGTTATGGACAGTTCAGAGTTCCAGCACTTCTTACAGTACTGAGATCTAACACACCTGTACAGTCACAGTGGGTGTCTTGAGGCATGCCTATAATGATGGCATCTTGCTTGCATCATGGAAAGAGTGAGAGACAGGCCTGATTGTATGTCAGACCTCTGCTGGGACATCACCCACCTACCCAGAGCAGGCTCAATGTATGGCAGGACCTCTCACACTATCTTTAAAGTGCCAGAGGATCCTATGTCTTGCACGTGCTTCTACAACATAGTGCTAGAATTAAGTTCCCCCACTGGGATGTCCAAGCAAACAGGAGCAAACACTAAGTATGCAGCCCCGTGCTTTGAAGAGCATTGCAAGCATATACCTCTTCATAGTGTGATTCCCAGCAGTGGTCTTGTTAGAGGGCTGGCAGAAATCTCCCATATGGATTTCACCTATGTCATGCTAACTATACAGAACTTATGTAATGAAACGTACAAAATAAATTAGGGTTTGTTTAGAGTTTCAACAACAGACTGCTGGCGGTATTTTGTGCAAGGGAACCTGCAGTTAAAGATGCAGCAGAAATTACAAACAACATAAAGCAACTTCTGAGTGAATGATGGGCTCATGCCTTGCTTTCAGATTTTTCAAGGGGCTGAGAAAATTCTTGCTGAATAATGAATGAAATAAAGTCCCTATTTAATACATTTAGCTTAGACATATTTTCTCAATGAGAAGTTGTAGGCAACAGTGTCTTTAAAAAAAGATCGGTGTGTGTGGTGGGGGATTGAAAATGTAGTAATCCTGTAAATTTCCATTTCATCAGCAATATGATATTTTGGAGTACTGTCTACCTTGATAATGAATAGGTGGATGGCATGTTGGCACCAAATGGTGGAAATGCAAATAGGATATCTGCTTTTCTATCTCTGCAATAAATGCAAATCAATGCCTGTTTTCTTCTGCTGGTTTTCAGCTGTGATTTGTGGCAGATGCTAGAAATGCAAGTATTAAAAAGAAAGAAAGAAAAAACAAATATTACTGACAGCAGTCTTTAATATTCCAAATGAAAAAAGGAAACTGGGCCTAGAAGATGAATTTTTCAGGGAAGTCATGCCTAATAGTTCAGAAAGATAATATTCAGTAAAGTGATGGAGCATATGTTGGCTGGTGGTTTTTTTTTGTTTGTTTTTGATAGCTGTTCTTTTACTGCCACTTATTAAAATTAAATCTTCAGCCAAACCTTTGGAGATGTTTCTCCTCTGCTTTCCTTCCTTAGAAAGACATAATTGGCATAAACTTGATATTTATATAATTGAAGATACACACACACGTACACTCTCACACACAGGCAAATATAAAAGCATAATATATATGGCACCCTAGGGTGCAATGTCTCTGCCTTAGCTCTGACAGCTCCTGAACCCACTGAGAGAAAGTGGGTAGCAACTAGAGACCTTGGATACGTCCAGACTTCTTAATCCTGCACATCGGAATGCGCAGCCAAGATTGAGCCGTCACACACAACAGCTGATACTTCGTAGCGGTGCCACATTATAGTGACGCTACTACATATTTACTTAATGCTGATATAACAGCATTCCCTATACGGTATTAAGAGAATTTGAATGTTCTTGCCAGTCCGGAAAGGACAGAAAGAACAGTCAATGAGAGCTGGGAGGCCAGTTCAGTTCCAATTGGCTGCCTCATCCCATGTGACATGTGCACCAATGCAAACTCTCACAGCTTCTGATGAGGAAGCTACAGGGAGGCTGCTTTAGTGATGATGGCGGGACATTGCTTCGCAGCAGAGAAGCTGTGGATTTTCCCTAAAACTGCAGATTTATTCCGCTAGTCTGGAGGGGACCCTTATCTTCTGGCCTCAATGCTTCATGTGTTCCTTATCTGCAGGGCATAAGAACATAAGAGAAGCCCTGCTGGATCAGGCCACATCCCATCTAGTCCAGCATCCTGTCGCAAACAGTGGCCCACCAGTTGCCCATGGGCATCTCAAGCAGAGACAAGGACAAACTTTTTCCTGCTCTCGAATCCCAGCAAATGGGCTTAGAAGCATCCTGCTTCCCCCCACACCTGAAAATTGTACCTAGGCGTTCATTCTAGTAGCCATTGATACATCTGTCATCCATAAATTTGTCTAAAGCATATTAAATGTATGGCACACCCATCTAACTGGAAGCACCCCTAATTCCGTTGGTGGCTGGTATCTATTGTGGGGCCAGGATAATGGGCAAAACAACTAAAAAGATGTTGTTATAGAACTAGTGGTAGATGAGACAGAATAAGACTGAAATGCTCAGCAATGCCACATACAAATTGCCCCTTCTGAACATAGCATACTATGCAATATTAGCAGACTCTGAATTGAAGCATATATAAATGAGATTGGTACAATGAACTTGAGCTCAAAGCTGTTTGGTCTGGTTTGATGCCACCTACTTTGACCTTATTGTCCACCCAATGCCTTTCACTTGAATTTCTGCAGTCCATGTGGGATGAACAGAATGGCAGGAAGGTGCAGCGCACAGTTTGAAGATGTGATCACAAACCATACTGATAATATCATTGCCCTGCTTTTGTGAGCCACTTTGGTCTAGTGATTAGGGAGCCGGACTCTTATCTGGGAATATCAGCTTCGATTCTGCTCTCCACCATGAAGCCAGCTGGGTGACCTTGGGTTAGTCACAGCTCTCTTCTGAGCTCTCACAACCCCACCTACCTCACAGGGTGTTCTGTTGTGGGGAGAAAAATAGAAAAGCTTTGTCAGCCACTTTGAGTCTCCTTAAATGGGTGAGAAAAGTGGGGTAGAAAAGCCAGCTCTTCTTCTTCTTCTTCTTCTTCTTCTTCTTCTTCTTCTTCTTCTTCTTCTTCTTCTTCTTCTTCTTCTTCTTCTTCTTCTTCTTCTTCTTCTTCTTCTTCTTCTTCTTCTTCTTCTTCTTCTTCTTCTTCTTCTACCTGGAGACTCCAGGAGGTCAGATGAGTGGTAGATGCGTGTGCAACCTAACAGCCCTAGGATTCTGATAACCATGGGCTTGCAAGTGGTAAGTATAGGTTCCTGGTTCTGAGGGGCTTTTCTGAGTGGCATTTCAAATTCTGCTGTACATTTATAGAAGTAAAACAATTGTGTAAGAAGTTAATGGTGTGTAGCAACAGTGGAAAGAATCAGCTATAGGATCCCTTTGAAATATAGAACAAGAGCAGGTACGCCACATTAAAGACCTACTTTTAAACCTCCCAAGCCATCTGGAAAGCTACAGAACAATTTAATAATCGTTTATTAAATCCAATATAGAACCCTTTCAGTATAAATGTTATTGCTGACTCTGTGCACACATGATATTCTGATATGGCAATATTTATTTGACCCCCTTGCGTGTAATCTTTTCAGTTTCTTCTGGTAGCCACCTCAGGTATTCCAACAGGGTTCTTAATCATCCTGAGAACAGCCTCTTCTGTCTTCTCTGATCCCAAGGCTGAATGTATCAGAGTGAAATAGATTCATTGGGATTGCTAGTTCCGAAGATTAGGTATCGTCGACTGAAAATTGTCTTAGCAAGTCTACGCTAATGAGTTTTAATTGGATTTGTACATTTCCCTAATAGCTGTTCTTTGTTTCTGAGTAGGAAGATAAGAAATATTTACGCATCTCCATCCATGTGGGCTCAGATAATGGATATTTTTACTGTTTGCTGCTGCCTAAAACAGGGTTGCCTCAATAATGAGTTGTTCCCCTCTCCAGATGATAAATTAGTATCTAACGAAATGTCTGTGCAATCGTTGTGTGATTTTAATGTCTTCTGTATCCTGCCCCTATAACCTTGGTGCCAAACACCTTGTTTTTCACTGTTGTTGGGTTTTTTTTAATGATCATGGCAGAAATCCTTAATGAATAGCTTTTTGTATTGGCACACCTCCAGATGTTCTTCATCCAACGCTCCGTGGAGGTCTGGCCATGAAACGTACACAAACAGGGGGAAACTGGGTTAATGTTAACATAATGAAAATGCCTTAATAAACAACCATTCCATCACTGGCAAGGTAATTTCATGCTGCTTCTAGAGTGACCCTATCCTTTTGCTTGAAAGAGTTTATTCTGAGGCTTTTTTGTGTCAATTGCAGCATAGTCTAGTCAAAAGATAAAATCAGTGCTGGCAGATCTTGTTAGCTGAAGCCCAAGTAAAAATTATTTCTCTGACATTCCTGCTTTGCCTTCAGCTGATGGCTATCACAGAGGCAAGTAAAAGTTGCAGAGAATGAAGACCACCATTGAACAGTGGAAAGTCAGGGGATAAATAGAAAAGGAGAAACTAGTGATTTAAAAAAAAAAAAAGTCCCAGGCTGTGCATAGCTGTAAGCAATGCAATGAAGTCTAAGCTGCTTATATAGCGAGCAGTTTGTAGTAGATAAGTGTGTAGTAGATAAGGATATACAAGTACAAAAAAAAAGTTCAATTTGCAGTCGACTTATATGTCAAAAAATTCATTTTGTCGTCGAATCATTCATTTGAATGTTCCAATATTTGCATTCGTAGGCAAACATTTTTGCAGCTTTTTTTCTAGAAAATAGAAGAAGCCTATTTCATTGGTATAATACTGTGAAAGCGTAAAACTTCAACCAAATTTTCATAATCGCAAGCCGGGAGCATTGTTTAATTTGAATGTCTGTACATTCATATAGTAAGTAAGTAAGTTTAATTATTAGTCCACTGAAAATATCATGAAACAAAATGCAAAGAATACAGTACAAAATGAAACAAAAAATAAGATTAGTTACACACGTTGTTAAAATACTGAATCTAAAACACAGCAGCATGAATTTTCACAGCCTTGATAATAAACAAGGCCACTTGTGTGTTGGTGCATTTATCAATTCCACTAAGAAGTCTATACATTTCATCTCCGTTGCCTGATGATTGATAATTTGCTAAAAAAAGATGGACTGGGATTTTCAGGTACCGTCCTTGAGTCATCTTGATGTCTAGTAGATCAAACCTTGCCCTGGTAAAGGCAAGGACATCCGTACGTTCATTTCAAGGGGCAAAAAAGTGAATTTGAATACTTGATTGAATTTTCAGATGTGAATTCATTTGGGCATATTTCAGTAGTAAATTTCAGTGGATGTTTAATCTGCCTAGAGATGACTTCCTTCAGGACTATCCTATTGGCTGTGTTCTTGACTTCTGCATGTTCTGAGTTTTCCCACCTCTATATTAGAGTTCCAGCATCAGCTTAAATGTGTAGCTGTGGGGAAAGGGACAACCAACAAGACCCATCCCTGCTTCTCCGCTCATCTATATAAAGATTAACCCTTGGTAAAGAAGTCCCATGGTTTCAAAAGCAAGCTGGGAACCTATTCCATGTGCAATTACTTAGCTCTAGTTGCTGGGCAGGAAGCAAAGCCCTTAATTGCTACACTCTTGAGAAGCAAAAGTCATTTGGATGAATTGTGATAAAGACAATCAACTTCTGTGAAGATCCTTTAAAAAAAAACATGTTGATCATCTTAATTACAGCCACAGTGGGTACAGCATGTGAGGCCAAAAATGGAACAGTGACAACAACACTTTTAAGAGGAATGGCCAAAGTAAAGTGGAAAAACACAAAATGAACAGCAGTGAAAGCCAAAGCATTTTAGAAACAGTTCTGCGCAATATAAATCCATAAAATACTAAAATAAAACTTCTGAAGTGCATCATTAGCTTAATACGCATTCAGCAACTTAATAAAAAATTGTGTCGCATTCCCAATGCAGTGTCATTTACAATGTGCAAAAAAGAGGGGGGGGGCACACATTGCAAACCTGGCAGCAATGCTGAGTTTCCTATGCTGCTCTCCCTAAGCTGCACATCAGATGACGCACATACAAAATATCCCCACTGAGGACTTCTGGGAAATAGCAGATATGTGAAAAACAACAAAAGAATGGGGAGCAGTGCTTGGCTGACTCCCAGAAGTTCACAGCAAAGTGGATTCTGTACATACCTCGACAGATTAGCGGGTGAGCAAATCCATGCTCAGGTTTGCTGCCTGTGTCTGGCAGGCCACAGCAAGGGGCAGTTGTGGGGTCATTTTTATATCCTGTGCTGCCTCTTGCCATCTGGAGAGAGCCCAAGATATTTATGTCTCTCACATCTACAGGTTGAGGACTAAGAGGTGATAGCAGCTGAGCATGGAGGAGATAGATGTTCTTGCTGTGTAACAAGCAAGATCAGAACAAGCCCCTGTTTTGCTGCTTTTGAACAGGAGGGCAAAAAAATCTGCCTCCGGTGCCAGAGGAAACATCTGTTGCACTTGCCATCTAGCTGTGGAAGGAGCCCCTGCTGGAAATGACACCCTAGTCCATGCTTGTCATCCAGTGACATAGGAGAACAAGACCTCAGTCCACCTTGCAGGATGATGAGCAAAAACAGGTGAGATTGGCCCTTGTCTTGTGCTCAGAAGATGTTAGTATGAGTGCCAGATGGAGTCTACTAGTTCTAAGAGTCCTCTAAATGGGGAACTAACCCCCAAAAAACTACCGCCTTGCTTCAGCTAGAATGGGCACCTTGGAGAAGCTCAATAGCATTTACCCAAACAGTACACAGCATGTTTTCTGATAAATATCCCAATACCAAGTGACTTTTAAAGTTGACGTCTGCATTTGATTTGGGACACTGTGCATTGCATTAGGACTGTGTGTACAGAATTTTTCATGGATCTGGAATAAATTTTATTTGTTGTTTACTTGCTTAATCATATTCAACTGTTTGTGACCCCGATAGATCACAGCACACTGGGCCCATCTGTCCGCCACTCTTTGGAATAATGTACAAAGACCCTGAAAGTAGTTTTGAACTGACTGTGGCATTTAAAAATGTAATGTGGTTCTGAAAAATCATTTAAGAAATGTTGCTTCATTAAATGTGTGGGTGGTCATATTTACATGTAATTCAGCCAGAAAGGACATGATGCCATAGGCTGAGGTTTTAGCCTGTCGGATAAAAAACAAAAAAGACCTATAAAATTAGTTGTGTGTGCTTAAAGGAGTGGTACTTTTGCTTATTTATGTATATCATGGTAGACTTATGTTGGGTAGAAATGCAATAAATAATCCAATGTAAGCATAAAAAACACTTGCAGTTTGAAACAAGGGCGTTGAAAATTTTCATCCCATTAGTCACATTCCCTTTGCTCTTTGGATGAATCTGAAATTTATTAGCACTTTATTTTTAATTAGCTCCCTGGTTATTAATGAGTTTGAAGATAGGGTTACTATTTTGGCTGTTATTTCTTCGATTTTTGTTTTTAAAGCTGTTACTTTGCATTTCATCTTCTGGATTGTTTGAATGAAATATTGATTCAATTCCATTTTTTTAATTCCCCCCCCCCCATAAATTTGTAACAGTTGTTAGAATGAGAATGGAATTGCTGAAGAATTGCTATTAGGCTTTAGTGGACATCTGCGTCTCTGCTAGGGGTGGGCACAAATGCAATTTTCAGGATTCGATTCAATTCAAATAGAATATCAGAAAATTCAAATTGATTCAAACATTTAAGATTTGATTCAGTTCAAATACATTTGAATCTATTTATGCAAATTTTATCAGAATTTGCAAATACGAATGTTGACAAAATTTGTATGTGTCCATAAGCATCTGTACGCATCCCATACACATCTGTACGCATCCCGTATGCATCTGAATGCATCCTGTCTTTATCCCGTATGCGTCCTGTTTTCTTCCCATATGGATCCATACAAGCGCATACATATGTGCGAAAGATGGGTACAGATGTGACAAAGATACATACAATTTGAATTCAAATGTCCAAATTCAAATGAATTCAATCAGATTTTGAATGTTTCAAATCTTTGTGCACATCCAAAGAAAATGCACTATTCTGACATGACCAACCAGATAGCTGAATGAATTCTTAAGATGGCAAAAGTTATGTCAAAGGAGAAAGTTCACCTAGGTCATCCTTTTTCCTTCAGATCTCATATTTTGCATTCACACTTATGTCCAAAGTATTTAAGAAATGAGAGCATTCTAGATAATGTGAAGCCTACTCATTCACAGCTAAGGGTGAGTGGGACATCCAAACTTGGAAGGAATGCAATGAAATACATATTTCTCTCTTCCCCAATAACACTGAGAAAGAAAGGAACTTTCCCTCCTAGATTTCCCATCATCCCCCAACCCCATAAGCCTTCACATCTCTAGTCTTGAGCCTGCTTCTTGGGTGTGGTGTCAAGAGCAACAACTAGATGAAGTTCTGCCTTTTGTTCTCAAGACAATAGACTCTAGAGCCCATGGATTGCACAAAACAACTAGGAAGTTGGAAGAAGGCCAGCTGGCCAGCTATGGAAGTCACAATGGATTTCAAAGAAGCAGCAAAGGATCTTGAGATGGCACGTGGAATATTTCTATCTATTTTCTGTCCTTATCTGCATTTGTTTTAAACTAATTGCAGCCACCCAAAAGGCGAGTGGTTTATTACCAGGTTAGTCAGCTAGCCAGCATGCTCTAAGCAATTTGCACAAAGCTGGTGTACGAGAAAGAAAGAAGAGGAAAGAAAGAAAGAATGAATAAATAAATAAATTCAGGAAAGAAGGAAGAAAGGGAAAGAGAATGTATGTATGTATGTATGTATGTATGTATGTATGTATGTATGTATGTATGTATGTATGTATGTATGTATGTATGTATGCATGTATGTATGTATGTATGCATGTATGCATGTATGCATGTATGCATGTATGCATGTATGCGTGTATGCGTGTATGCATGTGAGTCTAAGGATCTTTTCACAGTTACCTTGGAAACAGTTCCAGGTGGATCACTGGACAAGGTGTTCCCACCTCAGTCAACTGCAGCTGTCCCTGAGGTGTCCCAAAGTGTTCCCAATCTGTATTTGCTGTGCACATTCCCATGGTGTTGGGAACAATTTAGGAATGGTGCATTCACAACACTTCTGGGCATTGCGAGGGAAGGGGTTGCTGGTGTGGACCTGCCTTTGTGCATGCTCCTAGGACCCAAGGATATGCATCTTTAGGGCTCAGACACTGGATAAAACAACAGAAGCCTACCCAAGCTAAGGGTAGTTGGGACATCCAAACTCAGGACATCTCACCAGGAACAGGACAGGAGGTTTGCCATTCACGTTTCAAGCACTACCGGACAGGAATGCGGATGGTCCAATGCTCAGAATGTGAATGGCCCTAGCCATACTTGTTCATCAGCCTGGTGTTGTGTCCTGATTCCATTCAAAAATAATAATTAAGTGCAAATTTGGCCTAAATGTACATATGAATGATCACTGTGTTTCATTCATTCTTCTTTGTATACAACAGCTTTCTGCTGTAGATTCACAGTACTGTACAATTCAAATTTGTTGATATCATGGCCGCATTAATTCCTGAACGCCCTGCCACATATTTAATCTTTGGATGTTGATTAACTGATGATATAAAGCAGGACAGAAGTGGCAAAAGTTAGCTCACTGAATTAGAAAATGTGCTTAATTGTATGCCAAGATGCCATCATGCTCAATGGTGAATCACAATAAGGGTGTGATGATAACTTAATGGAAGTTGATGACTGATGTCCTTTGTAAAATGAGCTTGTTGTAAAACTGTCTGTCAGATAGTTCCAAAATACTATTCTTCACAAGCCCTTATTTAACGCAGCAAGATTTGCATGCATCCCCTCTCTTCACATTTGCCATTTGTCAGGGAGATAGCAAATTACATTCATCAAAATCCATTCATTCTCCCAGTATCGCTGAATAGAGGATTATCTTGGCTGTGTCAGCTGCCCTATGACTGGTAACAGTGAAAAATGGAGGTTGACATGCATCTTCCAGAGACAGAGGATATCAGGCTGGAAAGATTAATGGAGCTGATGTCATCATCTTTGTATGGCATAAAAATGAATTCTGGAAACTGATGGATCTCTTGGTAACAATGAATGCATTTTAAGGTACTCCCCTGCCGCTCCTTTGCTGATGAGTTTTAGTGGCAACCAAAAGGAATATACTGAGAAGTTTTATTGGATACAGAAAAGTTTGCTTTGCTCCCCAGGGTTGTTGGACAGCTTATGCTATTAACCTGACAAGACTGGGATCTGCAGATCTGGGTTGATTAAAAAAAAAAAGTCGTGCCATTGTGATCCCTGTAGTTGTTGTAGCAAGCAATCCTTCTACATTATTAAAAACTGTAGGGCTCGAAGTGGGAGGCCAAACGTCTACTATCCAAAGTCTAAATACTGTAGAGGAAAACAAGGATAGCAAGTGGTTTTGCCTGGCAGGAAAGTAGAATCCAGTTATTTGTGTTCTTTTATTGCTTTTTGAGGGAATGGAGATGAATTTTTCCAGTGGTGGTTGTCTCCAGTGAGGAAAGCTACCTACATAGTGCATGAAAGCATGTATGTGTGCATGCACATGCATGAA
Organism: Aspidoscelis tigris stejnegeri; assembly: GCA_023333525.1. Lineage (NCBI taxonomy): Eukaryota > Metazoa > Chordata > Lepidosauria > Squamata > Teiidae > Aspidoscelis > Aspidoscelis tigris. The sequence continues at coordinate 9,956,762 of JALMGA010000019.1, read as the reverse complement.
GCTCCCGGCCTCACAAACATTGAAGCCAGGGGGAGCTTTTGTACCCTAGCTTCATTGTTTCTAGTCAGATGAGGGCCCTGTTTGCACTTGGCAGTTTTCTGGGATATATCTCAGGATAGGGGTCTGTGGTCCACATGTTAATGCAGACTCTGGCAGGTCTCACCTCTAGGCTCCTGAAGCTTGCGTTAGCCTGCAGAGAGCAGGTCCCTATTCCAGGATATATTCCAGAAATTTCTCAAGCATAGGGAATGACTTGTTAGTTCCCAGGCTATTTGTACCCAAAAAACTGAAAGGGAGTGTCCTTTTTGGGGAATGGAGTGAAGACAGTTAAAAAAATAATAATCTATAAGTACAGAATGACTGGGGAAAGTTAGAGTTCTTTTTAATTTATTTATTTTAATTTATTTTATTATTTTAATTTTTTTAATTTAAACCTTACAATGTACATTTACAATCCATTACAATCCATTCTCTATTGGGAAAGTTAACGTTCAGACCTCACTGTTTGCATTCTGAATCCAAAATCCTGGCCAAGGTGTGCATTTGTCTAAGGACTCCTTTAAATTTCCAATTTGCTCCATACTGTACTTCCATACCATGTGCAGTGGAAGGCAGTCTGTTTTATACAACCAGCCTAAGATTTATTTATTTATTATTATTTATTTTGGCAGAATATGGTCTATTTTCTATTATTTCTAATCAAGCTTGTTTGGCAGAATTTGCTATTTCTTCTTAGGAAGGGGGAGTCTGAAAGTCATAAATTAAAAGGCCTACATTTACCAGGGAGCTTGTTTCTTCATGAAGGGCAGAAGGTGACTTGTTACTTGGTATCTTCACTGATTACTTGGTTAGAGGTTGATCCAAAGCAAATCATTGCTAGCCAAAGACTAATGATACTGTCCAGGACTGAAGCAACAGTTCCAACTCGGAATGTCCAACTTGGAACACAGGCTGTGGGCACCTGATGAGCTGCAAACATAGTGAAACCAGCCATGTCCTGCCTGGGCCAGTGGTGGTCATGTAATGTAACAGTTCCCATGTCATTATAAGGTGGAAGACATGTAGAAGTCAGCTCTGAGATATTACTGGACAGTCTAACAACATGTTTGCCCATGAGAGGAAAACAACGTTGTATGTACCTAGGTGTGTCCCAAACAAAAATGCTTCTGTTTTTATGCTACTAAGTTGCAAAACACTTTCAGAATACTCCAGGTTAGGAGTGTGCATGAATGCAATTTTCGAATTTGATTGATTCGGATCAAATATTTGAATATCCAAATTTGTATGAATAAAGAAAAAATGAATGTCTGGACATTTGAACTGATTTGAATACATTTATATCTATTTGTATGAATATTTGATACATATTTGATGATACAAATCTCGTACGTGTCTGTATGCGTCCTGTTTTTATCCCGTACGTATCCTGTTTTCATGCCATACGTATCCATACGGATATGTATGGATAGGAATAAGATGCATATGTGATGCAAATGTATCCGTACACATACGAATGTCCAAATTATTTGTATGAATAATTCAAAATATTTATATTTGTTTGAATACTAAAAAACTAATGTCTGGACATTCAGTTCATATATGAATGTCTGAATGCGTCTGAATTCAATCAAATAACAAATATCTCGAATATATGTGTACATCCCTACCCCAGGGTATTCTTTTTGGTTTGTACATAAGCGTCTATGAAAGTGTCCTGAGTGCCAGTCACAATATGGCTGCATGGGAAAGGACATGCAAAGAAACATTGGTCCACATGCAGGTTGCTTGTTTGTTTAAAGGCACTGAAAAGTGTTTTAGAGGTGGTAACTAGGCAGTTTTGTCATGTGCTAGGCCCTAGTCACACGACTCCCAATCACAACTCCCGTTTCCGATTGGATGGCATTTGTGTTACTCAAGGGAGGCAAGAGTGTGTGTTTGCAGTTCTTTTAAAGCCTGCTCCCCCACCTCCACACACCCCTTCCTTTTGTAAGTGCTTCTCTTCTCCTTGCAATTTTTTTTAAAAAATAATAAAAATAAATGTGCGTAAAAACACTAGAAAGAGGAATCATACCCCTAAACTGAGGAGAGGGGCGGTACCCATGAACTCCGCACGTGGCCAAAAGGGAGGTGCCTCATGAACTCTGCACATACCGATTGGCCAAAGGAAATACTGGGCGCTACCCACCACAACACAGTTCTGCCTCCTTTAGGCCATCCCACCACCCATACATGAGGAAGTGGAAGCCAGACTGGAATTCCAGGCTGGCCTGAGTCCATGTCAGTCCTGTTTAAAGAGGACTGCATTTTAGGACTAATGAAGGGCCATAGTACATCTTGGAATTCAGATTAGCTTAGATTAACCTGTCCTGCAGGACTACTGAGGTCATCCTAAAACTCATGTGTGCCCTGGCCACTAATGGTTCCAATCTTGCTTCTAGTTGTATTCTCATGAAGCAAAATGTGCACCCCAAATGTGGCTCAGTTTTGGTTTAGAGTTGGAGTGGCCATCTTACATCTAACACATGGCAAACGGCAGAAAATTCATTTCCAGAGTGCCTCAGAGGTGGAATGAGAACATTAATTGGCATACATTACCACTCTAAGACCCTTCCAAGCTGCTTTCTTGACTGCTTGTAAATGGGGCTTGAGAGTAGAAGGAACACTGGGTAATCTGTAAATGACCCCAAATCTGAATAGCAATTTGAATTCAGAAGAATTTTGTAACATTAATTAGTTTGAATTCCGAGATTTTGGAGTTTGGCCCATCCCTTCCCAAGAGGTAGAAGGATATGCTTAAACTTTGAGCAGAGGCCAGAAAATGAAGAACTACATTTTGCTCAGAGAGTCTCTCAAATGGCTATTCTGTATAGATTTTGTTCACCTTGGATGCAACGATATGGTTGTCCATGTGTTCCATCTGCTCAGACATATATTCTTTCCTTAAGTGTTGGACAGTTTCCTCTGAACATGTTTTTAAAGTCTTCTTGTCTGTGTAAGAGCTTGCTGATACGTCCTCCCCTTGTCTCCTTGTGTTTCATTTTGGTTCCAACACTCAAGTTTGTTATTAGGCGGAATGATTCATGAGAACAATTCCGAAAAAGGACTCAGTCTGTAGCAACTGTGAGATGCCATTTTCAGAGCAAGTTTGAACAGGAACATCTACACACTACATTTCTTTGTTTAGTTTCTGACTCATTTAACTAAAATCTTCAAATCTTTATTCGGGAGCAGTTTAATTCAGCAAATAAGGCATATAATAGACTACGTATGTAGAAATGTGCATTCCAATTACCTCTCTGGGTTACCGCTAGCATGGCTTTAGAAGGAATTTATATTTGCATAGCTCTTTTTTTTCCAGATAGATTGTAGAGAAAATGGTATGAGAATACATTTCCATACAGGTTCCTTTGCTTTCCTACACTTGTTATTGACCTGTGCGGTATGCAGGATGGTGTTAATCTGCTCTCAGATATTTCATTTGATCTGGATAATAGCATCCTGCCCTCAGGATTACTGATCAACCAGTGGGAGTTGTTCACATGATGTATCACATTTATCTTGCTTCATTTCTGAGTACCTTCCCATTCAATATCGTGTTACAGCTATAGAGTGTAGTGAGGCTGGAGAACCAGTACATTTAGATTTTGCGGCCTGCATTACTCTTTCGGGTCATAATAAACATCAGGCATTTCCCTCTGCTTTTTCACTCAGCAACTTAATTATACTTACACTGTAGGCTTAAAAAGGAGAAGGAGAAATAACCACAGTAAGCTATAATATTAGGCCTTTAAAATACAGCTTTCACTATTGTTTCAGGGGAGAATTTCTTATTGTGGAGATTCTATCAGATGTCTGGCCAAGGTGTTCATCATTTTACATCTCATTTTGTCCCATGTAATCTTTCTGGTTTGGATTTTTAAAGTAGCCTGATCATTTATCTTCAGATTAAATGTTTGTTTCCCACATATAGCTTTCTCCTATCTGGATTTACTGGGAAGTTACATCCGTAAAGGTATATCTTTAGAGTAGCACAGACTTACAATTTCAGGTTTGCAGGCTGTTTGGCATGTAAACATAAATTTCCAGCTAGCTCAGTGTTTCCACATCTGTTTCTCCATATGACTTGGCATGCGCATTTCTATCACAAAACACTAGGATCGGGGGGCAATCTATGAGAGTTAGGACCAACAAAGGGAAGCATTCTTTTACCCAGAGGGTCATCAGTCTATTAAATTTGTTGCCAGAAGAAGTAGTAATAGCAACCAGCCGGGATAGCTTTATGAAAAAGTTAGACAAATTCATGGTAGATAAGTATATCAATGGCTACTAGAATGGATGCCTTGGTCCTTTCTCCAGGCTGGAGAGACAGGCAGGATGCCTCTCAAGGCCATTTTCAGGGAATCTGCTTGAGATGCCCATAAGCAATTGGTAAGCCACTGTGTGAGACAGGATGCTGGACTAGATTGGCTTGGCCAGATCCAGTAGGGTTCCCCTTATGGTCTTATGTTTTTTTTTCTAAACCCTTTTGCAACAACAGTGCACAATGGTGTACCAGCAGTAATAAATGCTGGTGTGGGATGGAAATGAATCTTCCTTGAGAATGTGAGGCAACTTCTGGATGGTCCCTTTGGACAACTCTAACTGGCTTGTTGGACTGCAAGATTTGTGAGCCAAAATGTTTATCAAGAAACAAAGCCCAAGGAACATGCTGGCCAAAGGACCCCAGTGGCTGGCGCATTCTCAAGTGTGAAAATCCCATCCTTAAGGGGGAAAAAAATCTGTGCTTGCTTCAGCACCACGGAGACTAAAATTGGATTGATACTGAGAAGTTTGGAATGGCCCTCGCACAAGAATGACATGCAAATTTGTGTAGCATTCCTTATTGAAATAAAATGAAAAAGATGAAAGATTCCATACCTAAAGGTAAGGAATAAAAACAGGGTGGAACAAGTTCTGAATAGAATGAAATATTTACTCCAGGGATCCAGCACTTACATCACACGTAGAATAAGATGTTTTTGAACAACATAGGGGCATGAGTATATATGAACAAGACTGACAGAAATCTTAAACTTTTCTTCGGACCTTTCTGCACTTGCTGGCATTCCATACCAGCAAGTATATTAAGTGCCACCCTTCTACATGTTAGTGTCAAACACGGGAGATCCAGGTATGTTCCACCTGCACAAGATGGAGTTTGATCCACAACTTCTTGTGCCTCTGAAATAGGTCCCCTGGGGACTCTGAGGACAGGAACTTTTGTTTCTGGCCATCAGATCTCACAGAGGCCAACTTCGAAGCTCACATGAGCTTTGGGCTGATGAAGAAGCTAGTAATATGCCATCACTGTGAAGATGGTGTTGTTCCTGTCTAAGAATAGTCCACCCAGAAAGTGTGTGTGGAGGGGAGTTGTGTGATCCAGAAGAATTATTCTGGGTCAATAAGGCTGCATCCAGACTTGTTTATACTGCGCAGCAGTATGCACAATTGCGATTGGGGCGTCACCCACAATGATTGATGGATCGTCAATCATGATGCATTATCCCATCGCTACTGTGCACTTACCTTAATGCTGATTTAACAGCACCCACTGCTTAGTAGAAACAAAGTTCGAATCTTTCTGCCAGTCTGGGCAGGCTCAATTCTGCATAGCAGAAACAAAATTTGAATCTTTCCGCCAATCCCAGCAGCTCAATTCTGATTGTCTGCCTCATCCTGCATGACCACACGCCCCAACTCAGCTCTTGCAGCTTCCGGGGAGAAAGAGCTATGAAGCTGCTTTTTAGTTGGTATGTCAGTTCATTGCTATGCAGCAGGTAAGCTGTGCTTTTAAGCTTTAACTGTGGATTTCTTCTAGAAGTCTGGACACAGTCCTGAGGACTTATGTTTGGCTGTATTGTTTTACTTCTGTAATGCTGTTGGCTGCTGATATTCTGTTTGAGTTGATGCTTGGAATTTATTTTGATATAGACAAATAGCTAATCAATAATTTGTTGTTATTATTGTTGTCCGGCAATAGGTTTGCTAGCAAGCAGGAAAATGAACCAGTGCTCAGCATGATACAAATGTCCCAGTTAAATTTAAGAAAAGGGTCCTTCACTGAATGTTATCATAGAGTTTAGCCAAATTTTGGGTTGTCTCTGTGTGGTGTTTCTTTTGAATAATGCTAATTAATCGAATAAATCATACTTTCCAATCTGTAAATATCCCTTTGTAGTTTTAGTTATTTAATGTAGCACTGCTCTTTTGTTTCAGATGGACAAGGAAAAGATAAAACATGATCAGATACAGAATTTAATATGTGTAACTTTTTTGAAAAGCTGCATTTCACATCTCAGAGTTGGGTTCGGTGATATTTCTGTTCCTTCCCAATCTCTTATCTTTCCTCCACTATAGACAGATTGACAGATGACTTTTTTAAAATGACCACATGAACATAGGGTGTTGCACTGGAAGAAATTCTTAAATTCATTCTTTGATAGAACTGTTGCTAGATCAGTTTGTATATGTACCAGCTTGGATGAATCTTGGAGGCATGGGTTAAAAGGTTCAAGTCTTAGCTAGTGTCAGATGTTCTTTTTCGTTTTTTTTTTTTTACATTGAAGTCTGATTCAGTGTGCAAGTCCATTGTTCATTAAATCCCTCATTTTACAGAGTTATCCATTCTTATTGTGCATTCTTCTGTCCAATAATTGACAATAATTAAGGGGTAAAGTCATCAGCGAAAAGGAAATTTTGTTGCAATGTGTCATTAAAATATTTGAAGTTTTAAGATGCTCAATAATTTAGCTTGTCATATGTGTTATAAACTTAACAGGATGCCTAGAATTATAAAGCATCTTAACAGACTCAGGCCCTATTAAAGTCAATCAGCAAGCCCCCTTTGACATCAGTGGGCTTTGAACCAAAACAGCCGATAAATATGAAGCTTATAGTAAATTTCCGTTGGGTAGTAATTATTTACTGACAAGTCCTAATAAGGTTTCTATGAAAACTGTTTCTCTCTGTTTCATTTGCCCCTGATTTGGGGTTTTAGGTGGAGGGCCCATGCTGTGGAAATTCAGATAGAAAATGTGTGCATCCTTCCATGTGTAATGGTGCATTCAGAGGAATCTGTTTTTTTGAAAGAATTTCGGAAATGAGAATTAGTTTGATTTGTGGGCCTCAGAGTCTGACAGGCCCTGCGATACAGCTGCTAACATAATAAGAGGTGATTCAGGGCACCATATTTAATTATAAGAGACTTAGGCTTTTTCCACATGGGCTATGTAGATCCCATTGAGGACTTGAGAAGACCCCATTAAGGATGGAATCACAACTCACCTTCCACACAGAAGATCCCATGAGGACCCTATTAGAACCTCATGAGGACCTTATGAGGGATATGTCATTTGCATGAGTGCCTCTTGATTTTGGCCTTGATGGGGTCTTCAGGCCCGTAGATCTAGATTCTCTAGATCTGGACCTTGTAAATGGTGTCTCGGATCTGGTCTTCCACCATGAAGACCAAATCACAGAATACACTTCCACACACACATCAAGCCAATGGGGTCCAGGGGTGGGTCTAGAGGAAACGACCCCTAAGTGGTGTATACATGGGCCAGTCGTGTCACACCATTGGCAGAACTTCCTCCTTGGGTCTGGAAGGCATCAGATTAAGTAATCCCTCCAGCTGAAGAATTCAGGTAGGAAAACATGCCTGGTGCCTAATGGGATAGTAGAAAAATGGCACTCGCATCTCATTTTCTTCTCTTGCTGACTATTAAGGGTATTACAATTTCAGATGCTAACTGCATATCAGGAAAGCATGATTTTCCAAGGTCATTCTGCCCGTGACAGTTTATCTTGGTTTTAGAGTTCTCTCTTGGGTATGACACACATTCTCTTTTTCAAAATTTTCTCACTATACTACATTCTGAAAACAACCCTAAAATCTGTCAATACTCTGCATTGGATTAAAAAAAAAGCAAACAGAAAAATGGTGCTCTGCTCTTAAATAGACTCCATGAATTACCAGAGGCACCAAAGAAGAGAAAGATCAATGTGATCTTCAGCTCGGAGCTGTAAAGCTGCCTTGTAAGTGAAAAGGCTAATGCAATTGAACTTTCTTCTTCCTTTGCTGTGGTGTTCTTCGCTTATGGCCTCTTTGATCTGCCTATTCATAGCCATGAAGCAAGCAAAATTTAATCAAGCCTGCAAGGGGGGTGGAGGAGAAGAGAATGCTCCCAGCCCTGGGCTCCCAAAACAGAGCTGTCAATCAAGGATCAGTTGTAATGCCTTCATGTTTTAGCCTCTTTAAGCTTTTCTCCTCGAATGACTGTTTCTCTTCCACTTGGCTGTGGAAGAACCAGAAATCGGGGGGACACTGGCTGGCGTCTGGATGAGCCAAGGCAGATTAGCGCCTCCATATTCTTGCTCTCCCTTCTGTAAAGGGAGAAGCGTGAAATGTCTAATCAAGTTGGCATTTCACAGTCACAAGAGGAAAGATTTGCTGTGTAGAATAAGAGGTATAGGACAAAGGATCGTCCCAGGAGGCCTGTAGGGCTTTTGTAAGTTACCATCCAAGCAATTCTTCACCCGTACTGCCCTTTACTGCAGCTTAACTTGGAATGGAAGTGCTGGGGAGAAGGAGCATTTTCCGCAGCCTGAATTCATTTTATCTGGGTCTTTGGGGAACAAAAGAGAGAGGGGGGGAGAAAGAAAGAAAGAAAGAAAGAAAGAAAGAAAGAAAGAAAGAAAGAAAGAAAGAAAGAAAGAAAGAAAGAAAGAAAGAAAAAGTGACTGGCAAGATGCTGGAATATGGTTTAATTTCCACTTTACTATCTGCCAACACATGCCATTCAATCAGATAAACACAGGATCTGAGCTGTCATCACAGCATTTTATGCATGCTTAAAAATAGGATGCTTTCTTCACACATTTGGAACGAATTGACTCATCTATAGATTATATATACAGGGGCCACTTAAAAAGTTTCATGGGATTGGAAAACTCTTCAGTTTCTTGAAAGTTCCCTTATCATTTAGATGGGAAGTAAGGCTTGGAAAAACAACTATAGCAGCATAGAAATTGTGCGCATATGTGCATGCAGAAATGGATTTTATCCAGTGAGAGTGTATGACCATCCAGTATGTTTTGCTTTTGTAATAGTTGGGCTTCCTCAAGGCAGGAAGAGGTTTTCTATTAAGCTAGGGGCCTTTTTGCACTTTTGTGTTCCTGGGACTCAAAACTTGCCAGATATTCCCTTAGCGCTGGCAAGATGCAGATCGCGGCATTTGGCTCTGTGCTAGAGGTGACTGTGGAGCTGCAGCAACAGTGCCAATTAGAATGCGCCACACCATTGCCATGGTGATCAGGTGACGGGGTGCGCAACTGTTCCTGTGCCAACCTTCATGTGCACACCTGGAAGAGGTGTGAATGGAGCATGTCCGACTGTGTTCAACCTGGCTGCTTGTATAGCGGTAGAGCCACTTCTGGTATAGGAGCAGCTCTGGGCAGTGTAAATGGACCGGCATGGATGAGGGAGAAAACCCTGCAGGAGCACAGAACCCCATTGGCACCCAGCCCTAACACTGGCCTGGACAAGGGAAGGGAAGCTCGGGGGTTGGCTGTCCTACCTGCTTCATAAGTTTCTTTATTATTATGCTATGCATTATTTGTGATTCCATAATGTATTTATTATAACATGTGATGTATTATCTGATGCTGTATTATAATTTTTTCTGTTTTATGTAAACTTGGAGAGGGGAAAGGAGGAGGGCCTGGTATTATTTTGTTCATATAATTTTTAAAAAATATGTTTATGTAATGTATGTTGTATTACTTTGTATTGTACTTTTCATAGTTGTTGTAAACCGCCTTGAGTAAATTTATTAGAAAGGCTGTATACAAATAAACTGAATGAATGAATGAATGAATGTGGGAGTGATGCCGTCTTCAGATTTTCGCCTAGTGCAAGAAGACCCTGGAACTCATGGACTGACTGAAAAAATACCATTGTACAGAATATTAAACAGGAGTAACATGTGAGATGGTAGACTAAGGAAATGGATCCTTCCTTCTACTGCACTGCATGTATAAAGTTGCTACATAGCCAAGAGAAAACGCGTTACCTTTATTTTTCACACATGAAGGCAGGATCAACAGAGCATCTTTATGGTGCTCTGAATGCACCAAGAAGGCACAGTATATCAGTGAGACTGCCCCCTCAATGAGCATTTATCTGCAGGAAGAACAGAGTACCTGCACAAAAGCCACTCTTAGGCTGCGTTCCCATTTTACTTTTAAAATACGGAGTCAGGACCGAGTCTCCAATCTGGCTCTCTCCATTTGCCTGAGGATAACACAGGCTGAATTTGAATACTGCCGTTCCCACTCAAACCACAAAAATCCCCAGCATGGAGAAACATGGCAAGGGGAGGGGGGGGAAACCATGTGAAATTCCACCCATCCACATCAGACATTGGCCAGAAGCATATTGGGGGGGGGGGTACAAAAGGCTGAACTCCTGAGATAGTCCAGTAGCATTCCTCAAGGGGGGGGGGATCAGACTGGGCTGCTAAATGGAACTGTGAACAGTTTTTCTGAGGACTTTTGTTCTGTGGATTTTAGCAGGATAGTCCTCATTAAGTCTGGGAATAAAAAAAAATGAGAATGTCCAATCCCCAAAACGGACTGAATTTGCATTAAACTTATATGGGAAGAAGCCTTGTCCCCTCTTAGCATGCACCATCTACACAGGATGGAGTGCAAGTAGGGCTAGAGCACTCAAAATGGCACCCTAGAATCAAGGTCAACTGACATACTACCCATCTTTCCCTGGAACAGCGGACCATGTGAGGAAGGTACTAGGGATGTGCATGAATATTCAAATGCATTCAAAATTTGATTAAATTGACCAAATTTCAACATTTGAATTCAAATCGAATGTCCTTAAATTCAAATTTAAAGTTTTGATCTGAATTTTGAATTTTGGATCTCTTCGTTTGAATTATTCAGACATTCGCATGTGTACAGGTTCATACATGATGCGTACTTGAAGATCCACACCTTTCCCACATCCATATGCATTTGTACGGATGACAACAGGTTGCACATGGGATGACTACTGGATGCATACGGATGTGTAAGGATGCGTACGGATATGTACGGATCAAGGGAAGATGCATACGGGCATCTACTAATGTTGTCAACATTCGTAAGAGCAAATCTGAATGAAAAATTCAAACGAATAGATACAAATTTGCTTAAGTCAAATTGAATTTAACAGATTCGAATTGAATTGAATTCTTGAGTATTCAATTCAAATTAAATCCTGAAAAATGCATTTGTGCACACCCCTATAAGGTACACGCCTCCTCTTCTGGCAAGTGGGGGAGCATTTAAATGTTGCAACAGTGTGAGCCACCAAAATGTCCTCTAGAAACTTTAAAGGCCAGTAACATTCATTTCTGGCCTTCAGAAGCCCAAAGCTGGTGTAGCTTTTGGAGTCAGTGGTGGGAGCTGGTGCTGGATAGGCCATTCCAATACGGATGCTCTGTCCTGGCCCCAGTAGCAACCTGTTCCAGCCTGGGATGGGTTACGTGTCCCAAAGCAGGGTGATTTGCCTTGTCTCAGGATGCTTAAGATAAGTGGGAAACAGAGATTATCTTGTGCTCCTACTTCAGAATGCCTTCTCTCATCTACCAGGCAAATTAAAACTATGCTTGTAGGAAACAGTAGAAGAATGCAGACTTGGAAGGTGTAGGGCTGTGCAAGAACACTCAAAACATTCAAAATTCAGTCAAATTCAAATCGGAAATTTGAATTCAATTGGAATGTCTATTCATTCAAATTTAACTTTTTAATGAATATTCAAATCTTTTGAATCATTCGTATGAATTATTCAGACATTCGTATGTGTATGGATACATACGTGTTACATACATATCTGTGTGCATCTTATTCGTATCCGTACGCATTTGCAGATACGTATTGGATGAAAACGGGATGCATATGGGATACAAGCGGGATGAGTACAGATGAGAACGGATGCATACAGACACATGCAAATGTTGACATTTGTATCTCCAAACACGAATCAAAAATTCTTACAAATAGATTCGGATGTATTCTGTTTGAAATGAATGTGCACATTCGAATGTTAAACTTTCGAATTTATTTGAATCTTTGGATATTCAATTTGAATTGAATACAATTCTGAAAATTGCATTCGTGTGCACCCTTAGGAAGGAGTAAAGGTGGTACAGATTTTAGCTCATCCCTGAGGTGAGGTGAGGTGAGGTGAGGGTCTGCAGTGGTGCCAAGCAGAAGTCCAAAACAAACCATGGCTTATTATGAATCGTCTTGCCTTTTTCAGAACAAACAAATGGTTCTATGGGCCTGTTACGTACAGAGTGAAGTATGAGTTAAATAGGATGGGTTTTTTCTTGTTTTGATTTGAATGAATCCTTTAAAGTAAATCTTGAAGTGCAATCACCTTCAGAAGATAAGTACTGTTTGCACCTTTTACTTGGCTAGTTTTATTTGTGTATTTCTTTTTTTTTCCTTCTGTATGAACTGTTTTATTTACTGTTTTTGCTGGCTGCCATCTGGCTGACTTATTCTGCTCTTTTTATTTTTTTATTTTTGCTTAGAGTAAGAGGAGGTAGGTTTATATAAATAATCACAGAAATCACGGAATGAAAGCTTTTCAAAACCTTTTTGAAAACAGTAAACATAAACTCTTTCTAAAAGAAGGATTGAATAGCAAGCTCTTTGCTCTGATACATTTACTGTATCGTACAGTACTTCAGGCAGAGGCCCGTTTTATGGTTCATCTAGTGATTGTGGGGCAAGACTTAGATTGCAGCACTGAGTACATGTACAGCACTACAGAAATAAACTATAATAATAATTGCACTTGGTCTTATTCTGGAATATATATCAGGATAGGGGTCTGTCCTCTGGATGCTAATGCAGACTATGGCAGGCCTCACCTGGGGGATCCCATAGCCTGTACTAGCATGTGGACAGGAGGTCCCTATTCTGAGACACATTCCAGAATAAAGCCAAGTGCGGAAAGGCCCTAATAGAATAAAACAGGATACAGTTTACCAGTGAAATCCAGGTGCTATCTTCCTGTAATATGCATAGAGCTTTCACACCCCTGATGAACAAAGCCCCAAATTACTGGAAATTTTGCCCATCTAGCAGTATCTGTAGCCATGATTTAGATATCTGATACACAATATACATCTGAGAAACTGATGGGGGACTGACTGAGTGATATATGATAGGAAAATACAAACACATCCAGCACACCCAGTTTGTTTGTTTGTTTGTTGCTATGAATCCCAGAAGTCTCAGGACAGGTTACAAGATACAAAAGGAAAATGGTGTGGGAGGGAACAGGGACACTCTTAATGATAGTAATATTACATACAAATTAAAATGAGGTTCTTAAAGATCTTAATGTATTTATTTAATAAATGTATATATCGCCTTTCACCAAATGGTCCCAGGGCGGCTTACAATAAGAATAAAAACATATCAAAAGAAAAATAATAATAATTTAAAAAATCACCCCTCCCTCCCACATCCACCCCCCTCCCTAACAGGAGAGCACCCTGAGAAAGCTATTTAGATGGCAAAAGCCTGGTTGAAAAGATATGTTTTTGCCAGGTGCTGGAAAGGATACAATGTAGGAACCTGGCGAACCTCAAGAGGGAGGCTGTTCCAAAGTCTAGGGGCTACCACAGAGAAGGCCCTCTTGTATGCCCCTATGCCTTACCTCTTCAAGAGAAGGAACTACATGAAGGCCCTCTCCTTGAGATCTCAGTTTATGGGGAGGTCTATATACTCAGGAACTAGTTTTTAATTGTATGTGCAGTGCATGATGCTGTGTGTTACTAAGTCTCTGTATTTTGATATGGTCAAATGGATTAATCAATAAAAGTTATGGTATGTACTCAGGGACCAAGCCGTTTAGGGCTTTAAATGTTAGTATTGTTCCTCCCTGTAATTTAAAATTTATTTTTCTTACAGATGGATCGAGTCATTTTTTGTGTATTTTTGGAGGTTGACTACAAAATTTACAAGAAGAAAATGAATGAATTCTTCCCCACAGGTATATTTACTTCTTTCTTGTTTTTTTTTTGGGGGGGGGAGTATGCCTTTATGTACTATATTCATCTGTGTTATAGTCATTGGTGTTGTGCCACAGAAGTCCTGATGATCTGTAACATTCATACAAAGAGCATTCTCATAGGAGCAGCTCAAGAGTTCATGACCTCCAGGACAAACCGTCTCAATTTGTGATTGGTCTAACACATAGGGTAGGTCATACGCTTGACCTGGGGGGGAGGGGTCAGTAATACCTTGCTGTCATGAACAGACCACAATTTGGTGAAATTTGTCATTGTGACAGCACCCTGTTGCTGGGGTGGAGGACATGCTGCAATGATCTGGCCCAGTGATGTATGTGATGGATACCTGAATGCTCTGAGGGAATTTCCAGAAGCTAGAACTAGTGATCTCGGTGAGGTCCATGTGGCCTGAGGAATAAGGAGATACCATGTAATGTTGACATGATTGCATCTGAGTGCCCTTTTCAGTTCCATGGAGTTTGGGCAGTTCCTTGTTGAAACAGGTCAGGAAACAAGTGGGGTGAACAAATACCAGTAAGAACACATAGTTGTGCCTACTGCATGGTGGTAAAGGTTGCAAAGAAAGACTATCTTGTATCCTGTTGCATCCTCAAGTAACTGGCCAGCAGAGTGGTATAGGGGCTGCTGCTATCTTTCCCGGCAATGTCAGTATTGGAACTCTCAGAAGCCGGCTATAATAGGATAGCAAAGGACTGAGGATAAAGTTGCTCGTCTTTGTTATGACTTGTTAGTGTCTAGTGATGTGTTCAGGGTACCTTCTGGTCCAGTCATAGGACATCATTTTCGTTTTTAAGACCTGTTGGCATAGCCAAGGATACTTGAAGCTGCTTGGTATACAACATACACCCTCGATCTTTGAAGCTATTGCAAGGTGGGTCCAAGGATAGTGAATGCATTCTCATAAAGTAGAGTGGTGTCACTGACTTTGAAAGACCTGTGGTTCATCTGTTCCTTTCTAAAAAACCCTTACTGGGCCCTGAGGTATGCTCTTACTACTGTCCAGTTACAAATACCTGCTTGTTGAGCAAGATATTAGAAAGAGTGGTGGCTGTTCAGCTGCAGGCCGTACACTGATTATGTACCTAGACCTATTTCAATCTATGTCCAGACCTAGTTTTGGGGAAAGAATAAGCTTTGGTCTCCCTGATCAATGACTTTCTGTAGAAAAGAGAAGGAAGGAATCCAACTCTGTCGATTTTCCATTATCTGTTAGTATCTTTTGGTATTGTTGACCATGATATCATCCTGCATCACCTCTGGGAATGGGAGTGGGAACTCTGTGTGACAGTTCTGCTCCTGTCCACAGGAATGATCTCGCGAAGTAGCATTGGATGGCTGTTCCTCTGTGTCCTGGCAGCTAGGCTGTGGGGGGTTCAGTCACCAGGGACAATCTTCAGGAGGTTTTTTGGGGTGGGTGGGTGGGTGGGTACATGTTACCAATATGCAGCTCAAACTTAGAAGAGGTTATGAATGTCCTGAACCAATGCCTGATGCAATGATGGGCTGGTTGAGAGCAAGGAAACTGAAGCTGAATCCTGACACGATGGAATCTCTATGGATAGGAAATAACTAGACTCATAAACTAGGAACTTCCTCTGTTCTAGAACTGGTTGCACTTCCTCAGAAGGAACCAGATACCTAGGTGGGTAAGCTCTTGGAATCATGTGTGTCTATAGAGCTCAACTGTGACCAGAAATGGCTATCACCATCTTCAGCTGGTATAGGAGCTATACTTTTACCAGGACAAGTAGACTACTCTAATGCACTGTATGTGGGGCTATGGTTCTAGCTTCTCTAGAAGCTGTAAATAGCACAAAACACAACAACCAAGTTGTTAGATGGAATACCTGTTTGAATCCACATCACACCAATGCTTAAGCAACTCTGCTTGTTGATGGCAAGCTACTAGGCCAGTTTCAAGATTTTACATTTGGCATATAAGACCCTAAACATCTTGGAAATGAGGCACCATAAAAAACACTTCTCCTGTTCTAAGCCTGGATATTATCTAGAGGGCTACTATTGTAGATTCCACAAAATACGAAATGTCATCCCATGATGGCCCATAGTCAGATCTTTTCCATAGTAGTACCTACCTTGGGGAATATCTTCCCTTCTGATATTTGTAAAGTACCTACAGTGAAACTTTCAGGTACCTACTGAAGGCATTTTTTTCACCTGGGCATTCCCCAGGAGAATGGCTGCTTTTCCTTAATTTACCCAACTTTTAATATGTTTTTAACTTATTGTATCATTTTAGGAGTGTTTAACCTTTTTTAATGCTTATTTTGGAATGTTGTTACCTTCCTAAAGACCTTTGAGTATAGGGCGGGATAAAAATGTAAATAAATAAATAAATGTGCTTTGAGATTTTTTTTTATGGGTAGAGCAATGAGTAAACAAAATCAGTGCATAGTCCATTTCCGTTTTTTCTAAGAATGTTGTGGTGGGCATTTGTCTCTCTTACTCTCAACAGAACAAAGTCAATTGCAATGTTTCCTTCTCCTTTCCTCTTCTCTGGTAAAGATATAGCAGAGTCCTATTCACTAAAATCCTGTCCACTAATTGTTCCTGGGAGACACAGATGTGCAGAGGAAAATATATCTGCCATGCATTGTCCATTGATATAGCTGGTGTGAGCATCTTTTAACCTGATGACTGACAGATGCTTATTGTTTCCACTATTTGCATATTCACTCTGAACTACTGGTAACACCTACAATCATTTTCTGCCTCCTCTCTGCAACCCTTTGGAAATCCTTTAAATCTCTGTTTGACACTATGGGAAAACTGTGGACTTTGGAGGGATTACACTTAATTCACTTTGAGGCTGAGAGCTGAGTAATGATCTCTTGCTGTTCTCCTTTTCCTTGCATTTGCCCTCATCTTCTTTATTACAAGGAGAGAATTATCTCATGTAGCTTTGGAGCTCTTCTCTTGTCCCCCCATGAGACAACATGCAGCTGAATTTATTCATGCAAACAAATGAGTCACCCTCATCACAAGGCAGCTCCCCTCAAACCACTTTGGAAATGTCATATTCTATTATTCATAACAGCCTTCTCTTTGCTTCCATCCTGCTCCCCAACCTGATATTGCATGGAAGTGGATTCCTCTATTTGTTTCTTCTTTTCACCATAAGTCTATTGAGAAATTATCCAGTGAGGGAAATGAACTTGGGTTGTTAGCAATTTCTTGAGCTTCCAAGTTCAGCATTGAAGTTCACAACAGAGAGCTCAAGCATGTTCACCAGCCTGGATATGGAGCCAACATCCTAAGAAGCAAATGAATTTCTTTCATTTCTTGAAATAATTTCTATACCACCCCTCACTTAAAAAAAACACTGATGTTCTGCCTTGACCCCAGCAGCAGTAAATCACTTCATATTGCAGCAGAAGTTAGGATGTCTTCAGAAACCAGCTCAAGGCAACTAGCTTTTTATAAGAATACAGAGGATTTCTAAAGAGGGGACCTGATTGAAGTATATAAAATTTATGCATGATAGAGAAAAGGTGGATAGAGAAAATTTCTTTTCTCTATCGCACAACACAAGAACCAGGGGGCACTCTATGAAGCTGATGGGTAGGAGAATAAGGTCTGACAGGGGGAAGTATTTCTTCACCCAGAGGGTCATCGGCTTATGGAATGTGCTGCCGGAAGAGGTGGTGACAGCTACCAGTCTACATGGCTTTAAGGTAGGGTTAGACAAATTTATGGATGACAGATGTATCAATGGCTACTAGAACGAATGTCTAGATGCATCTTTCAGGCTGGGGGCGGGAGGAACTGGGGTGTTTCTAAGGCCATCTGCTGGGACTCGAGAGCAGGAGAAGGTTTGTCCTTGTCTCTGCTTGAGATGCCCATGAGCATTTGGTGGGCCACTGTGTGCGACAGGATGCTGGACTAGATGGTCTGTGGCCTGATCCAGCAAGGCTTCTCTTATGTTCTTATGTTCTAAAGTAGAGTTTATATACAATTCTCCCTTCATACTTTGTTACAACTGGGCCATATTCCAGATTTATGTCTGGATATATTCAAGGATATAATCCAGACTAAGGGCCAATGTTTCATTCAGCCATGCATCTTCAGCCTCTCCCTCTCAGACTCTTGCTCAATTCTCCTCCTTTTCCCCACATAGGCTATTTGAATAATTGAACTTTATTTTACTTTAACCTTTGTGCCAGGCATGGCATGTCTAACCACAAGCTCCAGAATAGGAATGTGCCAAACAGCTTTGGTCTTAGGCTTCATGCAGAAATGCAAAGAGGCCTACTTTCATAGAGCAGCATTTGTGCATGAAATGAAGCTACCCCCCTTTCGGCTGAGGTTCTGTTATATTCAGCATGCCCAGAAGGCAAGCAGTGAAAGATGATTGGAAGCATCTTCCCTGGAAGTACCTAAGGCTCCCTTTACCCCAAACCTTAGTCAAAACCTTGGGGCAAAGTTGAATCCCACTCTGTATCTTGTTGTCCAAAAATAATAGTTTCCTTGGAGGAGGGAAGAAAGTATTTCTTTGGGTGTTTCCTTCTTGAATTGTTGAATCAACTGCCCTTTGAGAGTGCAGAGGCAAGAAACTGTGGTCGCCAGCAAAACTGCAGAGAAGTGGGGGGAAATGCCTGGCTCCTTGAAATTATGAACAGCCGTTTTTGTAGCTGTAGATTACACTGCACAAGCATAGAACAACACTCAGCTGTCCCTGTGGCACAGGCCACTATGACAAACCAAAAGAAGGTCCTGTCACTATATTGGGCTGTACCCAGATTAGCGGAATAAAATCCCCCGTTAGAGAAAAAAGTGCAGCTTACCTGCTGCGAAGCCGCGACATGCCATCCAGACTTCAGCAGCTGTGATACTTCCGTAGTGTGCAGGGTCAGGCGCGCATCACATGGGATGGGGCAGCCAATGGGAGCTGAGCTGCAGGCTCAGCTCTCATTTGCCGTTCTTGCCGTCCTGTCTGGATGGCGGGAAACTTCGAATTTGCCTGATACTGTGGAGCGAGTGCTCATCATTCTGCAGCAGGTAAATCCACAGTAGCGGCAGCATAATGCTCCATTGCTGTGAAAGATCAGGTGTCAGGTGTGACACCCACACACCAACTCCACATCAGAATGTGCAGTTTTCCCCAGTCTGGACACAGCTTCCCATGTCCAATATGATCGTAGCTTCAGAGGCAGGAATTTCCCAGTGCTAAAAATCCCGGTTTTCCATTCTTTAAGACTTGCCAAAGGAAGCTGTCTTTCACAACCATTTCTTACTGCATTGGCAGCTTTGCCTCTCTCTCTCTCACACACACACACACACACACCAGCTTGGACTGACAGTAGCTGTCTTTCTCTGGAATGCCATCATGCTGAAAGGAAGACAACACCCGCACATGCTCTTTAGCCAGCACTTGCTTCTTAAGTGGTGGGCTGAAGGACATGGTTATGCTGAAGAAACCTGAAGATTTGTCTGCAGCCGTGCAAAGGATTCCCTGAATACCAGCCAACTGCGATTGCCCATAAAGAGAGATTAAGACCTACTTTGCGGCCAGAGGGGAAGAGTGCCAGAGTAAACAGGAAATCAAACCTTTAATCCTCCTATGAACTCTCAGTTACTGCTGGCTGTCTAGTCATTTACTGCAGCCAAAACAGCACTGTGGTTGCATTTGCCTAGTGTTTTAGATACTTCTGACAACTCCATACTGAGATATTGCGGCCACATCTCATGGCATGTTTTTAAGATCATAGCATTCAAATTAGGCACCCAGAGCTTGGTCTAATCATCAGGGTCTAAGCACAGTTGAAGCAGTTAAAGCAAAGTCAAAAGATACATTTTCTTTACCCTTTTGAACCGCTGCTTGAAAGAGGAGAGATTCCAATCTGCTTCAGCGACCATGAGGTCAACATTATTCAGCTTTACGACTGATTGCAACCTAGGAATTAATTAATTTATTGTTAAAAATATATGATCTTGTGTATGTGCCTTAAGGTTGAAGTTGCTGTCACTTCTTTGAATGGAGTCTTCTCCATTTCATTTACGTTGGTGTACGTTTATGCACATGTAACTGACTTATAAGAATTACAGCATGGGTGGTTGATTGTTGCTGTTTGTTGTTTTTTTAAATACAACTAGCAAGTAGGTGAAATGTCAGTGGAAGAGTAGAAAAGAGTCAGATTGGAGAATAATTAGCAAAGAAGACCATTGATACAGAAAATAAGACTCTGCAATTAATACCAGCAAAAATAGAGAATAAAGCCATGCAAATGATGCTGTGAAGTGGCATCTTCAGCCTTTTACACATGGCACTGTTAGTCCTGTATAGGCGTGTGCACAAATCCATTTTCAGCACTCAATTTGATTTGAATCAAATATCTGAATATTCAGATCGATTTGAATGTTTAAAATTTGAATGCATTCACATTCAAATAAATTCAAATCTATTTGTACAAATTTTTGATTCGGATTAGAAGATATGAATGTTGACAACACTTGATTTTATCTATATACATCCTTACACACCTGTGTATGCATCTATATGCATCCGTATGCATCCCGTTTTTATCCCATATGGATCCCGTTTTTGTCCCGTATGTATCCGTACAAATGTGTATGGATACGAATAAGATGAGTACGGATACGTATGTAATGTGTACGTATCCATACGCATACGAATGTCTGAATAGTTCACACAAATGATTCGAAAAATTCAAAATTGGTTCAAACGTTTAAATTTGAATGTATAGACATTTGATTCAAATTCAATCCAGTTTTGAATGTTTTGAATATTCATGCACGTCCCTAGTGCTGAATCATGCTTGACCAGATCAGGGGATCTGGCCGATGATAAGCCAGGTTGCTGGTTTGGGGCAGCAAATGGCTGGTTCAGTATACCAGCCTGGAATGCAGGGTGGACTTGGGACAGATGTGTTGAAAAGTTTCCAGGGAAGGTCAAGTGAAAAATGAGAAGAAGATGCAGCTGGTGGTACGTGCCTACCTGCTCAAGCAATTTGAAGAAACGCATAAACAAGAAAGTTGCCAGATCAAGCCAAATAGAAATGTAGTCCAGCATCCTGTTCCCAAGACAAGGAGATAAATGATGAAGCTAGAAATCATCAAAATAGTTTTGCCTGATGTCCTCTCCAATGTCTGAACATAATTTTGCAACAGATACTGGAGGCAGCATTCAGACATAATGAGATAATGTTTGGATGCCTCATCTTTTATGTTAAAAGCTGGCCAGGCTGGTGGCCATCACTACATCTTGTGTTAGGCTGTTCCTGAAATTCTCACCATCCACTTGCACTGAGAAGCTCCTAGTTCTAGCAGCAGAAAGAGAGAAAAGAAAATTAGTTTCTCCAACTTTTGCTTAATTTTATAAGTCTCGTTCACATTCACAGTTGCTTGCCTTTTTACCCATATTCAACTCTTTCACTCGGAGGAGATTCAGATTTTTTTCATCCATTGATTAGTCCTCAACACAACAATGTCATTAGTATGCTTGATCATTTTTAATAATGCATTTTTCTAGAACACACAGTGGTATAATTAGAATTCCCTAGATTCCTTTTTAAAATATTGGAAATATCTGTTTGGCATCGAGTGCTCTGATATGGAAGCCAATAAAAAGTGTTATAGCTGCAATAAGAGGAGTGTTCCCCCCAAAAAACAGAAGAGCAAAAAGCAGGCCACTTAAAAGTAAGGACAGGAAAGTTTGTGGAAGAAAAACAGAGAAGGGAGAACCCCCTTCTAGAGAAGAATTTGAAAGTGCCTGGTCATCAACATGTGGAGCTAATGGCTTTTGTTTGGATGTCTACATGGAAAATTAACGTTTATAGCCTAAGTATGCCATGTAATGTGGTCCACATGGTGGAGCAATATATGGCCATGGTCACACACAAGCTTTAGACTGACCTGAGCTAAATTCCAAGCTGGCCTATAGCCATTAGACTGTCCTAAAATGTAGTTTATACAGCACTGACACAGACTCAGGCCGGCCTGGAATTCCAGGCCATCTTGTGCTTTCTTTTGTGTGAGTGGGGGGTGGGGGGATGGACTAAAGGAGGCAGAACTGTGCTATGGTGGGTGCTGTCCAGCATTTCTATTCAACCAATCAGCACGCGAGTTGTTTGTGAGGCACCTCCCCCCCTCTCTAGCGTTTTTACACAAATTTATTTTTATTACTTAAAAAATATTAATTGCAAGGAGAAGAAAAACATATAAAAGGAATGGGGTGTGGAGGTGGGGGAGCAAGCTTTAAACACACACCCTCGCCCCCCTTGGGTGACATGAATGGCATCCAATTGGAAATGACTCCCTTGACTGACATAAATGGCATCCAACAGGAAGGGAGATAGATGTGATATAGCAAAAGGGTTGGAGAGAAAATAGCTCCATGGAGGAACCCCAGGCTGGTCTCTGCAGAAATGTGTACCAGCTTGGCACTGGTATGATTTCAACTTGAACTCATGAATAGGCCAACCTGTTTCAGACTCATCTGACCAGGGCCTATGTTCTCTGTTTCAGGAGGGATTTATAGTATGATAGTGCCAGAGATAGGGTTTGATCAGGGTGTGGTATTTGAACCTGCTAATAGTAGCCGTATTGCTAAGCCACAAGTGCCCTTCCTCCCTTTGAAATCAAACTGCAACATCTAGGCCTCTTCAGCTTTGAGAGATGGCATTTAACAGGTGACCTGTGTGAAGTATATAAAATCAGGCACAGTGTGGAAAGTCTGTATAGAGAATAATTCCTTCTTTATCAGTCAGAACTACCATCAGGAGGCACGCTGTAAAACTGATGAGCAGGAGAGTTAGGGACAAGGGGAAGTGTTTTTTCTTTTCTTTTCTTTTTCCCAGCCAGAGAGTCATCATTCTGTGGAATTTACTGTCAGAAGACGTGGTGAAAGCAACTAGCCTGTATAGCTTTTTTAAAAGATTAGATAAATTCATGGAGGACAGGTGGATCAATGGCTACTAGCATGTATGCCTACATACAGCCTCCAAGTTGGAAAAACAGGCAGATGCTTCTGAAGGGAGTCAAGACCAGGTGAAGGTCTTGCCTTTGTCTTCTGCTTGTGAATACCCAGAAAAAATTGGTAGGCCACTGTGTGAGGTGGGACGCTGGACTGGATGGGCTGTGGCCCAGTACAACAGAGCTCTTTTTATTATGTTTGTATGTTCTATAGTGGAGTACCATTTTGCATCATATACTGCTATAAAGCTGATGGGTAGGAGAGTCAGATCAGACAAGGGGAAGTATTTCTTCACTCATAAGAACATAAGACAAGCCTGCTGGATCAGGCTACAGCCCATCCAGTCCAGCATCCTGTCGCACACAGTGGCCCACCAGTTGCCCATGGGCTTCTCAAGCAAAGACAAGGACAAACCTTCTCTTGCTCTTGAATCCCAGCAAATGGCCTTAAAAGCACCCCAGCCTGAAAGATGTTCTTAGGCATCAGATAGTCAACAGTCTATGGAATTTGCCCTCAGAAGAGGTGGTTACAGCAGTCAGCCTTGATGGCTTTAAGAAAGGGTTAGACAAGCTCATGGCTGACAGATGTGTAAATGGCTACTAGAATGGATACCTTGGTACATCCTCCAGGCTGGTGAGACAGGCAGGATGCCTCTAAAGGCCATTTGCTGGGATTCAAGAAAAGGTGAAGGTTTGGCCTTGTTTTCTGCTTTAGTTGCTCATAAGCAACTGTGTGGGGCAGGATGCTGGACTAGATGGGCTGTGGCCTGATCCAGCAAGGCTCCTTTTATGTTGCCTTCTTTAAGTGAGAGTGAGATCATGATACTCTGCTCATGCTATCAGTGAATATTTCAGCAGCTTCACCAACCTGTGAATTCATGGGCCTGATAAAACTGTGTAATTTTCCTGAAAATCACACTAGTGCCCCTCTTTAAGTCTTAGAAATTCTGGTTAAAACAGATATTGGTAAACACAGGAGGGAATTCAGGGAAAAAATACATCTAGAACTGACTGGTGTGAAACAGTACACAGACAAAATAGGACAGATAACATTTTGCATCTTTTTACAAGATGTTTTTCAGAGTCATAGTCTTTAGACCCAATTCATGTCTTATGATGGCAACTCCTGGCTTTGATATTTTATGTCCTCAAGCGTTGGTGTCATCCAGGCCTCTGTGGAGATCACAGTCAATGCAATCTCCTTCTATACATCTTCCTCCTTTCCTTTGGATTCAACTGAAAGTAATATTAATATTAAATAAAACCAAGTAAAATAAAGAACTCCATCTAGAGAAAGGAAAGCCTAGGATGGACTTGAAATAATATTCCTAGGAGAGGTTCTGCAAAATACAAGTCCTGTGTGCAGACATTGATAAGAGCATTTGCTGGTTTTGTGATAATACTGAAAACTTCCATTCTCCAGGGTTTTGCACCAGTAGCTTTCTTCGACACTAAATTTCCATTCTATTTTCCCAAAAGTAGTAACAAATGTAAGGAAAATGAACACATTTCTTCAACAACTCCCCCTTTTTTTGTCTCCCCCTTTGGCTCTATTTTCTTTGCTCTTTTGTGAATGATTCTCTTTGTTCCTCTTCTTCACCCTGATTTGCATATAAAGGCACTTATAATTATTCTGGGCTGTCAAGATATCCCCTATCTCCAGAAGAACCTGCAGCATTGCACAATGAATATGGCTGCATGGTGGTGTGTCAAAGGCTATGACTGCTGTGCGGGGTTTCTGACATTCAGATTATATTCAGAAGGGATTTGTGTATGTTCTGCTCTATTGTTTGTCTGCTATTTTATATTGTACACGCTCATCAAGTGGTAAAGGGATGCAGTTCAAACTGCTTGGGCTTGAGAATTGCTAGCACACTCCTAGGATTCAGAGGAATGGCAAAAAGGAGTTAAATGATAAAGAAGGGGAAATGAATTAGTTCATCATACCTGAGTCACAGATAGCTCTTTCATCGAATCTCTTATTATTACTAAACCTCAGAAGACATTCTGGGTATTGGAGCTAGCCAGGCAGTAATGAAACAAAGCTAACATTGCATTCTAATGCTTTACAATAAATGGAATACTACACATAAGGGAAAGGTTCTGTTCCTTCTCCATCATTAGTGAATCTTTTCCAGGACAAATCAGAAAAAGGAGACAAGTTGAACTATCTTACTCAAGTGTTTAAAAATGCATTCATTTGTAAAATCTGTCCATCAAAGATACAGTACGTGTTGGCTTCTATAATTTCATGAAGCTATACAATTGGTCTTAAATAAATTTATAGTTAGACACCACCACCACCTGTATCCACTGATTCAGTAAGCATGGTTTCAGTTAACCACAGTTACTGGATCAGCCCCCCACCCCTGCAGACACTATAAGGGAAAAGGACCCAGAACAGGAAGGCCTATTTCAGCCTCTGTAGAGCATTGGAATAGGCACCTAAACCCACAGGAGCCCATCCCAAAATGTAAGGGGGTGCATGGGAGGCAGGCAGGAGGTGTCCGGTAGAATTGTATGCCTTTTCCAACACTCTCTGGAGGCTGAAATAGGCCTTCTGGAGGCCAGAAAAGCACTTTGGGGTCTGGGGTTGCACAACCCCAGGACCAGAAGGTCTGTTTGCGATTATCTATGGTTTCAGGTAACCACGATAGGAGATGGAACATATCCCCAGCAGATGCCGAGGTCTGACTGTATTTAACAACAAAAGTTATGTAGAAAAATGGTGCCTCTGGGTGGCAGGAGGAAATTGCTGGATCTTCTTTTGATTCTGCAGTCATCTGTTGCTGGTCCTGCCAGATGATGACAGGGCAGTTGTCATTGTGTCATATGACATGGTTGACATCAAGATATAAAATACATTTTTGGACTGTTGGGGCTTCCCCCAGCCTGAATTAATCCCATGGTGTGAGGTGGGAGAAACCCCAGTAGATTAAAAAGTATGAGTTATTGCATGTGGATGTAATCAGGATATGAAGTTCAGCCTACTCCCTCAGGCTCCAGAAAGACCTGAAAGACTACAGAGCACCAGGGATGTCCAGGTAAAGGCATGCTAGCATTGATTACCCTTGATTAGAATGTATGGGTTTTAGGGAAAGCAGCAAGTTTGTGTTACTTAAGTGGATACCTCATAAAAGAAATGCTGAACTGTCTCTGGTAACCTGACCTGGATCATCTTTTTACATTTCCACTGGACAGTAAGGGTAAGACTATAATTGATGGAGCAGGGCTGACACACAGACCTGAGTGGAAGTACCTAGATTTTTTGTCCTCATTAGAGCTTCAAAAGAAGGAGCTTGCTGCCAGCAGCTGTCACTAATAAAGAGCTCCACCTTCTCCACTTCTTACCATCATCCGTGGCAAGATTTACATGAGCAAATAAGGCCACACCAAAAAAATACCGTGAAGGCGGGGACTGCATGTCATTGCCCACATTCAGTGCCTAGCATGCCCCCCAAGGCAGAATCTACCCTTGGGAGCACTCCTCTGCTGAATGGGAAAAGCTACTCTATAAAGAGAATGTGATGGTGGTCACTCCTCATGGTTGCTGTGCAGAGAGGTAGCAGTTGCTAAACCAAGCTACCTCCAGTCTCACTGCTCAGGGCCATGACACAAAGCACCAAAAATGGCTGACCTCTAGGTACCTCAGCTCATGGCCCTGGAAGGAAACTTTAATGAAGGGGAACTGTTTCCCTGCTTGGTTTAGCAGTCTGCAACATCTGAGATGCAGGAGCTGTGTAAATGTCCTGCCTCCCCACTCCTGGAGTGAAGCGAGCACTCCAGCCTGGAAGCTGACCCTTCAAATGCCTGTGTGAAAGAAATCGAATCCATTTCAACTTGTCATGAAAACTAGTCAGTTGTAGGGGTGCGCACCAATGCAATTTTCAGGATTCGATTTGATTCAAATCGAATAAACGAAAATTCAATTCAAACTGAATGCATTTGAATCTATTTGTGTGAATTTTCCATTTCAATTGCAAATACAAATGTCGACAACATACGTATGTACCCGTATGTATCCTGTATGCATCTGTATGCATCCCATTTTCATCCCGTACAGATCCATACAAATGCATACGGATTGTATACGTAGCCATACACATACGAATGTCCGAATAATTCACATTAATAGATTGAAAAATTTAAGATTCGTTTGAGTGTTTACATTTGAATTTGATTCAAATTCAAATGTCCAAATTCAAACAAATTCAAACAAATTTTGAATGTTTTGAATATTCATGCACACCCCTAGTCAGTTGCAGTTTGAGAAGAGTGGGTAGGGGGAATCCTTCACACATGGATCATTGGCTTGCAGTATTAGAGTGATGGGAGCTATAATGCAAACTGCATTGGAACTGTGTAGCTCGGTGATGGCCAACCTATGACACACGTGTCACAGGTGACACACCAAGCCCTTTTGGGTGACACACATGGTCACCCTGGTACCTGGGCGTGTAGTGCTTGCTTGTTCTTGAAGTGTATGAAATACCAACTTTCAATTGCTGAATTTTGTTTGCTAAATCTTCAACAAAAGTCACCAATGTAAAGAATTGTTTTTGCTTTTAATAAAATACATATATCAAAAATATAACTTTTTTACTAGCGCTACAAATATCACAAAATTATGGATATTTCTAGATGTGACACAGCACCCGAGTTAAACTAGGTTTTCTTGACAATTTTGACACACCGAGCTCAAAAGGTTAGCCATCACTGGTGTAGCTTGTTGGATCTATGGTCATGTCCCCATGCCCTCTATAGTCTGAATCAAATCTGAATTTGACACAGAAAAACCCCATGCAAAGCCCCCAAACCGGGCTACATGAAGAACAAATTGCCCAAATCCACGGTAAGTTGATTCCTGAAGAAAACTGTTCTCACTACGGTTTGGGAGGCAAGACCCCATTATTTTGGAGGCTTGGGGAGGCTTCCGGGTTATTAGGGGAGGAGATTGATGCTCACATCATTAGCAGGCAGGTTTCACGTCCTGTGCTCGCCGTTCCTGTCCTGTGTGTTGGGGATCGCAACTGCTGGCCATTTTTAAAGATCGCCCCAGTTTGACAGGCAATATTTGGAACAGGGAAAACTGCTGTCCACATGCTGGTGCAGGCTATGGCAGGTCCCACCCAGGGTCTGCTCTTGTCTGCACCAGCCTCAGGATGGCAGGTCCTTAGTTCAAGATATAAACCAGAATAAGGAAGGCTCAGTGTAGAAATGACCTCTGACATATTATGGGAACTGAAACCCATAAAGCAGTGGTTAATTTTAATGCAGTATAAGATCTGTTTACTTAAACTCTGCTTCCCCTGAAAATGGGAGAACAATCTCATGGTTGCATTTTCATCAGCACTTACAGGGCTATGAGATGTAGAGTTAGTAATTGGCTATATCTTGTGCCCTCCTCTTTTCAGGGGATGATCTGAAATTTGACTTGCCTGATATTGGCTGCTTCCCTTCTTTCCCCTTGTGTCTCGCTCTTGTTATTCCAACCTCACCATGAATAAACTACTATATAATAATAACATTTTTCTTTTTAAAAAATCCTATGAAAGAAGTGCTTGATTGTATATTCAGGAAGACCCAGGATTTAAGCTTAGATCTTTGTCAGCTAAATGTATTTCCCATTTCTGTTCTACAAAAGAGGCTAGATTTGCTAAGCCCTTGAAAATGTTTCTTCTTCATCAGTCACTGTCACAAAATAATGTTGTATGTAAGAATGAAAATAGCTGCTAAGGCCAAGAAGTCAGTTCTTGCCCTCTTTATCCTTTTCTGAACAGGTCTGTGCTCATGATGCATCTTCTCACTGAATGTAAAATATCTCCTCTCTAGTGAAACACGTGCTTAAGTATGTTACAATTTGCTCCTAGATTTATCATCTGTGGGCTAGAGGAGGACTACCTTTTATAGGCAATGTAAGGTCTTTTCTCACTGTACATTTAGGGGCTAGGGTGTTTGTATTTATTCATTATAGTGAAAACAAAGGCCATAGACCAAATCTCCTCCCACAAATGAAAGGGCATCTCAAAAGCACTGTAGAGGTGGTATTATCTGCGGGCTTGTGCAGTTTGGTCTAGTGGTTAAGGATCTGGACTCTTATCTGGGAATACTAGGTTTGATACCACACTGCACCACCAAGCCAGCTCGGTGACCTTGGGCTAGTCACAGCTCTCTTCTGAGCTCTCACTGCCCCACCTACCTCATAGGGTGTCTGTTGTGGGGAGAAGAATAGAAAGCTTTGTCAGCTGCTTTGAGTCCCCTTGAATGGGTTGGAAAAGCAGGGTAGAAAAGCCAATTCTTCCTCTTGTTGTTGTTGTTCTTCTTCTTCTTCATCATCATCATCCACACTAAAGATCAGAAAATGCACTTCCAAAAAGCGTTCTCTGGTCTTTAATATGGATTAGAGATGGCATCTACATACTACCTCCTTTGGGCACCTTTTGAGTTTATATGTATTTATATAGATATATATATAGGGGAGTTCAGCTGTCCTCCTCTCTATCCTCCCCTCTGAGCAAGGAACAGACATTCTTACAAATCAAAGATATGTTCCAGAGAGGCAAAGGCATTTGAAGAGGATGCACACCAAGAGATATGAGAGGGATATTCCTAGAAACAATGGCTGCATTGTGCCAAGTGGTCCATGAACTGGTCCAGTGGTCAGTGGGACTCACGGCAGGCAACATGACTCTGTCTGCTATGGCTGTAAACCTCCAAGGTCACTCGTGCAAGGGAATTCCATCTTCAAGGTTGAGTAGAAGTGGCTGATAAGAGGTAGAAATTGGGCCTCGACCATCAGCTCAGGACCTTTAATGCAGCCATGGAAAGTGAGATATAAGGATTTGACACTGGCCAAATATACTGCTAACAAATAATATTTCAGTACTGAGAACATAGGAGCTCTGCTGGATTGGGTTACAGCCCGTCTAGTCTAGTGTCCTGTCTCACAGTAGTCCCCCAATTGCTTCTGGACATCTCATGGAGAAGACGTTATTGTGTGTTGGCTAGATAGTGTGGAGGCTGGCAGTATCTGTGCACATTTTAATGGCACCTTCATCTGAATATTTCATGAGCACAAAATACCCAGAAGTGTATGATTGCTACCACCACATCAGCACAACTGTCTTTTCCACCTTTGCACAAATGTGGTGACCACGGTGACAATGGCTTCTTTTGGCTACAATGTAAGTTATAGGGCTATTTCAGGAGAATTCACCTCCTGTTTTGGGTTCTGCCACAATAGGCTATAGTGAGATTTGGAGATATATGTGACAATCCCACCATAGCCCTGACATGAAGGTGCTATATATCCCCCATCTGCATGGGGCTTAAGATAAGACCAGCTATAGCAGGGTTTGATGAGGCCCAGGAGTTGCCTGGGGAGAGCTTGGATGTCCACAGAGTCTCAGGGCCACCTAGATGTGTGGACTCGCACTTCTTGGATCATGAAGAGAGTTTTTTAGGCATCCATCTGGATGCAGCCAATATAGAATTCCAAAATGATATTGGAAAACTGTGTTTAACTCCTAGAGAAGGAGAATGATATTTGATTTCCAGAGAGGTTCCCCATATCTGAAATGGAAGCTTTTTTTCATCCTAGAAAAAAGGAACCTGTACCAATCGCTGTCTGTTCTATTGCAAAGGAGCAACGTGGCATGTAAAAGAATGCCATCCCAACCATTACGTAAGAAGTGTAGGGAAGCATTGAACTTCTTAGGAACTGACCGCTAGGGATTTCTGTTTGGAACAGATTTAGAGCTACGAAGCAGGCTTTGCATGTAATGGGATCTAAGTGTGAGGATGCTGTTACTTAGCAACGAGGATGAATAATTGCTGAGGTTCAAGAGTGCAGTGCATACAAAGATGCATTCCTTTTTAATATAAGCTGTCACAGGAAGTTGAATGAAACTGGAACTGCATTTATATTAGGAAGGTTATAGAAAGCCCCATAAGTGAAGATAGGATATTGCAACCGTGTTTTCTTCTCCCCTGCCTTTTATATATTTGCCTGTAATATGCAAACACTATCATAATAGATGCTTGCTGAGCCTCCCTATAAGAATTAGAACAGTCTCTTCCAACATGACCTTCTCTAGATGTTTTGGACTGCAACTCCTAAAACCCTTTGTTGTGAGCCATGTTGACTGAAGCTGGTGGAGATTATAGTTCAGCAGTTTCTTAAGGGCAATGGTTTGGAAGAAACCACATTTAAAAAAATACACCAGCTTTAGTGTATTTACTACATTGTCTGTGGTCACACCTTCGCTTTAATTATTCTTCTGTCCATCTTCAGGGTCCATCTTCAGACCCCACTACTCATACCTTTTTAGTCCAATCAGTTTTGTTTGTGGACTTTTCTCCTTTCAATGGTACTTTCCAGAGTCCTGATTTTCACAGGTCTCAAGCTGTTAACCCGTTTTCATTTTTTCGGGTGTGATTGTGGAAGAGGATTAAAAGGATCTAAAGTGTACTACTGTGGGTGGATACTGTATGAATTTGCCTTCCCTTTCACCCAGTGTGTGGTTACAGGCTGTTGAGTCAGAGAATCTTTATCCTGTCAGAGTGCAGGGGGTATTGTGACAGTGAAGAGTGGTGGAGATCTAAAAAAGTCTTGTAAAGGGGTCTCAGGATGGGAACAGAAAGGTGTGAGCATAGTGACCCAAACTGAGGATTAACTGGGGAAGGATGATAAGGAATTGATTGTGATCAAAGTTGGTGCATTTTGAGTCCAGCTTCTTTATAAGATGGATTATTTCTGCAAGATGTGACCATAGCCATAGGGTAAATGGAGGTGTCTATGCCTGACACATGGCATAAGGATGGATGGATGGATGGATGGATGGATGGATGGATGGATGGATGGATGGATGGATGGATGGATGGATGGATGGATGGATGGATAGATAGATAGATAGATAGATAGATAGATAGATAGATAGATAGATAGATAGATAGATAGATAGATAGATAGATAGATAGATAGATAGATAGATAGATAGATAGATGATAGTGGGTGTGCACGAATGTAATTTTTGATATTTGATTTGAATTGAATTTCTGAAGATTCAAATTGATTTGAATGCTTAAAATTCGAGTGTATTCACTTGATTTGATTTGAATACATTTGAATCTATTCATACAATTTTTTATTTGTATTTGAAGATACAAATGTTGACAACTTTTTGAAT
This sequence comes from Aspidoscelis tigris stejnegeri, assembly GCA_023333525.1. Taxonomy (NCBI): domain Eukaryota; kingdom Metazoa; phylum Chordata; class Lepidosauria; order Squamata; family Teiidae; genus Aspidoscelis; species Aspidoscelis tigris. The sequence goes on along the minus strand of JALMGA010000019.1, from coordinate 9,924,475 downwards.
GTATCTGTATGCTTCCATACGCATTCGTACACATCTTGTTTTTATTTCATATGCATCCTGTTTTCGTCCCATACGTATCTGTACAAATGCATAGGGATACGAATAAGATGTGTACATATATGTGTGTAATGCATATGGATATGTACACATACAAATGTCTGAATAATTCGTATGAATGATTAGAAAGATCTGAAAATTCATTGGAATGTTAAATTCTAATGTGTAGATATTAGATTCAAATTTAACAGTCTGAATTCAATTGAATTCGATCAGATTTTGAATGTTTTGAATATTTATGCACATCCCTAAGAGAGAGAGAGAGGCAGGCAGACAGAGACAGACAGACAGACAGACAGACAGATGTTTTCACTTTTGCTTCTTTCCTGTGCAGTCTTCCTGTTCCCAGATTGCATTTTGATATTTTCATTTCATTTCCATTTTATTTGTATATCACCGTTCCAAAAGGAAAATTTGTCCAAGGCAGTTTACAACAAATAGAAATGGATACAATGCAAAATAATGCATCAAACATTATAATAGATAATGCATTATAAAATCAAATCTTATACAAAACAATACATTACAATATGCATAATACATTCTAAAATTACAGACCTTCGTGAGGTAGTGATCAGCACCTCACCGTGGGGATACAAAATACAGATTCGCCAAAAGGAGGAGGAGGGGGAAAGGAGGGAGGGGGGAAAGTGGAAGGGAGGAACAATCCAAATAGCAAGCAAATATTCCATTTTATCTCATTATTAATTATTCTTGATTGTAGAAGCCAGTCCCAATCAAATTTCAGAGTGTATTGTGCTGATGAAATAGTGCAGATGAATCGCAGTAGTCCTGTTTCATCAGCAGAGGTTAATGCGTGGGAACAAACTTAAGAGTGTAGAAACCCACAAGGCCAGATTCTAATTATGACAAGTGTGCAAAAGGTAAACATTGAAGAAGATAATAGGAACAGTTACAGATAAGAACTTACCCATGTTTTTTAACATTGTTCTCTTTCTCTTTTTTGTTATGCCCTTGGAGGACAGGATGATCCTGCACTCTCTGGGATCCTGCATCCACAAACCACGGTGCCCCCTCCATCCCAGAATAGCCCAAAGTGTGCAAGGCTGTACCAATCTTCTGTACCTGTGGAGCAGTAAAAACTGCCCCACAGATTTATTGGAAGCACCTAGGGTGCTCTTGGTACAGTCTCCGAAGCAGCATTCATACTAGTTCTTTGTGCAAATGCTGTGTGTGTGGGGGGAGACTTTGTGGCTGCAGCTGTGCAATTGTGCACCAAGCTGAGATCGCCATAACAATGGCTCAGTGTATAGCAGAAGTTGCTCCGGCCATTGCTGTTGCAATATGGACAGTCCTGGATGGACGGTCCACACAGCAATGGGCCTCAGGTAAGTTGGTGATGGTGAAGGTACTCACAGCACTGTCCCTGAACTTAACTCCCATGGGATAGTATCCCACAGACGGTAAGTGCGAAAAAGCCCTGAGTTAGTTCTGCCCACACTGGTTTACTAGCCTGATGTCATCTACAGGTTCAGTCAAATTGTAATTGATGCTGTTTGCTAGTGTACTAAGACTAAAAACTCTTGAATGCGTTCTCCAAATTTCTGAGTAGTGTGTATTAGCCACTGACTGTTTATAGGCCTCCTAGGCTGCATCCCCACTGCACAATTTAATTCGGCTTTAAATCCAGATAAATTTAATCTGCATTTTTTCATGTCCCCATTTATAGCTCATTATGCAGATTTTTTTGGGGGGGAAACCCCTCTCTTTTGCATCATACCCCGACTTAATGGGGCAGGGATCAGACTCTCCATGCATAAAGCAGCAAGGGGAGGGGAGAGATAAAGCTCCAATCACTGTCTCTTTAAATTCTGACTCTCCTGCGATTGTCAGAATCTTCCCTCCCATTACATTGTAATGTATCTCTCATAACATTGCAACAGCAGCTGCCAGCTCTACTCTAGCCGCTACAGCCAGGAGAAAAAGGAGGAAAATAATTTGTGATTGTTGGGTCAGGGGGACTGAAGAGAACACCCTTTCCCACCCCCCAAAAAAACTCATGCATTCCCATTCACAAAAAGCAAGGATTATTTCTAAATCACATTGCGAGACTTATTTTCCTCCAAATATAGAAAATCTGCATTTGGGGACCTTTAATCCTCAGAAACTGCAGATTCTTCTAATCCTTTGGGAACACCCAGCTCTGAAAACAGATTCAGTTCACTTAAAAACTTCAGTGGGAGTGCAGCTCTAGTTAAGCATGTTAGGCCCTTTGCACATTTCCGTGCAGAATTCAAAATTTGTCCCAATCTGGAATGGGTTGTTGATGGAGTGGAACAGCGCTGCTCCCATTCAGGCAGCCCATTCCACTGTAGTCCTTGCCTCTTCCTATGGAGAAATTTTAGAGGCGACCATACAGCTCTGAAGGTTAGGATGGAAAGCTGCTGGCCTAGCGGGTTTCAGGCAGACTCACTTCTAGTGGTGCTTCCTGGGGCCCTACCAAAAGCCCCCCCCATCATATACTGTGCTTTCCACATGACTCTGTGGTACAGTACATTGCTATTGGGCCATTTGTAGACCTCTTTAAAGAGCTCAACACCTATGATGAACTATAGTAGCTTGATGCTCATTTTGTCCAATATAGGGATGTGCACGAATATTAGTAACATTAATTATTTGTATGAATCCATATGAATTCGGACATTCCTACATGAATAGAATGTTATGACGTTTGTACATTAACATCCATACAAATATAAATGTTTTGGAACATTTGTGCAAATAGTTCATACATTCTATAAACTGGGGATACGTATTGGATACATATCGATACGTAAGCATTGGTCTAGGATAAGTATCTGATTATGCATTTGTATAGGATCCATATGCATTTGTATCAGATATTCGTACAAATGTGTATGAATACATTTGTATCGAATAGAATTGTACCACATTCAAAGGGGGTCTATTCAAACAAATACACATTTTATAACATTCAATAGATTATGAATCAAATGCCAAAAAAATTGTCCACATCCCTAGTCCAAAGTCCATGAAGCATGATAACATAAAAGGCAGTGTGGAAAGGACCTTAGAGTATAGTATCTTTTTTATGAAACTAATTTTTTACGATAAGGATATAAAGTTTGACATTATTTTATTTATTAGTTTTTCTTAATGAGAGCATTTCTCATGAGCATGAAGTTATTTGATTTTTCAATACTTCTCTTTTTAAAAACAATTTTCCTTGCCATAATTCTATGTCAGTATCAGAGAAATAGCCGTGTTAGTCTAATTTGAAAAGTCCAGCAAGGTAGTTAGTAGCACTTGGAGACTAACAGGAGAAGGATTGGTGGCATGAGCATTCGTAGACACCTCTACTTCTTCAGATGCTATGGGCCCCCTAGCATCTGAAGAAGTAGATGTGCCCATTGGGCTCCCTAGCATCTGAAGAAGTAGACGTGCCCATTGGGCCCCCTAGCATCTGAAGAAGTAGATGTGCCCATTGGGCCCCCAGCATCTGAAGAAGTAGACGTGTCTACAAAAACTCATGCCACCAAGACTTCTCCTGTTAGTCTCCAATAATTGTATGTATCTGCCTTAATCTGCTCAGTAGAACAAATAGGTTCATAATGCCACCATTTTCTTTTTCTTCATTCTGCTTTATTACCAAATTCTTGCACACAAGTGTGTTGGAGCACTAGAGTGGCAGACATAAACAGAAGGGCAAATGTGATGGCCGAGTGAGCTGGGAGTGAAACAAGAGACACCTGGGAATTGATGGGAATTAAATGAGCAGAAACAAGAGAACCATGACTGAAGGGAGAGGAGAAAGATGAAAAGGAAATTGGAGAAAGACAAAACAAGTGTTGGAAAAGTAGATGAAAGATGAGATCCAGAAATGCAAAGAGCAGCTGTTCTTGTCTAAGGGCACAAGGGATATAAAAACACAAGCACTCCCTGCTCAGGACAGGATCTAATGCGTTTGTTACATTGCTTCTGTTCAGATAATTTATTTGGTTAAACAGAAGCTGCCCTGTAAACAGATACTTCAGAATACTTATTGGATATAGTTCTTGCATAACTCAGCAATGAATATTGGGTCAGTTTGGGTGGGAAAGGCTGGAATAATCAATAGGACAAAAGTGTATAGTTTAAAAACTGATAGTGGTATGATCATCACAAATGTCTTCATGAATATCAAGCAGATGTCCTCGTAGCAGTTTTCCATGTAGTTTATTTGTTAGATTCAAGCACCAACTCATCACAGATGTCTCTCAGTGAGAGGCATTAACAGCTTGAGAGACCCCAATAACTTGCATCATATATTTGAAATCAGAAGATCACCAGAGCCGTGGCACAAATGAGCTAAATGTAACCTTGGCCTTTCTCTTCTCACACCCCTCTCACCCTCCTTAAACTTCTTGCTTATATCAAATCATAATTTGCCCTTCAAACCAGAGGCCTATTCACACTACAGCCTCTAGTGCATGATCAGTGGACCTCTGGTGAAGAACAGCCTCTCCAAGCATGCCTAGTCTCACCAGAAGTGCACTAATTGTTGATTAGGTGTGGAGCATGAAATGGTTAACGAACTTTACCCAAAAGCTTACCTCAAGCATCCATGGCAGTGACCATTCAGTCTTCTTCCGCACTTCAGGGTTGTCTGATGAGCATAGAAGCGACTGCGCTATCAAAGTGACAGCGCTGACGCACACACAGTTGCGGAGGGTACTGCAGCCAAAATGGCGGCACTCAGAGGAGGACTGGGCCCTGGATCGAATAAGGTAAGTAAGGAATGTTGACAACATTCGTAGATGCCCATAGACATCTTTCTCGCATCCGTACACATCCGTACACATTTGTATGAATCCCGTATGCAACCCGTCTTCATCCTATATGGATCCATACAGATGTGTACGGATGCAGGAAAGATGTGAATCTCCAAACGCATCATGTACAAACCCATACATGTGCGAATGTAAAGATAATTCACAAGAATAAATCTGAAATACAAAATTCATTCAAATCTTTTAACTCAAATTTATGGACATTTGATTCAAATTCGAATGTCGAAATTTGGCCAGATTTGATCAAATTTTGAATACCTTCAAATATTCATGCACACCCGTAGTCAGCATAGCACCAATAATTTGCAGTCAATACAGATCTTTCAAGGCTGGTACTATTTATGAAGGTAAGGAGGTGCTAGCCCACAATCTTGTGATCTTATTCCATGAGTGCTGCAGTTCATTGTCCACATTTGAGCAGATATTGTAGGACTAGGTAGGTCATTGGTTTTCTCTTAGATGTTCCAGAAACAGAAGGCTCTCCTTTGTGAGCAAATAAAATAAGCAATTCTCCTTGTGTCGCATTGGGAGTTCTTTGAAAATCGAATTTAATGATCAGCTGTGCTGAATGCGGGGGATAATGGTATCTTAGACTCTGATAAGCCAGGTTATAGTTAATGTATTATATGATTTTAAGTACATGCAAAATTCCATCAGCTGGCAGAAGATAACAGAATCAGAGGAGCAGGCTTAAATAATCCTAAGAAAAATACACTCTTCTGAAGCTGATACTGGCTTTGGAAATATGTTTCCCATTGCTGCCAATACAGAGATGCCTTTCATATCATGTATAGTTTAGTTCTCAGTGATACTAGAGGCCAAGGCTAGTGCATTCATAAAAACCAATAGCTTAGAACTTGACATGTAAGCTGTGAAGTTTTTGGTGTTTAAAAAATAAACACCAAGAAGGAAGTAATGCTAGCTTGTATTTCTATATCAAGGGACACCCCCCCCACACTTCATGTTTTGACATTTATTTATATTTATTCATATTTATATTTATATCCCGCCCCATACCCAAGGGTCTCTAGGTGGCTCACAACATTGAAAACAAACATATCAAAAACTATATCAATCCTAAAACCAGTACAAAGTTTAAAAATACAGCATTAAAAAATACAAGAACAGTTTTAAAACAGCAGTGTTTACAATGGGGGAAGCGTGGGGGACATTTAGCCAAGGGCCTGAGTGAAGAGGTACGTCTTCACCGCCTTCCTAAACAAAAGAAGGGGCCTGACACACCTCAAGGGGGAGACCATTCCACAGCCTGGGGGCCATTACTGAGAAGGCCCTCTCCTGGGTACCCACCCGCCTAACTGCTGAAGGCAGGGGATAACCAGGAGGACCTCCCCTCCAGATCTTAAGATGCGGGCAGGTCGATATGGGAGAAGGTGCTCCTTTAGATATCTGGAACCCAAGTCATTTAGGGCCTTATAAGTCAGAGTTAGCACCTTGAATTGGGCTCAGTAGTGAATTGGAACCCAGTGCAATTCTTTTAGAACCGGCGCGATATGTGTCCAGCTAGCTGTTCCAGCGGCTGCATTTTTCACCAGCTGCAACTTCCAAACCGTCTTCAAGGGAAGCCCCATGTCCAACCAATAGTCCAATGTTGCTCAGGGTGTGTCCCACGTGATTATGTACCATTTGTGTACCATTTCATATAAACAGCTCACAAAACCTGGATCCTGGGTGCTAGTGGAGATTATTAACATTTATTGGAGTAGCTTGCATGAAATGCATCCTTTTCCACAGATAATCTTTATTATCTCATATTCTTGGAAAATCTCCATTGCACAATTCCCCCTATTGCTAACCTTCCAGGAGGAGATGGGGTTCACATAAGAAGGTATTTCACTTAGCAGTGAATGTAACCAGTAATTTTATTTCCCCATTATCTATCCTGAAGGCAAATTTTCTGAGTTATTTAACACTGAAAGAAATCTCATCTCTTTGCTGATGTATTCTCTCACTATGAAAGTGGACTGAAGCTGGATTAAGCCTTAAGTGTGACCACATCCTGGTAGATATTCAGGAGTAAGTCCCCTTAAGTCAATGTTTAATGGGTCCTTTTCCCACAAAATATGTGTATGTAAGCATGCAGATGTTGTTAAAATCAAATATATTGCTCACTTTTAAATAGGTTAGTTCTAAAAGTTACCATCTAAAGTTATATACTAATATATTTGTGTTTTTCCTCTCCAAAATTGCTTTTGACAGATGAGGATAACGATGAAGAGATTGAAATGAATGAGAATGCAGGTCAGTAAACTGATTTATTGATTGAGAGTGTGTACGTCTGTCAGTCCTGGCAGATTTCTCCAGGGTCCCAGGTGCTGCGATTTGCTTCCTTGCGTGCATTTTTTGTTGAGCTTTGCATTGCTAGGTAGTCTGGGGATCCCCCCCCCCTTTTAATCTGCATGATGAAAGAACATTATGGAAACTGTGGCTGGATTCTGTTTACGCGATATGTTCTTCATGCGGCACTCCTTGCAAAAATGTGGGAAAATTATATCAGAATGAATCCATCCATATTACCTTTCAGGGGTTGTTCATGCAAGCTGATCGTTTGCTTATACAAGGATTAATCAACTTCCGGGATATTAAAGCATAAAGAAAGATAATTGGTGAAGGGTGAGATATAAAGACATACGATGAGATAGATAGATAGATAGATAGATAGATAGATAGATAGATAGATAGATAGATAGATAGATAGATAGATAGATAGATAGATAGATGATAGATAGATAGATAGATAGATAGATAGATAGATAGATAGATAGATAGATAGATAGATAGATAGATAGATAGATAGATAGATAGATAGATATCTCTAGAAAATCTGGCATGGATAACTGGTGTAACTCTTCAGTTTTCAGTTTCCCAGAATGATTCTTTTGAATAAGTGCCAGACTTTATGTTGATTCATGCCATTCATGTTATATATTGAATGAGGATTAAATCTTTATGCAGGCATGTGGCTTTTATTTTTGGACCTATTCCCAGTTACAGTATATAGCAAGAGGAAATTGGATGCTCTGTATTCCTCACCCCAATTAATGCCGGATTAACTTTAGCCCCATCCATAGGGCAAAAAGAGAGAGTGTGTTGTTAGTTTATCCTCAGCGCCTCCAGTTCAGATGATGCAGCTTTATTATTTATTTAATCAATTTATCAACACATCTGTCCAACCACACAAATATATAAATCCACATATTTAATTTGTGAATATCATAATAATAAAATTGTATTTTTATGTATAGCAAAAATACCCAGAAGTACAATACAGGTTGACCTATCAAATCGCTTTTAAATATATCTTTCTTTTTTTTTAAGGATATATAATTCATTAAAAATAGAATACAGGACTACCTGGTCAACATATATTTCTAAATACTATATATTACACAATTCCAAATCTAATATCTTAAAAAGTGTGGCTATAAACTATTGAAATCTTATTTCATCAAGTTCTGCCAAATACCTATTAAATATCCATTCTTTAAGGATTTAATGCTAGGGGTAATTAGAAAAGGAATAGAAAACAAGTTGGCAAGTATAATTTTGTTTCTCTATCCATCTATGGTGAATCCAGAGGTCACATTTGGAATATTGCATACAATTCTGGGCACTACAACCTCAGAAAGAATATTGCAGATCTGGAAAAGGAGCAACAAGGGGCAACCAGAATGTCTAGGGGACTGGAATACCTTTCTAATGAAAACAGGTTGTAACATCTAGACCTTTCCAGCCTTAGAAGGCAGAGTTTAAGGCACTATGTGGAAAAGGTGGATAGAAAAGGTGGCTGTGAAGCTGCTGTGCATGAGAGTTAGGACCAGCAAAGGAAAGTTTGTTGTTTGTTTGTTTTTTATCCAGAGGGTCACTGGTCTATGGAATTTGTAACTGGAAGAGGTGGTAACAGGAATCCGCCTGATTAGCTTTAGGAAAGAATTAGATAAATTCAGGGAGGACAGGTGCATTAATGGCTACTAGAATGGATGCCTACATACTGCCTCCAGGTTGGAATGACAGGCATGATGCCTCTTATGGCCATTTGCAAGGAACTGAGAGCAAGTAAAGGCTTTGCCTTTGTTTTCTGTTTGAGATACCCAAAAGCAGTTGGTGGATGCTGGACTAGATTGGTTGTGATCTGATCCATCATGAGCTGTTCTTATGTTCTTATGACTCACTATTATCTGACCTGCTCTCCAGAAATGATGACCATAACTTATAATTGGAAGATTCATTTTAGATTGACCATAAACAGTTGGAAACAATGTCTATGGAGAGTTGCAACATATAAATGCATTAAATAAATATTGAGCTTTAATTATAAAATAAGTAATGTATATAATGAGAATGTACAATCCATGGTCAAAAGGATTTAAGAAGCAGAGAAGACTTCAAAAATTTGCATGTCAACACCGATAGATAGGGTGATACTTTCAAGCTGCTTCGTAACAAAGGCTGTGATTAGGCATGTGCATGAATATTTGAATTAGTATGAATTTCAGCATTCAAATTTGAATCGAATGTCCATAAAATGGAATTTAAACATTCAAACGAATTTCAGATTTTTGAATCAATTCGTTTGAATTATTCAGACATTCATGTGTTTATGGATTAGTGCAGTGGTTCCCAAAGTTGTCTGGGCTACGACCCATCTAATATAAGTTTACCAACTTGGGACCCGCCTCTAGGAAATTTAACCGTTACCAATATGAATAAAGGACTTTTCAAATAACAAAGTTTTAATACAATTTTTTTATTACTTAATTAAATAATTACATCAAAAAAGTTATTTCAAATACGGTTAAATTTCCTAGAGGTGGGTCCCGACCCACAGTTTGGGAAACCCTGGATTAGTGCACGATGCATACTTGCACATATGCATCTTTCCCTCATCCGTACCCATTTGTACAGGATGAAAACGGGTTGCATACAGGATAAATGCGGGATGCATACGGATGTGTACGGATGTGTATGGATGTGTAATGATGTGGATGTTGTCAACATTCATAAGTGCAAATCAGAATCAAAAATTTGAACGAGTAGATTTGAATTTGCTTAATTCAAATTTAATTTGGTCAAATTCGGATTTTAAAGAGCCGAATTGAATTTTCAGATATTCAATTTGAATAGAATAGAATCCCGAAAATTGCATTTGTGCACACCTCTAGTCGTGATCAGACATTGGGGGGGGAAGAGCACCTCTGAAGTGTCTTAGAGAAGGCTCTGAGGTGGGATTGTTCATTCCCCAGTTTGCCCCTCTCCCCCTCTTCTGAACGTTCTGTGCTAGAAAAGGTGGATGAAAGAAGACTTGGTAACACAAGGGCCACACACTGTGTCTCTGAACTGCCTCTTTTGCTATGTTTTAACACCTCCAAAGAAGCAGTTTCAGTGGTCCGTGAATGCTTATACACATTGTGGGGTCAATTTCTGCAGTTTGGAAGACCCCCCCCCCCATGAAACTTCCCTGCCATCAGTTCATCAGCAATTCCACTGGAGGGGGAGAAATTTTCTCAGTTTACTATTTTTACCACCAGAGGCTTTTAGGTTTTGTTTTTAAAAATAAAAGAACATTCTTGAGCATATGGAAACACCTATTATGCCATCTCTTCATGTTTCCTTTTGCCTTGTCCCATATTACTTTTAATGGGCACTCCAAAATGGTGCAGTTTTGAAGAGAACTACACCACTTCAAAAAGCTGCTTGCATGGAGATTTTACCTACTTCACACCCCAGTAAAGCAAAGTGTGCAGTAGACTGCCAACAGGGAAGCTCAACAAGATTCTTCACCTCAAGACCACAAAGAAGTCAATGTATCAAGAAACTTATTTATGTTGAGTGACATCAAATACATTTTCACGCAAGAATTGACTCCTTGGGGTATTTAAATACATTCTTATTGATGGTCTGAAATAATAAACTTGATTGCCCACTTTCTCTCCTGCATCTAGAACCACACCAGTGTGCACAAGGGAGTCTCTTAGAACACCAGCTGGTCAGAGTAGAATTGCTCATGATTTCATGGTGGAAGCAGAGCTGTGAATGCACTGGCAATGGCAACAAAATAGCCATACAAAAAATGATCCTGAGTTATATGCATAAACATTGTGCCAGCCATTTTCCTCCTCCAGTAATATTCCTGCCCTGATCCAGTAGGATATGTTGTACTGTGAGATCATCTCACAGATGTGAGTGAGGCTGCCCATGAATCAGGCCGTGTTCAGATAGGAGGACTATTTTGCAGGTACTGTAGTGTTCTACATTGCCTTTAAGGGCTGATGCTTCGAAGTAAAAAGAATGTTACTGTATTTTCTGGCGTATAAGAATACTTTTTAACCCAGGAAAATCTTCTCAAAAGTTAGGAGTCGTCTTATACACCGGGTGTTGCCTTCTTATACGGCGAGTATATCCCAAACACTATATTTTAACTGGAAAGTTGGGGGTTGTCTTATATGACCAGTTGTCTTATACGCCAGAAAATACGGTACTTACCTGAGCATTGGCTGCAGAGTTTTCCTTCCTCCCCCTCGATATTATTCCTGGTCTTTGAACAAACTCCACAAGATCTTGTGAGAATTTGCTCTGACTTGAGAACATTGAGACCTATCAAAGAGAGAGGGACCTTCACATGGTCATCACTGCTGCTTCAAAGTATTGTGGGAAATGTGGGGACAATCCATTCTCCTTGTGGAATGCCTTTACTTTGCAGTAAAAGTAAGCTTTACATTTTTTATTTATGTCTGGAGGCATCCTCAGATGGAAAAACCTGTTCATCTCTTCTGACATGGTCAAACACTTGCAGAAAATATATTTAATATCTATGGGGTATTTCCCCTCATTCACACACACCCAAGCCAGGTATTTATTGTTAGCAATATCGACTCAAAATGAAAAGATTCACATTGAACTAAGCAGTCTGTGTGCTTATCCATGTACTTCTAGAGTTATTCCCCTTTGAAAAATGTGGAAAAAATATAAATTTTTTATCACTTATGTAACAGAAATCATTGTGTGCTTGAAAAACTAAATGTTATATTAAAATAGCCCCATTCGTTCTAAGTGAGGCGACTTCAGCATTAGCTGCCTGAGAGTTACAGCTCGATGTGCTAATTAAAAAAAAAAGTTTTAACTATTTTAATTTCTAAGCAGAATGCAATGCTTGTGCTTCTTTTTCATTTAAGCCTTTGAAATTATACTAATTCCAATTAGGCCATGCTACAAGTCCATGCAAAATGAGCCCATTAGCCTGGAATGTGTTGCTCTACATCTGCTCTCCTTCTGTTAGACATGGGCTGGGGCTTGCCATAGGCATGTCATCACTCACAGAACCATCAGGATATCTAAGCAGGAGCTGTACAGCTTAGAAAGAGTGCACCTGTTGGACAGAAAGAATGTTTTGTTTTTGTTTTTTTAATATACACATAGCAAAGACACCTGGGCATCCAAATGGGAAGAAAGAGGGTGTTAGAAGTTTGGGTTATGGTACCTCCTGGTGGTAACATTTAGAAGAGGTTCGATATAGCTTGTGTAGAAGCCAAGGAGCCCAACAGAGATGATCAGATTTCTAAAATCAGACATCTGGTATTGTTGCACAATTTTACCATATTGGCATTGAAACTCAAAATCCAGAAAGACATGCAGTCTGTGTGGTGTTCCAAACCACACACACATGAAGGAACATCAGAATTTGGAGCAGGAGGCAAAATGCTTGAATGTAAAACCATGCCTCCTCCTTCTCTGATTTAATAGCAACAGGTTAAACTTGGACACCCTCAAGTAACTCCTGGAAGCTGGTCCTTTTCCACTGTTTTTCCAGGTGGTTTTTTTTAATTGTATGTGTTTGCTTGTTTGTATATGTGTGTGTTAAATAAATAACAAACATCAGAATCAAAATGAAGAAAGTATTACATCACTTCACTGTTCCTTTTCTAAGGGCAATTCTACAGTGGTTGGTATACTGAGTTAGCAAGCCTCTTAGGGCCCCCCTTCCAGATGCTGATACACAAAATATTTGAAACATTCAAAATTTGATTGAATTCGTTCGAATTTGGACATTCAAATTTAAATCGAATGTCTATAAATTCAAATTTAAACATTCAAATGAATTTTCAATTTTTAAATCTATTTGTGCGAATTATTTGCACATTTGTATGTGTACGGATACGTACATGATGCAAACTTGCCTCTATGCATTAGAAAACATAAGAACATAAGAGAAACCCTGCTGGATCAGGCCACAGCCCATCTAGTCCAGTGCCCCACCAAATGCTCATGGGCATCTCAAGCAGAGACAAAGATGAACCTTTTCCTGCTCTCAAATCCTAGCAAATGGCCTTAGAAGCACCCCGCTCCCCCCCCCTCAGCCTGGAAGATGCACCTAGGCATTCATTCTAGTAGCCATTGATACTATATTTCCCGCATCCATATAGATCCGTAGCCATCTTTCCTGCATCTGTACACATTTGTATAGATCTGTACGGAATGAAAACATGATGTATATGGGATGCATACAGGCACATTCAAGTGTTGTCAACATTCATATTTGCAAATTTGAATAGAAAATTTGCACGAATCGATAAGAACGTATTCAGTTCGAATTGAATGTGAATACATTTGAATTTTGAAGATTCAAATCGATTTGAATATTCAAATATTTGATTCAAATCTAATCGGATCCCAAAAATCACATTCATGCACACATTCAGTGCAAACTAAGGGAGGCCCACTAGGATGCAGATGGCAGGCCTTTACATAAGAATATAAAAGCAGCCTTGCTGAATCAGGCCACAGCCCATCTAGTCCAGCATCCTGTCGCACAGTGGCCTACCAAATGCTCATGGGCATCTCAAGCAGAGACAAGGACAAACCTTTTCCTGCTCTTGAATCCCAGCGAATGGCCTCAGAAGCACCCCGGTTCCCCCACCCCACCCCAGCCTGAAAGATGCACTTAGGCATTCATTCTAGTAGCCTTTGATACATCTGTCGTCCATGAATTTGTCTAACCCTACCTTAAAGTCATCTAGACTTTATTTTGGGATATATCCCAGAATGAGGCTCAGTATGGAAAAAGCCTCATATTTTCCTGAAATGCTTTGCTTGGATCCTTATTGAAACCTGATTAATGTATTCTTTTATGCTAATTCAGGCTTTAATACAAAGAGCATTGTGTCTGGGGTGGCAAATTGCAAAGAATTGTGGGTAATAGATGTTTGAAATTGTGACTGTAATTAGCCACTTTCTGTCATTAATGACCTTCTAGTTCATTTCATTTGTAGGTCGTGACTCTAATAGATGAAACTCATAATTCTAGTCCATCTTTCTGAATTACCGCTGTTGATGGTGTTCAGTCTGTACTCATTTCTCTTTAATAGCCTAAAAAAAAGGCATTCCTGAAGTACAGTATATATTTCTAACTCTCTTTTCTGGAAAATACCAGTCAAATGACTCAATTTTATTTCAATGACACCTGTGATGGTTGGAAGATATTTCAGATTCTTACTTAAGGCTTGAATTCAATCTCAGTTGAAGCTACAGAAATGAATAGGGGAATGCTTTTATTGAGCTATAGAAGGCCTGTAATGAAAAAAGAAAAGAAAGATTGCCAAGTGTAAAGATTGATTTACTTATTAATTTAGTTACTAATGATTGCCAAATGTTTGGCATAATGCAATATATTCATTCTGTTTTGCTTTTCTCTGCCCCTTGGAAAGGCACATATCTGATTACCTCTGTACAGTCCATATATTTGGCTTTTTCCTTCTCCAGTTAAAATCATGATGTTTATGTCCATTACATAATCCTTCGTGAGTACAGTATTTGCAAAACTGTGCTTGCTCACACATTCGTTTTTATTGTGTTAAACCAGAAATTATATCCAGTCAAGTCCATAGTTCGGTTGAGCTAAAAAAGTAGATTCAAAATTTTCATTACAAACCAGCTGTTGCTGAAGTCAGTTCAGACTCTCACATTGGTTTAAATGAATCAGAATAATATTTAGTTTGGGCTTTCTTTTTTCCTGCTTTTCTTTTTCTTTTTGTGCCATTCTTCTCTTAGCTTCTGCGAGTATGTTGTGATGCTCAAATTGAAACATTTGGATAATATCATCTGTGATGCAGTTTGGTGCTAGTATTACTTGGATCAAGGGGGAAGATGTGGTTAAGAATTGCTGTGGGCTTCAAAGTATGTGATACGTTTTCTGCCTGTGCATATTCATAATATGATTCAATTCTATATTAAAACAATCAGACCTGGGACGTTTTCGCACGGGGGAAAACGGAACGCGAAAAAGCCAGCTGTGGACACGTCATCCGCATTGGCCGCGCGCGCCTTGCGTTCCGACGTGTCCGCAGCTGGCTTTTTCGCGTTCGAAATGTAGAGCACTTCGAAGTGCTCTACACGCGTTCCAACGCGGACGAGCCGCCCGCAGGCGTTCGGGAGAAGAAGCGTTCGCGCCGCTTCTGTCTCCCGATCGCCTGCCGGCTCGCCTCCGACGCCGCGCGGCTTTGACAATCAGCTGTTTTTCAAACAGCTGATTGTCGATCTGCCTCCGCGGCCGCCGGCGCGCCCCTGGCCGGCGTTTGCCGGCTAAGCCAGCTTCGGGCGCTTTGACCATTCGCACCCAGACGCTCCGGAACGCGTTTACACGCGTTCCGGAGCGTCTGTGTGTGAACGGGGAAAGCGCCCGAAGCTGGCTTAAGCTTTCCGCCTGAACGCGTTCGGTTTCGAACGCGATTCAGTGCGGAAATGCCTCTGATCCTCCTTTCTGTTTTCTTTTGACCGTTCCTTGGACCAACTGAACCAGTTTGGTCTAGTGATTAGGGAGCCGGACTCTTATCTGGGAATACCAGGTTTGATTCCACCCTCTCCCACAATGCCAGCTGGGTGACCTCGGGCTAGTCATATATCTCTTCTGAGCTCTCACAGCCCCACCTACCTCGCTGGGCTTGAGGAGAAGAACAGAAGGTTTGTCAGCTGCTTTGAGTTCCCTTAAATGGGTGAGAAAAGTGGGTTAGAAAAGCCAACTCTTCTACTGTGACAAATCAGGGATGAACCCCATATTTTAAAAAACAAAACTTTATATTGTGCGCCTCACCGCGCACGCCACGGAAGTATCACAGCTGCCGAGGAGGAAGCTGCAGAGAGGATACTCGAATCTGGATGGCATGTTGTGGCTTCGCAGCAGCGGATTTTATTCCACTAATCTGGAAACTGCATTATTTTAGGATGAGAATTAGCCGAGCATTTCTTGTTGATTTAGCATTTCCTGCTAACATGTGAACAGTGAAATTCTAACACTCAGATCTTCTGATTTGGTGGAGGAGGCTCGGGTGCGGTCTGTCTGTGGCTGATGGACCTTGATGGCAGTAGCACAATGCTGTCAATGTGAAAATGTTATTTTGCAAGTCTGGGCAATGGGGTGTGAAGGGAGCAGGAAAAAGAAAGCTGTGAATCTTGATGTT
Source organism: Aspidoscelis tigris stejnegeri (assembly GCA_023333525.1). Lineage (NCBI taxonomy): Eukaryota > Metazoa > Chordata > Lepidosauria > Squamata > Teiidae > Aspidoscelis > Aspidoscelis tigris. The sequence goes on along the minus strand of JALMGA010000019.1, from coordinate 9,908,139 downwards.
TCTTAACCCCATTCAGGCTTTGACTGACTAGAGGTGCTGCTGGGTAGACTTATGCCTGCTAAACCCGGAAAGCACTGTATTTTCCAAACAAAAGTAGATGCAACGGCAACAGCCACCTTTAAAGGGCACTCTTGCCATGAATGCACGGACTGCAATGTAAATTTGACAGTTTTGATTACAGCACCCAAGAAGTTTTATAGTAAAGCCAATTTAGCAGCCGCAGTGTTTCTTGGCAGCAGTGACCCACAGTTTTATCCGTCCTGGAAATGCATCACATTAATCCTATTTGCCCAGTCTCCTAGGTTACTGGCAATGGATGCTGGTAGAAGTTATGCTATGACAAGATGTAAGAATGCCAAATAGAAGTCTGTACCAATTCTTAAGTCTCCTTGGAACAATGTATTGTGTCTCAAATTGCATTTTTGTAAAGGACGAGCTATTTCGTGTGAAATAAGTCCAAATGGATGATGGAGTTATTTAGAAACCTGAAGTCCACCCAATTTCTCAATATTATTTCCCCATATTATGAAGGCCTAACCATAGAGGGGAGTTTTCATTGCCTAGTAAATAATTGAACAGTCCTAGAATGTATTAAAAGAATGCAAGAGTATGATGATATACATGTGCGAATGAGTCACGTTTAAAATGTGACATTCAGAGTTGAGCCTGAAGCCATTCACAGCTATGATAATGGCACATGGGGCAGGAATCAATCTTCATAATGCCTTAATAGTACAGCTCTTCCTTTCCTGGAAGCAACACAGAGATACAATCTATTTATTCTTCCCCTATCTGGCACATTCATATTAAACTAAAACCATTTCACTTCAAAAGAAAACCTCATCTATTTATTAATTCTTTGTTCTTGTAGAGGGAGTGGAGCAGAAAGGCCGGTCTCCTTCACCCGTGAAATGCAAAGCGAAGCAATCTGAGAATCTAGAGGACGATAATGAGGGTAGGTAGGATTAAGCCCCCTTGGAGTCATTTATCAGTTTTTCATTACACAAAGATAGGTTCTCTTTAATTTTTAAATTATACAGTCTACAGTCCATTTGTTTTAAAATATTCCTAGTGTCTATATTTACAATGCATGTTCTTTACCCTTCTCTGGGGTGGCTCAGTTCATGGTTATGCAAGCCCAGAAAATTTTTCTTTATATTTTCCACGTGTAAGTTTGCTCAGAAGTTGATAGAGAAGGGGTATATTTTCTGACAGAAGGAAGACAATGCTTGTTTTAATGTTATTATTGTGGTTAGTGTTTACTGGGCCTGGAAAAGTAGAATTTATGACTTTCCAAGTTGTATGATGAGGAAACAAATCAGTTGCAGTTAGCATAATTTCAAGGCCAATCCTTTCTCTTGCCTTTCTTGTTGCTTTAATTATCTTCAGTAAGGATTTGCATAGAGTAAGATGAAGTTAGATTGTTGAGGAAACAATTAGTATGATCAGACACACTTAAAAGGGTGCCCAGTGAGAGAATTGGAGTTGGGAGTGACAGACATTTTAGCCATGTATGTGCTTTATCATACCTGGGAATGGATATCTCTTCCTCATAGGATATTGTGGAACTAGAGAAGGTGCAGAGAAGGGCAACCAGAATGATTAAGGTTCTGGAACACCTCCCTTACGAAACCAGGCTGCAATGTCTAGGCCTCTTCAGTCTGGAGAGACGGCGTTTGAGAGGGGACCTGATTGAAGTATAAAAAATTATGCACAGTATAGAAAGGGTGGATAGAGAAAATTTCTTTTCTCTATCGCACAACACTAGAACCAGGGGGCACTCTATGAAGCTGATGGGTAGGAGAATAAGGTCTGACAGGGGGAAGTATTTCTTCACCCAGAGGGTCATCGGCTTATGGAATGTGCTGCCGGAAGAGGTGGTGACAGCTACCAGTCTGGATGGCTTTAAGGTAGGGTTAGACAAATTTATGGATGACAGATGTATCAATGGCTACTAGAACGAATGCCTAGGTGCATCCTTCAGGCTGAGGGGGGGAGGAACTGGGGCGCTTCTAAGGCCATCTGCTGGGACTCGAGAGCAGAAGAACGTTTGTCCTTGTCTCTGCTTGAGATGCCCGTGAGCATTTGGTGGGCCACTGTGTGCGACAGGATGCTGGACTAGATGGGCTGTGGCCTGATCCAGCAAGGCTTCTCTTATGTTCTTATGTTCTTAAGATAATAATACCTAGGATGACTCTTTCAGTCAGTTTGGGAGGGGACACAGAAGAGGAAAATATAGCCAATAGCAGGGTAGGAACAAATTCTGTTAAACAGTGATCAATCAGGACACTAAAAAAGCTCATGGTAGCTGACCAATCAGTGGTGAAAACTTGTTAGGAAGGCATTGTCAGATTACAAGCTAAAGGAAGAATAATATATTTGGAAATATGAGATAGGATTATTATTTTAACTGTTTGAATGCAAGTTTTATTTAGATGGCTACAGAACAGGCACATTTTCAAAAAAGGGCAGTTCAAAGCACTCCTGTTTGATAGCACTCAAAGTTCCATTGGAATAGACATTTGCAATATGATCCAAAATGGAGAAGAGCACTATTGCATAATCTTTCATGCAAGTCAAGACATTGGACTCACTTGACTTTTGTGGAAACCACAATGCACAATGTTTCTAGTGCAGATATATCAATCTGCACAGTATATTATCAGTTTAGGGACCAGTTTGAGTGTTCAGCGTTCCGACAGTTTTTAAAGAATCTGTAGCATTTGAGGACTAAAGTTCCTGAAAAGTGGACTAACTGTATGTAGATTAAATGAGGCCTCAGCCCTGTTCTGAGGATTAGTTTGTTTTATTTTGCAAAATGGGAATGGCGAAGTAGGAGGGAATCATATTTAAAAGTCTGTTCTCCCCACTTTCCTTTACCCAATTATAAGCATTTTTTCTTATGTTATTTCCTCCTCTTTGCCGCGCTCTCTGCCATTATGCACTAAAGCAATCTAGTGCAAACTCACCTTTCTAAGAAGAAACGAAAGGAGACTGGGCTGTCTCCCAAGCCACCATGGGCTTCTTGGCAGAAGCATGTGAAGCAGAGGTGATTTGCTGAACTCTAGCTTCAACAGCATGGATATAGATTCCCTCTGCTGTTGTCCCTCCTTTTCACTCTGCTTTCCGCCATGACACGCTGCTTTGCTATAGCAATCCAGCACAAAACCACCATTCTAACAGAAAAGGAACACTCGGCTTTAATACAGAAAAAAAGTTCTGCTATGGTGGATTATGAAAGGCACTGCTAAAGAACTCCACGTTCTGAGGCAGCGACAGGTAAATATGGAGGGTGCGGGATGGATTTCCTGCCCTTGGATCATGCAATATTTGTAGTCAGTTTGTGCAATTCTGTTGCATCCAGTTGCCTTATGTTCTATGGTTTCATCCTCAGCTGCTCAATCTGTCTTTGCTGTCACAATCAGACTTTTCTATTTGCCTTGATACAGTGGTGTGTAGTGCTTGTCCTTGAACAACAAAAAGCATCCCTTCAATTTCCTTTCTTGATATACCATGCTTAACCACTGCTGTGCCCTCATGTTGTCCAGTTTCCTAATCTCTTCTCGTTCCTTTTTATAATTCTATTTAGGTTCTGTTCCTGAGCATGGGCCTAGTTTTTGAATTTCAGTCATCAGCTCTTGACCTAAGTGCCTTGCTCCCATTTTAATTCCTTCGGAGTGCCCTCACAGAAGTCCTTGTCTGTTTTCCATGGAAGATGTAATCTGTTGACATCACTGACTTCCCTATTCATAATTAATTCAGACAAAGATAATAAAGCTTTATTATACTGCCCCTCCATTTGATGGGCTTTTTTAAACTACCTTTGAGACTAGAGTAACCTTCCTGAATACAGCCTCTCCGATAACTTTGTATTTTTCTTTCACAGTCACATTGGTTGTTTAATTAAGGCACACAAGAAACAAGCCTGGCTGCTATCATTTCCAGTCAAGTAGAAATCCCTGTGTTACCCCCTTTTTCCATGCACAGTCAAAGATCCAGATCTTCAAGATCCAGATCTTTGAGATAGGGTCCTCCTGGATATCTGAATCTTGAAGATGCCTGAAGACCCCATTTAATCAGGTCCACATAAAATCCAGATTTAAGGGCCTGAAGGACCCATTTAATCCAGATTTCCCCTGCCCTAGTGGGGACAGGGCCTTGCAGATCGGCCTTCAGTGTGGTCCAGGTAGGGACAGGGCGTTCCCAATTGTTACCAATCAGGTACTAACCAGGTTCCTAATTGGGTCTTAGAAGGGTTCTAAGCCCTAGTGGAAAAAGGCCCTCAGACTATACTGAAACTCCCCAATATGACTCTGAGGACCCCTTTGATAAATGTCACACCCTGTTTCTCTGGCATGTCAGTTGTGCATGATATCCATGGAATTCTCTCTCAGGTGGAGTTACTAAATTCAAATGCACCAAATCTAACTATTGACACCTGCCAATCACCCTATCCATATACCATTAAGGCTGCATCCCCATTCAAGAAAAAAATCCAGTTTTAAATACAGATTAATCAGCATTGAGCTCTGTTTTTTTCCTGTTCCCAATTATAGCTTTTTATGTGGATTTATAGGGAGGAATCATCACCCCCCCCCCTTCATGCCATACCCTGACTTTATGGGATGGGGATCCAAACCCTGTAAGCCTGCCCCTGATTAATAGGCATAGCTATGGGAGAAGGGAGCAAATGGAAATGGTCATTTGTGCATCCTGCCAGCAAGGCAGCAGCTCCAAGAAGACAAGGCAGCAGCTTTGTGCAGAATCAGCTGAGTGAAAGAACAGACATCCAGGGCAAACCTCTCCCTCTCCCTTTCAAATCTCCCCTTCAGCTTTGAATGAGCTGCTCAGGACCAAGCAGGGCTAAAAGAAGATTCCCTCTGCCGATTGTCAGATTCTGCCTTTGAGGTTCCTCAGAGAGATGGTGTGTGGCCCTCATGTTCCCAGTCCTTCTCTAATCCACCTTTTCTCACACAGAATGTTCAGATAAGAGGGAAGGGGCAGACTGGGGTGTGAACAATCCCACCCCAAAGCTGCTTCAGAGGTTCCCCAGAGATAGTTCCCCCACTCCTGTGTCTAATCACAGGCTGAGCCTCAGCTTGCATCTCTACAATGGAGGAATGCAGTACCTTATGTGGATGCATGATTGCTGCAGTGCACCTCAACTTCTTGTTCTCTTTGAAGCCAGGGAATGAAAGTTCCTCAGCTTCAAAGATTCCGTTTGTAGGTGTTTTTCATTGCATTAGAAATGGCCCAGAAGTCAGTCATTTTCCGTGGAAGAAGTATACTTCTGGGAAGAGTATGGGCCAGATACGTCATGTGTGTGGCCACCATGCACTTACATCTGTTGATGTGAGTTCCTGAAGGCAGCCAGCACTTCTGGTCTGTGGAAAGGATGCTTCAGACATGCTCAGAGAGGCATTGCGTGCCTGAGGTCACCCACTGGAGTGTGAATGTCACACCCCTTGGTCCTGCTGTTGGTGAAGCCATAGTCTCCCTGTGTCTTTAATGTGTAGAGTCCCTTACAGAGCTGTAGAACAGACTGTGACTAGATAACACTTACAGACTGCTTGTAATGCTTCAAACAATGCATATATGCTAAGCAATTATTGCTGTAAAAAAAAGACAGGTTTAGGTCCTTCAGCAGCTAATACTTTCCTTATAATTGATAAAGCAATTTGATATTCTCATGGACACCTGACACAGTGAGAAAGTTTATAAAATATATGATGTATTGGTTTAGCTGTTGAATTAGGGCATAAAATGAGCTACACCCAAACTGGGTTGCATCAGCCTTGCTTTCTCCCCCTTTTAAGAAACACATAGAGAAGGACATTTCAGTCCTCACTCCATCCATCCATCCATCCATCCATCCGTCCGTCCGTCCGTCCGTCCGTCCATCCGTCCGTCCGTCCGTCCATCCATCCATCCATCCATCTGGATTTTTTAATACTGCTGCTTCCTCTCTTTGGAGTCCAAGCCAGTGTTCACCAAGTACAATAAAAAGAAAATCCCCACAAATAATTAAAAGCACTCTTTAAAAGGTATTTTTGCATGTCTAACCTATTTGTATTTCAGAGAGTTATATTCAGAGGCAGTGAAAATCCATTTAGAATTGGGTACCCCTCAAATTTGCCAACTATCTCTGGGATGTGTCTGAATTCCTCCAAATTTGGACATTCAAATTTGAATCAAATGTCCATAAATTCGAATTTAAACATTTGAATGAATTTCATATTTTTGAATCTATTTGTTCACATTATTCAGACAATCGTATTTGTACAGGTTCATACTTGCATGTACACACCTTTCCTGCATCTGTACCCATTTGTATGGATCCGTACAAGACAAAAACAGGTTGCATAAATACTGGATGCATACCTATGTTTACGGATGCGTATGGATGCGTACAGGATGTGCAACGATGCATACAGGCACATACACATGTTGTCAACATTCGCAAGTGCAAATTCAAATCGAAAATTCAAACAAATAGATTTGAATTTGCTTAATTTGCATCAAATTTGGGTAAATATCAATTTTAAACATTCAAATCGAATCAGATTTTCGGATATTCTGTTCGAAGCAAAGCGAATCCCAAAAATTGCATCCATGCACATCCCTAGTCCTACAATATTATTTGAGCCCATGTTCCAATGATCTGTTCTGTGAGAGGATGCTATGGTCACATTTGCCCAGAGTGCCAAATACTATCGGGCAGCTTTTCCAAGATCTGGAGTACTCCTGAAATAGCCATTTAATATCCTAATTAAAAAAGGTTGATAGTCACCACAGAATGGGAGAGACTCCACAATCCTGCCCTTAACATCTGATTATTTAACTGAATTAGCAAGAACTAGTGTTGCATCAGCCATAACTACTGATTTTTTTCCCCCTGCCATGCAGCAATTAAAAACACAGAGGGATGTTTGAAAGCAATAACTTGGCCAACCCTGCTGTAATCATTCTTGTCCAAGACATTCTTAATTTGTACACATGCTTTTCTGAATGGTAGAGCTATTAATATGAGAAGAGAATTAGAAGAAGCCATTATATACAGTATTGCTGCTTCTGTTTCTTGCACAGCTGTGCCCTTTCAGTAGCAACATAGTCTGTGACCCACAGTTTTACAGATGAATAGTTTAATACACATTCTTTTAAATGTATCCAATTCTTTTGTTCTGAGCTACAGCAGGTAGTAATGAACATGGCATCTTGTATATCCTGAGAGCCTTGGTTATCTCATTTATACTGAAAGCATCCTAGCTTGCCATGCTTAAGGAGGCGTCAAAGGTACAAAGGTTCACCTCCACAGGCAGAAGGGCATCAGTCTATGGAATTTGCTGCCAGAAGAGGTGGTAACTGCAACCTGGATAGCTTTAAGAAAGAGTTAGAAATGAAGTTGTGCACAAACATTCTTTTGACATTCTTTTCAAATCACATCAAATACCTGAATATCCAAATCAATTCAAGTCTTTTAAATTCAAATCTAACAAGATTCGGTTCGACTTTACAAAATTTGAATCTGTTCGTTTGAATTTTTGATTCGTATCTGCACATATGAATGTTGGCAACATTTGTATGTGCACGAACACATCTGAACACATCTTCGCCACATCCATACGCATCGGTTCATGTCTGTATGCATCCTGTAGTTATCCTGTATGCAACCTGTTTTCGTCCCATACAAATGCGTACATATGTGGGAAAGATGCAGATCTTCAAGTGTACAAACCTGTGCACATACAAATGTCCGAATAATTCAAATGAATAGATCCGAAATTCGATGTAAACATTCAAACATTTTGGGACATTTGATTCGAGTCTGAATGTCAAAATTCAGCACATTTGATTGGATTTTAAATGCCGACAAATATTCGTGCACATCCCTAGTTAGAAAACACATGGAAGATAGTTCAATGGCTACTAGAATGAATACCTGGCTACTGCTTCCAGGTAGGAGAGACAAGCGGGCTGCCTCTGAAGGCCATTTGCAGAGATTCAAGAGCAGGTGAAGGTTTAGAGCATGCTGGATTAGATGGGCTATGACCCAATCCATGAAATTATTTTGTTCACCCATGAAACTCTGTGTAACATTTAATTCTGATTCCTTTTTGGGTTGACTTGGTGGCTGTTGTAGGATGGGTTAGCTCATATATATTGTGGTGCTGTAGGTCTACTTTTATGTGGTTTTGCAAAACTTGCAAAGGGGCCCTGTGGTGCTTTTTATCTCAGTTCACTGGAAGAAATTAATAATGATATTAATCATCATTATTTCAGTGCTGTCTTCCACAACTTTTTTGATTAATATGATAAGATTAATATCATGTTGTCATACTAATTAAATACCAAAGATGGCTTCACTTGAAAAGGCATGGGTGAAATATCTGAATCTCTGGGACAGAGCAAGTCAGTTTGTTGGAAGGAAATTCAAATGTCTCAGTTTTCTGTGTTCTGCCATGATACATCATGCAACTCATGATGTATCATGCAGCTGTGCTTTTCTGGAGTGCCATTTTAGCTTTGGAACAGGACCCTCTGTTTATAATGTTGCAAGGTATGCTTTATACAAAAGCACATAAACTCTTTAGCTGTAAATCCTAAGATTAGGCTTTTAGAAAGATCTGCTGGTTATGTGGTAGCTTGCCAGCATATAAAATTCTTTGATGGATGACCCAATCATCAGTAGAAGCAAAGTTCGGCAAATCATCTTTAACATGGTCAGTCTTAGAATTGACCCTTCTGCCTTTTTAGCTTTCAGGCTCAACATGAAAAATGTGAAATACATCTGAGGAGCTAAGAGGTATAAGTGTACGACAGGTGTGTGTTCTCACCTCCTTCACACAAATGGAGCCAGTTTTATCCCATGCTTTCACACATCTTTACTTGGAATCTATAGACTGTTAAGGGCATACAGAGTTTATGGAGCTCTGACAAGCCAATGGACAATTATTGTCCAGTCCTTTTTATAGACATCTATATAAGGATTAATGCTTCCAAGATTCCTTCCCCTCTGTCATAAATACATGTGGGGAAACATTTCATACTGAGATAAGGGGCCTATTTGCACTTGGCCTTTTTCTGGAGTATATCTCAGGATAGGGGTCTGTGGTCCACATGCTAATGCAGACTCTAGCAGACCTCACTTTGGGCCTGCTGAAGCCTGCACTAGCATATGGACAGCAAATCCCTATTCCAGGATATATTCCAGAATAAAGCCAAGTGTGAATAGGCTGCATTCCTTAAATATAATAACTAAAACTCAGAATTATGCACCAAGTCTCATTTAGGCTGTGATCCCACACAATGAAACACACACACATTTCTCTGGGGCAGCTCAGAGCTGGTTCTGAGGTGAGATGATTCACAGGCCAGTCTGCTCCTCCCTTCTCCCATGAACCTTGTAGCCTAAATAACGTGTATTAGCAATAGAAAAAAACAGTGTCTCTGAGGCACTGTCCCCCTTTCTTTGCTACATGCACCTCTGAGATATGCCCAACACACATATATGTCTAGAAGCATTATTTTCCATATATTTGTGTGACCATTTCAAACTCTTCTATGCATAGTTTAACCAAACAAAACTGAAAGACAGTTACACTGGGTTATGTGGCACTGAACAGAACACTGCCATGAGGGACTTTGTTATCAGCATTAGGCAATAAATGCTGTATTCTTAGCCAGGTCATAGAATCATTGAGTTGGAAGGGACCTCTAGGGTCATCCAGTCCAACCCCCTGCTCAATGCAGGATTCCCTAAGCCATCCCAGACAGATGAAGGTCCAGCCTCTGCTTGAAGACCTCCAGTGAAAGAGAGCTCACTACCTCCTGTGGCAACCTATTCCATTGACTGATCACCCTCACTGTCAGGAAGTTTTTCCTAATATCTCATCTGTATTGACTTCCTTGAAGTTTCATCCCATTGTTTCTAGTGCAAGTGAGAACAGGGACGATCCCCCTGCACTGTGACGGCCCTTCAGATACTTAAAGACCATGATCATGTCTCCTCTCAGTCTTCTGTAGGCTAAACATTCCTAGACCCTTCAACCATTCCCCATAGGACATGCTTTCCAGACCACTAACCATTTTGGTAGCCCTCCTTTGGACTTGGTTGAGGTTGTCAAAAAGGGCTGTTTCTGCATTTACCACCGTGTAATCTGGATCACTGGGTCCAAAATAAGATCAGGGTGGTTCTGATTAACACATGGAACCATGTATCTGTTGTCATAGTTTTCATAATGGGAAATAGCACGACATAAATTTTAAGAGCTGCATGCATGTGTTCATGTGTGTTGATAGGAGTCCAAGAAAACCACTTTGGAATTAGTTTCAGAGAACCTCTGAACTGAAAAATGTCGGCTCTAGTTCTGACTGTGATAATCCCTGAGGGAGGTAATTACATTTGCACTACAAGCCTCAGTATTGTAGAAAGACTTAAAGCAACAAAACATTTGTGTACTTCCTGCACTCTAAAAGTCCTGAATTCTCTCTTTCATGGTCTTTTTTTAAAAAAAATAAAAATAAAAATAGAGAATAGCATTTTTAAGCATTCAATCAAATCATTCCTCTTCACTAAAGTGCATTTTATGGGGCTCTTGAAAAGTACAATTTAAATGAAGATAAAGTACTTCAGAAAGAGTCCTTTAGAGAATACCAAAGCAGCAGATATCGCCATTGAAGCATTGACTCTAATACCAAAATATATTTAAAGAAGTTCAGCCTTTCTAGTCTGGTTGAGACCTTGTGATTACATTTTAGTTTTGACATTTTCATTTATCTTGATATATTATAAACAGCTAGACTACCAATCTCTCTTGCTCACATTACACAGAGACACATACAGCAATCTATTACCAAGATGCAAACTTCTACTTTGTGACGGGAAAGCACTTCTGCACATATGCTATAGCTTCCCATTCTTGTATTGCATTTTTCCTCTTGCTGTGTTGATTGTTACCCCAAAGGACAGTCTTCACTACTTTAAGGAGTAGATTTCCAGGTAATGCAAGGCTATCTCTCTTATTCCACCTTCCTATTGTGTACTAGGATTCTCCTTCCACACCATGGTGTGGTCTAAAAAGGCAACAACACCAAGACCCTGCCTTCTTAGATCCCACCTCCCTAGACTCTGCCCCCTTAGAACTCCACCTGGGATGGGCCTCCCTTAGAACGTTCCAACCTGTAGAAGGGGGGCTCCCAGTACGCTTGCTAGTCCTGGATATTGACCAGTGGAAAATCACCCTCTGTGAAAGACTTTAGCACCAGACACAGATGTTTACATTGATTTATTTTATACTGGCATTTTATGCTACCAATATATATAATGATATGTATTTGGAGGGACCATAAATTTTATTTTCTGAAAATAAGCGAAATCCAGCTTTCTGGGTTTTTTTTCTTTCTTTTCCCTAGAAATGCTTTTAATAGTGTTTTCTTTCTTTTCTCTGTTGAGATAAAATAAGGTGCAAAGTTCCAAGTCACTAAAGTGACTAATGTAATGTTGTCAGAAGAGAATTATATACAGTGACAACCCAAGGTACCTCCAGGGTACTCATCTGTCAAGGAACTCATTTCACATTTCTATCCATTATCAGAATAACCAATAAACCCCCATGACCATGCAGCACAGAGAGGAAGAAGCAATGAGAGCCCTTATGAAATTTTAACACAGCAATTGCTTTAAACGGCGTTCTGTGTATTCAGAAGGCAGTGCTGCGTGCAAGGTTTGTTCTGCTGTTGCTTTATTAGTATTATTATAAAGAAAGTGATGTTGTTTACAACCAATCGAATCTTAACTTCACCTTTTAGTGACCTTCTCTACTTGGCTCTGCCATTCTCCCTGCTATAGATTTCAGCAATCTGTATGCAAACAGTGGGCATATATTAATCTGTGGAAACTGTATTCTGTTGACTGAAGTACACAGAAAAAGTAACAGCAATCCACTGTGTTAATCACAAAAATAGGTTCCACAACCTCAGTGTGAAAAATGGATTAATCAATGCTTTAAGTAATGATGCTGAAGAAAGGCATTTTAGCGTGTCTTTTCTGACTCCATCTTTTTTTTTTTTTTTTTAAGGATGGAAAGTACTGGTACAGTATTGCCCAGAGGACATTAGTAGATTCTGCTAATACTGTTCTTTCTTTAGATGCTTTTGTGTTCAGTGTTTTTCCCAGTTACATTATCTGGCTATTCTTACTTTTTTATATAAATGATGCCAAAACCCAACCTTTGCCATAATGTGAAACTTTCAGTGTCAATTCTCTGCTTGCAGTTAATTGTGGTTTTTTGTGATGAATAAATCAATCTTATCAATTTTATAAAAATTGATTCCAAAATTTGATAATTTGATTATCAAATTTTGATAATTTGAATTGTCTCTTCCACTTTAAGACCTTAGAAAAGCATTTTGTGTATTGAAAAAATAAATAAATGATGCTTGTTTTTCGTTATGCTGTTCCAGCTATTCTAAAATATCCAAAACATTTCTGACATTTTCTTGCAGGTGTTTTCTCCATAAAATTCCACACTGACCTTCATGAATAATTTTTCTTTAAGGCCACTTTTAGCCTCTCTGCCAATATTGCTGTGGACAGTTTTAATCATTATTTAATAATAATATTGCTCTATAATTCTTGGTTAAGCTTAAATCTTAATCTCTTTTTGACATCAGTGTTATATAGACTACTTTTGAAATATTAGCCTTTTCTTATGTTCCATTTATTCACAAGGTTAAGATGCAGGCTGTTAAGCTTTAGAAAATAATCTTCATTATCTCATAGTTTTGTGGTTGAGTTAATGTACTACCTTTTCAAAACAAACCACACCCCCTAACTTTCCATCAGAGCCCTGGCTTGTTTAGAATAGAGACCATGCTCAATGGGGATTCAATGAAGGAGTGATAGCTGCATTGATATGGGGCCACCTCCAAAGTATTTTATCCCGCTCTTCATCTAAAGTTATTCTTGTTGGTTGAGTGATGGCACTACTTGACACTTGACAAAGGGAGAACTAAATAACAGAAGTCAAGAAACAGAAATCTTCTTGAATAAGGAGACTAATGCCTTTAACAATGCTTTGTTCCACGAGGGACAAGAGGTATTGAGGCCACAGCGCAGTATGAACTGCAAAGGATTCATTTTTGGGTTCTGGATGTCTTCCTAGTGTTATTGTCCCCTTCCTTCCTTCCTTCCTTCCTTCCTTCCTTCCTTCCTTCCTTCCTTCCTTCCTTCCTTCCTTCCTACTCAGACGGAGGTTCATTTTTTATATATTTTAAAGGCTACAATATGTTGCAAGCTGGTACAAATGGTGACTCAACAAATTATGAGCCTCATCCTTTGGTGCGTAGAAAACTTATGAGTGGAAGCCAATTCTGCCTCCCTCTGTTAAATACTCTTCCCATTCCAGCCCACCAGTCTTTCCTCTCTCTCTCTGCAGACCATGGACAAAACTGCTATTAAAGTTGACCTACATCATAATTTAATTAAAGTTATGAATATAGTTGAAATGTTCTTTAACATTTGGCCTAGTTATTCATTTTAATGAGTGTGTAGTTTTACAATACCGGAGGAGGGTATTCTAAGTATGAAGAGAAAAGGAAAAGAGGTAGTTTTAAAATTTTGGGCATTTTTTGTGATTGGAATAGTCTGTTTTCCAGACATTAACTAGTCACTGATAAAACATAACAAATGCACTTGACACAATTATGTTGTTACATATTCAAAAGACCTCTTAAAAGGGGGTCACATAGTGTCCAAATTATCGCAGAAGTCTTGAATCATTTCAACATAGAACAGGTTCTAAGCTCTTATTTTAAAACCCTTGAAGAAATACTTAGATTAATAACTAGTGATAAGGGATGGGAAAGCTGATTCCTTTTTTAAAAAAATCATTTTTTAAAAAGTTTCTGTGAAAACACCCTCTCTATCAAAGGGCCTTCCTTGTGCTATCCAAGAGTCACCTACATTTACAGCTTTTAGATGCCTGTTAAAGACTTATCTCTTTGCCCAGGCATTCCTTGTGGGTTTGTTCCTTTCCAGTTTTCAGTATGTTTTATTATGGACTTCTGTATGCTTGGAAATCTTAATGAGGAGTGGTCCATATATGGCCTTTTCAGCAGTGGCTCCCAGATTGTGAAATAGGTGCACCAGACACCTTCACTTTATGGATTCAAGAGAGCAACAAAGACACACCTCTTCACCCAGGCCTTTGGCCAAACAAGAAATGACTTTTCCTCCCCACATTCAGGTGCTGTTGTGGTTTAATCTGCTCATTTTAGACGTTAACTGGTTTTTAATGTTGTATCCTCCCCTGAGACCTTTGGATATAAGGTGGGATAAAAACCTCTCTGCTTTCCAGGCAGTTTGCTCTACTACTGAGCTATAGCCGCTCCTTTTATATTTTTTAAAAAACCCATAGATACAGGGATGGTGTAGTCATTAAGAGTACTAGGCTAGAGCATAGGAGTCCTCCTATTTGAATCTCTGCTCTGCCATGGAAGCTCATAAGGCCATCCCATATATGGGTAAAATAGTCTCACTGGCTTGTGACTGCCATGGGAAAGGAGTAAACTCAGACAGAAAAACCTGAGTGGAACCCCTAAGGTGGCTGGATGGACCAAAGCTAATTTCTCTGGGAGTTCCAGTCATTGTGTTTACGCTCCTTTGGGTACACTGGTGAGGCCAGGAGGAAAGACCAATGGCTTCCATGAGGGCCTTCTTGTAGTTCTTCTACCCTCAGAGGTGTGAGGGTCTGCTGGGCTTCCCTCCCTCAGCTCCAGAGAGGTATATCTTTTCACCGGGTCTTTGGTTCCTGCCAGGGAGAGAGGAAGGTTGGATGGATTTTATTTTTAATATGTTTTAGTGCTTGTCCATATGGTTGCGGCCCTCCCTGGATGGAGGGTGGGACAGAAATAAATAAATACCCATATATTTTGGCGTATAAGATGACTGGGCGCATAATACGACCCCCAACTTTCCCAGTTAAAATATAGAGTTTGGGATATACTCGCCGTATAAGAAGACGACACCTGGCATATAAGACAACCCCTGACTTTTGAGAAGATTTTCCTGGGTTAAAAAGTAGTCTTATACGCCAGAATATACAGTAAATATCCAAGCCAAGAACAACTACAGCAACAACTCATGGATAATGGTGTTTTGTATCATGATTGGCATTTGTAGCTTTGTCCTTCACTGCTTTCACAGTGGCTGAATGTGACAGGCCATGTACACTGGGTGCGCCATGCATTTACTTACAAAGACAAGGTCACGCTTTGAAAGATGAAGGAAATGCTGGAAAGTCACCATATTCTTCTAAAGCCTTCTTGGGTTCAGTAGTATCAAAATAAATGGATATCGATTATATGGAAGAAGAACCCTTCCATAGAAAGGATCCCACCGCTTCTATCACTTTATAACCTGAAGAGGTCTAAAAAGTCTTAATAGGAGTATGTGTCCTCTCTAGAGTAACTTACAGCCCCTGGGTAGCTTGCTTGCACCGCTGGGTGTAGCTTTCACAGCTCAAATATTAAAAATAAAACAAACAAAAAAATCCTAGCATTTTTTAGAAATGAAATGGCCAAGTGGCAAGTTGCTAACATTTTTGCCTTTTCACATTTGCGACAGGATCAGTAAGTGGTGTGACAATGCATTCTCTGGAGAGCTGTTACAATGAAAGTGGAAAATGCTGAAACCCTCTCTCCTGTTATAGCTCTGAGATTACCTTCTGCTGTCTACAAAATTCTAGTTTCATCCTCTCCCATGTGACCTCCCTTGCTTATTATTGCATCAGCTGTTTCATTGGAGGGCTGCGAAAGCAAGCCTGCATTTGGCTTTCCTCCTCCCATGCTAAGCGCCGCTCCTTAAAAGTGATGGGAAAGTATGCAGGAGGCTTTAGCAGCAAGTTTGCCTTCTATTTTTAGCCCTGCCTTCATTGTAAGTGAGGCAGCTGTTTCTAAAGCATCAGATTGTCTGCTCCATCATTTTTATTTTCACAAGCTATAAATGTATATATTATCTCCTTAAGTTTCTCTACTATCGTGGAATGAGCAGATAAAGAGAGAACAACCTCCTCATAATAATCAGTGACCAGTTTAGCAAAGGGAAACATTGCGCACTGCCAGCAAAGTGATTTGTCCCGGGTGTGATGTTTTTCATTTCTCTGTGCCTTGCTTCCATCACTCGTGGGCTCCTCTTTTTAAGTTGTTTATTTCTCCTCGGCAAGGCAGACAGATGTTTCTGCTTGACAATAGATATAGCTTGGAACAATTTGCATTTCCTGCTCTACAATGACATTCAGTGTTACGCACCTCCTTTGTTATTTTATTCTCAAGGAATGACAGATTACTGCAAATCGATTGTTGTTAGGAAGAAGTAGATATTATGAGGCATTTGTCGCCAAAATAAAAATTATGTAATTCCTAATTCCTGCTGAGGAAACAGAAGATACTGTCAAGGCTAAGCAAAGAAAAAGCTATTTTTATTACTAATGGTGTCATCGGAATAGATCCCAGGCAGCAAGCCTGGCTTTCCCACTGCCTACCAGAGAGTGAAAGAGAAAGAAATGATCAAGTTAAGAAACAGACACATTTGTGCCTCTTTGCTTGAGATACACATGGTTTAAAACCTTTCCATTTGCTTTCCTTTGAGTGTCAGCGGAGAAAAGTAATTAGGAAAAGGTTCTTCATCAATAAAAGATGTTCAGAGAGAGACTGTCTTTTGCAAACTTGTTATTTTTTTTTCTTTTAAATGTTTGTTGAATTTGAGGAAGAAACGTTTTCTCGAGAGCTGTGCAGTATTTCCAGGCTGCAGTTCTGCTCCTATTCCTCCATTTTCATCCAAATTTGCCTCTGTGATTCCCCTGCCCTGTTGTCTATTTAGTTTTGGCTAATTGCCTCTAGCCATATGCTCTTGCTATTACTTATGACACAAGTACATTTTATATACTGCATGCTTTATCCCGTCTCTGATACAGTGTTAACAAAGGCACACAAACCAATTAATTCCTTCATTGTTAAATATTATTAAAATAGCTGTATATATTGTTCCTATGCTGTTACTCTCATAGCCCCACCTACCTCACAGGGTGTCTGTTGTGGGGAGAAGAATAAAAAACCTTGTCAGCTGCTTTTAGTCGCCTTAAATGGGTGAGAAAAGCAGGGCAGAAAAGCCAATGCGTCTTCCTCCATGAAGCCATCTGGGTGACCTTGGGGGAGTCACAGCTTTCTTCTGAGTGCTCACAGCCGCACCTACCTCACAGTATGTTCTGTTGTGGGGAGAATAATAGAAAGACTTGTCAGCCACTTTGAGTCCCCATAAATGGGTGAGAAAAACAGGTAGAAAAGCCAACTCTTCTTCTTCTTCTTCTTCTTCTCTGCTCATGTTAAGAATTTAAAGAAAGGAGGTCTTGCAGTATACAAAGGCCAGTGACCGATGCATCTGGCAGTGCTGAAGAAGACTTCAGTGCCACTCATGTGACAGACTGGGATGGAAGCAGCGAAGCAAGTTTGGTGTTTCCATCCACTGTAGTAGGAGAGTAGCATCCCCACATCTTTTTTACTGTGCACTTTCTTGTATTTCCTGCACTCCTACTGCTGACTGATGGGAAGCAGCTGTGCTGGAAATTCAAAACTTCTGATTCTCCAGTTTGGAGGACCTGAAGCAGGTCTGCCTTAAATGCAAAGCTTCCAATCCTCCACTTTGGAGGACTGGAAGGAGCTTCACATTTAAGGCAGAGCAAGGGGCATATCTGGAGGCACCTAGAGATTATGACCTGAATTTCTGACTATAGGAGAGCCACATATCTATTTTTGTTGCTTACATTAAAACCAGCCCATAAGCCAAGTCATAATGCCCTGAACATTTAGCTGTTCTCAAGATTGTTGCTCAACCTGGGCTCATAGAGTGGGGGAAGGATAAGGGAGACCTGGCACATGCAACCAATTCATCATCCTCATTATGATGTATCTTATAATGTGAATGGTTTGTGGTGAGATAACATTGCTCTGTTCACACTTACCCCTTTTTTCTCTGTGATTTAGCTAACATCCCACATTCCAGTAAAGCATTTTTAGGATCTAGCAGGGTGTTTCTGGGATGGTCCATTTTTTGCACAAGATCAAAGTTGGGTGCAAACCCATATCATCCACATTTTCCCAGGTGCTGTAAGAGCATGGTACCATGTTTAAGCATTATGCTGGTATGCCAGTAGCAATCTGAAATGCTCTCATATTTGTCTAGCGGCTCCTTATTTACTAGAGGTCCTCAGTGAAAATTGACTAAACAGAATATCACGCATACACCTTAGCTGTCATGCCTTGTGCTATCTGCCTCTCCTCCTCTGACAAAGAGCTATCTGTTGCCTGGGACAACTAAGGTGAGACAAGCTTCCCCGACAGTTCAGGGCTCAATGTGAACACTGACCTTATAGCCCTACATGCAGACACCTCGGAGAAAGACGCTGGGCAATGCCCTTTGCTGAGTATTCCAAGGCAAGAGCGACAACAGCTGAGATGGTCAGCACATCTGCAGGCTAAGCACCTGTGCTGAAGGGGGTGTGATTCTCCCTCACCTACTTAAGCACACCCCACACCTGCATAACCTGTTGCAGACAATGTCTCTATCCTGCAACCTCGGCCCATGTGCTCTTTGTATTACTGATCCTTAGACTGATATCTGACACTACAGATCCTCTGGCACCTTGGAACTCAGAACATTTGACTATGCTTTACTCTTGCTTCCCAAAAGACCTTTGAACTTTTGCTGTTTGCTACTACTGCTAGCCCTGAGTGTGCACACGTGTTTTTACTCTCTAGACCTTGCTGGTTTAAGACACGACATTAGCCAACCATCTAAAACATGCACAGAAGACACGGGGAGAATAAATTTATATTCTGATATAATGGGTAATGAGGTGCAGCCAGACCAGCCAATGCCCCAAATTCAACTGGTGGGCCTGAATTTGGCACTGACAGCTTGTTTTCTGGTCCTTTGTACATCTTCCCTGAATGAATGCTGTTAGACTCTTTTGTGTGTTTATGGCTTCTGGACCCTCCAAAGCTTGTTTGTATGTCTTGGAGCTTATGAGTTCACTCCACTTTGTCATTATGAGCCAAGCATCCCAATAGGAGGTAATGTGAATGAGCCCTTGATGGTGTAACAAGGAAGAACAATCATCTCAGTTTGTCTTTTGAGCCAACTTGCCTCTGTGTCCTATGTTGAACCAGGTAGCACTCTATGGAGCTGATGGGGAGAGTCACAACATACAAGGGGAAGTATTTCTTCACCCAGAGGGTCATCAATCTATAGAATTTGCTGCCAGAAGAGGTGGTAACAGCTACCAGCCTAGATGGCTTTAAGGAAGGGTTAGACAAATGTGTGGATTACAGATGTATCAATGGCTACTAGAATGGATGCTTAAGTACATTCTTCAGGCTGTGGGGACAGGCAGAATACTTCTAAGGCCATTTGCTGGGATTCAAGAGCAGGAGGAACTTTGCCCTTGTCTCTGCTTGAGATGCCAATGGGCAATTGGTGGGCCACTGTGTGAGACAGAATGCTGGACCAGGTGGGCTGTGGCCTGATCCAGCAGGGCTCCTCTGTTACCAACACTGCTCCAGTTTCAAAGTGTAAGCAAATGTGGAGGGAGTAAAATTTTGGATAATTTGGATTACTTTTTGAAGCCCCAAAGCACCAAATTTAAACTTCCCCAGGGGAAAGGTAGTTGGATTGTTTACATAGGTTTGAAAATAACAAAGATTACCATCAAACAGAGGCAAAACATATTTCAGACTCAAAAGCCAGTATCTCTTGTTAAATCATCACAAAGAATTTATTAGAAATACAGAAAAGAAGTTAAAATGAAACATAAAGCCATGTCCAAAACATATTTCCATTAGACATTTTAAAAAAACAGAAAGGAGCATGCAAGAACTTTAAACATGGCTAAATAACTAGACATCTTATATTAAAATAGCTTTATGTATTAAATTGATGCTTTTAAGACAACCAAGCCTTTGTGAATAACAAAAACAATGAAAATAAAAGTGATATTTCAAATCTTAGAGAGAAATATACCCAAGCCAGCAAGGAGATAGAAAATTACCCTAACACTAGAGATATTCCCTAACCAAAAACCAAACAATATACAAAAATATAAGAATAAGGAGAAGTAAGGAGGAATGGAATAAAAATCCAAGAATCCATTCTCACCACTGTATCTCAGTATACCCCAAACCTGTAGATATGAGATTCCAGCCGATCTGTGCCTCTTCAGGAACAAAAATAAAAGTGATCTTTCTTTTTATTAACTCGGTCTCCAAAAATGAGTAAAATGTCTCAAAATTAAAAATAAATGCTGTTTAGAAATGGCCTTTTTCAGTTGCTCCAACCAAGTAAGCCAAACTCAGACTCAAAATTTAAAAAGGTAGCTCTTGCAGTAAAAAGGTAGCTCTTGCTGGGGGAATGGGGGACAGAGAAGCTTCTTCAGGTCTCTCTCTAGCCTCCCATTACAAAAAGAAGAAGACACCATCTCTTGTTCTGTTGCCTTCCTTATAGCCAAAAATTGAATCTAAAAATGCTGACTATTGTTTTTTCCCTTGTTAATGAATGAAATGTGTATGTGTCCCGTTTCCTCTTAGCTTCTCCCCAAAAGATACAAATTAACTCACCAGCATCTCCAAAATCCTGTACTCTGACCCTTCCTGAGAGGTAAAAACTCCAGGTTGTAACCCGAAAATAAGTTAATCCCTTATGTTAACATGTCTCTTTGAGAGCAACCCTTATCTTATTGTTTCCCTTCTCTTCCAAGCCAAAGCGTAATGGAATAGCTTATATGAACTCAGCAGATCCTTACAAACATGAAACTCAGCACATTTTATAAGATCCACTTCCCAAGGAACATTCCTGATTATTTTCTTAAAACAAAAGATATTCTTCTGTCTTAGAACTCAGCGATCAATCGTTAACCCATGTCAATAGACCATGTGTTTATTCTACCGTTCTTGTCCTCTCTGGTATCCAGGCATGATCTTAAGTCTATTAAGTCCCAGTCTCACCAAATCTCTGCTTCCTTTACTGAAGGGGCCAACAGTAATAACTGTATCAGCATTTGTAACCAAATGGAGAGATCTGTCTTTTTTGTAAAACGCTACAGAGCCTTCCTTTGCTTTTTAGAAATATTTCATATCATAAGTCCAAGGCTTTTATTAATAATATTATTATTAATGTTTCCAAGTTAATGGTCCAGCCTCTATTATTCCAATTAAGGCCAAATCTTAAAGCTCTGGTAGAATCACATTCCATTTTAGGACTCATGGCCCCAGATAATGTCTTTACACCAGAATCTTTCCCAGTTGTATTTAGCTAAATCTTTTTATAAATAATCATAAAGGGTATCACCTCATATGTTCTTATGTTCTTATTAAAGACAAAAGTAAATAAATAAGAATCTGATTGGTATTAAAATGAAGCAAATTACCTGCAGAATATGTCCATGTTGATCTAAGAAAATGACAAGTTTATACTGAAGTCACTCTGTGTCTGCTGAGTTTCAACACCATTGACTTTTTATTTTATTTTATTTGCTGGAATATAAGGCTGTAAGTCTCTCTAGATTTCTCTTTCTTATCTCTGTGGCAGCAGTGTCGTGCTTTTTGAAGACGTGTGTATATTAACATAATACAAGTTCTGCAAAACCATAAACCACCTGAGGGCATTTCTATGATTAACATACAGGATTTTCAATGAATAAACAAGCACATCAACAGAAACACTGTAATCAAAATGTTTGAATCCAGCAAAGCTTATACACTGCTACAAATCACTATGGCTGAAAAATGATACAAAATCCAACAAAAAAGTATATCTGGAGCATTGGTAAATCATGCACCACCTAAATGCAAAATAAACATTACTCGGTGATAGCTGAAGCATACTTCTTCAAAACTTGAGGACCACCAATGCTCACTACTAGGAAATCACCATAGCTAGCCATCGATTTAGGTCATAGTAGGAGATACTGCAGGTCAGGAGAAGACCTAGATCTGCTGGATGGCTCCATTGAATGTGATGCAGTGGTGCTAGGGATGTTCATGAATATTCCTAGGCATTCAAAATCTGATAAAATGTGCCGAATTTTGACATTCGAACTCGAATAGAATGTCCCGAAATTCGAATGTAAACATTTGAATTGAATGTCAAATTTTGGATCTATTCGTTTGAATTATCTTGACATTTGTATGTGTACGGGTTCATACACGATGCATACTTGAAGATCTGCATCTTTCTTGCATCCGTATACACTTGTACAGATCTGTACGGGATAAAAAAGGGTTGCATACGGGATGACTATGGCTTGCGTGCAGACATGTACAGATGCATACAGATGTGGGGAAGATGCATATGGGCACATATGAATGTTGTCGACATTTGTATGTTCAGATTCAAATAAAAAATTTGAACGATTAGATTCGGGTTTGGTAAAAACGAATTGAATCTTGTTAAATTCAAATTTAACAGATTCGAATCGAGTTGAATTTTTGGGTATTCGATTCAAATAGAATGTCAGAAAACATTCTTGCACATCCCTATGTGGCACCAGTGATTTGTACCGATTGAAAATCTTACCCCAAGGCTGAGCTAAACAGCAAAAATTTGGACAGAAATAAATGCCTCTACGCTAGCTCCATCTGGTGGGTTTTTAAATGCACAGCCTGCAGCAAAGAAGCAAAGAAGCTTCATTTCTTAAAGGACTGCTAGCTAAATAAATAGCCTTACAGCTCACACTTGATTCTATTCTATTCTATTCTATTCTATTCTATTCTATTCTATTCTATTCTATTCTATTCTATTCTATTCTATTCTATTATATTCACCCTTCTTTCATTCCCCCCTTTCCCTATCCTCAGTTTAACACTATTATCACATTTCTCTTTGCTGTGGGTTTTCAGACACTAAAAGCACGTAAGTGGTAAAGGAATGAAGCGTATAAATTTCAGCCTTGAAAATGAAGCAAAGCAGGAGATACAATCACAGCAGCATGAGAAGGCAGGATTGATGCTGATCATTACTGGGTCTTTTGCAAGATCAGCTGATGCACAACTGGAAATGAAATCCATTTGGTTTACTTTCTAGATAAGTTTCAAGCATTTCTACTGGGTGTTCTCTTACACACTGACAGCTGGGAGATATTATTAAAGCAATTGTTCTGCCCTCTTCTTATTCTGGGTAGCATTCTGCACTGGTGAAAGTACAGGTTACATTAATCACACAGAAGGTTGTTGCTATGTGTAGCACCTTTGTGCTAAAGCACTGCTTTTGTTTCTGGGATTTCAGATGCAAGCAAGAGACATAAACTGTAGGCGAGAAGATTGGCCAAGAGTACTTGTTACTTGTTACTTTATTTATATCCTGGCTTTTTCCCGAAGGGACTCAAAGCGGTGTAGAAAACTTAACAATATGAAACTACATATAACATTCAAAGAACCACATTATTATATAAAATCTGAATATAGAATCTAAAACATATAAAACAAGCTATGTAACACATATAAAAACATATACAACAAGCTATCAGGGTATTGGATAACTTCATTAAAAATATAAGGAGGCCAACCTATTGAATTAAAGGTAAGATTTGAAAGCCTCCTGGAATGAAAAAGTTTTCAGTTGTTTACAAAAGGACGCTAGAGATGGGGCCAACCTAACTTCCTTGAGGAGCGAATTCCGAAGCTTAGGTGCAGCCACCGAAAAGGCCCTATCCCTAGTTTCCACCAATCGGAGCAAATGAGTTGGAAGGACAGAGAGAAGGAACTCGTTAGTGGATCTCAGAGTCCTGGCAGGCTCATAGCATCTATCACCTTCATTGTACACATCTAGGAAGGCAGTGAAGATGCACCTCTTTGCCCTGGCCTTTCGTTAAATGGGGATACACTTTTCTCTTCCCACTAGCAGATGCTGTTGTTGCTTTAATGATGTTTCTTTTTAAATGTTGTTGCCTTCCTGGAGACCTCCAGGTATAGGGTGGGATAAAAATGTAAATAAATAAATAAAATAATACTGTATCTTCATAATCAGACGCTGCAAAATCTTTCACACTGCCACACTATTGCGAAACTGAGTGTTATCTGATGTCCATCTCTGTCAATTTAGTTTTGGTCCAACTCTGTCTATACACCTTCTGTCTGGCTGCAGCCATTTCTGTGCTACCTGCTGAACTAGAATATATTCCATACATTTGCTGATGGTTATTTTTCCCCCTTGCAGGTGACAATGGCACGGAGGTGAAAGGAAGCACTGATGAAACTGGGGCTGCAAGTCAAGAAGCAGGTTTGTGTTGCATTGAGCTCCATTAAAGCATTCTATCACTTCAGCTTTCTCTTCCTTGCTGAACAACAATCCTAGTCAATGCTATTGACTGGAAATGTTTGTCCATTTACACCGGCTTAAGCGAGGGCTTGCATAGCTCTCCTGTTGGAAACTAGATCTCTATTCATTATGAATGGATGGATGGCTTCCAGCTCAGGAATGCGGCCGTTCCTGTTAGTGTCTAACACGAGAACATTCCCATCCAACAGTGGATTAGAAGGAAGAAACCCTTTCAATGGAAACCGTTTACAGCAGAACAGCACATAATTCATACTTCAAAGAAAGAAAGGAATGTGGCGAACATACGTTTGAGAAGGTAAAGGACACCCGCCCCCCGCCTTTACTGAACCTGAACGGTGGTACTTTTTATAATCTATAGTCAGGTTCTAAATAAATAACTGCCCCGTTTGTTGTTGTACAAATTGGATTACTGGCTTCTTAGGAGGAGATAGAAGATAGAAATCCAGACCTTGGAAATAAGTGCCCAAGCTCATGAAGGAAGAAGGCTAAGGGTGTTTTCGCACTGGCAGCCGAAAAAAACGGATTAAAGAAAGTCCGTTTCCCGGTGATCCGTCCTCCAGAGGATCCATCCAAAATAGAGATGGATCCGAAGAAGCCTCATGTGTCCACACATGCATGGGAAGGACAGATCCTGCCAGACAGATCTTCTGGGTGATGTGCAGAGGCCGCAGCACCCATTTCCAAAAGCAGTCGGCGTCCCACGCCACTGACGCTGCCCCCGGAGCTGCGGGACTGGAGCATTCAGCTGCCAGTCACCGCACATTTCCGCCAGCACGCGGTGCATGGGGGAGGGGCTCCGGAGGCAGACTGGCCTGCTTCTGCCCCTCCCAAGATGATGGCTGCCGGCACTTCCGTCCCCTCGCCTCTCCATGTGCGGAAGCTTTCTGGTTCCAAACGGGTTGAGGTGAGGGGATGGACTGAAGACCTAACTTTCCAGGTCTTCACAGAGGACTGATTTTTCAGCAGCGAGACCCCATTAAGAACAGATCTTGCATGCCACTGTGCAGAACCGTCTGCCTGGAAGGGTCCCTCATCTGTCCTCCAATGCAGAAGGTAAGTCTTGTATGTGGGTTTAATGTGAGTTTAGCGGCAGTGCAGCAACACCCTAAGGAACATTAATGTATTCTGAACCCACTAGGGATGTTCACAAATATTCGTTCTATTCATTACTTATGCAAATTTGGACATTTGTATATGAATTGAATGCCCAGACATTTGGTTTTTAGTATTCATGTTGCAATCTGGCTTTGCAACCTGAATCCTTGGCTCTGGGAAACCTTATGGGAGGCAGCTTATGGCTCCCTCGATCTTGGCTGCAGTCCTGAGAACCACAGCGATACTTGGTTACAACCCAAGGCCTGCAACGATGCTTGGTACCAGTAGTTACTGGTACGATCACTGGGTATTGCAGAAGTAAATCCCTTATGAGCCACCGGCATGCTCTAAGAGATCACCATGTGCTCCTATGGTGGGTTATAGACAGAGAGCACTGGGGGAAAGAAGTTAGGCGGGAGACAAGATGAGCTGGAAAGAGAGAGCTTTATTTCTGTGCAGAGCTTTAAACAGCCCGCCACAAGAGGGGCGGGGAAGGAAGTGATGTAAAGCCACAATCCAGAGACGGGATAGGTCGAGCCACATCAGCTCAGCAGGTCAGAAGTCCTTCTGGTATCATATTCTGTGGCCGGAGGAAGAGGAAGGTTGTTGTCTGCGTGGGCCATGCGGCTGGGCAGCCATTCTGCCCCCAGGCTAAGAGTCCAGC
This sequence comes from Aspidoscelis tigris stejnegeri, assembly GCA_023333525.1. Classification (NCBI taxonomy): domain Eukaryota; kingdom Metazoa; phylum Chordata; class Lepidosauria; order Squamata; family Teiidae; genus Aspidoscelis; species Aspidoscelis tigris. The sequence continues at coordinate 9,881,995 of JALMGA010000019.1, read as the reverse complement.
ACCCTGCTGGTGCCAGGCATGCACTGCAAGCCCATGGAAGCAGGGAGATTCCTTTTACCCTGAGGCTGGAGAAGCTGGTTGAAAAACCTGGGCAAACTTGCAATTGCTACATATTCGTACGATTATGAATATTTTGAGTTATTTGTACAAATAGTTCAGACATTCGTACCTATCACATATGTATCTGTACGCATCTTTGGCTTATCCAAACAGATGCATACGGGATGTGTGCAGGATAAAAACTGGATGTGTATGGATGCATACAGATGTGTACAAGATTTGTATCACTGGATATGGATAGAATATTCGAACTAATGGATATGAATGTATTAGTATCGGTTCGAATGTCCAGACATTCATTTTTCTTTATCCGTACAAATTCAGATATTTGAATATTTGAATCGAATCAAATGTCAAAAATTGCATTAGTGCGGACCCCTAGAACCCACACCTTTAAAAGTAAGCATTTTTTCAGGGAGAAAATAAAATCATGTAATATTCAAAATGGGTTATTGTCCTGTCCCCTGAAAGGGGGATTTGATAGGGGTAAATGCCCCTTGAGGCTTCAGAACAACTAATTAACCAAAATGACACATAAAAACACTTATCCCTTAAGACTTCTTCTCTGTTATATGCTGGGTTATCCTTGGTGTACTTCATCCTGTCTGATCCACCTAGGCAGCACTAATGGTACATTTTGCAGAATGCACATTTTTAATTCAGGTAGCGTGACCCATCTTTTAGTGAAAACTTTTCTATCAACTCTGAAAGCTTTTATTAATACCTGGAAGCTACAGCAAGAGAAGCCCAATCACTCAATGCAGTAGAGCGGAGCCGCCAAGCCATCCAGCCTACAGAACTGAGTCATTTGGTCTGTGTATATTGCATTGTCCATTTTTCTAAAGAGTTGAATTTATGTTACAGCAAAATCCCTTTCCATCTCCAGCCCTTGTTATGCTCTGGAGGAGGAGGACTGTATGAAATGCTATATCCTATTCTGCCATAGAATTCTGCTGACACCGATTAGCAAACTAGTTATTCACCAATGCAATGTTCTCATGGTGCTTTCACATTTAAGCTGGATTTGCAGATCTACCCCTCTTTTAAAAGAGTTTCTTTATGCTTCCTTAAGGAGCAGCTGCATATGGCTAATTGCGTACTCAAATTTTTTTGAGGGCAATTGTGTTAAAAACAAACTGATTTAAACACATTAAGAATTCCATTTGGATTCTGCAGGACCAAGATTCATCAAGATTCATTATTTTATCTTTTTTGCATTGCCAGCACCCCATTTCTACTCTGGTAATATTTTCAGACTAGGGGCCTTTCTGCACGTGCCGCTGGAAAACGGATCTCAAAGATCCGTTTTCAGGCAGAACATTTTAAAAAAGAATCTGACCCATAGAGGGTCAGATTCCTGGAGGCCCCGCGCACCCGCAGATGTGTGGGACAGCGGCGGCAGGGCCAGATAGGGAAACAGTTTGGGGCTGGCAATGATGAGGTAAGGCTGAGGGCAAGTGTGGGGTTCTTGGCAGGGTGGGGGTGGGAGTAGGACTTGCCTTCTCCTGGCCAGAGAACAGCCAATCGCCATTTCTCTGGCCAGGGGAAAGGCAGGGAAGCCAGCCGCCGGACTTGCCCACCTGTCAGAGACACAGAGCATGTGCTCTGCTTCTCTGTCAGCTGGGCATGCGCTGGCAATCCGGCTTTTCCCCCTTCAGTGCGGAAGCATTCGCTTCCAAAACGGTTTAAGGGGAAAAAGACAGATGTAAGACCTGATTTTTTCAGGTCTTACATCTGGGTAGGATTCGGTGGCAAAACCGGTTTAAGCAACCGGTTTGGTGTGCCAATGTGCAGATGTGGCGTCCTCAAAGGGACCCTGATTGGGTTCCCTGTGTGGATGCCACCTCCAAATCCTTCCCGCATCTAAATCCATTTTTAGAGCCTGTGTGGAAAGGCCCTAGATCTCCAACCAACCCCAAGTAATAGCAGTTAAGTATCTGTTTGTGATAGCATGAGATATGCTTTGAACAAGTATTGATTTTATTAAATGGAGGCACCCAAGAAATCTAGTTATTGCAGACTGAGGGTTACTGCTTAAGTATACAGTCATATCTCAATTTAAACAGGGTTTCCACTTCTAAGCAGTTGAATAAAGATAAAAATCACATGAAGCAAGCTATTGACTTCAGTAAAAATTGGAGACCCTTTCTGCACTTGTTAATCTGAATCAAGGAGCTGCTAACAGCATGTTGTCTATGGAGCTACTAACAACACATCATCTGCATAGGCGTAGAGTAGAACCAGGGACCTGGAGATTTATCTCTGTCTCGGTGCATATCCGACTGATAACAGGGCACCGCCATTTTGGATTCAGAGCATGGCACGACTGCACAGTGCACTGGTGCTGTTTCCATGGTGACAATGACACTCTGCACATGTGCAGCTGCATTTGGAGTCATCTGAGGTGCCAGCGTGTTGCTCGAAACCTCAGATGACCCCTTGCACTGGAAATGGTTTGAATTGTCATGGTGCTTGGGGTCAGTTGGAGAAACATAAGCTTTTTGTTAAAGTTGGGTTGTTTGTGGTTTACAGTAGGTTAACACCTGGTAAGGCAGAAAGCATTTCTAGGTTATAAACGCCTCCTAGAAGATACCTGTACCTGTCCAGATGTTAACCTATCATGAACTACAGTACCAAGTGTGAATGGGCTTCGGATCTCACTAATCTGGATTAGTGGTAAACCGGATAAATGTGGTCTACATCTGTGCTAGCACTCTTTAGCACACATTTGCTGTTCTGAAGCCTACCCAATGGAGATGTCTCTGCCTGTGGCTGATCCAGATCTAGCTAATTCAGATCTAGGTAATCTGGATCTAGTTCATACAAATTACCTGAGGTATGTGCAGAAAGAGTTTGAGGGGAACTGTACCTGCATTCAGAGGGGTACAGCAGAGTGGCCCCAGAAAGATACACCACACTGCCATCCCTGAAAGGATTGGCAATGAGAATAATGCAAAAGCACAAAAATATACGATGCCTGGGGCCTGCACCATGCATATGCCAGCCAAAATGGCTGAATTAATATGTACCCAGAACCCAGACCAGAGTTTTTCTCTGTCTGTTGTCTGTCTGTTTTCTGCCTGCCTGCTTGCCAGTCCGATCTATCTATCTATCTATCTATCTATCTATCTATCTATCTATCTATCTATCTATCTATCTATCTATCTATCTATCTATCTATCTATCTATCTATCTATCTATCTATCTATCTATCTATCATCTGTCTGTCTGTCTGTCTGTCTGTCTGTCATTTATGGAATTTATATCTTGCCCTTTACCAAATGGTCCCCGGGCAGGTTACAATAAGTAAATCATATCAAATATTAAAACTTAATTAAAAATATAACCCACTCCCACCCACTCCAACTTTCAGAAACCATGTAAATCTCGATTCAGTTGTACCTTTCTCATTGATCGTTTTACCTTTGGCTCTTGGAATGCAAAAATCAGAAAGGCAACAGAGCAATTTGTCCTGTTCCGAACACACCCATAGATTGGAAAACTACTCTTAATGGAAATATGTAAAATAACTAACAACTTATTTTGTGTAAATATGCAACTAGGTACATTTGGAACCATACCAAATGTGCATGGGGGCATGGCCTGTGTCATGTGTAAAATAGTATTTGACATAAGCAACTGCCTGTTTTCCTATATGAAATACACATTCAGTTTATACTATACGTTAATTTAAATGTAGACCTTAAAAAAGTGGGGAAGAGAACAAATCTAGCAAGGAATGCCGGTGAAACATAAACAGAATGAAATTAGGCTGTAGTAGGCATCTGTCATCTCATTCAGCTTAATTTCATGTGTACATGAACCTCACGTGTATTTATGTGCTTGTATGATTTCCTTCTGCTTGCCAAATTCTATCAGGAGGCATACCTAATGGTATTTCAATTAATGTTTAATTTTACCAAAATATTTAGTATTTAATTATTGGCTACCACACAATGTCGCTTTCCTCTGTTTTATGTCTTTCACCTCACTAATACTGAAACAGTCTGTCTCATGGTGTATGTACAGTATAATCAGGAGACATGCTCTACTGTCATTTCTTTTTACATTTCCAATCACCTTGTGATTCTAGAACACCAGGCATGAGTTTTCTCTTCTCTGTTTTGTCCTGGCAATCATCCTTGTAGGTAGTGGAAAGTGGAAAGGTCCAAGTTTGAACTGGAAACACTGCCTGGTTGAAAACAGAGGCCAATTCACACTTGAATCCATACAGTAGTTTGCAGGAGTACAGTGGTACCTTGACATACGAGTTTAATTCGTTCCGTAACCTTGCTCTTATGTCAAATCGCTCGTATCTCAAAGCAATTTTCCCATTAATCCATTCCAGCTCCCAAAACACCACCTCAGTTGTTTTTGTTATGTACTATACTGTATTTACATACTCGTATCTCAAATCTTGCTCTCATCTCAAAGCAAAATATCACTCGCTCGGTGGCTTATATCTCAAAACACTTGTATATCAGGGCACTTGTATGTCGAGGTACCACTGTATCTGCATTTGGAGGAGGCATTTATCGCCTAGAAATGCTCCCTGCTTGCCCAGATGTTAGCCTATTGCAAACTAGCAGTGATGCACAAAATTATGCACCACACAAAAACCAACCCAACCTAAAACTTAACTGTAGCATCCAGCTGGTGAGCATTTGCACCATTTCAGGTGGGAGGGCTCATCTGAGGTACCAGGCAAGCAGGCTGGCCCATCAGATGACCCCCAAATGCAACTGCACGTGTGCAGAGCATCATCATTGCCATGACGATGGTAATGGCACACATGCAGTTGTGCCGGGCTCCACAATCAAAATGGCAGCAACCTGCCGGAGGTCAGACATGTGCTTGGAAGAAGGTAAGTTTCCAGATGCGTGGGGCATAGGCTGACATGTACTGACATATGTTTGGCACTTCTCTCATCCAATGAATGCGAAACGCCCCGGGATTTGAATTCAAGCCAAATAAAAGGGCCTAGTGATGAACCTAGACCCTGTTTGATCCAAAGTTCAAAGGTGTTTGGGGGTTTCAGAGAGAACCAAACTCCCTGCTGTTCAAGCAAAAAAGTTCAAATGTGAACCACGGGGTTCTTACACGTCCTTATTTGAAAACCCTCCTTTCACATTCCAGGACAACATCTAATTCCTGTTTCACATCATTGACTAGGGATGTGCACAAATATTCAAAACATTCAAAATCTGATCAAATTCGATAGAACTTAACATTTGAATGAATTTTTGAATCTCTCAAATCATTCGTATGAATTCTTCAGACATTCATATGTGTATGGATACGTACTTAGTACATACATATCTGTACACATCTTATTTGTATCCATACACATTTGTACAGATACGTACGGGACAAAAACAGGATGCACACGGGATAAAAATGGGAGGCGTATGGATGTGTATGAACACATTTGAATGTTTTCGACATTCATATCTTCAAATACGAATCAAAAATTCATAGAAATAGATTTGAATGTATTCGATTCAAGTTGAATGTGAATACATTCAAATTTTAAACATTTGAATTGATTCAGATCTTCAGGTATTCAATTTGAATTGAATCCCAAAAATTGCATTCGTGCATCTCACTATCATTGACATTCTCCTCTCAGGCTCTCTCTTTTTCTCTTTCTCTTTCTCTCTTTCTCTCTCTCCAGGCATCCAAACACACACAATGAGCATGCCTGGTCCCCCCATGTGTTAGGAAATGTCATTTGTCTTCTAATAGCATATCCATGTGCCCTGAGTTTTATCAAATCAAGACCACCAGCATATTTTTCTCCTAGTAAAAGGTGTACTTAATCCCATGAAGCCTCAAGAGCTCACCTATAAAGCTAGGTTCTGGTAAACAATCAGGTACAGCTTGTGAGTGTATAAAAATAGACCTCATTAGCACCCAATAGAATTGATAGACTTCAACCCCATTGATACACAGAAGTCTGTCCCTGGAACAAAGTAGAATTCTTAATTCCCCTAGATATTCACACAGCCTCAGTGCCTTTTACAAACATCCTTCACAGAGAATTCAACCTAAAGCTGAAAATCTGTGTAGGCAGGAGGAAATTATTTCTCCTTTTGGAATGTTCCCATTAAACATCTCCCCAAAGCAGCTTTTCTCCCTTGGAGAGTATAGATACAGGAAGCTATAATTGCAGGCATAAACATCTTTCTCAGTGCAACATGGCAAACACTTCAGCCTATGATGAGAAATATGATAAGAGTTCATCAGGATGCCTAGAAGTAGAATATCTCATAATTACTCTTAGTAGGAAGCGTAAACGGCTGCATGTCACAGGCATTGCTGATTTATACCCACATGGGGGTATTTTTATTTATTTACTTAGAATATGTCTATACTGCTTTTCGTCTTAAGATCCTGGAGTGAATTCCTCTGTCTCTTGCATTCCACAGAGCACCTTCTAAATTTTGTGTGCTTACCATGAGCAGAAGTGTATGTGCGTGAGTGTCTGCAAAAACTTTGCAAGCATTTGTTAGCAACCCTGGAGTAGGAACCGATTGCAAATAGTTGCTTTCAGCATGTCTAAAAAGCAAGGCACCTAACTAATCACATGCCTAGCCTCTGCATTTTGACACCAGATGTTAACGATTTATTATCATGACTTTAAATCGATTCATAATGCTATTAGTTTACTTTCTCTTCTTCTTCTTTTTAAAGAAACAGAAGAGGCAAAACCTACAGTTATAAACAGCTCACCAGACGAGGAGGAGAATGTTTGCAAGGGAGAAGGTACAGATAACAAAACTGGTGTTTAATGTTTTTCTTCTGAGGAGGATTTTATAAATCAGTACTTTTTTGTTGGTGTTGTTATTAAGTGTAGGAATACAGAGATTTTGGCTTTAGAAGTCAGATGTAAGATAAATGCTTATCATGATTTTTTTCTCTTTTTTTAAGAAAAAAAAATTGTCTAAATGAATGACTTGGCCTCATAGCTACATCAGTATAAATCAGTGCCATGGATTTCTATCTTTCAATCATCATAGGGTGTTTCCGTAAGTAAGATTAAAGACACTTACCTTAAACGGCTTCCACATTGGAGTGCTCTACTGCAACCCTTTGCGGAGGCCACTTCCGCATTTTGGCGTGCAGAACCAGTTTTTAAAACCGGTTTTATCACCAAAATCTGGATTAAATTGAAGACCTGATTTTTCAGGTCTTCAATCCGTCACTTCACCTGGATGTGTGCAAAAGCAGGACGCTTCCGCACACGGCCAGGCGAAGGGACAGATTCCCTCTGGCCGCCATGTTGGGAAGAGCAGAAGCGGATTCCCTCCGGCCTGCTTCTGAAGCCCTTCTCCTGTGCGCCAGGTGCTGCCAGAAACACACGGTGACTGGCAGCTCCATGCTCCAGTCCCTCTGCTCCAGGGGCAGTGTGGGTGGTGCGCAAGCTGGAGGACGCTTGGACTGGGTGCTGATGCATCCACACAGCACCCACTCCATCCATCTTCCCAGATTCGTCCTCCCCACACATGTGCGGGTGGGTGGGGGGTCCCTCAGATCCGTCACTATTTGTGACAAATCTGGGGGAGGATGGATTCCCAAAAAGCAGATCTATTTAGATCCGCTTTTCAGTGGCAAATATGGAAGCACCCATAGATTCCCCATAAAATTCTTTCCTGATTCGTCTCTCAAGCAGAATTTTGTGGGACCCCTCATCTGCACGTAAATTTGCATCTGCCTTGATCACTGCATGATGGAGACCTTCAGCTAGTTTTGTTGTGGTATGGCAGAGAAAGAGAAGGATAGATCCACCCTGCCGAGCTGCAGGATAAAGATTCAGCTAGAAAGGGAAATGACTATTTATTTTGTGTAGACTGTGGTGGGCAACTCTGATCATTCATTCTGTGATTAAATATTTAAAAGTCACGGGAGGAGGGGACACAAATGACAGCAAGTTTAGAAAACAAAGAGAGACAACCTAATTTAAATGTTTCCTGCTGAGTTTTATCCTGTTGAGTTGCTTGGTTTTCAAAAAGGAGTGAAACAGGGGGCATCATACTGTTCTTGACACATGCATGGTATCACACCATTAATTGCTTATACTTCCTTATAATTCTTCTGGGTACACCAGGGTGGGTGAGTGGATAGAACATGGATTATAGAATCAGAGCCGAGGATAATTCAAAGCAGGAGTCTTCCCATCCATAATAAATATAAGCCATGAGTATAGCCTTCATGCAAGGCTAATACAGAATTTAAATGCTTTTTACTGGGATAATGTTGTGATTACCATCTGCTAATGTATTTATTTCAAAAGATTGGTCTTGCAAGTTTTAAGAATTCTTCTGGTTGATTGTAGGATTGATTGATTGATTGATTTATGCTTGCAAATACCATTTCAGAGGATTTGTAACATGTACGCTACTTCATCACCCAACCCAACTCACCCAACCCACAAGGAGTTTCAATTCCTATCAACACCTTAAGCTCAACTACGAAAATGTCTATTAAATTCTTAGTTAAGGATGAGAAAATTAAGCTTGTATGTTTTGAAATTTAAGTGTTTTATCAAGCTCTTATTCTTAGTTGGCTTATCTGAGCAGTGTTCGGATTTCATTAAAAATTAAAGCATATTTGGCACTTAGTTGCCCACTCAGCCAATGTCAAGAGATCCTTCCAGAAGTTTAAAGAAATTCAGAGCAGAAATTATCCAGTTTCTGCACTTAACAGAGGTTATCCCGATACAGGACAGGCCACCCCATACCAGCTTATGCAATCTGTCCCAAGCTAGGATGGATTGTTTCAGGCTCAGAACAGCAACATTCCCATTGGGAGGGCCAGCTCTTTTCTGGACCCTGCAGCAGCTTTGAAGCTTACACCTGCTTCTGAGGTGATGTGTGGGGCCTCTGAATGCTCTGAAAGCCAGGGATGAAAGTTTCTAGCCTTTGGTGCTCCTGGCGGGAGACATTTTGATGGCATATCTTATTGCACCACTGAAATGGGTCCCCTGTAGTATACCAGACCACAGAGGTAGGTTGTCCATATGTCTCTGATCCAGTTGCCCTCCCCCCCAGTACACCAGTAGATCTTGAAATCAAGGTTAGTGAGCTGATCTAGGACAACATTTTGAGCGTCCTGGTCTGCTCTATGCTCCTTCCTGTGTGGACAGAGTGAACCAGAAAAGGTGTGGCCTCCCTTATCCAACTTATGGTAAGTGCTGAAAGCACCTTAGTTTCAAATAATCCTAGTTCCCAAACACAGAAGTAAGGAGATATCCGTCAAATTCGGGGGTGGTCAGGTTGAGAATGCATGGTATCCAAAGAACACAAGGAGGCAGAACCAATGGTCATAGATAAACCATAGATCAAAACACCAAAACCAATGGTCCAAGACTCAGCTTACAAGCTAGAACATGGACAGGGGATAAGCCAGTCTGGAAAATGAATTGAATAAAAATAATGTGAGTAATTTGACTAGAAGACAACCCGAAGTCGTCTTAAACTAAAGGTATGACCAGGGCCTAAGTGACTGATCCTACCATTGCCTTGCCTCTATTGCCCATCTGAGCATGTGCGGGTGCCCAGCCAATGAGGGGCCGCCCCCTCGAGCATGCTCAGAATGGCCTGGCCTTTCTACACAGAATCGGGCCTTCAGGAGAAGGTAAGACCCTTCACACACACACACACACACACACACACTTGACCCTGGGGATGGGTTGGGGGCTTTTGGCTGGGGTTCCTGCCCACCCCCGGAGCCTCATCTGGTGTTTGGGAGTGAGTAGGAACCCAGGGAAAGAAGGCACCTGGGCTGCCCACACTGGATCCATAGGAGCCAATGGGAGCAGCCCGGGAGAGGGTCTTCCCCCCGAACGGGTTGAGAACACTTTCCTGTTCACACTGGCAGGTAAGGGAACTGCTCTCAAAGCGTTCCTTACCTGCCCTTGTGCGAACGTGAAAGTGTTCTCAACCCGTTCGGGGGGAAGCGTTCCGAGGCATCTTCGCCTTGGTGCGAAAACGCCTCTGGTCTGAGCAGCTCTCCATTGACTTGCGTTAGTAAGCCAGCCCCTTAGCAGCTGCCCTTGCACTGGTAACCTTAGCAACTGCCCTCCCCCTAATCTCTGGTTTTATATAGGCAACAGTCATTTTTAGAAGACACTTTTGTATAACATGAACCGTTGTATTTAGCGGTGTGCACAAATTCAGTTTTTGGCATTCAATTCTAATTGAGTATCCAAAAATTCAATTTGATTTGAATCTTTAAAATCTGAATTTACCCAAATTTTAATACATTCATTTTTTTCCCTGTTGGCACAAATTTGGACATTCAAATATTCAATTCGAATTGAATCTTGAAAATTGCATTCTGATGCACCTTAGGATCCAGTTTGTTCCCACTCCACAGTCCTTTTCCTAGGAAGTACAGCTGACTGTGCCTCTAGTTCTTCCATAAAGTTTAAGCCTCCAATATAGCATCATGAATCTCATAACTCAATGAAGAGTGATAATTCTACACAGAAACTATATGCTCTGTGTCGGAAATGCAATGGGTGCTCCCACATAAAATTATACTTGTGTTACAGGTTGACCTTTGAATATATGTTGGCTATTAAAGGTACCAGCTATTACTATGCCAAGCTCCTTTTGAATATGCCATCAAAGGGGAAAGGGTTCTATATCTTCCTAGCAATCATCTTGGCCAATGTTCTTCATGCACCAACACCAGAAGGGTGGAAATAGTGTCAGTCATATCTGTTCATATTATGAACTAATTCTCATTCGTTACAACTTAATAGAAGTATAATTGTACCTTTGAAGGTCAGGGAAATTAAATCATATGTTAATCTTTAACATATGACTTCCAGGTGTTCATAGAAGAATAGGCTTCTCTGGGTATATGAAGCTGAACCAAGCTTTCTGGGTTATGTGCATTTCTGTGCGTTTTGGGCTGAAATCAAGAAGATTTCAGTCATCCAGGAAAGAAGCTCGATTTATCATCTGCAGGTGGCTTAACAGTTTCTCTCAATTATAATTTAGCATTGGGGGTGGGGGGAACATTAGGTAGCAACAGAGATAGTACATACAGCATAACTCTGAATAGATCCACAAATTCTTATTCATTCATTTCCTTGCTCGTCAACAATTTGGGGTTATTTCAAAGACTCCGCAAATAGTCATGAGAAAAAATTTAGCAACCTTAAAAATTAACTTCTAGTCAATTTAAATGTTAAATATACCCTCCTGAAATGATTTAAAAGTTGTTTAAATATTAAAGAGGAAACTGGCAGTTAAAAATTAACAGTGATTTCCTCACCACATATGCAGCAGATAGAAGTGATTCCATTATACTTTAGAGGAATGTGCTTTAGGTTTTGCAGCCTGATTTGCAATTAAAAAAATAAATAAACGTGGAGGATGCTAACTTGCCAGGAGCTCCCACTGACAAAGAGAAGACCATGTGCACCAAGCCATATCAAGGTGTTGCAGTTGCTGCACATGGGACTCTGGCAGTTGCTCCTACAAAGATTTTGGTAGGCAGAACTGGCTCATGTAGTTAGACGCCATCAACTCAATGTGGCTGGCCCTGCGGTCTTGAGTTTCCCTGGGTGTAGCTCAACACGAGATTTACCTTGCATTAAGTCAGATTAGGGGTGTGCACAAATGCCATTTTTGACATTCAATTTGATTTGAATTGAATATTCGTATATCCAAATTTGTATGAATAAAGAAAAACAAATGTATGGACATTCAAACCTATATGAATAGATTTATATCTATTCGTTTGAATATTTGATACGTATCCATACGGATGCGTACAGTTATGCACAAGATATGTACAGATACATATGTGACGCATACAGATACATACACATATGAATGTCATTGGGTGTTTTTCCACCGCGCTCCTTTAATCCGGATCTGAGAAGATCCGGATCTAAGGAATGGGTACTTCCCTTAATCCTGATCTAGTAGATCTGGATTAAGGGAAGTACCCAATGTGTTTCCATGGGTGGTGTAGCACCCAATAGCAATCGGTGCTAGCCTCCCTGCTGTGGAAACACTGGAGCACCCATTTGCAAATCCGGATTTACCCACAAGGGGTCTGCCTGTCACCCCAGATGTTTTGGGGAACAGGGGGTGCAATCTCCAAAGTCCCTCTGAAGGCAACTTCAGAGATTAGCAAAGGCTCTGAAGACAAACCCCTTGTGAGAGCTTGCATATTAATTAGCTCTTTGTGAGCAGGGATGAGTCAGCCTCATTAATATGTACCTGTTTCCATGCCTGAAGGTAACAGTCCCCTTTGTTCTCCCTTTGTTCTCGGAGGTTTGTCTTTGGAGCCTTTACTAACCTCCTAAATTGCCTTCGGAGGGACTTCAGAGCCTTTGCTAACCTCCAAAGGCAACTTCAGAGGGACTTTGGATTTCCCCCACGGCAGTAGAAACAATCGGGTCCCAAATGGGTGCCGTGGTGGAAATGGGATCATCTGGCTCACACCCAAATGGGTCCTAAATGGGTGCAAAAATGGATACTTTTTGACAGTGGAAAAATGCCCATATACAGAGTACATCATGCAAAAACCAGAATTTTGATTGCTGGGAGAAATACCAACAACCTCAGATAGGTAGACAATACAACTCTGACTGCAGAAAGTAAAGAAGATGCATGGTGGAGGTGTACATCTTCAGTCAGGCTTTGGATAAAGAACTTGTCCTCTCTTTTCAGGCACTGCTATTTTAACGAAGCCCATTTTTAATTCTGTTTCTCATCCCCTGAGAAAATACAAATAAATACATAAGTAAATGCTTTTTAAAAAATCTTAGTGCAGTGAGTTGGTTCCTTTGCCAGAAGCATTCAGTTTTACATTTGAATACCTACGTATAGTCACTGAAGTCAACATAAAATTCTTAGATATAAAGATGGCCATGAGCAAATCACAAGAACTTTAACATGAATGCCATAGTTCACAACTGAAAATGGGCCAAAGGATTTTCTAGAAGCCACCTTATGAATCTTGGTGGGCTCTATATCTCCAGAAGGTCACAAATTTTCCATCATGGAGCTAGATGGTAAAAAATACAGGAGGGGGAAGGAAAGGGGGTGAAGACTATGGCCATGTTCAAACCATGTGCATCTACATAGAAGCTAATTGGCTTAGGCAAATTCCTTAGCCTGAGATAAGTCAGGAAGGAGGATGCAGTGCCCAACCAAACCTGGGTTGGCTGGTTCAGCAAAAATCATTTGTGACCTTCTGTGCTCCATCTCCACCAAGTACAGTGCAAATAGTACTTTATACTGCATTTCAGGACATGATTCTATATTCTTCTTTTCATTAAGACGGATACCTCACACTTAGCAGCAGGAACCATGATAGTCAATAAGCTGAGGACAATATAATTTGAAGAAAAGAGAATGTCTTGTTGTTCTACTACAAGGGCTTTTCAAATCCTAGAACTTACTATGCCTCCACCTGTCATGCCTATCAGTCTGTGAAAAAGCAGAGACCCAAGTGGGCAATGGCTTACTCTCCTTCCATAGAGCTGCTGTTATATATGTCATCTTTATCTGCATGGCGGCAAAAAGAGTTACATTCTTCACTCTAGTTGAATGGTTGAATGATAAAGTGATGCTAAAATTGCTATCACTGAGGCTTTATTATTTCTTAGCAGCATTTTTTTTAAAAAAAATCTTGATTAAAAATCTCACTGTACTATAAGATTTCCAGTTTTTGCTTTAAAAAATGAAGGATAACAAAGTCTTTTCATATGTGTTTCTTTCATATTTTCATATCATATTGCATCTACTTTCTTTGCAGCTTTTCATTTGCTGGTGCTTCGTTCATCCTATTGTTTCTTTCCTAAGCAAGCATTAATGTGATGACCTTTCCAATCAAGGATCATGAAGTTATTTAAAGCCCATTCTAGGAATGATAGAAAAACTATCCTGCACTGCCAAACCAGAAGCGCTAGTGCAGCATTTACCATTCGTCCTTTATGTTTTTGAGTTTCATTAGCTGAGTTGCTTTCTTATTTCAAAGGTAATCTATTTGGGAGCGAGCGGTTTCATTCTGGCATTATTTTGGGTCAGCACAGAATGACACAGAGAGCAATGCAAGATATTGCATTACCAAGTTGTCTCCTTCATATAAATGTTTTATCCTTGGCAACAGGCAGATAGTTTCGCAAGGCGCTTTCCTTTGTCATATATGTGGCAACGTTTGCAAAGCACTACAGAGAATTTTTTTTTCTCTCTAGCCATTTATTCTATAAGTATTTGGTACAGAGAAGGTACTTGTGAATTACTGTGATCTATGGAAAAAAGCTTCCACAGTTGCTTTTCATCTCATGTTACATTTTTGGGGTTGTTATGGCATGTTCCATAGTTTGTTTGTTATTTGTATTTCTATCCCGGCCTATACCCAAAGGCCTCAGGGCAGGTAACATTTAAAACCAGACATATATTAAAACAACAATAGTATACAGTAAAACAGTAACAGTGTCTATAAAGTGAGAAGAGACAGTATATTCCTATTTAACCAAAGGCCAGGTCAAAGAGGTGCATCTTCACAGCCTTCCTAAACATATATGGTGATGAAGCCTGACGCACCTCAAGGGGGAGACTATTTCATGGCCTAGGAGCCATCACTTAGAAGGCCCTCTCCCAGGTGCCCACCCCTTTTACAACTGAGGGTGATGAGACAACCAATTGTGCTTCGGACCTAATGTTTCACTGTCCATCTTCAGAATGTTTATTATTCATTTATTGCATTTATATCCCTTCCTTCACCCAAAGGTTCCAGGGGCAGTCACAGTATTTGATAAACACTCAAAACAATAGAACATATTTAAAATATAACTCTTCCATCCTAGTAGGGATGCAGTCAGAGGAAACTATACATCAAAGGCCTGGGTGGAGAAGTATGCTTCAACAAGGTACTGAAAACCATATAAAGTCAATGCCTGGTTTACCTCTACTGGGAAGCTATTCCAAAGCAAGGGAGCCATCATAAAAAAGACCCTCATATCTCTCAGAATAGTGGAACTCCAAGAATGCCCTTACTTTGTGATCTTAAGACACTTAGGTCTATATAGGAGAAATCACACCTTCAAATATTTGGGGTCCAAACCATTTAACGACTGTAACGAGAGCTCTGATGTGTAGCCAAATAAGCTTAGATGCATGCACGCATGCATAAGCTATTCTTAAGTAAGTAAAATTATTAATTAAAAATGTTCAAAATAATGAATTTCTATTAGAGTAATATCAACTTTAGATGGACCTGTGCCTCACCCTATGACTGTTGAAAGAGGGTGGGGGCAAACCTATCTAAAAGACTGCTGCTTATTTACATTGGGTACCATTTTGAAGGTCAAAATATCATGTCTCCCCACCCCTTATTGGCAAGTAAGTCAGTCCCTTTAAAGATTATGGGATCATTGTATCAATAGAGGCTGGTATGGGGAAAACATTTTAGAAGTTCTCACCACTGCGTAGCTAAGGAATTAGTAACTGATAGTCACACACTAAATCATTAGTTTTAGTCAAAGGGAAAAACTCCTATCTGAAAGATAATGCTTAGTCAGGCTATTGAGTAGTTTTCCTTTAAAAGTATTTAGGGGTGGTCTTTCTTGGGAGGCACTTGTAAAATAAACAGCAGAGGAAAGCCAGAAAAATTATTTAGACTTACATAAGAGGGTTTTTTTTTTCCTTTTATTTCATTAGAAAGTTCTATATATACACCAGGGTCATGCCCATATGGAATGCAGATTGTAACTTTGCAATTTTAGAAGTAATTGAAACTAGATTACTCAGGTCAATGGCAGAGGTTATTTTTTGCTTTCCTAATATGGTCCTAATCTATGAAACTGGCCTTGTTACCTTCAAAGCGAACATTGATTTCAAAAAGATGAAAACTGGATTATAACTGGATTTTCACCTTGTGGGACTGCCTGCTCCTTTGTACTAGTAGATAGATTCCACTCAGTTTGGAAAGATGTCCTCAGTAATCCTGAACACGTTTTGGTACTTCAAGGCAATGCCTGCAGTGGAACATTGAATCTGGAGCATTTAATTGAAAGGAGACACAGGACTTATGCTCTTGGGATAAGAACAGGGTTATTGGAGGCATAAAACCTGAGAGCGGGGGCCTCTCGCCAGCTTTGTCCCAGCAAGGTATTTGGAAGATTTAGGGAATCTGCAGTACCACAGAGTTTTCTCCTTGGCGTGGATACAATTTTTCATCTCAGTAGTGATAGATCAAGCGGATTAATGGGGTTTGATAATATAAGAATACAGTTGAGATGGTGGTTCACATGCTACTAATTTTTCCTTTACATAGTGATATCTGCATGAGACTCACTAACACAAGGATGGGGGAATTAAAAATAGATAAAGCCAATGTGTTTTACTGTACCTTAGCATTGTGTTTAACTCTAACCTTAAAGAGATTAGGGATGTGCACAAATATTCAAAACATTTGAAATTCGATCAAATTTGATTGAATTGGGACATTTGAATTCAAACTGAATGTCTATACATTCAAATTTAACATTCAAACAAATTTTTGAATCTTTCAAATCATTCGTACAAATTATTCAGACATTCGTATATGTAGAGATACGGACCCATTACATACGTATCCGTATGCATTTGTACAGATACATATGGGATAAAAACGGGATGTGTACGAATGCATATGAATGTTGAATGTTGTCAACATTTGTATCTTCAAATACAAATAGAAAATTCATACGAATTGAATGTGAATACATTTGAATTTTAAGCATTTGAGTCGATTAGAATCTTTGGTGACTCGAATCAAATCAAATCCCAAAAATTGCATTTGTGCACACCCTTAATAGAGATTGCCTTCAAGATAGCAAAATATTTTGCACAATAATTATTGTTTTTAAAAGAGTATAAATTATAATAAACTGGTGTCAAGAGACCTAGCAGGGGCTAGGGACACTTCACCAGGCCCAAAATTGCATTACCACACACTGAATTCATTACATTGCCCAAGCGGCCAACAGAGGCCCTGTCCCCCTAAGCATTAAAGAGGCCAGAGGAGCAGCCAAGAATTAGGTAAGTTCAGGTGAATACTCCACCTATAGCAAATTCAGTCCCTGTGTAAGAAGGCAGTCTCAAATGTTCTAAAAACCATTCTAGACTATGTTTTGCACACCACAATTATAAATATAAATATTTAAAAGATGTATAAAACTCCACATGAAAAATAATTTCTTCATGCATTGCAAAAAACCACATCTCTTCTCACCAGAATATTGCTCTCGCTTAGCTTTGAATTTGCAAGATGAGACTGACATTTGCACTTTTTCTTATTTTTAATAGAATTATTGGCCTCCTTGCAGACTTGGAGTTTGCAAAAGGGATTTTCTTCTTTTGGTAGCATGAATGATCCGATGTATTACGTTTCAGGTTTGCTTATCTACAGCAATAGAGACAGACTGTGCAGGATTTTTGCTGAAACAATCACACCAAGGTGTCTTTCCTGAAGGTCTGGTTTAGCAAGTCCATATACTTTTTATTGCAGACATATCTAATCCATCATATAGGCAAATTAAAATTAAATCTTGAAAGATATAAAAGATCTCTTTGAAGCTAAAATTCAAGAATATCTCTCTAAATTCTCATAAATTGCCTTTTCGTTAAGGTTCATTTTGTAATCCATTTTTCCCAGTTTACGAGGCATAAGAATACTACAATCATGAACCGGCTTCTGTGCACCCCATTGCCTGTAATTCTGGATGCCTGGATAATTTCCTTCGCTCCAGACATACCCCAGTCGTTTTTCACACAGTCTTTCTTACAAATAAAATGCAGTGAATCAGTTTTATTTCTAGCCACCAACTTTCTCATTCTGATTTCATACTAGGTAAAGCACCGTTGTATGAAAGATCTAAGCATGTTGCAGGCTAAAAAGAGTGGATAGATATGTAAAACTTAGCATAATGAATATAGTGCAACCAGTAGTTAATCCTTGATATTCTATCTTCATAAGCCTTTGTTAATTTTATAAATCTCTTGTTGCTGACTTACTCATCTAGCACAAACCCCAAGCATAGTTGCGGTAGTTTCTGCAAATGAAGTTTATTTCTACTTGCAGTTGGCAAGACAAGCTGTTCTAAAAACCATAAATTAATGCCTCAGTTTTGTCCTTGAACTGAAGATGCATCCAGCCGTCGGTAACTTATTTCACTATATTTGGATGTTATGGAATAAAGCATGGATATTCTGCCTTTATTCTGCTAATATCCAAATATGTGGATGCACACTGAATCTTGACACTCTTGGATATCCAGAAAGATCAGTTTGGAGTAGCGGTTAGGTCTCTTATGTAGGAGTACTGGGTTCGATTCCGACCTCCCCTATGAAGCCAGCTACATGACCTTGGGCTAGTCACAGCTCTCTTCTGAGCTCTCACAGCCCCACCTATAATTCTAATTCTAATTCTCAACCATTGTTCTCTTCCATTTACTTCCTTAGCCTGTAACTTGTGTTTGTATTTTCTGACAGTCTGAAACACCAGCCACCCAACCTCTTTTCAGAGGCCTCTGAGTGTCTGCAGGGCCTGGTACACAAATGTCCCCAATCAGACCCAACTTACCTTTAAGCTTGTGGATAACTATCCCCAAGTTTCCTTGTGGGAGAGAGGTTCATGGCTGACAGGTAAACAAACGTGGCAGATGTGAGCAAGCTCTAGGGCCAAAAGTGCACCCGTAATTGCTGCTGGGGACCAAAAATGGAGTGAACTTTCACCCACATTTCCAGTACCCAAAGATAATGCTTAAATTTTTTTTTTCTGTTCTGAGTGACATTCCACTATAGCAGTGATCCCTCAAAGCTCTTGAGTGACACATGGTAGGCACTGCTTGTCTATACCTCAGGGAGGTTACTCTATACCAGGCCCCAGGACCTATTCCAGGGTCTCAGTGTTATACTAAGGGCCAAATTTCTTCCTAAAAGACTACAGTAACTGATGACATTTTCCAGGATTGATCGGTATACCATAATCGCTAGCTGGAAAACTTGAGTCCTGTAATGGGACTTTAAAACTGCCAGTTCTCCAGCACTAGATGGATCCTCCGACTATTAATTTTACAGGGTTTTTTGAAGGGAGGTTACTGGATTAGAAGACCTTACCTCACATCTGCTTCAAGAATGCTTTTTCTTGCTATATATTCATGCTAATCTTTTTATACCTGTCATCCATTCCCCATTAACTGGATATTCTTTATGAATGTGGATTTACCAGCTTCCTTTTTTATTCCTGTTAATCTTAAAAGTAAATCTATCCTTAGGCCCTTAGGCATGAATATTTGATCTAATATTTGCATTTGGGGAGAGGACTCTTCAGTCTAGTCCTGACCTTCACAGTTTTGAAAGTCAAAATCTGCATACCAATGTAATATATCTCTTAGCGGCACGTAATGTAACATTGTGTTGACTCTATGGTTGCTCGCTTTCAGTTGTATCCAAAAATCATGTGAAGGAAGCTGCATACCTCGTACGATAGTTTAAAATGATATGTTTCCTCTGTTTGCAGTGACGGGACACCACCACCACACAGAAACTGGAAAAGTTCAAAACAACTTTGTCCTTTCTTCCCCTTCAGTAGAATAAAGCAAGTCAAACCATGTTTTTCAGACACAGGTTATTGTCACAAAGTGACCAAGTACTTTTATAGATCCAGAGTAATTGATTCAGGGAAGCAAAAGTGTCTTCATGGGCAGAGGCATCAATAAGACAGAGAATAGCAGATCTGGATTTGCACACTATCCATGTAACTTTTATTTCACATAAGCACATATGACGTACTTGGTACCAAGAGCCATTCACTCACACAATCACACGTACATACTCACACAGCCCTTCTCAAGAACTGATCAGGTTCTTGAAAGGTGACGGATACTTCATTACAGCTGATCCGAAGCATGACATACATGGCAAATGGTTCTTCCTTTATAATCCCCTCTTTTTGACTGTTCTCCGCATAACTAATCAGTCAGTTGGTAGTTGGCTTGCAGTTCTCCTTGATCAATGTAGTTTCCTTGGTTCATGCAGTTATGCCACAGTTCGTTCTCGAGGGAACATGCTTAATGCCAAGCATTGTTACGCTTAATAATTTTACACAATAATGGAACACCTTATTGGCATACTTAATGATTTTATACAATCCATAAAGAGTCCTCAGCTCATGCGCCAAATTGCCATCTTATCATGCATTGCGCAGAGTCCATCATTATTTGGGCTTTTTCACTCCCATTCACTCATCACATTATCAAAGTCTTTTTTCTCACTCATATATTTACTAACCAAATCAATAACAGGAAGCTCTGGGCAGCTTGCCAGAAGGAAAGAAAGAGAAAACGTCCTAGTGTAAAATAATCACAAAGTAAATTTTAATCTGGCACAAACAGTGAGCACCCTAAATCATAAAGCATATTATTCTGAAAGAGTTCACCAGAGATCAAAATGTCCATAAAGATGGTGTTCAACAAATCTCTCTACATACGTATCTGTACATTCAAATGTTTCAAATCATTTGAACAAATGTTTCGGAACATCTGAAATCTGTCCGAATGTCTCAATTCGAATGTTAAGAAATCTGATTCAAATTTGAATGTCAACATTTATCAGATTCGAATCGGATTTTGAATATTCGTGCACATCCCTATTTGGCATTGGCCATTTTGTTGTATTAATTTCTGTTGATTAACAATAAGCAACAGAATCCTGCAGTTATATAAAGTTAGGATATCACAGATGAGTTGACAACACTTATTGAATTGGGAATATTAAAAAAAAATCTCAGCTTTATTTGGTTACTGGTATGTAAGTTATGCTTTCTTGCATCAGAGCAAGATTTCATGGTTGTTCATGGGTAGCACAACTTCAACAGTCTTCCTCTTTACCACATCCATAGCGTGACCTGGGGTGTTTTCCCACTGTCATGAAAAGTACCCATTAATAGGTTCGTAATAGCATTTTTGTACCCATTAATGGGCACTTAATGGGTACTTCTAGTGACAGTGGGAAAACACCCCTGGATTCCTTTGGGAAAGTTAGTGACTTTTATGAGGGAAATTGAATAGCGTGGTTTGACAGCCATGATTTTCAGTTTCTTTGCCTTTTCAGTTGCCTTATGTCACCCAATGACCACGTTTCAATATTGTGGATGCAGACTGAGGCCTGAAAAAGTTTGGTTACCGATACCAAGAAATCATAGGCAATAATGATGTATGGTTCATAGTACTGATGACAAAAGAAACTGCCTTATATCTGAACTCTGTCTTCTGAAGTTCAGCACTGTCTGTTCAGCGTGCCTGAGCACATTAAGCAGAGAGAAGTCTTACAATTTGCCATCTGGTTTAATAAAAGAACAGTGATGTGCCAGAGACTGAACCTTGGACCCTCTGCAAGCAAAACATGTGTTCTCTTCCCAGACTATTGCAGATTTCTGTTCTGCTACATTTTAATCCCAGAGCAGGACAACAAAGAAATCGTCTCAAGATTTAGTGAACTTTATGCTTTCTGAGTGCCCAAGAAGAGAAAATCTAAGTTGTAGAAAACCATTCATTTGGCAAAACGTAGGATGAGGGCAAGATAACAACACTGATAGGAATTAAGATTAGGGATGTGTGCAAATGTGTATGTTGATATTCAATTCATAACTACTGAAATGCTTGAAAATTCATATACAAATAGACAGCTTGGAATGTGGTAAAATTCTATTTGATATGAGTATATTCATACGAATTTGTACAAATAACTGATACAAACGAATACTTATCTGATACTTATCTGATACGAATCCAAGATACGTATCCAAGATAGGTATCTGATACATATCTCGTAACAAATATGCTCTGAAGCACCAAATCCGACCTGAATCCACTTTTAATATGCTCTCAATCCATGTAGAATGCACTCTAGATGCATTGCAGATGTCTGCAGCAGCTGCTTTCCCACTTCCCCAGTTTAACGAATGTCCAAACTATTCATACGAATGTCAGAAACATTTGTATTTGTATGAATACCAATTTACAAATATCATTATATTCAATTTGTGTACGAATGTCCAAATTCGTACAAATTTGTATGAATCATGAATGTTACAAAGATCCGTGCACGTCTTTAGTTGAGTCACATTAGACTCTAGAGAAACATCTTCACGTTTTCAACGTTCTCATGAAATCCATAGCTGTGTGATCCAAGATGATACTTGCCTAATGAACTTCAAACAGCAGCTCAAAAAGTCCTCTTCAGAATCTGCTTCCACCATTCCTCAATGCAATATTTCAAAATATGACTTGCAGGGAAGGAGGAGGGCTGAAAAGCAAAGCCTTTACCTTTGCCATAAAACCAGCCATGTGTTTGTATTTATGTAGATTCTATAGATTGAGAGTAAGACCTTAAAGTTGATTGACATCCACTTTTTAAAAAAATAATGCTGAATTTTGAGGTAGGGGCATGGTCGTGCAAGACACTTGTGATTGGAATTTGAAAAACACAAAGTGATCTGATGGAAATAATACTTTTTAGATCAAGATGGAAGCAAATATACAGTATACGCTAGTAGGCCATAGTCATCTGACTGTTCATAAATCTAAGATTTGTGAACTGTTAATATTTTTACAAGATGCTTTATAGAATTTCTTCAGGAAATGGGCTTTTTGACGGAAGGTTTCGGCCTTTAAAAGAAAGAGTAAAAGGTATATGAGGGGAGCAAAGTGCAAAAAGACTACAAGAAGAAGAGTCAGAAGAACGGAGGAAGTCACACGGAAAATCTTAAAGCATTGTAATGGAATTTATTATAGTTATATATTGAAATGTGTTACAAATGCTTAGTGAAAATAAATAAAAAATTGATACCAAAAATTTATGTATATATATATTTTACAAGATGCATAGTTTCACAAAGTGCATAGATCCATTTTTTAAAATGTTCCCTCATTTCTTTCTTGTGGTTTGTCTTTCTGCAATAGTCAGTAGTTATTTGCTCTGCAGGTGACATTTTCCAGAACATCTGCTCCTGCTTTTGACTCATTGTTATCTAGAATGTTTAGAAGACTTAGCTGGCTCTTTCTGCATCTGTGATTTAATTCCAAAACCTCTACGCATAGTTTTAAAAAGTATTTGCGGAAAGCATTTAAAATTCAGTGTAAGATTAATAAATTCTGATGGATTAGTTTGAGAAGCTTTAACATAGATAATTTGAAAAATGTGTATACATACAGTTCTACTTCAAAAGCTGACTTTGTAAACTTACTGCAATTTCCACCAAAGAAGCTGTGTAGGTAATTAAATATTTGCCTTGGGGAATTATTTGCAGTTAATTAAAATCACAAACTTCCGATGCATACCTGCTTTACAGATTATTAAATTTGGATCAGATGTTAACTACCCAGGTTTCTCATATATCCCGCAAAGATAGCTTTTGGCAGACTTAGAAACCTGATGCTGACATGGTATATTTTAGTCCTATACCTACTGATAGATTAAAATTATAAAAACCACATATGTGGAAAGAAGAAGCCAAACATTGGTATACTTGTAAATGCATAGATCAACCTTCTTTCCAACCTTCTACCAGCTGTTGATGGATTCATCTCCCCATGGCATCAACTACCAGACTCAATAGTCCAAGATGATGAAAGAAAATACCTAGGAGCACAGAGTTTGGAAGGAAAGATATATCATATTATTTTTAAAAAAGCATTTTTCATGGAAGGCAAAGCCTTCTACATTGTTAATCTTATGTATCCATTATACTACATTGGAATTTTGCTTCAAGTAAAAGTATTTTCTTTTCTTATTAAATCTTTTAAAATCTCCAGTAAACCAGTTTGGTCTAGTGGTTAGGGAGCTGGACTCTTATCTGGGAATACTGGGTTTGATTCCACCCTCCCCCATGTAACCAGCTGGGTGACCTTGGGCTAGTCACAGCTCTCTTCTGAGCTCTCACAGCCCCACCTGCCTCACAGGGTGTCTGTTGTGGGGAGAAGAATAGAAAAGCTTTGTCAGCCGCTTTGAGTCCCTTAAATGGGTGAGAAAAGCGGGGTAGAAAAGCCTACTCTTCTTCTTCTTCTTCTTCTTCTATTACTCTAAGTTTTTTTTCTCTTTTGTGATCAAACTTTGAGGTAAATATTAATTTGTATTTCTTTTATTCCAATGTTTTGTGGCAATTTTTACATACTATCTGTGCATGGTATGTGACAGAAAAGAAAACTTCCATTGATATAGATGGGTAGTAGATTTAGATATCTTTGTAAACAAACAGAAACTTACTTTTGAAGTTTCATATATCATGGATAATCAGTAATTACTTTGTCATTTCATACCAGTACATAATATATTGGGACTGGATTTCTGTAGAAAGATTTATTCAGCAGATAATCTTCAAAGAATCTATTTAAGTTTTGCTTGTTTGCTTTCTTGTTAGAATCATTCCAAGATTCCAAAGATGTGCAAGAACATAATACCCAGGAAGTCTGTGATGAGCATGAAGCTGATGGTATGTTTTCAACCAAAATTCCCCCATAAGACTCTAGTAATTAATCAGATGAGACTATATCTTTGCCAGGGCTATTGATGCCTGAGGGAAATATCCATATATTTCAACAAGTACCATTGCAAACTATTCAATCTGAGTAGTATAATTTCTAATGTAAGCAAAAGGAAAAGGCCTTCCAGAGCTAAGTTGTTATAACAATATTGATTCTAGGCCTTAATGTAGCATTATTGAGCCTTGAGTTACAATTGCAGGGTTTTAAAAGCAAAACAAAACATGTGTTTTGTCAATCAAAAATTCTTGCTTATCTAACAAGTTCTTTACTAGAGATTTTTTTAAAAAAAATTCAGAGTTAGAGCTCTACTTTGTCAAATCATGGGCAATGTGAATTTTACTTAAAAATGGCATGACTTCAGTTTGATATTTGTTAGATTTATATGTTCGTGTGTGAGTAGGGATGTGTATGAATATTTGTAGGCATTCAAAATCCAATTGAATGTGCTGAATTTCATCATTCGAACTTGAATAGAATGTCCCGAAAATTGAATGTAAACATTTGAATCGAATTTCAAATTTTGGATCTATTCGTTCGAATTATCTGAACATTCGTAAGTGTACAAGTCCATATACGAAGATCCGCATCTTTCCCACATCTGTACACATTTGTACGGATCTGTATGGGACAAAAACAGGTTGCATACGGGATAACTGTGGGATGCATATGGACGTGTATGGATGCTTATGGATGTGTACAGATGTGGGGAAGATGCGTACACGCACATACAAATGTTGTCAACATTCGCATGTGCAGATTTGAATCAAAAATAGATTTGAATTTGGTAAATATGGATAGAATCTTGTTAAATTCGAATGTAAAAGATGTGAATTGAATTGGATGTTGTGGTATTTGATTTCATTCGAATAGAATGTCAAAAAACATTTGTGCACATCTCTATGTGTGAGAGAGCTTTAAAAAACCACTGTGATGTAATTTTTCAATCTTATATCAGCAGAACTCCTGGCCGATTCGACAGATGTTGAAATGAATACCCAGACAGACTCTCAAGTCTCCCCCATGGAAGCAGAAGGTACCTTCTGAACCTAAGGAAATATGCACGAGAAAGAAGGAAAACATTAGAACAAACAATCAAATATTCATCAATGTTTCAGTACTGGAACTTCCATGCAGTTTCCTCTACTGTTAAACTACAGCCACTCCCTTATTCTGTAATAGGTTGTTCAATAACTTACATTCGTGAAATAGAACAGATAATAAGAACTGTTAGATCCAAAATTGCTTCCATCTTTGAGTAAGTGGCTGGATATCTCTATTATTTCCCTCGCTATACCTTTTGGCTGATCCTGTTCAGTGTTGAACAATTTGACCTTAGTCAAGCAAAACATTTATTATGACACTTTATATCATATTGTACTTCACTTGAATACAAGCAAGAGCTTAAACTTTTTTCCCTCCTGAAATAGATCTTCCCCTAATTAAACAGCGATCTTGAAGAAGTTTCATAGAAAATAAGACCCATTTTCAATTAGGACTTGCTTTCACAGAGTAGTTTGCTGTGGAATGTGTTCAATTCACTATAATTACATGGCAGATTTAAAAAGCAGCACTATCTGCTGTGAACGAATGAATGCTTTAATATGGGTGCACATACCATTTTGGATAAGTGATGCTGATTTTACTAGGGGTAAACTGTTTAGAAATCATAATTTGTGTTGTTTATAACGTTCTTTCCTGTTTAGAGACTGTAATAACCCAAGAAGAGAGCGTGAAGGAAGAGAAGCCACAGCGTCCTGAGGGAGATACAGCTAATCAAGAGGGAAAAGAAGAAAAAGAAGAAGGTAGGAGAGTGCATGAATTAGAATAAAAATTCCGGAGCCATGCAGTTCATACTAAGTCTGCCTGAACGTGTGAAACTCACACAAACCTCTTAATATCACATGCTTTGGGAAATGAAATCTGAGACGCAATTCCAGTATATCATCAGTAGTCAAGGAAACTTCTGACGGTGCATAGAGCATTTTGGTGATGATGAAGGGGGACAGGAAAGACTCTGATTCAAAGTCTTAGTCTAATCACCTCAAGCTGTATTTCAACCTTCAGGGACAATGGCGCTATTGAGAGAAGCCTGTAGGCTTGTTCATACTTGCCTGAGGCAGGAATGAAACTGCACACAAAATTTTCAAGAGCAAATATTGAGATGAAGAATGCTTTTCTTTGGAGTTTTAACCCTCTATTTTGTCCCCCAAATTACTAGCTTCTCCCACCTTGCTGCCCACCCATGTTGTTGTCAAAGCCCCCCCCATTTTTGTTTGTTTGTTTATTTCTAAAGATTTATATCCTGCCGTTCACTCTAAGATCTCCCAGTGGGTCACAACACTCGATAAGTATACCCAATATGAAAACATATCAATTAAACAATATAAATTATAATTAAAGTACAATCCTCCTACTCTGTCAGGACAAAACTAGGAGGGAGCTAAATATCAAAGGCCTAGGAAAAGATGTTTTAATCAATTTCTGAAAGCCCCTTAATGTTGGAATCCCTCAGTGTTGGAACCTTCCACTGGGAAGTCATTCCAATATCTGTAGGCCACCACAGAAAAAGCCCCCTCATGGGCCACCTTCCTTGGACCTTCAAAGTGACAGAACTACGTGGCTCTCCCCTGTGATCTTGATACCTGGAATGGGGTTGCATGGGAGTAGGCATTCCTTCAGATATTTGGGGTCCATTCTGGGCTTTGTATTTTATCAACACCTTGAATCAGGCCTGATAGTGAACAGACAACCAATGCAGATCTTTAGAGGCCCGTGTAATGTATATCTGGCTTTGATCAGCAATAAGTTTTCTGCATTCTGCACAAGTTTCAGCTTCCCAGACACTTCCAAGAGTAGCCTAAAGAACAGTACATTCTGTGTTACTGAGTTATTAGAGGTTATGGATTTGGTTCCTCCTCCTTTCAGTTTAATAAGACATACTCTAATTCTTGGTGGAGCTGAGAAACAATGTATTACAAAGGGCATCGAGGGCCAACATGGGATTAAGTTTCTAATGCCAGCATCTATTCTACCCATTCCTTTCCCACATGGTTGGCTACATTGTGATGATAAAAAAGGCTTCGCAATTCTCAGAAGACTGTCCTGTAATTGGGCATAAATCTAACAGACAGGTATGACCTGCTTGGGCTGTATCCCACAGATACCACAGCTGCTGATGAGGGGAAGGAAACCCTGAGTAGGAATGTTCCATTGAAGATAGAAGTGCTGCTTAAGACCAGATTGCATAGGAAATAAGGAAACTGTGCTTGTAGCTTTCCTTGCAAAGGCTTGAATGTTGGATGGTCATTTCCAGGCAGTGGATTTGTTTGGTAAATGTTCTTTAGCCTTAGAAGCCATTAAGACCAGCTCTCCCAGAGTATTAGTGACTATCTCTACAACCAAGGATGACTGGGGATCAGGGTGCATGTACCCTGATCCTCAGTTATAGAATTTTGCTACACCTCCTATTGGTCATTTCTGACTACTGCAAGAGGACAACCTGTTGGAGCCATCCAGGAATGTGAGGTATTGCTGTCCCACCATGATTGCTTCCTGGCTAGACAACGCTGACTTGTGTGTTGCAAGTCACACACACTTCTAAACATCTGGGCATCCAGATGCCTAGATATACTTATTGTCATCTCCAAACATGTGTGAGCACCTGTTTCGGGCTCCACACATGCACAATGGACACAGCAATCATCGTGGCTCCATCCAGAAAGTTAGCAGGCAACCTAAACAGTGCTGTTGATGGAAAAACCACACCCCGTGCTGGGTTTTCCAGCAGTGATTCTTTTCATGTTTTAGGTGGGAAATGTTGAGGCTATGGTGGGGTTGCCTGTGATACATGAGGCAACCCTACTATAACAGTGCTGTCATGGCACTAACTTCCCCACATCAGAGGCCTGTTCACATGAGGGCCTCTGGAACGTGTGTAGGACACCCTGGGATGGAACATTCACTCTGCTGAGCAGGCGATTCCATTTGGAACTGCCCCAGCCCATTCCAGAGTGTCCTACATGCATTCGGGTGTAGAGCATGAAATCATGCTCTACACCCATTCCCGGCTGTCCCAGGCTGTCCCACAGCTGAATGAGAGGGAGAGCACAACGCCGCTGGCCGGGCTCACCACTTTGAACCCGGTGGTGATGTGAGTGGCATGTGCACGCATGCATTCCCAGGTAGGCCTGTGTCCAGGGGGGTGTTTGGTGGGGTTTCTGTGTGCTGTAGGGGACTCAATCGCATCACCTAGGGCCTGCAGGAACCAGGGAAGGGACGAGACAGGCCTGTTCCCACAGGTTCCTTACCTACCTAAGTGTGAATGGGGAATGCGTCCCCGGCTGTAGTGTGATAAGGCCTCTGGACAGGGCCCAGGTTTCCCCTGAAAACAGTATGCATACCCAACTACTCTCCTGCAATAGTCGTTTGTCACCAGAGTGGTATTTCTTATTTTAAAGCAATATTCATGATAACAACAATAAGCCCTTCCTATGTAAGAGACAGAGGTCAAATGGTATGAAATTAAAACCCAGACAAGGGCTTTGCTGAAAATTCGAGTCAATGTTAACGACATCTAATTGCAATCTTCTTTTGTCAGCTCCATTGATGCTGATTTAGCTGCAAACCAATGTTATACCATTGACGCTTTTCCATGCTGGAGGATCGGGTTAATAGCATTTGCATTCTTCTTTGCTCATATCCAGCTTCACAGCACTTTCTGTACTGTTTTTCATTGCAAATCCAAGTTGAAACTAATCACCCTTTCTTTATTGTGCATGTTAATGTTATCAGCATTGTGCTTCATTACTGTCAGTGAGAATATAATTGATATAATACTTACTGCAAATCCAAGGAAATGGTGTTATTCTTTTTGGTTTGCAAATCCAGGTTAGAAAATGCAGAATCATTCCAGTTGCAAATGCCAGAACCATTATGCTAATTTCTTCTGAACAGAAAGTATTTACATTTTATTTTGTGCCTCATCAGAAAATAGCTGAACCTAATGTACTTTCATTATTTCCACCTTTCCTTCTAATACTTTACTGTCCCCTACAGCTAGTTAATTCTGTTTAGCTCCCAGTGGAAACACTGTACTTCACCATCTGCTATGCCTAGGATTCATATGTACGGCATCAGGAAAGTTAATGTCAAGGAAGGTTTTTTCCTTGGCATTTTTCTCTTTCTTAAAAATATGTTGCTTCCATCAGTTGGTAGACTGATCCTGCAAATCCACCTTATCTACTGTAGCACAAACTTGATTTAGGCTGCTACAGATAAAAGAGCATCTAACCTTTGGCAAGTCCATGGAGCTAGTTATCAGGAAACCTGCCATCTTTGTCGTTTTGGTCCAATGTCATATGATAGAGCTACATGCCTGAGGACAAGCTGCATCTATTAACTTCGAAGCTGGCATCAAGCCTGACATTGGGTCACGAGCAAAGAGCTAGCAGCATTGCATCCTAGCATAGGTATGCATGAACAAGAGTAAGGCTAGGTCGTGCCAGGAGGGAACTGGGCAAACTTTGATTCAAAAATCCCTTCTGTGATATGTTCTGGACTAGGAGTGTTTTTTCCACTGTCAAAAGTACCCATTTTTGCACCCATTTATGACCCATTTGGGTGTGAGCTGGATGACCCCATTTCCACTACGGCACCCATTTGGGACCCGATTGTTTCCACTTCCACTGGGGAAATCTGGATCTAATGGGTACATTTTGGACTTTAATCCGGATTTTCTGTAGACCCCATTAAAGGGGTCTACAATGGGGTCTTCTCCCAGAAAATCCGGATTAAAGGGAGCCTGTTTCCACTGGAAACAGGCAATGGGGGCCAAAGGAGACTAGGGGGAGGGGATGCACCTTTGGGACCCCCCCCAACATTGGCTTTGAAGTCACTTCAAAGTCACTTTGAAGTTGATTTCACATTCACTTTGAAGTTACTTCGAAGCATGAGTTCAAGTTCGAAAGTTGAGCTCATGCTTCAAAGTCACTTCCAAGTTGCTTCAAAAACTGCCCCCCCCTGCCCCCCAAAACACCTGGGGTAATGGCCCGACCCCTTGTGGTCGATCTGGATTCCCCAGATGGGTGCAAAGCTGTTTCCACAGCAGGGGTATTAGCACCCATTCCTAATGGGTGCTACACCTCCTGTGGAAACACATTGGGTACTTCCCTTAATCCGGATGTACTAGATCCGGATTAAGAAATGTACCCATTCCTTAGATCTGGATCTTCTTAGATCCAGATCTAAGGGCTGCAGTGGAAAAACACCCTCAATCTGTTTTCTGGATATTTTAAGGGCAATGTAGGGCCTGTTTCCATTTATCAACATACATTTGTAATATGTATAACAATGCTATACCAAGCTGGTAAGGATCCAGTGTAGTGGCAGCCATTCACACCTACAAGCACAAAACTAGCTTTTTACTGATCTGTAGTGCTTGAAGTGTAGACAGTCAGCCCAGGGCTGGGCAAGTTATCAAGATAACATCAGAGGCGACATGAAGCACATGCTCAGATGTAGCCATGGCCCCTTCCAGATTAGTGGATTAAATCCACACTCATTTTTTTAAAAAAAATGCAGCTTACCTGCTACGAAGCAGGGATTCGGTGTCCAGGCTACAGCAGCCCCCCGTAGCTTCCAAGGAGGAAACTGCGGGAGTTTGTGTTGACGCGCGTGTCATATGGGACAAGGCCGCCAATCACAGTTGAGCTGCCATCCTTGTTCTTGTCAGCAATTCTTGCCGTCCTGTCCAGACTGGCGGAAAACTTCAGATTTTCTTATTACTGCATACGGAATGCTGATATATAAGTGTTAAATAAATTTGCAGTAGCGACGCTATAATACGACGCCACTACAAAGTATTGGCCATCGTGTGTGACATCTCAATCTTGGCTGTGCATTCCAATGCTCAGTATTAAGAAGTCTGGATGCATCCCATGATAGTCTGGACACAGTGTGTGACTGTGCAGCTGCAACCATGCAGCCATACTGACTTGCCATGTCACACCTGGAAGAAGGTGCAGATGAAGCGTCCAGGAGCGAACCAGCCACTCCTAGAAAGTCTGCAAGTTCTGGTGAGTTGCCATGACTCCTCAGTGCAAAAAGTGTTCTTCAGGGAGTGTCCTGGATCACTCCATTGCACAAGTGTGAGGAAGCCAGTATAGTTTACATGGAATTTTTTACACTAGGAATCAGGGAACGTTTAAGTGTGTGAATCTCTTTGATCCT
The DNA here is from genome assembly GCA_023333525.1 of Aspidoscelis tigris stejnegeri. NCBI lineage: Eukaryota > Metazoa > Chordata > Lepidosauria > Squamata > Teiidae > Aspidoscelis > Aspidoscelis tigris. Next base: position 9,850,149 of record JALMGA010000019.1, on the reverse strand, counting down.
TCATCAGGCCGTTGAACGAGCCAGAGAATTCCTGCTAGCATGGAACTATGTTCTTTGCATGAGGATGGCAATCCAAGCATTGCCTGGGAAGAGAGCTCACTGTTTTCCAGGTACAATATACAAAGCATTGACAATAGGCATTTCCGCACTGCATCGCGTTCGAAATGGAACGCGTTCAGGCGGAAAGCTTAAGCCAGCTCCGGGCGCTTTCCCCGTTCACACACAGACGCGCCAGAACGCGTGTAAACGCGTTCCGGAGCGTCTGGGTGCGAATGCTCAAAGCGCCCGAAGCTGGCTTAGCCGGCAAACGCCGGCAAGGGGCGCGCAGACAGCCGCGGAGGCAGATCGACAATCAGCTGTTTGACAAACAGCTGATTGTCAAAGCCGCGCGGCGTCGGAGGCGCGCCCGCAGCTGTTCGGGAGATAGAAGCAGGCGCGAATGCTTCTCCTCCCGAACGGCTGCGGGCGGCTCGTCCGCGTTGGAACGCGTGTAGAGCAGTTTAAAGTGCTCTACATTTCGAACGCGGAAAAGACAGCTGCGGACACGTCGGAACGCAAGCCGCGCGCGGCCAATGCGGATGACGTGTCCACAGCTGTCTTTTCCGCGTTCCGTTCAGCCCCGTGCGAAAACGTCTAATGTCTCTGTTGCCTAACCTGTTAACCAGAAATACATTTCTGATTCCATACAGAGCATAGCATCTGAAGAAGTAGATGTGTCTACAAAAGCTCATGCCACCAACCTTTCTCTTATTAGTCTCCAAGTGCTACTAACTACCTTGCTGGACTTTTAGAGTTAGACTAACACAGCTATTTCTCTGATATTGACCAGCATTCAGTCAAGTTTGTGAAAGCTGTACTGGAGTCACAATACAGCAGTTCAAGCACTGCTGTTGTTTGTATCAGTTTATATATCTTAGATATCATAGTGCAGTGAGGCTGAATGAAAGCCGTGAGTTAGTTCCTAAAACAGAAAAGTAAATAGAAAAGTAATTAAAACATGCATGAAGCACAGTCTGAGTAACTTTTTTGCAATCAAGTCAAGTTCAGTAGCTGCAGCTTCCTGATTCTTTTAATCATTTAGAGGACTCTGTTAACTGCCAAAAATAGTAAATATGTATCAGAATTGCAAGCAATTGGAAATTCAGGTGTGGGATGGGGTACCGAAGAAAATTTCATCTTTGGATGAAATTTTACACTGGAGATGGCATAGTTGAGGAGAATTATGAAAAAAGATCCAGGAAACCATGGAGAGAAACAGATAATCTGCATGCTTCTACAACTCAGAAGGTCTCATTATTTCTCTCGAGTTGCCTCACTTGAATGCTGACAACCCCTCCCCTCCAGGGGCTTTCTAAATTGGCATCCAGAGAACAGTTCTTATTAACCAGGAGACTGAGAGACAGGTGACGAGTAATGAAGACGGTTAGTGTCATAATCTGAATTTGAGTTGTGCTGCTTGGACTGAGCCTCTGAGGTTTTATCCATTCTAGAAGGAGTCAGTGCCATGATTAACACAGGAGTTCTTTTTCTTCTCTGCTGCTGTGGCTGTTTTCCTTCCAAAGCATCCCAGAGCCCCATAAAGTTTGACGCGAATGTAGAATATTTTTAACCCAGTAAAAATATCTCTTACAGCTGCTGGTGCCCAAAGCTCACACAAGTTCCAAATTCCTGCATGGGCTGTTAGATTATGCATTTTGGGCATGTTAAATATGTTGAAACCATTTTAGGAAAAACTAAATGAAACACACGCTTCGCATGCAACTAACTGGGCTTGGTTTCTGGCATCTCCATAGGGGTTGGAGACAACCCTGCCTGAAACCTTGAAGGCAGCAATAATTCATTGAGAAATGTAACACTCTGAGCTGGATGGGACTGTGTCTTATGTTAAACAGAAGGCCCTTTGGACTAGACATGTGCATAAGTGAAAATCATCCATTTGGTCTACCATCATTTGTTCTGTTCGGTGGTAAACTGCTTAAACAAATGGTTGTTTGCATTTGATTCCAAACTTTAAAAAAGAGCATGAACTGAATTGTTAAGGTTTGTGAGCAAGAGCAAATGGTTTTCCAGATATTCAAACAAGTGTATGTTGAATTTGATGTGAACATTCGCCAACATGGACAGTTTGATCGAATTTTCAAATACGATATGGACTAGGGGTGTGCACGAATGTTCAAAGGTATTGGAAATTTGATCAAATCTACCCAAATTTCGACATTCAAACTCAAATAGAATGTCCAGAAATTCGAATTTAAAGATTCAAATGAATTTCAGATCTGTTCTTTTGATTTATCCAGACATTCACATGTGTATGGGTTCGTACATGATGTGTACTTGCAGATGTGCATCTTTCCCACATCTGTATGCATTTGTACAGATCCATATGGGACAAAAACAGGTTGCATACGGGATAACTACGGAATGCATATGGACCTATACAGATGCGTACAGAATGCGTAATGATGCATACAGGCCCATATAAATGTTGTCAAGTGCAAATTTGAATCAAAAATTCAAACAAATAGATTCAAATTTGCTTAATTGGAATTGAATTTGGTTAGATTCAAATGTTAAAGATTCGAATTGAATTGAATTTCCAGATATTCAAATCGAATCGAATCCTAAAAATTGCATTTGTGGACACCCCTAATCTGAACTTTGTACATCTGTACTTAGGACAAATAAGCAAAACCAACAAATGTTTGGTGCTTCCAGAAATGGATAAAAGAGGCTGCTTCAGTTGCCCATAGTAGGAGTGTAGCCTTCTATTCTCCACAGTAAAAAGCTGCTGATATATCCCTAAACTGCTGTGTTTTTTGGCAGGGAATCAAACTTCCTGTCTGTCAGATGGGAAGGAGCAACGGTGTCTCTGCATAGCTTCCAGTCATCCTGTCTATCATACAGGAAGCAGCTGTGAAGGGAGAGCAAATCTTTCTCTGTGTCTGGAGGCTTCCTCTTTGTCATTTGAGTCATCAGAGGAAAAGCTGCTTTCAATTAGCTACTTCTCACTCTTAAAAAATACAGCCCTTATTTATCTATAATGGGAAATGGAAGACTACCAAAACTCTTCGTTAATATACCTTTGAGTTGAGTGTTTCAATTCCCCAATCCTCTTTTTTTAAAAAAATGATTATTATATACAATGAAACTACAAGAACATAAGAGAAACCCTGCTGGATCAAGCTACAGCCCGCCTAGTCCAGCATCCTGTCTCATACATGCCAGTTACTTTGGGGCATTCTCAAGACTTTCATCTGCTCTGGACTCCCTGCAAATGACCTTGAGATGCATTTTGCTTGTCTGTCCAACCTGGAGGCAGTATCTAGGCATCCTTTCTAGTAGCCATTGATACTAGGAATGTGCATGGATATTCAGAAATTCGTATATTCGATTCGAATCCATCGAATGTCAGCATTCAAATTCGAGTTGGATTTTAGAAAATCCGAATTTACTCAATCAGATGAATTTTAGATTTTCGAAAATCCAATACTGATTTTCAAATAATCCAAATGAACAGATTCGTATCTATCATATACGAATATGTTTGAAAATTAATACGTATTTGTGCATATAATGCGAGATGAAAACGGGATGCATACGGGATAAATACATATTTGCGCAAATTCATATATCAGATACAAATCTTATCGACATTCATATATCCGGATATGAACTGGATTTTCAAAAATCTGGATTTTTGAAATTCGAATCGAATCGATTTTTTAAATATTAGATTTGAATCAATTGCAAATGCAAAAAATACATTCGGGCACGTCGCTAATTGATACACTTTTCCTGCATGAGTTTGTCTAATCATTTCTTAAAGCTTTCCAGGTTAGTTGCTGTCACCCCCTCTTCTGTTAGTAAATTCCGTGTGCTAGTGTCCTTCTGGGGGTAGAGAGGGAGAACAATGTTCTACTGATTGGGTGAAGTCAAATCGTGCTTTTAGGCCCCCTCGTGTTGTATAACAGTAGTCACACATGGTACCAACCTTGTAGATGCAAACCATGATATGGAAGGGGTAACTGTAATAAGTGTGCCCAGTGGTTCGGAACCATCTGTGCTCATCAACACCAATTCACCAAGGCATTAGGCAATGATCTTTCTTACCTCCTCCAGACATGCTGGGAACTGGGCCTGTTGTTTGTTTGTTTTGCAAGCAAAGAGGGTGTTTGACTGAGCTATAAAACACAAAAATCAGGAATCTGATATCATTAAAAAAAATATTTTGGGCCTAGAAGTGGGAGGAACATTGTGGATATGCTGATGAACTTGAAAGGCACATTTTCCTTACTAGGCTGCAATTGGCTCAGACTTGTGCCTTTGACACTCCGAAATCTAGAGGAGCGAAATAATCCATGACACATTTTTGTGAACCTACCAAAAATTCTCCAGATTCACATCAGCCCCAGGAAACATAGAGTACATCTAAGTTATGGGTTCCGTGTACTTACTGGGGCCAGCATGGGCCTGGGGAAGCTTGAACAGACCTGAAAAAGCTCATGGCTTTTGAGCATTGACTTTGGGCATTGACTTTGTCATGCAATGCATTGTGACAGAGCTTTGCCTGTCCCTTTAAGAGCACCATCCAAAGGCCCAAACACAAGGACAGAGACTCATATAAAATACCATACGCCAATGAGTACCAGCAAACATATATTTACTTGAAGAGTTATCTTCCCAGATCCTGTCATCCTGCGACCAGTACATAAAGATTCTGAAGTACTGAACTGATCCAAATAATCCTTCCCACCATTTCTCTTGTCACTTCAGCATTGGAAAAGCTGGGTCTGTGAAATACACCAGCAGGCACGGCCAGTTTGTAGACGGATTGGAAGGTAGCTACACAGAGACTAACCTTTCTTAAAGCTCCAGGGGCCAAGAGGTGAAAAACTGACCCAAGTGATACCAAATACAGACCCAAGTCATATCCTAGATGCTCAGTAAAGGCATGCTAGAGCAGGCATACATCATTTGCTCAGCAGCTTGTGTGTGAAAGGAATTCACATAAACTGAACAGGTGATTAACATGTGAAACCAAGTGTGACGGTTTCTGGGTACAGGCTGCAAACTGTTTTGCTTTTGGGCTTTGCAGGCTTCTTGCAAAGCTGCAATAGCCAGCCTTGTTGCAAAGTTTGTTGCGAACCCTGGGATTTGGGCTGCAAAAAGAGCGGGAAATCCTGTGCGGGCCCTGTTGCAGTGATTGGCTGGAGTAAGGTTTTGGAGGGAAAAGCTGTCCGGGGATCTGAGTGCTGGAGGGGCTAGAGAAGGAGTTCCCACCAATCAGGCTGGAGGGACAGCAACCTCTGTTAGGAGTCTCCAGCAGCATTTTATTGCGGTTAGAGCCAATCAGGATCAGGGGTGTGTGTATAAATGAACACAGAGTACAGCAGAGAAAGTCTTCATGCTGGGACAAGAGCTGAAAGGAGAAGAAGAGCTGAACCTGAAGGAGCCAGACCAGTAGTTGACCAGGGGTCTTCGTGCTGGGACTGAGGCTGAAGGGAACAGAGGAGCTGATCCTGAGGGAGCTGGAACCAGTAGCTGACCAGTGGTCTTTTGGGCTGAGTGATTTCTGAAGGAGGCAATCGGGTGGATTGTAGCTCTGAGGGAGACTTCACTAGCAACTGACCAGGCTGGATGATCGGACAAGCAAGGACGGACTGGGCCTTGTGATCATCTAGGGCCACGTTCTGGTACACTGGCTTGGCTTGAGCTGTGGCAAAGCAAGTCAGAGGGGGAGGAACGTGTGGAGGCTTGTCTTTTAAAAGGGGAACTATTTTCCTTTGGAGAAGGGGGTAGCTCCTAACCTTAAGAGACTTGCAGATTTAAACTAACAACTACCTGAACCTTATTATCTTTTTAGTATTGCTTGTGTATAATAATAAACTTGTTTTTGTTTACTGTTGAAACGCTTGCTACCAGTGTTTTGTGTCCACACTGTAGTATTCACTTGGCCGTTGCACGAACCCAGCATCCTAACGGGGCCAAGCTTCTCCTAGAGAGGGCAGGCACTAACCGGATCGCTGGGCATCGTGGCACCAAGGCTTGGGGAACTGTGGCAAAAGCCTTCACTGTTTCCCCTACTGGGGTCCTGAGCATGGAAGGCCTTAGCAGGTGAAGCCTGGATCCGCTGCTGGTGATCTAGGCTGGCGACCATGGGACCAGAGAGAAGGCCACCTTCAGTGTGGTCCCCCACCTCAGAAGAAGCCATAAATACAGTGTGAGACTCTGAAAAACTTTTGAAAAAGCAGCCTCTGCTTTTTCAGCCAGCAGGACCGTCAGATCTCAAGGCTTCCTTGTGCTGGCACTGCTGCACCTCTGGTGGTAGGGATGTGCACAGATATTCAAAAACTGGAATATTCAATTTGAATTTGACGATGTCGACGTTCAAACTCGAATTGGATTTTTGAAAATCCAATACAGATTTTCAAATGATTTGAATGTGTAGATTCGTATCAGTCGTATATGAATCTACACAAAAATTATATGTATCTTGCACTTAAAATATGGGATTAAAATAGGATGCATACGGGATGAATATGGATTTTGACGGAATGTGCACAGATATGTATAACAGATACAAATGTTATCAGCATTTGTATCTTTACATACAAATCTAACATTTGAACGTATGGATTTGAATTGGATTTTAACAAATACGAATATTAAATATCTGAATTGAATAGGATTTTATGAGATCCGAATCCACTCGGATTCGAATGTCAAAAATACATTCATGTACATCCCTATCTGGTGGCTTCTTGTGCTTCCACCATGCTTGCTTGGGCTTCTTCATGCCGTCACTGCTGCCGCCATGTGTTTGGGGTTCGTCATGTTCCTGGAGCCAAGAGCCTATCGCAATTGGCTTTATTCTGGAATATATCCTGGAATAGGGGCTTGCCATCCATATACTAGTGCAGGCTTCAGCAAGCCCAAAGTGAGGCCTGCCAGAGTCTGCATTAGCATGTGAACTACAGACCCCTATCCTGTGATATATTCCAGAAAAAGGCCAAGTGTGAACAGGCTATAAGTTTCCTTGTGCTGCTGCTGCCCCTGTATCTTTGAGGCCTTATGGCACCTCCAGCACTCCTGAACCTTTCAGGGCTTCCTCATGCTGCCAGCATGACAAAAGCTGCCCCCCCCCCAAAAAAAATAAGAAACAACATAATTCTTAGACCAGTTTATCCCAAAAATGGCCCTCCATGTGTCTGATAAGGCATCCATTCATGAAAGCTTACGTAGTAATAGGTTTGTAGGCTTTCAAGCTCCTTAAGGCACTTTTTGATGTTGGAGGGCAGCAGTCAAGCCCAGCCATCCCTCTGGAAAACATTACTTTAAAACATTCTGTGAATCCACACTCTGTAATTAGATATTGACTGTGGAAAGAATCTATCGAGTCCTGTTGGTCTTGCTTCTTTTCTCCTTATTAAGCAGTTGCTCAAATCTGCAGCATGGGTCTTTTTGTGCAAGGCTTAAAAAAAAAGAGAGAGATGCATGCATTATGATAAATATAAGTAAGCTCTACCATTTATTTCCAAAGATTGCCCAAAGGGGAACCTCCTAAGTGTATTGCAGCTAAAAAGGTCTAAGGAATATAGATTATGTATCCATTAAACCACTGGAAGTCCCGGAAGAGAAAGATGTCATCTTCCATATTTTCATTATCTCTTCTCCCTCCCAAAAAAAGCAAAGCAACCAGTGTTATTGGGGGTGGGGAGGCAGAGAGCAGCATAAATGGAATGGCTTATTTCTCTAAGACAATTCAATGGAAAATGTTGATATTTACAATATGGATTGGTTCTCAGAATCACAGTGATTTTTGGTACTGCTCATCGGCCAACATTTTCATCTGTGATCCCCTATCACGTGTTATAAAATCTTGCAGAAGAAATCTTTCAGGACTACTTTTGGGCAAGGATATAAAGAGACTTTTCTAAAGCTGTATCAGCTAAAAAAGAATTGTATCGATATTCAAATCAATGGCACAAAACTGCTGTTTGATCACAGCAGCGACAACAATTTATTGGCTCTGGATAGGTAAAAGCACAGCAGTTTTCACCAACTGGATTGCACTTCAGCTGGGTGGTGGTCCTGTTATTGCATCTGTTCTAAGCATAAGTTATAAGCCTGGAGGAAGGAATAATGCAGTACCTTTTTCTGAAACAGAAGGGACACTGGCTTCTGCTCATTTTTCTGTGCGTGTTATATACACATAAGGAGCGATTGCATGTAAAGAGCAGGTGGTATAGGTTCAGTTCTGCATTTTAATTGCTCTCATTTATTTCACTAGGAGGATATTGCCTTTTATGTGCTTTGCTAATAAAAACAGAAACAATTTAGGAACCTGAAGCCTTTCTGTTTTGTCACAATCATTTATAGACATCTGCTTTGATTGCAGAAAGCAGAAAGGAACAGAAAGCAAATTTAGTCATAAAAATACTTTATTAGTGACAGAGAAGAAGGCTTAATTATATCTGACTGCTTACTACACAAACAGAACCACACACAATAGCTATTTGTCTTTCTTAATATTTTCCCATTCATAATTGAGAAGTGTTTTGACAATCTGACATTCGTGTTTTTTTTTTAAACATTCTGTCCAAAATAACATTTATGTCAATAATCAGTCAGGCACTTGTTGGTTTTTGCATGCCAGTAAGAGAAAGGACAAAGAACATCACTGTCTTAACTAGCTTATTTTATCTGTCTTTATTATGGCCCGCTCTGAGACTGGGTAGAAATATAAATAAATACAATCTTCACAAAATTGTTTTCTTTACTTTTCATTTTCATGTATTAATTTGTACTTGGACAATTCACTGTTTAAACATTTCTAGAATGGCAGTAGCGTGGTTTCTGAGATGTCAGAATCAGGAGAAACGGCAGATTTTGTATCTATTTTACAGATATGCCAGTAGAAATTCCATAGTAGCTCATCCTACTCGGAGTTAAAAGCATTGCCAGATTGTCAAGGTAAGGTTATGGCAAAAATGCAGAACTTTATCGTAACAACTCTGTATGAGAAACACCATTAGAAAGAAAGAAAAAGTGATCATTAAACAAGGGCCGTCATCATCTTGATGGTGATTAAGGTTGAATGTTATCGGTATTGTCTGTAATGGTTGTTCAAAGCTTTTTCTCCATTCTCTTCAGCGAAAATTGTTCTAGAGTAGATATCTTAAGATCAATGGAGCAAGGCAGTTTTCCGCTTCCATTCCAGCAATCTGAAAAAAAAATACAAAAGGAAGAAACGTGCCGACATATAATGACCTGCTAGAAACATTTCAGGCAAAGCAGCCCAAGGGAAGTAAACATTTTTCTTGCTTGTTTGCCCCTCCAAACCTACAAAATCAGGAGTAGAGGCCCAGGTGGGAGTTCATACTTGATATTTGTATTATTATATTATCTGTGCAACATGATAATAAGCTGAATTTCATTTTACAACTTTTCTCCCTTCCTTGTAGGCATCAATCTTGGGTACCTAACATGTCCCACAGAACAGCCTCCTTAACGTCCATTCTGAAATATATCCATATCCATGTCAAGAGGCCATTTATGAACTTTCAAGGCAGATACTGTTTTGAAGACCTTATGTCTTTGAAATTAGGTATGAGCACTGATGTCGTACCTCAGTCTTTCTGCACTCACAGAATTTATTTATTTATTTATTTATTTATTTATTTATTTATTTATTTATTTATTTATTTATTTATTTATTTATTTATTTATTTATTTATTTATTTATTTATTTATTTATTTATTTATTTATTTATTTATTTATTTGTATTTCTATCCTGCCCTATACCCAAAGGTCTCAGGGTGGGTTACAATATTATATTAATCTTAGACAGGTCCCTGCCCTCAGGCTTACAATCTAAAGAGACAAGAAACAAAAGGAAAATGGCATGGGAGGGAACAGGGAACAGCAAAAAGCAAGCGCTTGAGGTCTTCAGTTCCAATTCTTCTGTTCGTTTCTTATTGCTGGAAGTTTCCTATCCTCTTTACATTGCTCTTCATTGATGATTAAACCGGAGGATGGTAGAGATGGTCAGCCAGCGTCTACTCAGCCCCACCCTGCTTGGTCTCAGGACCAGACATTTTCTCAACTCACTGATCAGCTGCCATAGTCTCTTTGCCATCTTGTGGTTCAGGGCTTTCTGGGTGTCTGCGTCGGTCCCGTTGAGGTGGCTACTATCCCTGGGCCTCATCACCTGGTTCACTTCATCTTCTTCATTGTTTTGGTAGTTCTGTTGGTAGTTGCACATTCCATTCTGATCCCCGGAACAGCAGATTCACACACAGGCACCTCAGCAGCAGTCCAGAAGTCATCTGTTCCCACCCCAGGTTGTTTCTGATGTGGGCAAATTAAAAGTTGTCCACAGACAGCCCAGGAATTGCGTCTTTGCAATCTTCTGGATGCCCTGTGGTGAGGGTATGCAGACTGTTTGACTACAGCTCTAAAGTCATTTGCAGTGGCCAGATGTCATTGGACAGACCAAGTCTGCTCCGGATGCTAGGCTCAGATTCCGTGAGCCAGTTTGGTCTAGTGGTTAGGGAGCCAGACTCTTATCTGGGAATACCGGGTTCGATTCCGCCCTCCCCCATGAAGCCAGTTGGGTGACCTTGGGCTAGTCACAGCTCTCTGCTGAGCTCTCACAGTGCCACCTACCTCGCAGGGTGTTCTATTGTAGGGAGAAGAACAGAAAACCTTTGTCAGCCACTTTGAGTCCCCTTAAATGGGTGAGAAAAGTGGGGTAGAAGAGCCAACTCCTCCTTCTTCTTCTGCAATTGCACTTGGCGGAGGAGGCATTCATGCTCTTTGTGCTACTGGAACAGAACAGAGATGCTCCAGCACATGAACTGCAAATGGCCCCAGTCATTCCTGTTCTTCAACAGTCTGTACTAGGGATGTGCACAGATATTCATAACATTTGTTATTTGTATGAATTCATACATTCATACACAAATTGAATGTTACAATATTCATAGGCTAACTTTCGTACGAATAGTTTGGGCATTCGTTAGATTAGGGGTATGGAAAAATGGAAAACCAGTCACATCTGCAATGGATCCAAATTGCATTCAACATGGATCAACAACAGATTAAAAGTAGGTTCAGGTCACATTTGATGTTTTTAGAGCATGGATATGTTACGGATACATATCGGATACATATGTGTTTGTATCAGATATGCATTAGTTCATATCAGATACGTATTTGTTTATATCGGATACGTATTAATAGATTCATATCAAATAGAATTTTACCACATTTACATATGATCTAATCATACAAATATGGATTTTCAAACATTTGCTTTGCTACAAATCGAATGTCAAAAATGCATTTGTGCACAGCCCTAATCTAGACCTGTCTTCTTCTTCTTCTTCTTCTTCTTCTTCTTCTTCTTCCCATGTTAATGATATTATGGTTTTGCCTGTCCTAATAATAACCAATTTGAAGCTGATGTCCTCTAGTTCTAATGCTAGAGGCTGTATTAGCAACATGTTTACGTACACCTCCTTGTAAAAGTCCGGTATTGTTGTTTTCCTATGTAATCTTGGCCCTGTCCCCATGCAATTGAAAGTCTGCCAGAACTCTTCTTTTGCCTCTGAGCGGCCCCATTCCAGGCTTTACAAGGAGCTTAGGGAGCTTAGGAAAGTGAGACACCCGCAATAAAATACATGCACTTTAAAGAAGAGTTCCAGCGCTCTTTCGGCAATTCGCGGGTTTTGCTCGCTATATCTGCCTTGAGGACGCTCCGTGGCAAAAGGGGCGGGGATTGCTTGCCTGCACACACAGCCAAAAAGCATCTGAGAAATGCAGCAGGTTCGCTTCCTTTCCTTTGTAAAAAGAGCCAGAATTGCTCAGAATTGCAACATTGTTATCAGTGATCTGTGAAAGCCTTAAAAGAGAATGAGCGAAGGATCGCGCTGCCGATGGCTGCAGCCGCTGACTTTGCCGGGGCAGAAAGCCTTTTCTAACAGAGAACTGAGGGAAAGTAAGTGCTGAAAGTGAATGAATGAGCGATCATCTGCCTTTGCTAGGGGCGGGAATCTGTTTCAGGAGACGGAGATCTGGCTATTTTTCCTTTTAACAAGAGAGGGGTCGGGGGGGGAAGATGCGGGGAAAGGAAACAGGCTTCCTTGGGGACGGAAAGTCCGTTTAGATCGCGGCTACCATGGGGGCGCTTATTCTGGAAGTGGAGGGGACTTTTAAAGTCAGCTATAACAGAGTGACAGCAGAGGAAGCCGAGAGGGGCTAATAAGTCTTTTGGGGATTGGGCCCTTGTGTTCTTTTCCTTTGTAGCTATAATTCCTTAATACTACATCTTATCTTTTCCACAAGCCAGTTTGTTCCCCTATGTTCTTACAGTTCTCATACTGTCAGCAAAGTCTGTAAGATGTGTATTGTGCATACAGAGGTGACAGAAAGTGAAAGTAATCTTACAACAGAAGATTATTGTAGAATCCAACATCCATCAAAGGGGGACATTTTTGTAGGAGGAAAAGCAGAAGGCATCAGGAAACCACTTCTATAAGGGGAAAAAAAAGTTTCCCCTTGAAAGTAAAAAATGCTGTGCACAGGAGTCCTTGATGATAACATGCCTTTTCCCATCTCTTCAGCATATTACCCTTTTTATCTCTCCCCCCCTTTGGATCTAGATGCCTTTCAGAGAGGCACTTAAATGTGTACAATTCTTCTAAGGCTTTCAGTTCTTTTAACACAGTGGGCAGCTGATCATCCAATCATACCGACTGTATCATCTGGAATAGTTTCTTTGCACTTAGCTGGCTCATAAAGGCTTATTTTGAGCATAAAGAGTCTTCAGTGGCACTTTCTGAGGTCTTGGCCTGCACTCAGGGACAGAATCCAAAATGTCTCTTGTTTCTAATCTGGCAGCGACAGCATGCGGCAAGCCTCCATGGCCATCTTCCCTGTAGACATCTTCCACAGCATCTTGAAGCAGACATTGTGCTAATTTCTGGCTTCAGTTGCAAATACTAAGGTATTGATTGACATTTAAAACTGGTGGTGGTTTTTGCACAAACTAAAGTTGGGAAATCTTATCGTGCAAGACGATTCAAGCAGCAAAAGACAAGGAAGTCCAACTTTTAAAACATCGTCAATGAATTGAGTAAACCTGCTGTAAAAACCAAATGAGATTTACAATAAAGACAACCACCTTTGGATTATATTTTGACTCTGAAATCTTCAAAGCATAGATTCCTCTCCGTGTGCAGGGTTAGCTCAAATACAGCCACCCAGTGCTGAACCTTTATTATTCCATGCACAAATGTCACCTTTTACTTCTTTTGCCCTCATTAGACTGAGAAACAACTGATTCACATCCTTTGGTTTTCCACAACTAGAGATATAACAATCTGCTGTCTGGTCTGAGATATTATTCATTCCTACAGCATCCGGGGTTGAATAAGATTTGCAAACTGTTACACTATCCACATTTGCCTCCAGTTGCTGAGAGTTGAGGTATATAGCTGAGAACTGCTTCTCTTCTCAAGACTTTACTTGAAAAATAAAATAAAAAAATCCTCAGTCTAGATCCAGATCAAGAGGCCCTAGATCTATATCTAGCGTAGGCCACATTTATGTGGTCCACAATCCGGACTCCAGATCATGGAGGGATGCAGATGGCACATCTTGATGATTCGGAGAAGTGATTTTCAGCATGGCGTGCCATAACACACCACCAAAAATTACCCCACTTCCACCTCGTAGGTAGGGTCTGTCATTCCTAGCTGGGTCGGGTCACGAGAAGGCAGCGAAGCTCATGTTGAGCAAGCTTCACAGCCATGAGGGAAGATTGATCTGGATTAGGGCCATCTGTGAGGACAGTGCTCATCTGGCTCTCATCTCCCCACAATCCAGATCAGTAGACTAGGCGAATCTTGATCAATTGATCCAGATTATCTGTGCCTTCAGTGGAGAAAGGGCCTGTAACTACTGTGGTGTTTTTTAAGTGGCCTTCTATTAAATTTTAATCTGTCAACAGTAACATCATAAAAATAATAAAAACTTATAAAGCTATGCTGTCAAGAAGAAAAGAACCCTTTTTCTCTCTGTCCTATGCTTATCTCTAGTAAGGAGACTGATAAGTACAATGGGAGGTTCATACATACCCCTAAACTTGCTTATAATATAGAATTAACCAGAATCAGAAACTTGGAAGTGTCATGAAATCCTGTTCAGACAATATTGAATGGCGACTAAGTACATAGCATGGAATGGGTGAGATTCCACTGGCTGTCATTTCTGTTACCCTCCTTTCTGTGAGCCAGTCTGGTCTAGTGGTTAGGGAGCTGGACTCTTATCTGGGAAAACTGGGTTTGATTCCACCCTCCCCCATGAAGCCAGTAGGGTGACCTTGGGCTAGTCATAGCTCTCTTCTGAGCCCTCACAGCCTCACAGGGTGTTCTGTTATGGAGAGAAGAACAGAAAGTTTTGTCAGCCACTGTGAGTCTCCTTGAATGGGTGAGAAAAACAGGATAGAAAAGCCAACTCGCTTCTTCTTCTTCCCTGTTTTGTAAAAGTGAATTTCCCTTTAAGTACCTGTATAATCTGTTAACCTTCAAAATACTGGTGCTTGAGGACAGAGGCTATTAACAGACCACATACTTATAAGCTTAGTACATAAACATTGATAAATGTGTAAGTTGAAGCAGTCTCTATGGACATAAATGTTTCTTTCTGGCATGATGCCTATCTACTTATGTCTTTTTTTTATTTTCTTTAAACTATTTTAACCTTGTTTTCATGTTTATATCATCATGCTAAATTTATGGATTTTGCATTAAATTAGGAAGAAGTACATACGTGTTTAAATGTCAGCTTAAAGAAGCTCTAAACAATCAGTTCCCATGAGAGGAAGAGAAATTTTCATTGCTTCTCCTCTACAACCCCTCTATACAGTTTTGGAGAGTACCTTGACGCACTTTTCACAGACGACAGATGTCTGTTGGAAGGAAGAGTTTGTGAAGATTACTTGTCCACCGCCTGCGTCTAGTCCACTATCTTTAATAAAACGATTCTGAGGCTTCAAATCTTATTGCACTAATACTTTCTAAAGCCTGGAGTGTTAAAAACAAATTCTTTGTCTCCCCTTGCTTCAGAGGCAGCTACTAAGAGAGTACTCACCAAAAGCACCGTGTTTATTTCTAGATCCAGATTTAACCTGAAGCAAGATTGGGGGGATAAATAAAATGGAAGGAAGTAAACAAAGAGAATGCATGCTTAAAAGGCTGGAAAGAGTTTTGAAAATGGATAGTCACAGGAACCTTTATTTGCTGGCTTCTGGGAAGGCAGTTAGCATTTTCCAAAGCCATAATTTCCCCCTGCATCAAAAGTTACATAAGATAGGAGTTTCTCTGGACTCACTACAACTTTCTACTGCATTAGACATTCATGTTCAATACAAAATAAAATGTGGATTTTTTTAAAAAAAAATTTTGAGGAAAAAGTTGAAGTAATAAAATAAAATAATGAGATTATTGTAAATCATTAGTATTTGATGAGAACAGTGCAATTGATTTCGGTACTATTATTATTCACAGGCATTAGTAACTAGAGCTTTGTTTGAAGTGAATACCAGAGCTCAACTCTCTTCTCATATTTAATCATAATGAAGGCTTCTTCACAGTGCACACCATTTCCTCCTGCAACTACTACTAGGTTCTACTACTAGGTGAACTATGGCCCTGGTCACACTAGTAGTTTAGGATGGCCTCAGGTTGTCTTCAGGTTGTGTTACTCATACTATTTTTATTTCATTCATTTTCCAAGCCAGCCTACCCCCGTTAGACCATTTTTACAAGAGTCAGCCATCCTAACATGCCAGGCTGTCCTTCCTTCCTCCAGGTGAGCGGGGGGACGGGCTAAAGGAGGTGGATGGGCCCAGTCTTTCCTTTCAGCCAATGTGCATGCACAGAATTCATGAGGCACCTCCTCTTTTCTCCTCCGTTGTATGTATGTATGTATGCATGCATGTATGTCTGTATTTATCCTGCGCCCTATCCAAAAGTCTCAGTAAATGTAAGGCGAACATAGTGAAACAATAAGAGTACCTGAAAGAGAGGAACAGAAGCTCTTTCCTTATTTAGCCAAAGGCAAGGGCAAGCAGGTGCTCTGAAAAATTATTTTTGATCATATATATTTTAACCCGTTTTTATTGTTTATTGTAAATCATTTTTATCTGTTTTTATGTATTATCTTCTGAGTCAATAAGAGTAAAAATTTGATATATTTGTTTTGCCTATCTGAATAATTATGTACTTATATATTTTTGCTTGCTCTGATCTGTTCTTACCCTGTTTTTATGTCGTTTATATTTTTAACTTATACTAGTCATGGGCTGTAAATAAATCATTCATTCATTCAATGTCAAGTGAAGGTGCCCAACGCATCTCGGTGGGAGACTCTTCCATAATCTGGGAGCCATCATTGAGAAAGCCCTATCCTGGGTGCCCAACCCTTTTGCTATAGAGGGTGGTGGTACAATCAGGAGGGCCTCCCTTGCAGATCTTAAGGCATGGGCAAGTTGATATGGAAGAAGGCACTGGGCACATTTTGTACTATCCCCTTCCATTCAATTGGGGGGCGTGGACTATTACTTATGTGGTATTGTTGCAACACATACAGAATGGCCACCAGCTTAACAAGTTTAGTCTATCCTGCTGCTAGCCTGCCCAGGCAAGAGTTTCATTTGTCTATATAACCTTTATCACACGGCTTTGTAGCTGGGAGGATATCTATTGGCCAGCGTTCACTGATTGCTTGGGGGCTTGGGGAAGTTGACCAGCATTCACTGATTGCTTGGCGGCTTGGGGAAGTTGACCCTTGCTACATGATGGCCCCATGTGTGCTGCTCATTTTGTTCAAAGGAATCTTGTACTCCCTCCCCTGAAATGAGGAGTTCATCGTTTGGGTGGGATGGTAACCAATGGATGCCAGGGATATGACTTAATGTCCCTGCATAACTCAGGTGAACCATAGCTAATGAAACTGTAGCTAATTTCACTACAGATACTGTGTGCTGTGTGTTTCAGCTTCCCCAGTGCGGTGGTACCATTGGTTTAAGTAATATATTAGCAAGTCATGGCAAACCTGGACTGATTTAGATAGAAGTTTTGAATTTCCAAATGCTACACTTGCTGCGGGGAGGCATAGTAAAAATACAGTCTAAATTTATTCATGTTCTGTGCGAAAAACAGGATTATTGAAATGCTTAACATGGTTTCAGGGCACTTTGCATTGCTCCTCAGAACCAGAGGCTGTTCATTCACACATAATAATGTATTCTTTCTCTAAGACAACACAATTCATAGCCTAGAATAAAAGAACAGTTCAAATTTGGATTGAGGAATGAGTGTTAACAAACTTTTGCCTTCTCCACAATTTTTCTCTAGTGGATTGTATAATAGTGAAAACACAGATGCGCTTTGCCAGGCCTTCAGAGCTCACAGCACATAAGCTGTACACCGTATTGTATAAACACCTGGGGCATTCATTTAAAACCTTAATTCAGGCTGTTCACCTGTACTGCCAAATAAAACGGAAGCTCCTCTCAGGCTGTGTGGTATTCACTTCAGCAGAGCTCCACCTGCAGGGCTTCAAAGATTGCAAATGAGAGAAGGGAATGAAGAGAAATTAAACTTTTTCAAACAAGAGTCTCTCGGACTCTTAAGCCATGATTCTACTCAAATAACATTCCCTGGACCACACTTTCACTATGAGCTGCTTATATCTTCCCCACAAGCCATCACAACTTTTCTTAATCGACTTTCTTATCGACTCTCTCAATTATTTTGAGCAACAGTAGCCTCACTGAGGTAATAAGTGAAGAAACCTTTGCTTCCTCATATTTACTAGGAATATCTCCAATTTTTTTTTATTGCCACACCTCAATGCACACTAAATACACAATTCTTTTCAAAAGAGTTTTTCTTTTTCTTTTTGTTTTCTTAGCACGTATACCATGGCCTTGATGTTGTAGTTAA
Organism: Aspidoscelis tigris stejnegeri; assembly: GCA_023333525.1. NCBI lineage: Eukaryota > Metazoa > Chordata > Lepidosauria > Squamata > Teiidae > Aspidoscelis > Aspidoscelis tigris. The sequence goes on along the minus strand of JALMGA010000019.1, from coordinate 9,832,134 downwards.
TTTGACGTTTTTCAGTCAGTTCCTCTCATGGTAGGCATTTAAAGGTGTCAGACTCCTCAGAACCATGACTCAGAGCACACTAGAAAGCAGAATCCGCATGGGGTCCTTAATTGGATCCTGCTTCCACGTGGCATGGTCAAGCTGCTGGATTTGTGTGGTGTCTGCATAGACCCACACTTGCTCCAGTGCCAATTCAGTATAAGTACCCTTTACAGTACTTGAATGACAGAGTAGCATTGTGAGCTTTTTCTCAGCTTGTCCATTCTGTTGTGCTGTCGACGCCAATGCCACCACTGCTTGAGGAGATCTACCTTTCTCCTCAGCAGCCTCATCCATCATAGAAGCCTGAGGGCAGGGACCTATCTAAGATTAATATAATATTGTAACCTGCCCTGAGACCTTCGGGTCTAGGGCGAGATAGAAATACAAATAAATAAATAAAGTGGCCCATGGGGCCATTTTCCCTCAGTGATCCCCCCCCCCACTGCCCACCAAGATCAAAGCAGATGGGAGCAGCACACTGCCCATCCAGATCACAGCCAGGTGAGCTTCATGGGAAGGAGCGGGGTCCCTCTGGCAGTCACTATAACATCAAGGGATCCCTGAATTTGGTTTTTATTGGGGGAGGGACAGTGAGCAATGTGCAGACAGCATGCTGTCACCGTAAAGGGAGTGCCACAAGTGTAGCGCTCCACTTCACCCACATGGGGAAGAGGTCTGCCCTTTGCAGTGTTCTCCTTCCTTCCTGTGCAGATTTTGCTAGTGCAAGAAAGTCTTAGGTCTTATTGTATCTTAGAACAGGAACCTGCCATCTGAATGCTAGTCCTTCTCCCCTTCTGCACTGGACCCAAATCCAAATTATATCTCAGAACAGGGACATACCATCTGCATTCTGGGGCAGGTTACAGCAGGCCCCACTCAGGACTTGCTGTTGTCTGCACTAGCAATCAGATAGCAAGTCCCCATTCCAGAATATAATCCAGAATAAGGGCCTTTGTCCGGAATATAATCCAGAATATAGGCCCATTGCAGAAAAGGTTTATGTGACAGAAACTGAGGCTGTGACCAGACACAGCAGAAAAGCATTGCAGAGATGGCTTTAAGGAGGGATTGTTCACACAGCAGTCTGCCTCTCTCATGATTTTTTTTTTTTTTTTTTTTTTGCCAAAAAGGGTGGAACACAAGGGCCACATGAAGCCCCTTTGGGCACCAGAAATTGCTGTCCAGAAGTTAAACAGAAAAGATACCCCATGCAAACTGCTTGCCTTTCCACCAAGAGAGAAGCCACTTGCCCACTATTTTAAGGATAAAAAACCTTAATCCCTTTTCACCAGCACACAGGGCCAAGGGAGAGATCAGTGCTGGTGCATTCATACCTCTTATTGCTTCCTAAGTCTCAAGTGTCAACAGTCTTCAAGGTAAGACTGGAGCAATCCAAAGGGGGGGAAAATATGATTTCTGCTATGCTGAATTTACCAAATTGTATAGAAATTATGATCAGAAATATTTATAGCAATAAATGTAATAGCAAAACAATGAATTAATACCCCAGCTTTATTAGTGACATTTTGTAATACTATTGTCAGGGCTAGCTGACTGACATAATATTTGAATGTAAGATCTCTGCCACCTATGTGATTCTGTATATATGTATATAGTAGCTGCCTGTTGTTTTGGAAGTGACAGTTGACTCCTCCCTCCCTGCTGGAGTTGAGTGATACATTTTGGCTCCAAGTTTAAACTGGGTTTTGAAAAATAGTTATTGTTAGAATAGAATCATAGAATCATAGAATCATAGAATGGTAGAGTTGGAGGGGACCTCCTGGGTCATCGAGTCCAACCCCCTGCTCAAGGCAGGATCTCCTAAACCATCTCAGACAGATGGCTGTCCCCGCCCAGCTATGAAACATATAAATATGCTGGGGTTCCTGTTCCAAGTTGCTCCCAACAAGAAATGTCCTAATGCTGAGCTGAAATAAATCACTGTTCATCTTTTTAAAGAAAGAGTCTCGTGGTCTCTCTTTGCCAGCCTGACAACTATTCTAGAATCTTTTTATAGAGTTAAAGGTGGGATAAAAATACAGTGCACAAACTTAGCCATTTTACTATAATTTAGAGGAAACCCCCAAAAGGAAAACATTAAGGTTCCCTTCTTTTATTTGTTTTTGTGTTTATTTGTTTTTGATGGATGTAAGTACTTATTTGGTGTTCACCTTAAGTATATGGTATAGTTTGGTCACTTTAAAATTGATTTTAGAATTATGTCATCTTTCAACAAAAAACATGGTAAATATATTGCATACCATATTATTTATGGATCTTCTTTGCTTTCATTGTTTTCCAAACCTCTTATAGCTACTCCCTTTGTGTTCTATTGGATTATGAATTTTATTTATAGATCACAGTTATTGAGAAGAAAGCTTGATAATTAAGAGGAAAAGAAATTTGCATTGTTCTTTGGATCTGACAGTGAATGGAGATTTTATTTTATTTTTTGCTTTTTGTTTTTGCCTTCAGTGTTCTTAGATATATAAGCAATTTCATTCTTAATGAATAAAAATCAGCTATATAGCTTTGAGGAGGGGAGGGCGAGAGTAGGATTTTAAAATGTTCTGTTTCTAATGAGACACTTGAAAAGCACAGATTTTATGTGGGAAGTTGGCTTCGTTGTAGAAACCCTTAAGGACATTTTCCACATAACTGAATTACATAGTTTTCTATTTTCCACTTTCGAGCAAGTGAGAAAACTCAAGTGTCAGGTGGTATATATTAATACAATTAAGAACTCGCTAATTTAGCCACAGTGGAGATAAATATTTGGATGTAATTAAAATTTTCACTTGTAAATATAAGGAACCGTGGCTTGGACTGTAGAGAAAAATTGACAATAAAATATTCCATTTTAATGAAGGGCAGAGATCTCTTCAGGAGACGCATTTGCACTGGAAGCACACGGCTATTTATTTATTTATTTATTTATTTATTTATTTATTTATTTATTTATTTATTTATTTATTTATTTATTTATTTATTTATTTATAGTATTTTATCCTGCCCTATACCCAAAGGTTTCAGGGCAGGTTACAACATTTAAAATCGGACATATGTTAATACAGCAGTATATATTAAAACAATAGCAGTGTCTGTAAAGTGGGAAAAGACTAGAGATGTGCACAAAAGTTTTTTTATATATATTCTATTCAAAACTAATCGAATACTAGAAAATCCAATTCGTTCTGAATCTTTTAAATTTGAATTTAACAAGATTCAATTAGTCTTTACCAATTTCGAATCTATTCGTTCACATTTTTGATTCAGATCTGCACATAAGAATGTCAACAACATTCGTATGTGCCCGTATGCATCTTCCTCACATCCATACGCATCCGTACATGTCCGTATGTATCTCGTAGTTATCCCATATGCAACCCGTTTTCGCCCCATACAGATCCATACAAATGCATACGGATGCAGGAAAGATGCAGATCTTCAAATATGCATCGTGTACAAACCCCGTACACATACAAATGTCCAGATAATACAAACAAGTAGATTCAAAACTTGAAATTTTATTTGAATGTTTACATTCAAATTTCAGGACATTCTATCCGAGTTTGTCAAAATTCAGCACATTCTATTGCATTTTGAATGCCTACAAATATTCATACACATCCCTAGAAGAGACAGTATATTCCCATTTAACCAAAGGCCAGGGCAAAGAGCATATACAGTGAAGGACCCTGACACACCTCAAGGGGGAGACTATTCCATAACCTAGGGGGCATCGCTTATAATCCAGTTTGCTATTCTGAATACTTTAACTGAACATTACATTTGGAAGAGGGAGGGAAGAAGAACCAGGCAGGACCCTTATCAAGCCGTCTGTGGACATTATTATCTGCACTCCATACAGTTTTATTGTCGTTCTTATAAATAACATGCTGCTGGAATATTTTGGCTTTCTAGTCAATAGACGTCTTGTGGAATATGAGTGAAGTGTGGGGGGAAAGTAAGTATTCTGCGTTCAGTTTGTGAGCTTTTTCTGTCTTACTGCCTACTATGAAGAGAATGTAGAAATAAAGACACACAGATCTATGTTTGAATGATGCATAAAATGAGTAAAAATAACCATGCTTCCACACTTTCTCAGAAAATCCCAAACAAAATAAAACAAAAAAATATAAATAAGCTGGCAAATCAATCAAAACCCAGCCTCTCAGGAGCTGATGGAGGAACAGCAGGAGAGTTCCATTATGGTAGCATCCAGCTCTAGTGTAGGGATGTGCAATAATTTTTTTTGACATTCTATTCAAGTCGATTCAAATAATCAAAAATTCAATTTGATTCAAATTATTTAAATTTGAATTCAACAAAATTCAAATCGAATTAAGCAAATTCGAATCTATTCGTTCAAATTTTTGATTTGAATTTGCACTTACAAATGTTGATAAGATGCGTAGATCCCTGTAGGCATCTTCCCGACATCCTTACACATCTGTCCGTGTACATACACGTGGGTATGCACCCCGTAGTTATCCCGTACGAAACCCGTTTTCATCCCGTATGGGTCCATACAAATGCATACGGATGCGGGAAAGGTGGGTGGGAGAAAGGTGCAAGAAAGGAGAAAGTGAGGGCAAGGTGTGGGCAAGGAGGCTTAGGGAGGTGATTTTGTACAACACTGTAAGCAATCCCCATGGTGGTGCTTGCTGAAGGTTTGGCTTTGCAGTGGGGAAGCAAATGTCGGCAGCAAAAGCAGGAGGAGAGGGGGAGCTCAGATTCCACACCCTTGGAAATATCATCAGATCAAACCCAATCGGGAGAGAGGGGTGGGCACTCCGGCTGGAAAAGGGCAGGGAGGAAAAGATTCACTTTCCCCAATGTATTTTTGAAGCATGTTCTGTGGGAACTGCAGAATCAGTGTTGACTGCAATTTAAAGTTTAAAAAAAGGGGGACGGGCAGAATGTGCATTTGCATTGGGTTTAGCTTTGTTTCACTGTAAAAAACTTAAGTGGGATTGCAGGCCTAGTGTGGTATAGTGTAGACCTTTTTTAAAAGGGTTTACCACAGTCTACTCTTGAGTCAGGGAGGCATGTGGAAGTTTGTACACCTCTGTGACCCAGTTTAGCAAGGGGACCCGTTTCAGTGACGCACAAATTGCATCACAGAAATAGGTTCCCTGAGACTCCAAGGCTTGGAATTTCAGTTGCTAGCCACTGGAGAACCTGGAGGCCAACTCCAAAGATCATGTGATCTTCAGGCCAATGCAGTGGTTGTATCGGAACACCTGCCTAAATGTGGCATCTGGTTTCGGGACATTAGGAGTGGTCTGGCTGCTGAATCTGGGCTAGGGAACGCAAGTCAAAATGGCCCAAAGATTTTTGCAAAATTCAGAAAAGGGAGTAGTGAAATAAATTTGATGGAAGTGGAACGACACAGCTCATGTTACAGAATTTGACTGTTTGCTTATCATCAACAAAATGCCGGCACTTCAAGGGCTAACAACTAAAGGCAACTCCTGGCCGCTTTCCAGCTGAAACCCTAAGCTCTTTCTAATTAAATCACCATGAAATGGATGCTGCTGTTCTGGAAAATCCAGAAACCTCTACAATTATTAGCAACCTCTGCAAGGCAGATCTGAAGGAAGAATTATTCTTTAGGTCTGGTAGAAGAAAATCATTTTTGTATTGTGCTCTGGAGGAATGGCCTTTGCTAGCAAACTGCACTATATCATCACAAAACGGGGGCCCGTGATCAAAGCAGCAAAACTCCAAGGATTGCGCTTTGATGATGAACGGCACAAAGTGCTCTTACATGGACTCAATCAGGGGAATGTAATACTGTGTACAGTAGGAGACCCGTATCACCTGAAGTCTTTATCTTTTTGTTTTGAGGGAGTGTTTTTTTTTTAATGTTATCAGTGAAACTCTTTCATGTTTGGGCTAAGGAGGGAGACTCATTAGTCACAGACAAAAAAGAAAAGCAGAAAGCAAAAATTTTTAGGTTAACCAGAAATAAAAGGCACTCAGCTCTTTATGTTTACTCACACAAAAGGTCCTATCAGGGGAAGAAGTTTTCTCCTCCTTGCTCCTTCTAAGAATATTAGGTAAAATTTCTCACTTTGTTTAAACCATCCTTTATTTTTCAATGTCCTGTAAAAGTTGACATTGTTACCTAGAATAGTTTTCTAGATGGAGAAAGCTTTGGCTAATGGAGTATTCTGACTGCTTTATTGAAAAGAGCACTGTGAAAAGATCAGCAGCCGGAATTAATGACTTCTCTAAGCCCTTTGAGGTTTCCAATAAATGAACCTCTGGTCTCTCACCATCCTACTTCCTTTCAATCTACAGTGCTTCTGTGATGTTGCCTTAAAGCATTAATAATTATGCTTGTTAAGGAGCTGCTCTGAGGGAACATTACGTATCTGTAATCAGCACGTGAGGCATTCTCTGTGAACTTGTTTCTGAATGCCAAACAGATATGGCCACTCTCAGGGGAAATGTATATGGTATACCTGTCCGCATGAAGGGCAGAGGTGATCTAGTTGCCATAAAGTATGGACATTTGCTTTATACTGGATGAAGTTGCTTACCAGTCCAGTCCCGCTCATTCTACTATATCTGCACTAGGATGGCTAACCATTTGTACCGAATGCTGCACACTAACAGCTGATCTTTGAGGTCTGCATGACAGTAGCAGGCATGACCTCTGCACCTCTATGCCTGAATTTGCACTTGCCTGCCTGCAGTGGTCTCTGATGACCATCCCAGGCTAGTTAATAGAAGGAACTGTTGTGGTTGTTTGCACACTGAGTGCTTGCATGGTTCTATGCCTGCCCAGCAGGAACCCCTCCCCAGGTCTCCTCCCCCACCCAAGACCCCCACAGGTCCTGTCACTCCACTTTCATGCCACTGCCACCACAGTGCCTTCTTCCTAGGCCTTCTGGTCGTGCATGCATGCACACGCAGAACCAGAAGGCCTGTTTCGGCCTCTAGAAGGCCAATTCCAGCCACTGGACAGCACCAGAATAGGCCAGGCAACACCACCGGAGGCATCCCGCACCCATCCCACCCATTCCTTTAGCTTTTGGGATGGGCTCCGGTCGCACCACCGGGGTATTTTGGCAGGCTTTGGAGGCCGAATAGGCCTTACAGAGGCCGCAAAAGGCACATCTGGTTCTGTGCACAGATTGAAAGCATTTGACAAACTGATTCCTGCTTGAGCACTAACAAAGACCATTGGATTACACAAAGCTGCGTACCACCATATTAAGTGAAGGCCTTTTAAAATCACACGAAGAAGTTCTGGACCTATAGTTTATAAACAGTACTATGACAGGGTGTGGAAATCCTAGAAATGTTTACTCAAAATACAATTCACCTGGGATTTATTCCTGGAATGTACAACCATTGTGTTATGAGGTTAGTTAAAACAGCAAACATGGCTCAAAAGCAGCTCTTTTGTTTTAGCTATTATCTGGTATCTATGGCTATAGGGTTATTTCTCTCACACAAACACATTCTTCCTGTGGCCTGAGGAAATGCCTGTCAAGAGATCTGCTTGCTTAGCATTCTTCTGCAAGGCTGGGCCAATTCCCATGAAAGTGAGAAAGTCTATTGAGAATGACAATCCTCAACCCTGACCTTGACCACAAGAAATAATGCGGAACTGTTAAAGAAGTGTTGCGGCCTATGCCGCATTGCCGTTCAATTAAAATTTGGCTGTAGAAAAAGACATTGATTTACGGTGGATATTCTGGCCAAATCAGAAATGAAAAAAAAAAGGCGCCTTCTGTTTAATACACCAAGTAGCTGAGATTTCCTTTCCCTTCCTGGTGCTGGTAACGAAATGGCTGAGCTGCTTGTTCAGATTATGGGAGTGATCTATATATAAAATGCTTTCCTTCTTTCACACTTTATTTAGCTTGAGGACATTTAATATGCCTGTAAAATGAACTTTACGCCAACCTAATGGGATAAAGGGCTTCCATTTCTCTCTGCTGCTGTAGAGATTCATGCAGTTCAGGGTCTGAAGCATGAACCTCTGATCCATTTTTCTAACTACTTATGGTGAAAACTAAGAAAACAAATAATAGTTTATCTGTAAAGAATACAGTAATGATGAGGTACAGATAATGATTCAGAATGATGTTTTTAATGACATATAGTAACCTTGGCAGAGATTCCAAAGGTCAGCAGGGAGCTACTGGAGTGTCCAGTAAACACAAGGAAGATCATTTTCTCACATTTATGTCTTTGATGCATGCTGCTAATCCGTTAGTAGAGAAGCCAGACAGAAGTCTGGATGCCTCTCCTGCCAATTATTCTCATAAGCATGGTTACAGCAAGAATGTAGTAATGGAGACAACAGGTAGAAGAAGACCTTGGAATGGGAGTACAAATAAGCACTGCATGGCCACCAGATGTGACTTCTGACTTCTAAACCTGGCACTGGGCATGATGTAATATATTCTTCTTTCCCTCTGGAGTTTGCTGAGAAGAATCTATGGTTCTAGATCTAGCTGCCCGCTTGTGATGAAGACCCTTTCGGCACTAACCCTTATTCCACATTATATCCTGGAATAGAGGTCTGCTTTCTGCGTGCTGGTGCAGACTATGGCAGACCTTGGGTATGGCCTTCTGTAGTCTGCAGCATATGTATGTTAGGTTCCTATTGCAGGATATAATCCAGAATAAAGCCCAGTGCAGAAAAAGGCCAAAGTCTGCTTGAAGAAGCCAACGGAGACTCCACAGTACTCACTTCTAAATGTGAAATAAACACCTTCAATTCAATGCTGGGAATAATTAGGAAGGGAACAGAAAACAAGTCAGCAAGTGTCATTTTACCTCTTTATGAATCTAGGGTGAGGCCACATTTGGAATATTGTGTACAATTCTGGTCACCACACCTAAAAAAGGATATTGTGGAACTGGAAGAGGTGCAGAAAAGGGCAATTAGAATGATTAAGGGTTTGTAACACCTCCCTTATGAAACCAAGGCTGCACGTCTAGGCCTTTCAATCTGGAGAGACGGCATTTAAGAGGAGACCTGATTGAAATATATAAAATTATGCACAGTATAGAAAAGGTGGAGAGAGAAAATTTCTTTCATGGTATAGGAAAGGTTGATAGAGAAAATTCTTTTTCTCTATCACACAACACTAGAACCAGGAGGCATCTATGAAGCTGATGGGTAGGAGAGTTGGATCACACAAGGGGAAGTATTTCATCATCCAGAGGGTCATCGGTCTATGGAATCTGTTGCCAGAAGAGGTGGTAACAACTACCAGCCTAGATGGCTTTAAGGAAGGGTTAGACAAGCTTGCGGACAACAGATCTATCAGTGGCTACTAGAATGGATGCCTAGGTACATCTTTCAGGCTGGGGGGGGGTAGCAGGACACTTCTAGGGCCATTTGCTGGGATTCAAGAGCAGGAAAAAGTTAGTCCTTGTCTCTGCTTAAGATGCCCATGAGCATTTGGTGGGTCACTGTGTGCGATGAGATGCTGGACTAGATAGGCTGTGGCCTGATTCAGCAGGGCTTCTCTTATGTTCTTAAGTCTTCCATTGTTTTCTCCGTCTCCCACACCCCTACATGCATTCCAGTGCATTCTTGGCCACCCCCGGCCATCCCACAGCTGTTGGGGAGGGAGAATGTTTGCACGCTTCCTCCCTGACAGCTGCGGGCCCCACCCCAGGCTTCCCGCCATTGGGTCAGGTAAGACCCAGGAGCGGGCAGGCCTGTTTGGTCCCTTCCCCAGGTTCCTGCACACTCCAGGGGACCGGATTGGGTCCCCCAGGGCCTGCAGGAACACCCCTGGGCACCCACACCCCTGGGCTGCAGCTTACCTCATGCTCGCCAGGTTCCTAAGTGGCCAGCATGGCCAGAAGCGCAGTGCGTCTGGGCACACTGCCCACTCTGATTGGCCAGCTACCTGCACATTCAGCTGTAGTGTGAAAAAGCCTCAGGTCCCTATTCTGTGATATATTCCAGAATAAGACCAAGTGCAGAAAGGCCCTAGAACCTCAAGTTAATCAGACCTAACTTCAACCAATAGTGATTTTCTGTTTACATTTGAGCTAACTGGACTGCTGAACCACATGAAGGCATGGCTGTGAGGCATTAAGAGACTGTCAACATTGATCATTTTACTAACTTAGGAATAAGAGTATTTGGAAATCCTGGTTCTTCATCTTCCGGAAGCATTACCCACTTAAATTGTAGGAAACAGAAGCTAGAATTCCAAGAGTTATTTTAAAATAGGGAGAAACATGTGCCTTTGTTTTCCCACACAATTTAGATATCTAAACATATTTCCATCTATATATATATATATTGAACTGTCTTTTGATACTTTTTAACTTGAAGTATGCTAGAAGCTTGTAGGTAATTCAGCAGCTGTATACCAGAAACAGATCAGATTAGTTAAGATCAGAATTCATAAACATTCCTCTAAACTTCCTGTGTAGGAGAAATGTAATTAACCTCTAGATGATTCAGCATATTTATTAAATAATATTCTAGATTAAATCTTTATTGCAGGTGTGTACCTCAAAGAAGAGTTTGTCTTTCAATGGCCTTATTGAAAAATTGGCATCGCTGACATTTGCCTCCTCATGTCTTGCTTAAAAGTACATCATTGTGTCTGGCTAGAAAAAAGAAACCAACAAAAAACAGAAGAGAAGGAAGATACGAATAGATTAAGTTTTCAATTACACGTCTAAGCTGCTTATAGCCCATAACTTGACAAGCTGGTTACATCTGTTCACAGGCCTCTTTTAAACTTGGCCTGTGACAGCAATGTATTTCTTAAGTTAGGAGAAAGAACTAGTGCACACTAGAGGCCATATCTTATCCTGTATTCCACTCTCTGTGCATAAATAGAGCACAGCAATTGTAATACAGTGTGTTCTGCTTGCACCTACTTCATGTGGCTTGTATTTGATCCTTGGGTTCCATTATGGGGCTGAAACTGGTGAAACCACAAGGTATGTAATCGTTCAGTTCAGTTAGGTTGCAGCTACTAGTTTTGCCATGCATTAAATCAGATTCGGCCATGATAAAACAACACCAAATATGAGTTTGCATGTTGAATGTGCAGTATTTCCCATCACATTTTTTGCAAAGTGCTTTTTCATACACAGAAAGGACTTTGCTTTTTCCAATATGTATTCTTTATGTAATGCACGGATATTGTGAACTGACAGAGGTGGGGTATTCCAAGGATGGTTAAGGATTGTAACTCAATGTTCTTCCTTGCAGAGGTAAACATTCATGGCAATACCAATACTCCATCATTTCAGTTATGCTTTTTTTCATTGTTGGCAATTCTGTTAAGGAACAAACTTAGGGTCCTCAGTTCTCAGTACTGATTTCAACTTTGTTAAGTTTGCAGTTTGTAAAGGACCACGCTTAAGTACCCTTATAGCAAGACAATCCTGCTGTCAGCATTGCTTTGGGCTTGTGGGGAATAAGAAAACATGAAAAGTGCTCTACTTGTGAGCTTTTAATGAGACATAAAAGGCTGAAAGATAATGCTGGTACCTGCTCTTGGAAAACATAGTTTTCAGGTTTCTTAGGGGAGGCCGTCTTTGCTTTGATTTGTAAAATTATTTTTGCTTTTTATGTATGCTTCATCTTATATTCAACAAACATACGTACATATACTTTCCCCCTAAATCAATTATATCTAATACAAATATGTTCTCTCTATTCCATAATAGTGGTTTTGCCTTGATGTTAGAAATGGCCAATAAAAAAGTCTGGAGGACACATGACTAGGGATGTGCACAAATATTCATATGTGTTGCAATCCAGCTTTGCAACCTGAATCCTTGGCTCTGGGAAACCTGAGGGGGAGGCACCACACGGGTCGTCTAGCACCCGATGGCAATGGGTGCCAAACAGGGGCACTGTGCAGATGCCATAGGACCCACCCTGAGGCTTCATTTGGTCCAAAGTGGAAGGGCTTGTGGCGGCGCGGTGTGATTGACCAGCGCGGATGTCAGCCATGGTGTACTTCTGTCAGTAGTGGGTGTGGCGGAGAGGCTGACCATGTAGCGGCTACACAGGTGGGGACAGCTATAAAAACTGCTACATCACAGCTATGCAGCCTGTGCTTGACCTCGTAGACAGTGCAAAGGATGTGCAGGCCTATGGAGCTATGAGTGGCAGGGTGGAGACAGAGCCGTTGACCTGGTAGATGTGCAGACATGCATCCTCTGATCCAGTCCTCATGGTGGAAGACTGGATTAAAAGGGGGGGGGAATACCATTAATTTGGATTTAAGGGCCCAAAGATGCCATGAGATCCAGATTTCGCTGGTGCTCATGGGTACAAATGGGGTCCCTAAGGGGTCTTGTCTGTGAACAGTGCATGACTGAGCTGTGCTAATAGAGTTCCTAATGGGGTCTTCATTTCTAGTGCCAAAACAGCCATGGTGTGTGAACACCCATCCTAGCCAATTATACTGGTTTCTAAGGGAGAAATTTCTTTGATCTGTATTAGAGATCACATGGAGCAATAGGCTAGAGGAACAGTTGAAAACCTAATGATGCAAAGCAACAGGAAATATTATCTACACCGCTTCTAATTTCCTTGAAGCAAAAAAATCATCTGTGGGGTATTGAAGAAGAAGAAGCCTGACTTTAGTCACACATACCTGTCAAAACAAACTTTAATACCAAAGAAAGGACAGATTTCCAGGAACAGGTTGCTTTTCCAAGATGTGCATGGGGATTCCTTGATGAAAGGAAACCCTATTTCCTTTAAAAATTGCTAGTTAGAAGCTTCAGGGAATGTTTTAAAAGTTATTTGGAGCAAAAGAGCCAAAAGAAAAATGCCATGTTTTATTGGAAGCGAGTGGCAGATAAGCTTTTTTTTTTCCTCTGAAAATGTTTTCACTGTTGCCTAAAGTTACAAAACAGATGGGATTGCTTAGGAGTTTATGGCTGAAGGGCTGGTTGCAGCTTGTCACTCTTTTCGGAATAACATTTACATTTTGAAATCAGTCATATTTTTTTAAAAAAATTTTTACAGAGCTGGTAAAATGTTGCGGTGATCCTGTGAATTTTGATCTAGAAAATCCTTATTTCTAATCCCATCTTAGCCATGAATTTATATAGGTGGCCTTAGGTAAGGGATCTGCAATATGTGTGTTTGTGTGTTGTGTGTGTAAAAACATTAGAAGAAAACGCAAGTACACACAGACTCACTTCAGATGGATTATATTAAATGTATAGTAGCATGATCCAAAAAGGAAATGCAGTACAATATTTTACAGTGTTTCACACTTTCTGAACTCAGCTACAGATTGTTGTTTACAACAGTGGTTCTCAACCTGTGGGTCACGACCCCTTTGGGGGTCAATCTACTCTTACATAGGGGTCATCTAAAACCATCGGAAAACACATAGGAACCAAGACACCGTTGCTCTATCCGTCTCCAGGTGGGTCCTCCCACATGCAGATATGACCACATACGAGAACTTGGTGTGATGACATCATTGCACCAACCCCATCACATACACCCCATACATATACAGTAGAGAACAGCTACTGTGTAGAAAGCAGCAGTATTGGAGGTAAAACCACTGGTTTACAGAATACAATGGATGATCAGAATGTGATAAACTGGCAGAACTAAGATATGTTCGCCACATATTACTTATCATGGGGAGTGACTTTAGCTCAGTGATACAGCAAACTGCTTGGAAAGCAGGGGGTTGCCAGTTTGAATCCCAGTCTCTCTGTGGAAGCAGGCAATGGCAAGCCAAAGCAAATAGGATGGTTTCCTAGAAGAAGCGAGTTGTTTTATACAAATTATTGTCTTGTTGATATTTCCCTGAAAAAATATTTTTATATTATATGAGCCAATTTGGTCTAGTGGGTAGGGAGCTGGACTCTTATCTGGTAATACCGAGTTTGATTCCACACTCCTCCATGAAGCCACTTGGGTGACCTTTGGCTAGTCACAGGTCTCTTCTGAACTCTCACAGCCCCACCCACCTCACAGGGTGTTCTGTTGTGGGGAGAACAATAGAAAGCTTTCTCAGCTTCTTTGAGTCCCCTTAAATGGGTGAGAAAAGTGGGACAGGAAAGCCAACTCTTCTTCTTCCTCCTCCATGAAGCCATTAGGGTGGCCTTGGGCTAGTCACAGCTCTCTTCTGAGCCCTCACAGCCTCACAGGGTGTTATGGAGGGAAGAATAGAAAGTTTTGTCAGCCACTTTGAGTCTCCTTGAATGGTTGAGAAAAGCAGGATAGAAAAGCCAACTCTTCTTCTTCTTCTTCTTCTTCTTCTTCTTCTTCTTCTTCTTCTTCTTCTTCTTCTTCTTCTTCTTCTTCTTCTTCCCTCCCAACAAATTCAGGAAAGAAAAGAATGAGAGAAGGTCATTTTTTTCATCTTGACAGTTTGGCTAGCTGGCCCCAACTACTCTTTTTTGAGGGCAGGAAAAGAAGGGACAGGGTTAATAGTAATGGAAAATAAAGTGACAAAAAATTGTTGCTCCTGAAAATGAAAATCAGCAGAACAGTTCCCTATTATAGGATGCTAGGACCCATGCTTGGGAGGTGGGAGAAACAACATTTGAGGAACAAAGAGCTTGCTCGTGGGCTCATGTGCTTGTAATGAGTAAAGCAGCATAGCCTTTCAGTGTGCAGAGGTGTTCAATGTGTTGCTCGGAGTTATGCCATCTGGCACTTGAAGTGCACATAAAGCGTCAGGCACTCGGGCTGTCCTCCAGAATTTGTCTCCCAGAGCCTGGGCTATTCTATACATGGAGGTTTTCTGCATTACTACAATAAAGAACCACACAGGTTGCGGTCACACCTAAAGCTTAATCCAGCTTCAGTTCACCTTCAGACCAAGAGAACACATCAGCAAAGTGACCAGTCATTTTCTTTCCACATTATCTATCCCAAAGGGGAATCTTCTGAGTTATTTAAGACTGAAAGAAAATGGCTTGTCACTTTGTTGATGTGTTCTCTCACTCTGAAAGTGGATTGAAGGTGGATTAAAGTGTGACCACAGACTCAAAGACTAAAGCTGAAGCTCCAATACCTGCTTCTGGACCTGCTTCTGGGAAAGAGTTTGAAAACAAAAGGAGAAGAAGATGGCAGACGATGAGATGGTTAGATAGTGCAGAAGAAGGAGCAGACACGCGCTTGGGCAAACTTCAGAAGACAGTAGAAGGCAGAAGGTCCTAGCCTGTTGTGGTCTATGGGGTCATGAAAAGCCAGACATGAGTGAATGACCAAGCAACAGTTATGACAATCAGATTCATTACTTTTATGCAATGGAATCTTATGGGGACATGATGTTAGCTCCCAAATCCTTCTTTTTCCTCATAAACTCCATTATTCAAAAAAAGTGTGCGACCCCATGGCATTTTTACTCCAAAATTAACCTTGCTTTGCCTCAGACCATCCCCATGAACATCCTCTAATCTGGGCTACATGAGGGGCAAAGAGATAAATCCATGGCAGAAAAAAAAACCCTTTCCAACAGTTCTACACCCGAATTAGGGGGCAAGCACACATTGTCCTGGGATCACAGGGATGCTCCTGAGGTATTGTGGGTGTAGATTGGTGATTGCAGTATTAGTGGGTGGGGTCTTGCTGTCCCCGCCGCTAATGCTGCAATCGCAACTGTCCCAGGCAAGGGACAAACGTGTGCCTGGCAGCTAAGCAGTTTGCGTCATTACCGGGTGGAGTTTCATGCCCTGTGCTCGCTGTGCCCTGTTTGGGCATTTCTTTTAATTATCACCAAAACCACCAAAATCCACAGTGATGAGGGGGATCATCTGGTCTTCCCGCAACACTTATTCCCACCCTGCTCTCTTGTCACCAGCAAAGCCACTATATAGGCAGTTAAGCGGAGATGCACACCTCTGCTAAACTGCCTAGAAACATTGTAGTGGCTTTGGTTAACTGCTGTTTGCCAGTGATTAAGGAACACGGTTGGATTAAGGCTTGTGGGAAGAGGCTTGTGGTGCGCTGACAATGGCTACAGTGGGCAGGACAGGGATGGCAACGTCACCCCGGCTTCCTACCAGCAGGAGAAGGGGTGGGGAGAAAATGATGCAGGTTCACGAAGTGCGGTTTGCACGGGGACAGGTACATCTGCTTTGGAGCAAAAGAGACACATGAAACATGTTGGGATGCTCTGGAGCAGCTCCTTCTAGCCCAGTGATGGCCAACCTATGACACACGTGTCACAGGTGACACGCCAAGCCCTTTTGGGTGACACACATGGTCACCCTGGCACTTGGCATGTAGTGCTTGCTTGTTCTTGAAGTGTACGAAATACCAACTTTCAATTGAAGATTTAGCAAACAAAATTCAGCAACAAAAGTCACTAATGTAAAGAATTATTTGTTTTTGCTTTTAATAAAATACATATATCAAAAATATAACTTTTTTACTAGAGCTACAAATATCACAAAATTATGGATATTTCTAGATGTGACACAGCACCTGAGTTATGTTAGGTTTTCTTGTGAATTTTGGCACACTGAGCTCAAAAGGTTCACCATCACTGTTCTAGCCTGAAGTAGGAGGGAAAGAACCACAAAATGACTGATTTAGTACGCATCATGCTGCTGTCTTCTTCTCCCACTATCTATCAGGCTTCAGTGCCCTTCATTGCTGGAAAATGGGAACAGGAGTAGGAGGGAAGGACCGAGAAGAAGGTTGCTCAGCACTTTCTTCTCTTACCTTCCTGGCAAAGTAGCTCTGAAGACTGATACTGCTCCCCTTTTGCTGTGATATTGAAGAGGAAAAATCAACCAGCACCATCCCTACACAAAAGCACGAGCTTCAATAAGCGAGACAGCATGTGTGAACACACTCTAAATCCACAAGTACCCACAAGGTCTGAGAGATAACTATGCCATGATGGCTTCAGTCTGATTTAAAAGGTATTTTGCTTTATTTGGCTCCAGTGCATAAATGTTTTTCTTTCTGCGGATCAGTTCATTTAAAAGAAATATAAGCTTTGTTAAGATAGAAACGAGACCTTTTATAAGTGGAGATGATTTCTGCTTTAAATGAGTGCCTCTGAGTAGTGTGGAAAGGAAAGTGATATAAGAAATGACCCTTGCCAAGATCCTTTTATTCGGCACTATCAATCTCTGCTTTTTCAGCATTAGAATGTTATATCCAGGAAGGCTTGTATGAACCTTTGCACAGTCAAAGGCTTAAAACAGGAATAATGACAGTGTTCCTGACCAGTCATTATGGAGTGAATTAGCCTTTTACAGAAACAGGCATTCAAAAATGTCATTAGCAATGTAAGCTTTATATAGGCAGGACTTTATGTAATGATTCCTGAGAGCTGTTATGGTTATCGAAGGAATCTTCGCCCCAGCCTTCTGTCTTCCAATATTTTAACAAACCTCAGTGTACCTGAAAGGTCACCTAGTTATTTATAGCCCACCTTAAGCCTGGTGTGCTCCGGGGAAACATATTACTTCTCCCGGCTTCTGATTTACAGATCTGGGCTGCAGACCTAAACCCAGTTGAATATACTTCTCAAAGGCCTCTATAATTTTCCAGTTGCCATCCAGAGACTTATACAGTCATCATGGCTGAGACTGTGATTCAGAAAGGCTTCTACTTTGTGTGAAGACCCTTTCATCAAACTGTTTATGATCATCCATTGTTACCGCCTGTGTGGGTGCATCCCCTACAAGTTTAAATCTAAATTGAACCCGTTTTCAGGATCAGGAGATCCCATTTAATTTTTTATTCCTGGACTTTATGAGGACTATCTTGCAAAAATCCGCAGAAAAAAAGTCCTCACAAAAACTATTCTCTGTCCCCTTTTGGAACCCAGCCCACTTTAAAAAAAAAAAAACCTTTGGGAATGCTATCAGATGACTTGAGACAGAGATCTACCCTTCCAGCCAATGCCTGTCAGATGTGGGTGGGATTTCACAGCTGTGAAGGTCTCCCCTCTCCCTCACCTGCTCTGAAGCCCACTGCTATTAGGAGAGATAGGAATGCAGGAAAAATTGTAGCAAGGCTGCCACAGCAGGAGAAAACTAAGCTGCAAGGCTCTGTTTTACATAGAGGGAAACTGAAAGGGAGTTGTGAGCTGTCTCAGCCTCTGTTTTCAAAGCCTTGCACTGTCTTCCCACCCAGGAAGGAGCTTCTGATGTGAACAGGAGTGAAAGGGATGATTGCTTTGTGATTTTGCTTAGCTGATTCTGCAGAGCAGGCTTAACAGAGGTTGGATAGGGGTGGAGATTAAAAGGTCCTGTTTCTCTGTGCTAGGAATTTGTGTGGTTTGGGTGGGAATGCCGGTATTCAGATTCAGCCAGTGTTATCCTCAAAGAAATGGGAACAGCCAGATTGCACACTCGGTCCTGAATCCGTTTCTTAAAAGTCAAGTGGGAATGCACCCTCCATGTAGTAAAAATGTTAATTACAAGAAAAATTGGGGTGTACGATTTAGGGGAACAAACTGAAAAGTCTTTGCAATAAGCTTCCAATTCTGCAGATAACAAATTACTATAAATTACTATAAATTGATTGCAATGAGGGAATGACCTCTGGGTTTTCTCTATCAGATTGCTCTGTCTCGGCACAATATTATAATGGAGTAAAAGACTAAACTATTAAATTTCTGTAACTGGAAAGTTTGTTCACTGAATCCTCCATATTCACATAAGTTCTTGTACTCAGTACTTGCAATGCAAATGAACCACTGAGGTCTTGTGGTTAGAATGTTGGACTCTTATTTAGTAGTCTCCTGGTTCAATGCCACACTCCTACATGAAGCCTCCATGCTCCTACACAAAACCAGCTGCATGACCTTGGGCTAGTCACAACACTCTTTCTGAGGTCTCACGGCCCCACCTATCTCACAGGGTGTCTGTTGTGGGAAGAAGAACAAAAGGTTTGTCTGCTGCTTTAAATGGGTGAGAAAAGTGGGGTATAAAGGCCTCCTCCTCCTCTTCCTAGCGTAGATTCACAGGTGGAATACAATCCCACACCAGCCCTGGAATAGTGTACGATATCCCTCTGCGCAATACTACCAAATGGAGCCACAGCATCCACATGCATGATTGTATTAATTTGCCCAAATTCTGTTGTTCAGATGAATGACATGAAGTTGCCATATCTTTGTGTTGCCTGCTCAGCCTTTTTTATTTTATTTTATGATGCCAGATACAACTGCAAACCTGAAGCAAAAGCCTCACTCGGGAGTCACTGGTTGCAATGAGCTCTAGTAGCCCTGGCAACTAAGTGTAGAATACATATTCTGCTAGTCATTTCAAGCATAAACAGGCTTTAGAAAGGACCCATGAAATTCATGAGAGCAAAATTCAACCTCTGTCTTCTTTTCTATACCGTGCTTAATTTTATATACTTCAATTAGGTCCCCTCTTAAACGCTGTCTTTCCAGGCTGAAGAGGCCTAGATTTCATAAGGGAGGTGTTCCCTTATCATTCTAGTTGCCCTTATCATCTGCAATGTGGGGAGTACCTGCCTTTTGCATCTCAGTTTGGAATTCTGTACATATGCTGTGTGAATCAGTCTGATGTATGCTTCCTTCCTCAAAGAAGTGAGTGAAAATTGTATGCGCAAAGATTTTCCAGATGGTACAAAATTTGAAATGTCTGGGTCCAATCATTTTGGAGTTATGAAGGCCTCAGTGGTGGTGGGGTACCCACTGGGACAGCCCCCCCCAAAAAAAAGAACAGCTTGAAGGAAATGGTATGAAGGGGTCACAACAGGTAGAGACACAGTCTGAAGCCCTGGGCAAACCCCCATGAGGATTCATGATACTTAACCCAATGGATTATGCACACATTTGCCAGCCCAGAGCTTAAACATGGGTAAAGGAAAAGGGCAGAGTCAACTGAGGTGCTTGTCTAGTGGGGGTCCAGCTACCTCAGGGATTTATTCTATAAGCCACATCAGTGTGAATGAAAAAATGTTATCTCTTTTTGTTTTTAATTCCCTGCAGATGAGCCCATTTGGGCTGTAAATAATCATATTTTTGAACTGTGTCTAAAAAACACCCCCTCAAACCTGCCCCCTATGTGTTTGCTCATTTCAAACACAAATTTATTCCCATTCTGTTGAGAATAAATGTTTTGAGCTTTCCAGAAGTTGTAAATGTTATAGCTTTCACTTGTATGTATCGTTAGTGATTTAATGCCTGCATGTAGAAACATATGCTTTATGTGTGAATGTGTGAGCGACTGAATTAGTTCATATATATGTGTGTACTTTAGAGAGGAACATTGTTCAATTTAAATTTGACATAGGCCTTCTATCCTTGTCTGAAATAATCTTTGAAGAAATTTTAGTACCATCAGCTTCTGCCTTCCTGCTGCTGAACAGCAAATAGCTTCAGGGGCATTATTAATCAGGATCACAATGGAGAAAAAGCGGCATTACTGTTCATCATAATCCAATTGCTGATGAGATCTCCTCTCAGCTACGGCTTCACTAGAAGACAGAGAGAATTAGATGTGAGATCTAATGTAAAATGTATAAAATGTAGTTTTGCACTCAGTGTCCAATGTAGGTTCGTACCAATAGGTGGATTTAGATAGTTTTGCAGGGGAGGGAACATCTAACCTAATATAGTGAATGAGGAGAGATGAAGTGTGTGAAATCCAGATGAAAGAAGGAGGAGGAGCTTGCTTTTCTCACCTATTTAAGGGGACTCAAAGTGGCTGATAAACCTTTTGTTCTTCTCCCCACAACAGAACACCCTGTGAGGTAAGTGGGGCTGTGAGAGCTCAGAAGAGAGCTCAGAAGGTCACCCAGCTGGCTTCATGGGGGAGGGCGGAATTGAACCTGGTATTCCCAGATAAGAGTCCGGCTCCCTAACCACTAGACCAAACTACTACTTCTTCTTCTTATCATAGAATCATAGAATGGTAGAGTTGGAGGGGACCTCCTGGGTCATCGAGTCCAACCCCCTGCTCAAGGCAGGATCTCCTAAACCATCTCAGACATCTCAAACCTTCTTCTTCTTCTTCTTCTTCTTCTTCTTCTTCTTCTCCCACATATTGTTTGACTACAGCTCCTATAATGCCTTGTCAGCAAAATTTGTGTTCAGATATGATTCTAGGCACGATGGGAGATGTAGTGCAATAGCAACTGGAAATATCCAGGACACATTGTAGCAATGAAAATTTAAAATTTCAAAGGCTGCTAAAATTAACATTGAAGTACAGGACCCCAGAAGGGAGGACCCATCTTCACCAGTCATCTAAATAAATGCAGGTATGATGCGTGATGCACCTCAGAAGTGTTAGAAAAACTTCCCCTAGAGATCTACTTTCATTTCCTACCTGTAAGATGGGAATGAGGAACCTATGACCACCCACAGATTATGACTCAAAGAAATTCCATCAGGCCCTGCCAGCATGTCCTATAAATAATCAGGAATGATGAGAGTGATTCAAACATCTCAAAAGTCCATTTGCTGGGGTTCGAGAGCAGGAAGAGGTTTGTCCTTGTCTCTGCTTGAGATGCCCATGAGCATTTGGTGGGCCACCATGTGCGATGGGATGCTGGACTAGATGGGCTGTGGCCTGATCCAGCAAGGCTTCTCTTATGTTCTTATGTTAAAAAGGCTTGCTAACCTTTTAATTTTTTACTCCTATATATTCTCTTTCCTTTAGCCTCTCTTCCTTTAAAAGCAAATAACTGCTTGAGGAGAAAGCTTATTATCTTAAAAATAGAGGAGGAGGAGGATACAAACGGAAGTTAGCTAGGCCTTAGCAATGTGAGTGTTATTGTATTTTCTCTCTGAATTTATCACTGCAACAATTGTTTCAAGAAGTCCTATTCTAGTTATTTCCTCCAATAATATGTATATCTTATGTAAGTTTCCTCACAGAGAAAGTACAGGAGAACAAAATTAAAAAAGGGCAACTCTAATTATAGGTCTTTGTGCTACTCAAGCACATCTGTGTTAAAAAAAAAAGTCACCACAGCCTGTTTGAATAGATTTTTTTTTAGTGATTCCATTTAGGACAAATTGTTCTAGAAGGAGATTATGTATAAGAATACTAATGCAGATTTTTTTTTTACTGTTAATATATTATAACCAGCAGAATCTCATATAGTATAAATGATGTCCTTTTGTTGGAATAACTTTAAGTAAAAACACTTCGGAAAAACCGGTGTGCTATTTAAACTCTTGCTATACTATGCTATTAAATGTTAGTTTCGTGAGCAAAAGATCTTGGCCCAATAACACAGTAGTCTAGTGATGAATGAGGCCAAACCACCCTAGTTCTCTTCTCCAGTGTGGTCACTGTAAATACCACCTGACCCAGAGTTTGTAAGAACAAGCAGTAACTTGTTTATTATAGAAAAAGGAGGGATTTGGGGCATAATATATTACGTTTTGTCAGGAATGCCCTTACCTGTACAATTCCTGCATTTATACTATTTAATACCTGTCATGTCCAATCATCTGATACCACCTTTCTTCCCCTGGAAATTCCACCCAATTAGTTGTATGCCAGACAACCTCTAGAACATGTTAGGCATGGCTAGGACTAGCATACTGCCCCTTAGACACTCCCTCTTCCAACAATGGAGAGCAGGTGTGCTGGGAAACTATAGTGTGGACTCTCTTTAACAAGGTTGGTGTTCTGACGTCCTTAGAGTCCACTCAACACTGCTTAGCAAGAGGCGCTATGACGAAATAAAATGCTGAAGCTTGCCTTTGTGTTCTCTGGAGTCAATTATTATTATTTACTTCAAAATAGGTCTGGTCATCTACCAGAATTGGTGGAGGGGAAGGTTGGTGCTGGTGCCATGGAGATGCATTTTCTGGTTTTAACAAGGTGACATGGAAAATTGTGTTTATTTTATAATGCTTGGGCTGAGGTCATAGGCCACCAAGTTACTAATCCACTTAACTGAAAAGAGTCCCACAAAATTGTCAGGATGCTCATAATATACTGAATATCTGAGTCTAAAATCCTAATGCAAGTCACGTCACTTGTCTGTCTTTTGTAACTCTTCTTGGCCAGGTCAGGAGCTTTGCTTGTTTGTGACTGTGACTTAGAGATCCTTAGAGGTCATTATTTTCAGTGTCCAAAAGGGATAGAACCTTTAAATCTTGCTATAAATGATGCAATCTCTTAAATGCAATCTCTGCATATGACAAAAGCTCAGACCGATTGTCCTGCTGTTCGTTTATATAACATCTGCTGTATTACTCTATCACCTGGTTCATCCGTTCAGTTTAACCATCTGTTTCCAGGTAATGCAGAGATGACAATCAAGGGGTGATGCCCCAACAATATTAGGTAGGCCTACCAAAATCAGGAGATAAATTGGACTTGGTCACTCATGATCTTGGTAGGTATCCCATGCAATCCCATATTTGATGAATAACCAGGTTAACTCAGTTGCTGATAAAATGGTTCTACATGGCACAAAGAACTTGTGTTCCCTTTACTATCTGGTCTCTTAGGACCTGGTGGGGTTCACAAGGTCTTGCAGTAATTATCTTGGCTTTTCTCATTGACATTAGCTTATGGTGCACTAGGGATGTACACGAAGAAAATTTATGTTCATTTTGAATCAAACATCTGAAAATTTGTTTCATCACAGACTCATTAAATCATATATCTGGATTTCCACATTCATACTTGAACATTTCTGTGAAGTTTTCTTAACTTTTTCCATGACCAAAACATGGTGAAATACAAATATTCAATCAAAGTTTTCATATTTGTGAGCAGGGCCTTTTTCATTTCCAATTTTTGGGATGTTCAAATGCCTAGACTTCTGATCCATTGCAAATGTTCATAATTTGAAGTATTCAATCAAATTTGTGGATACAAGTGTCATTTTGCACATATCAATGTTCCTTCTCCTGGCTGGCCACCAAAACTGCCTCTGTATCAGATACAGGGTTTTAATAACCCAGACCACCCTGCTAACTTCACATCATGATACTGTTGCATTGTCTTGCCCCTTAGAGCTTTGGGTACATATAACACTCTTCCTTATACGCTAGGTCTTGGTTTTTGGTGAGCATGGTCCTTTGAGTTTAGAACAAAGTGTCATTGCTAAGGGCTCCCTTTAAATCAAGATAGTTAGCTAAAACTTTCTTAGTTCCTCCTCCCATGTCTGTACCTTGTTGTTACTTTCAGCCCCACCTTGTCCACCTTGTGGTTATTCTGGGGTAGCCTTGAAAGTGCTAAGAATTTCTGCAGGACTCTTCAGACCATGTGATTCTCTATTCTTGATATAAATCAAAACATCATCAAAGCATGCTATCATCCCCTTGTACCAAAATTTCCTCAAAACTTCATTAAGGAGATGCATAATGATTCCCAGGGGCCCAGTCAATCTAAACGGTATCACATAATATTCAAAAGGCTCATAAGGGGTATTGAGAGCCATTTTTCCCTCATCCCCTACCTGGTAATAAGCCTCTCTCATGTTCAGCCATGTAAATATTTGCCCCTTTAACAATTGTCCCCGCATGTTGCTCATCATAGAAACATAACATCCCCATGTTTCTTCTTTCACAGGATAGGCATTACCAATGACAGGTGTTCTCTACCATCTTATCAAAAGGACTTACTACTTTTCCTAAGATGCTTACAGAAACTAGGGATATGCAAGAATATTTGAAACATTCAAAATTCGATCAAATTCATTCGAATTCGGACATTCAAATTCAAATTAAATGTTTATACATTTGTTATTTAACATTCATGCAAATTATTTGTACATTCATGTGTGTATGGATATGTACATGTTACATACATATCCATATGTATCTTATTTGTATCTGTACACATTTATACAGCTATGTACGGGACAAAAATGGGATGCATACAGGATAAAAATGGGATGCATACAAATGTGTACAGATGTGTACAGGTGCGTAAGGATACATACAGACACATACAAATGTTGTTGACATTCATATCTTCAAATATGAATAAAATATTCGTACAAATAGATATGAGTTTATTCAAATTGGATTCGAATTTGAATACATTCATTTTTTTCTCTTGTTCAAATTTGAACATTTGAATCTGAAAATTGCATTCGTGGACTCCCCTAACAGAAACTGTGGAGGCCATGCCTCCTACTCTGTTTTCTTCTTCCGGATAAAAGAAAAATTGTGAATTTAATACTGGTGTTTACTATCATTAGTTAAAAGCTGACAGATTTTATTTCCTAACTGATGCAGTTCTTTCACCTCTGAAGGTATTTGTTCACCTATAAACCTAGAATGTGTGATCAAAATACACATTAACAAGCACATCCATCACTATGAGAATTAACAAACTTTTTTGTTTCCTATTAAAAGACATTTTTACAAATATATCTCCTCTCACATAGTTCTAAAAGCCAGACCTCAGACTTCTCCAAGCTCCCCCCTGTGGCTGCATCCCCATGCACTATATAATCTGAATCGAATCCAAATTTGGTAAGGAGTGTCCCCATGCAAAGCCCCCTAACTGGACTATATGCAGACCAAATTGTCCAAATCCACGCTAAATTTCATTCTCTAGAAAACTGTTCTCGATACGGTTTGGAAGTCGAGTCCTCATCATTTTGGAGGCCGAGTCCACACATGGGGACGCTCCTGGGCTGTTTGGGGAGGAGATTGACACTCGCATCATTAGCAGGCGTGGTTGCTCGCCGTTCCTGTCTGTGCATTGGGGATTGTAACTTTTTGCACATTGTTGGCAATATATGGTGATTGAACAGAAACGAGTCTCTTTCGTTGAGCATTATTCTGCTCCCCTTCCCTGACTGCCAAGCCTGGTGAATGTGCAAGACAAATAGCAGCTTCTGAAATGTACATACAATAACCGAGCACTCCAGTTTTACAGCAAAAGATGCAATCGCCGTCCCACAAGTCTCTTTCCTTGACCATTATTCCACCTCCCCTCCCCGATCACCAAGCCAGGCATGATAATTTAATTTAAATTGTGCATGAGTGCTATAGTGCCGTACTGGGTGGAGCGGAGGTGCACACCTCCGGTAAACTGCCGGTAAACTTTTTCATTTTTTACTATTGTATTTTTATTGCCTTTCGGCCCAATGTGCTACGAAAGGGGGAAGTGGCATTGGGTGGCACTTCCTTGTCATTACTGCAGCAGGCGGCACCTCCACTAAACTGCTGCCAAACCCCATAGCGGCTTTGCAAAGTGATCCGGCCTTTTCATATTATTTTTATTATTATCATATTATTAATGCCTTTCAACCCTATGTGCCCTGATTGGGGAAGCAGGTGTTAGGTGGCATTTCCCTGCCATTGCTACAGCGGGTGGCACAGGGGTTGGTGAGGTCAACCCAGCTTCCTATCAAAAGAGAGGAGGTGGAGAGAAAAAGATGCTGTTTCCCCATTCAGGAGTTTAGCATGGTTTGCATGGGGACACCCATATTTGAACTGAGCCTGCGTTATCAGCAAATGCATGGGGACAGCTCAGTTCAAACTCAGCCCCACTTTGCCTCACCACATTCCTGGTAACTGTTCCCTTAACAACTGGGGCTGGAATGTACCGATAAGCCTTCCCCTAAGCCTGGAACTGTCCTGTATATTTAGTCTTTCTTTATCATCCTAATAAAGAGAGAACACCTCTTTCTGTGTCATGAACTATATGTGTGGGGAAAACCTCTCTCTCTCTCTCTCTCTCTCTCACACACACACACACACAAAGCTTATGTCACAGGAAATTCAAATCTGTATTCTTTTTCCTTTTTGCATTCTACTCTACTCAAATTTCAGGGCTTTTGATTAAGGTAAAATGTTCTCAATTAGCATACTGAAACTTTTATCAGTAATGAAGGTCTGCTCAGTTGTCATATGTAAATATATGCTCATTCTGTTCCTTTAAAGTTTTTCTGCAAACACCACAGCTTATCTGCAGTTGATTGCGAATAATGCATTTGCTCATGCAGATGCTAAGGAAGGGAAAGTACTGAATTGTCTTGGAGCTGCCGGCACCTCTTGAAATAAGGTAGATAATAGCCAAATTGGCATTCAGTAAAAAGTTGAATGGAAGTTCCTGACATCCTTGTCACTAAAGGATACATCAACAAGAGTCAGGCTAAGCAATACCACTGTGTCACAGCATACATCTATCTCTGAGCTGCCATACCTTTAGAATGCTGCTGAAAACACAGCAGCAAACAATATTCATGAAGGCTTGACGTTAATTGTACCAAACATCCGCTGACGACATGACTGAAAATACCACATATCCTTCAGTTCTGCCTTCCTATAATTATAACAGAATAGAAGTAATTCTTGGCATTGCAGCTGGAATTAGGGCAACATTTTAATTTAACTCCCCTAGATGAAAAATTCCTCTGTTCATAACACTAAGCCATTTATCTCTGTACTCTACAGAATTAGTGGAAGAAAAATTAAGCTACAGCTTTCTATAGTCTGGAGAACACATTGTGATTGTGTGAAAGATCTGCTTTGGATGGCATTCATTTTTAACAACCTCACAGCATCAGGTTCTCTCTGCAGCTGCATTAACCACAGGCCAACATCTTTTGTTAGATAAGCGGGGAGGGAAGAGACATTGAGTCTACTATTGTATTCTGAGTTACAAATTAAGTCTTAAGAGCTCAATAAGGCCTTGTCCCCATGCACTCTATACTTCGAAGCGAATCTGAATTTGACTCAGAGCATCCCCATGCAAAGGCTCCAATCTGGGCTACATGTGGAAAAAAATTGCCCAAATCCACAGTAAATTGTTTTCGCTGTGGTTTGGGAGGCAAGCCCGGATTATTTTGGAGGCATGGGGATGCTCCCGGGTTATTGGGGGAGGAGATGATAAAAGAGAAATGATGAGGGAGTCAAATGGCTCTCATTTGTCCTACGTGTGTCTTTCTGGCTACAATTATTACACAACCCTCCCTTCCCTGATTGCCTGATCGGCAAGCTATATGTGGGTAATAGCTTGATTTTGCGCACTATTTTTTATTTTTGCTCCTTCTTCCAAAATCATATGTCTTCTCTTGCTTCCTGTTTCCAAATACAATTTTACCTAAGAACTTTGAGAACAGACTCTGAGCCTATACACTTCCTTTGCCCTTTCTCCTTGTGAAGAAAAGTGAAGACCAAGTCGGCCTCTCGTGCACGATTAGTGAACCTCTGGTGAAGAGCATACATAAGCAGAGTAGGCTGTTACAGCCTCCAAGTGTGCCTGTCCTCACCAGAAGTGCACTAATTATTGGTTATGTGTGGAGCAGAAAATCATGCTCCACACATTAACCAACATTAACCAGAGACTTCCTCAAGCATCCAGGAGCATTGGTTCTTCTTCTGCTACTGATCCAGGGTTGCTTGAGATGCCACACAATCACATTGGTACCTCAGACAACGACTGCATGTGCACAGAGGATCGGCGGTGTCAAGGCAACGGCACTGATGCATGCACAGTCACAAAGAGTGCTGCAGCCAAAATGGTGGCACCCAGAGGAAGACGGGGGCCCAGACCATTGTGTGCGAGAAGATGCTGGACTAGATGGACTGATCCAGCAGGCCTCCTCTTATGTTCTTAAGTGTGAGCGCTAGTCAACATTGGTTAATCGCACTCCTTTCCCATCAAGTGGATGGGAAGGGAAGTGTGTAAACACCCATGGTACTGATTAAAGCTTCACACTCAAAAATAGGTGCTTCAACTTAAGTTACTGATTTTTCCCTAGGATGAAAAGAATATGAAATAAATTACTTAATGATCAGTAAAAATATCCAAGAGTAAAACTTGTCTCTCTGGATACAAGTGAGAGAAATCATCCTTTCGGTTATGTAGTGTTATTGCATGCTGTAGGATGCCTGGATTTCTTCCTTCTGACTCTTTTCATATGGAATGATACCTGTCCTTAAAAATATCTGCTATTCTCATAATGATCTTTAAGACTTTCAAGACAAGGTCTTCTTTTTTCTGTACCTACGTCACACACTGATGAAGGTGCAGATCTGGGATGGATTGGGCATTCACATTTTGAACATCTGACCTGTCCTAAACTTACCCAGCGCTCCACAAAGTGCTGGGCAAGTGCAAACACCACTGTGCAAGTGGCGATTGACTCACCGTGGCAACAGCCAAGCACACCAGTTGTTGCCATGGTAACCAGGCATCTGGTTACAGTGCAACTGTGGCTCCACACACCCTTTGCCTGGAAGAGGCGTGAAGGGGGCATGCTGGGGTACACTGGCCACAGCCTGTTTCTTGCCTGATCTGACTTCAGGCAAGCTGGATTCATTCACACTTTGAAATGGGTCTTAATGGACCACTGTATCTCATTTGTGTTTAGAGACTGTCCCAAACTGAAGAAACTGATCTAGTGATTATTAGAGTTCTGAAAGGTCTTATAATGGTCTGACTTGTTTTGGCATTTTAATTTTGAAAGCACTGGATACTTAGATGTCTTAGGCGGTTCATAGGTTTTAATGAAAGATTTTTTCATTAAAAGCTTACAGGGAAAAACTATGCCTCCTTCAGCCTGCCTACAGGAACTGCTTCTAAAAGTTCCCATTTCAGGGGTTTTTTTTTAGCATTTACAATGCAATCAATATCAATCTGAAAGAACATAAAGGAACCAAATATATTTATAGAGGGTTTTTTTTTAAGCTAGTCAGAACAAATTTCCTGTGTATGTAATGCATCATTAGTTTATTCATTACAGACTTTTCAGCCTGGAAGATTCACATTTATTCACAGATCTTAGGTTGATTCTATACACATCTACCTGAAAATAACAGCCATTAATATAGGTGACTTCTGACTAGATGTGTATTGGATTGTAGTTGCAATGCCATTCAGAAGATCAATGCATATGCTTTTCTGTCTTTTTGCTTTTAAGCATAGCAAAGCAACAACATGAAGTTATTGCAGAGTCATTTCTGTGTATATAAGAAACCCATTGTGGATGGAGTTACCCACCTTAAGGAACAGGATCAGCATTTGGGATTCCTGACGCCGCTTTCTTGCTGAATCCTGTGTTGTGCTGCTGATGTCACGGAACCTATACACAGCTTCCTCTGATGTGCAAATACCAACTAGTCTTGGCCAGAGACAGTATGACCTCAGTAGCAGCTTCTGATGAACTTCAGTTTGGACAACTGCAATATGTTTAGAATGGGTCTGCCTTACGGAATCCTGAGGCTGTTGCTGGTGCAGAAAACCATGGCTTAGATTATCTTTGGGGGCCCATACATGGAACATTCATCTGTGATGCTCGGTGCATGCTGCCAGTGAGGTGCCAGGTTCAATGCAAAAATCTGAGGCTCCACTCATAAACACTTGTGATGGAAAACTCTGTTTGCAAACTCTGTTTACCAGGGGCCCCGATAGTTCCACTTCCCTGCTCCAGGGACAACTGTCTCCCACCTGAAGTGCCCAAAGGGGTGTTTTCCCCTGTCAGCTGGAAAAAGATACTCTTGGGATGCCTCTTTTTTTACAGAGTCAGTATTGGACTGGTGTGTGGTGGCAGATGGTGACTCAGTGGCCAGAGCTCTAGCTTGTGCCTCATGTGCATAGCAAGGCTTGCGGCTGCATTGTCTGTTCCTAGCCAGGCATTTTCATTGCTGTAGGTGGTGTTTTGCCCATAAATTTATGCTGGTGGCCTCAGAAGACCACTTCAGAACTTCAAAGATATGGGCTGCCCCCTCCTGCCCATATCATGGTAGCATTCTTCTGCTACATATCAAGTTTGGCAGCTGATTAGGGGTATGCAACAATGGTTCTTTTTTTAATTTTTATTCGTATTGAATCGAATGCAAGAAAGTTTGTATTTGTTAAAAAAAATCCCCTTCAAATGTGGGAGGATTCATTTTTGATACAAATGTTCAATCCCATAAGAATCCCATACAAATGCATACAAATAGCATACGGATCTTATATAGGCAGCGAAGACACACCTCTTTGCCCTGGCCTTTGGTTAAATGGGGAGATACTTTTCTCCGGGTATAGGGCAGGATAAAAATGTAAATAAATATATGAATGCATACAAATAGCAAATGGGTCCCATACAAATGCATAGAAATAGCATACGAATCACATATACAAATCCCATATGAAGCTTCATATGAATGTATCAAAACATTCAATTTGGATCCGAATGTCAATCTTCGAATGTGCCAACATTCTGTTTGAATTCAAATGTCCAGATTCGGCCAAATTTCCAATGTTACGAATATTGGTGCACATTCCTGCACCTGATCTATATGCTGCATTCGTAATGGCCTCTAAAACCATAGTTTGGAACTCAGGTATTTGAATGAGCATGTCTCCTGGTAGCCATCATCTCAATTAACAATCTGAATCAGTTAATAAAAGCCTACCAATTACCCCCCCCCTTTGATTGAGATATTTGAAACAGCCAAAACTTAGTATTTTTTCTGTCCTAGGAACCTGGTTTTGGAGCTCTGTTCCTCTAGGATTGTTTTCTGCCACAGAAATGGCTCTTAAAAAAGACTCTGAAACCCTACCAATTACTTATACATACATAATGTTTATTTATAACACCCCTTTCACCAAAGGACGGCACAAAATAACATACAGTATATGATTGTCACATCAGTGAAATGTAGCAATTAAATAAACCAATTTCAATAAATAAAACATCAAATACATATAAGCAAAATGCAGAATTCTAATAATAAGCTTTGTAATCTAGTAAATTATTGTACACAGTATCAAATAAGAAAGTAAACAGTAGGATCAGTTAATACAAGACAACTAAAAAATGTCAAAGGAGAAAGTAAACAGAAATTTCAGCAAAGCAGCAGCAAAAACCAGAGACGTTTTCGCACGGGGCTGAACGGTACGCGTGGGAGACAGCTGCGGACACGGCATACGCATTGCCCGAGCGGGGCTTGCGCTCCGACGTGTCCGCAGCTGTCTTTCTCGCGTTCGAAATGTAGAGCACTTTAAAGTGCTCTACATGCATTCGAACGCGGACGAGCCGCCCGCAGGCGTTCGGGAGGAGAAGCATTCGCGCCTGCTTCTGTCTCCCTAACAGCTGCGGGCTCGCCTCCGACGCCGGCGCGGCTTTGACAATCAGCTGTTTGACAATCAGCTGATTGCCGATCTGCCTCCGCGGCTGTCTCCGCGCCCCTGGCCGGCCTTTGCCGGCTAAGACAGCTCACGATGCTTTGAGCATTCGCACACAGATGCGCCGGAACGCGTTTACACGCGTTCCGGCGCGTCTGTGTGTGAAAGGTGAAAGCGTCGTGAGCTGTCTTAATCTTCCCGTCCTACTCCCGTTCCAAATGGAACGGGAGTAATGCGAAAACGTCTCAGCTCAGGTGATTTTCTTTTCTTCCATCTTCTGCTGAAACTTACACCTAGAGGAGGCTTGCAGCTACAGTTTCTATGCCCAACCTGGGGGAGGGTGTGGTGAAGGCCCAGTCTCACAGGTGCAGCAAAAGACCCAGTTGTTTCTCCTCTCACCAAACTAGGAGCACTACAGCATTCCCATTTTTGATCTCCGATATATTGTGTCTTTCCAGACTTGTGTTCAACTAGACTTGTGCCGAGCTCAAGTTCAGTGCTGTCAAACCACTCAAAGAGGATCAGGGCTGTCAGTTGCTGTCTCTTAGAAGCCCAGCCTCTCTATGGCAACAGGGGAAAGGTGAGGGGACAGGAACAGGGCAGGTGTGCGCAACAGACATTGAATGGCACCTGTTCTGCCATCAGGTGGCTATGAAGGTGGGAGGGGCCAGGGATGCCCTGAGCTTATATGCTACGTCAACCCGCAGATATGTTGAGGCATGCAGAGGCCTTGGGACTTGTGGGTAAAATGGGATCCCTGTGACTGCCCAGTGCTCTCAAGTTTATTGTGGCCTTGCCTAATGCTGGACTTTAGTTTGGCACATGCCTACCAGATCAGGCTTATTCTTTAGCCCAGGAACATCAGCCTTAAAACCTGTAAGGCAACTCAACTAAAATGTGCTCCTATCATTTTTGAATAGAAAATATATATAAGATTGAGCTTGTCAAATGTGAGCTTTGTCAAATGATATTGCTTATTGTGTTGGGGTTTTGTTCTCTACACATTGCATGTCTATGGAAGTTGTTTAAATGTTTGTTTTAAAAACAGGATGCTCTGAGCTTTCAGCAATACATATTCTTAAAGTCTATTGAGATGGACTTCTCCCAGTGATACCTGGGGCTCTCAGCATTAAATCTCTGGAAATATCACCCAGATATGAAGTCTTATGGTAATCAAGCCAATCAGTAATGCTTTTCAAAATGGTAATTGAAAGAACCACTTGCACACAACATTCTGGTATCCCCTACTGAGGAGGTCCTGAAATGTGCATCTTGTTTGTGTTCCAGGCATTAGCAATCAAGATTGAAAGGTGGGATTTTGAATAAAATGTCTATAAAAGCACTTCTTGTTTTGATCAGATTCTGGTGTTTGTGTGGAATGAGTTCATCTCTCTGTGGAACACAGTTTCACTGAACAGCAGGAAATAAGTGCTTTGGGATAAGACCTATTTCACATGTGTATGTCAGAATAATAAATTCAGCTACTTTCCCTAAAACACAGAGAGGGAGTGTGTGTGTGTGTGTGTAAGAGAGAGAGAGATGTATGTACAAAATGATGATTTATATAAAACAAGCTTCAGTATTTTGTGTTTTAAAAATCAAGAATATTTTTTTCTTCCAAATGAAGCACTATAGCACATAATTTAGCATTGGAACCCTTCTGCACAAAGTAGATGAGCTACGACCAACTTCCAGCCTACAGGAAATCTGTAGAGAGCAGGAGGAAAAAATGCTGAAGGTCCTCAAGAGATCAGGAAGATTTGGCACTTTTGATCACTAGAAACAGTCATTTGAAGATGTTTCTCTGAAAAGAGGCACTCTGAGTAACATGGACCCGACTGAGTTATATGCACCTATTTGTCTTTCAGAACCCAGTTCTGGACTCCCTGGTGTCAGACACTTATTCCATACAATAGTAGAAAATATCTGTAGCCCAGCATTAGAAGGTTGCATTCCAGAAGTATCCTGAGCTTAATCTTCTTTCTGAAGACCTGTCATCACCAAGCTAGCTGGCAGCGTCAACATGAATAAGAACTGATGACGAATTCACAGTAATGATACTCCTTAGTCTGATGGCAAAATGTCTGCAGAAAGAAGGTTTATTTCAGGGAACTCCTCTAAAACCACATTCTCATTCCATTTGAAAAGTGGGCAAAACTGGTGTTTACCCATTCATTTGAGGTTAACTGTGATATTGTTCAATATTTTTGCAACTGGAGACGTGAAGTATATTTCAGCTTGCCAATTCCTGTTCAACTCTTACGCTGCAGGTGCAGCTTTCATTTGAAGAATTTGGGTCAAACATTCCTTTAGGAGAAATGGAGGCAGGGCAGTAAGTCCGGCTTTGATCAGTTTGTTAGACAGGGTGGCCATTTTTTCCCTTTAAGATGTCACAAAATGGTTATCAGTACCCAAGGATGCAAATAGTAATTTTTATAATTAATTCACTTAACTATATTTCAGCATACCACTAAAGCTACTAGATGAGAAAACTACTAGAGGTGTTTGACACTGGATGTTGAAGATAAATAGAAAAGGAATTAAATACAATAAAATAGGCTTATTCTTGTATCAGTGCTACTCATCTGTTTAAAATTTAGGAAATTTCATATTATATAGGGATGTGCACGAATGTTCTAAACATTTGAAATTTGATCGAATGTGAACATTCGAATTTGAATATAATATTTTCACATTCAAATTTAAACATTCAAACAAATTTTGAATGTTCCAAAACATTTGTTAGAATGATTCAAAACATTGAAAAGTACAGATGCAAATCTGTACACATTTGCACTTATAGTACAGGATGAAAATGAGATGCATACAAAATGCGTACAGATATGTATAACACATACGAATGTTGTCAACATTCGTATCTTCAGATTCAAATCTAACATTCAAACAAATAGTTTCAAATGTATTCGATACTAATCAGATTTTGTTGCATTTGGATTCTGAACATTTGAATCTAATCGAGTGTTTGGATATTTTATTCGTCTCGAATTCGAATGCAAAAATTTTTTGTGCACACCCCTAATATTATGTTCTCAAAAGCATAGGCGTAGCACAATTGTAGGGATGCCTTGTAGGTTGAAACCATTGTAGAGGCTACGTCTAGGAGTCCATGGGTGTTTTTCCACCGTGCTCCTTTAATCCAGATCTAAGAAGATCCGGATCTAAGGAATGGGTACATTCCTTAATCCGGATCTAGTAGATCCAGATTAAGGGAAGTACCCAGTGTGTTTCCATGGGTGGTCTAGCACCCAATAGCAATAGGTGCTAGCCTCCCTGCTGTGGAAACACCAGAGCACCCATTTGGAAATCCAGATCTACCCATGAGGAGTCTGCTTATCACCCCAGGTGTTTGGGGTGACAGGGAGTGCAATCTCCGAAGTGGCTTCAAAGACATTTCAAAGTCACTCCAAAGTCACTTTGAAGTCTGTGCAAAACAGCTCCATTGAAGTCTGTACTGATCTTCGGAGTGAACTTCAAAGTGACTTCGAAGTGACTTCGGAGTCACTTCGGAGTCACTCTGAAGATCAGCACAGACTTCAAAGCCGCTCCGAAGCTATTTTGCACAGACTTCGAAATGACTTTGAAGCTTAGGTTTTGGGGCTCCCCCCCATGGGTGCCCCCTCTCCCTAGCCTCCTCTAGACGCTATTGCCACACAAGCATGGAAACAGGCTCCCTTTAATCCAGATTTTCTGCCTAAGGACCCCATTGTAGACCCCATTAATGGGTGCTACAGAAAATCCAGATTAAAGGCCAGAAAGTACCAATTTGATCTGGATTTCCCCAGTGGCAGTGGAAACAATCGGGTCCCAAATGGGTGCCCTGGTGGAAATGGGATCATCCGGCTCACATGGAAATGGGTCCTTAATGGGTGCAAAAATGGGTTCTTTCTGACAGTGGAAAAACACCCAAAGTAAACCATTTGGCAGAACTAAGAACTTTGGGAAATGGGGAACAACAGTCTAGTGATCTAGTGCTTTCCAGTTTGGTCTAGTGGTTAGGGAGCTGGACTCTTCTCTGGGAATACTGGGTTTGATTCTGTCCTCCCCCATGAAGCCAGCTGGGTGACCTTGGGCTAGTCACAGCTCTCTGCTGAGCTCTCACAGTGCCACCTACCTCGCAGGGTGTTCTATTGTAGGGAGAGGAACAGAAACTTTGTCAGCCACTTTGAGTCCCCTTAAATGGGTGAGAAAGGGGGTAGAAAATCCAACTCCTCCTCCTCCTCTTCTTCTGATTACCATATCGTGTTGGCTTTAACTCATCTTACCTGATTACACAGAACTTTACCGTGTGCAGGATTTCAAACTGGTTTCACAGAAGTACATTAGTGTTACTAGGGCACAACATTGTTTGGTTTAGGGAAGTCGAGTCATGTTGACTAGCTGATAGGCAATCTTGAGGCAATGATTATGAACTTCACATAAGCAGCTACAATGGCTGACAAGGTCAACATGCTTAGGTATCCCAGAATGTTGTTAAAATTGGGTTGCTGAGGCACTCTCTGTCATATTCTGCTACATTTGTGCAGTTAATGGGCAGCTTCTCAAAGAAATCAGTGACAGATCCGGAAGGAAGGCGTCAGCTGTCAGGCAAGAACATGGTGTGGGTGAGTTTGCCATGTATTTCCCCTAAAACACATTAGAGAAATCTTCAATAGGAAGCATCTGAAATCCGACAGCTTATCTTCCATTCCCCCTGCAAAATGGCTGTCTTTATTAACCACTTCTTAACATTCCTTTCAAAAAGGTATTAAAATTTTGAGAATCCTATCAAGATAGACTGTATGATTGCAAATTTATGCTTAGATTTGACAGATCCTCAGGAACTATATAGCTGATTCAACACTGGAGTGCTGTAGCTTTATCTTTCAAGTGTGAACGACAGTGATGAATCAAATGCTTGCAAGTTTCAGGCCCACTGGTGTCTAACAAGTGCCAAGGGAAAACCTCCTGTGCTTTCCAGAATCCTCAAGGGAAGGTTTGAAATTTTAACATGCATGTAAAGTTGTCACTTCAAAAGTTCACTGACATGCTAGGTCTAAAACCAAAGATGTTTATATGCCAATTTGGAAATAGGATGGAAGCTTTTTTGCTTGCTCGTTTTGAACCAGATAAAGAAAGAGAGCTGAAGGAAAATCTCTGAATATAATTGACAGAGAACCGTGCCTTCATGATCAGCTTAAACTCTTACTGACGTACTACCTCCACCCCCTTTCTGGTCCCATGTAGCAACCACAAAGGCTGCACACATTTTCTCATGGCTTCCTTTTCTTCAGCCCTCCAATTCTCAAGCCCCAAGAGTTAAAGAAGCAACAATTTTCCTGTTTCCATAGACTTGTAGTACACACTCAGTGCCACTAAGGTGCTGGATTCTTTCCATCTGCAGCTGCCTTTGGGCATTATGGCATCTGCAAAGCACATGGCTTTAAAAGGACAACTCTTCTTTTCCTGTTTGAGAATTTTCCCCGCTTCCTACCACAGGATGTGACATCAGAAGGACCTCTGCCCTGGAAGACAGCAACTTTCTTCCAAAAGTTCTGTCGCTTATCCATGTTGTTGAAACCAAAGTGTTGGTGCTATTAGAGCCATATTTAATATTTTGTGTGACTTCCATGAGCCTGAAGGACTGCATCCATGCGTTTCGGCAATGATTCATACAATTTATTGATGAAGTCATCAGGAATAGTAAAGAATGCAGTTTTACATGCCTCCCAGAGTTCATCAAGATTCTTTGGTTTTGTGTTCCAAGCTTCCTCTTTCATCCTACCCCAAACATGCTCAATGATGTTCATATCTGGTGACTGGGCTGGCCAGTCCTGGAGCACCTTGATCTTCTTTGTCTTGAGAAACTTTGATGTAGAGATGGATGTATGAGATGGAGCGCCATCCTGCTGCAAAATTTGACCCCTTTTATGATTGGGAATGTAAGAGGTAGCTAATACGTCTTGATATTTTAGGCTATTGATATTGCCTTCCACCTTGCAAATGTTTCCCACACCCCTATACTGAATGTAACCCCAGACCATGATCTTTCCACCACCAAACTTAACTGTTTTCTGGGTATATCTTGGATCCATACGGGCTCCAGTAGGTCTCCTGCAGTATTTGCAGCAGCTGTGGTGTAATTCAACTGAAGATTCATCTGAGAAATCCACCTTCTGCCACTTTTCCAGCGTCCATCCGTTTAGTAGGCTGTGGGCCTTGGCAAATACCACACAGTTTTTTAATTGCCTTTTGTTTAGTGCTGGCTTCTGGGCACTGATTCGACCATGGAGGCCATTTCGAGACAGAATCCTACAAACTGTTCTAGTTGACACAGGGACTTGAGGTGACCAGGCCTGTTGGAGCTCTGCTGCAGTGGAAGAAGGGCTGGCTTTTGATTTTCGAACCAACAAACGTTCCTCCTGAGCAGTCGTCTTGCGGGGTCTGCCAGACCTGGGCTTGTCAAAAACATCTCCAGTCTCTTCAAATCTTTTTGTAATTCTTTGTACTTGACGCTGAGACACATTAAAGGTGCCAGCCACCTCTGCAGAGGATCTGGTCTTCAGTCTCCTGATAATCAAGGCTTTGGTCGCAGGGTGGATTTTTGGCATGTTGTCAGAGGTCAAGTTGCAGTTCAAATGAAGGTCTGCTGGAGTTCTTTTTATACACACCCACTAATTATCTGATCAATTAGTGAGCACAGGTGAGGCTGTGAACTAGGATTAGGTGCATTTTATGACAAGGCGACAAAACTTTTGTCTCGCCAAAATCTGACCTTTCTGTGTTCATTAAATGATCAATATTTCAGCAGTGAAGCAAATTTATTTTCTTTTAAAAAACCTCATTTGAGAGGGTTTCAGCTTTCATATGAGTCATTTCTAAAACCAATGGATGAATTTTAAGTCAGGTTATAGGCTTTGGTTTCAACAACATGGATAAGCGACAGAACTTTTGTCAGGCACTGTACTGTTTCAGACCTCTTTGTATCCACAGAGTGGTCTTAGGCCACTTGCTAGCTCTCAGCTTTCACAGATTTAAGAAGATGGTGCCAGTATGCTGAATAAAGTTGACCACATTGAACACAAATGGTTATGCAAAAATAAATATGCCCCCCCTCTCTGGATCATAATAAAAACCAGTTTAGACAGGGATGCGCACAAATATTTGAAATATTCATAATTCAAATTTGTTCAAATTTGGACATTCGAATTCAAATTGAATGTCTATAAATTCATATTTAAACATTTAAATGAATTTTGAATTTTTGAATCTATTAATTTGAATTATTCAGACATTCGTATGCGTACATGATGCATATTTGCCCATACACATCTTTCCCGCATCTGTATTCACCTGTACAGAACTGTACGGGATGCATATGGGATAAATACAGGATGTGTACGGGACGTGTACTGATATGTATGGGCACATACAAATGTTGTTGACATTCATATGTGCAAATTCAAATTGAAAATTCGAATGAATAAATTCACATTTACTCAATTAGAATCAAATGTGGGTAAATTCAAATGGTTGGATGAATAAATAATATATAATGTACCATATCTAGGTTTGGGATCTCCAGAAGCCATATGTTCCTGGAAAAGGTGCTCAATGGCCAGGTTCCCACTGGGCATTTTAATCTGGTTTTAAAGCAGGTTTAAAAAAAAAAATCAGCAGTGAGGTCTTTTTTTTAGCATTCCCACTGTTAGCTTACAATGTGGATTCATAGGGGAGAAACCCCTCTCCCTCCTTCCTATGCAGTTTGCAGTTAGGCATCATCGTACCTGACTTCATCGGGGCAGGCAATTCAAACCCCACCCCTATATAAGCCTGTCCCCGAGTTAGATCATGGCTAGCAATTTTTTGTTCAATGCTTCTCCCTGCACCGTAGCTCCGCCTCTTTTGTTAACAAGGCATTAGAAGATTAAAGATCACTTCTCCTTTGTTTTGTGCTAGATTGGGACATCAGAGTAGCACGAAATGGCAGGGGGAGGGGAAAACTTGGTGGGGAAGGGAGGGAGTAGAGATTGCAATGGGGGAGGGAGGTGGGATGAAGTAGGAAGGCTTTTAAGAACCACCAGCTTTGCACTGTGTAAATAGAACAGACCAGCATGAAATAGCAGGTATCAAGGCCAAAATCTTTCCAATCACTGCCTCTTTAAGTGAAATCAGACACTTTTGATTCACTCCCCGCCATGGTTGGATCTCTCATTACATTGTAATGGTCTGATCTCTCATTACATTGTAATGGTCTGCTCACTCTTCAATTTCAACCAAGCCCAGTCCTTAGCAAGTAATAGTGGGAGCCCAGGGAAAGGGGGAGGAAATCATGGCTTATCATTGAGTCAGGGGAAACTGAGGAGAATGCCCCTAAAGCATGGTTCTCTCTCCCCAAAACAATGCCTGTATTCCCATTGCTAAATAGTAAGGATTATTTCTAAATCCAGCAATTATTTCTAAATCTTTTGATTCGAATATAGATAATCAGCATTTTGGGATCTTTAATCCTCAGAAACTGTGTATTCTTTTGAAACTTTGGGAATGGTGAGCTTCAAAAGGAATTCAATGCTCTTTAAATCTTGAATGGAAACACAGCTAGGAAAATCCATTCTGGATATACACTATGATAGAAATCAGTGTCAGGGCTAAATTCTGTAGCCATCACACAGAAGTGCTTAGACACCACGTATTCAAATCTGGCAAGAACTACAAGTTATCCCTTCCGCATCTGTTAAACTTCAAGATTTCCCTCGCTTGGGTGCTTTCTTACTTATCTTACTTACTACTTACTTATCTTCCAAGGGACTGATATAGAAACCATTTCCCCCCCTCCAAGTTTTAACTGTAACAAATGGCTTGCTTTCTGTAGTACAACCACAGGGTTGGTTCTGTGAAATCTGGAAGTGCTTCATGGTAATAAAGTTAACAATTGATTTTCCTGAAGTTCTAAACAGTGAAAATCTTAGAGCATATAGAGAAAAGATCTTCACACACACACACACAATTTTTACATTGTGTAAAGTTTCAATTCAGGCTTCCCAGCAAGCCTGAGGCATAAGACCTAATGGTGTACACAAATGCAATTTTTGGGATTCAATGCAAATCGAATACTCAAAAATTTGATTCAGTTTGAATCTGTTAAATTCAGATTTAACCAAATTTGAATCAAATTAAGCAAATTTGAATCTATTCATTCAAATTTGCTCTTTCAAATGTCGACAACATTCGTAGATGTCTGTATGCATCTTCCCCGGTCCATACACATCTGTACACATCTGTACACATCTGTATGTATCCCGTAGTTATCCCGTATGCAACCCTTTTTCATCCTGTATGAATCCGTACAAATGCGTACAGATGCGGGAAAGATGTGGATCTTCAAGTACGCATCCTATACAAGCTTGTACACATGCGGATGTCCAAATAATTTGAATGAATAGGTCTGAAATTCGAAATTTGGATCAAAACTTTAAATTCAAATTTAACAACATTTGATTCAAATTTGAATGTCAAAATTCAGTCGATTCGATTGAGTTTCAAATGCATTTGAGTTTCGAATGCACATCCCTAATAAGAGCTAGAAATGTTGAGTGCCTGGCATGAAAGGCTTTCCAGAGTTAAATCCTACATTGGATACAAGGGCTCAGCGTGGACACTTGTCAGGAATAGCAATTCTTATTCTGCTCAATAAACGAAAGCTGTCAAAGTGAGTTTTGGTTGCCAACTGGTATGGTATTTTACAAGAAGGAGATTCTTCAGGAATTATCATAGGACAAAGCCAGGCACCACGGCCAAAGGTCCATGCTGTGCTGTGGTTTAATAGTCCTGCTTACAACAGAGCACAAATCGCTCAGAGAGTTTTGAAGTAATTATTTTTAAGGCCCATGCCTCCCCATTGCTTTTGCAAATTTCTTTTGCCCTTTCCTTGAATAGTTAGCACTACCTTAACAGCGGTATTCACGAAGCTGAGTTCAGCGACCAGAAAAGAATGGATGCAAAGCGTCTGTGAATAATATAATAATCAGATTCTATTAATACTCTCTCTCCCCTATTCACCCCCCACCCCCACCCACTTTCCATGTCATTTCTAAAGGAGCAGACGAAGGAAAAGGAAAGCAGTCCACAGATCAAGTGCAACCCAAAGACACAGAAAATCGTATTTCAAGCAACGATGGTAAGTCTTAAAAGAGCTGTGGTGTTGTCGAAGACTCTGAAATATTCCATGCGAGTTTAGTACCAGGTGCAGAGGTGGAATGCATTACAGGAGAATGCAAGCAACTGGAAGCATTAATTGTTAGATGCAAGGAAAGTCAAGCAGCTGTCATTTCTGCTTATCCATAGGTTTGCACTGGAGACAACATTTCCATACGAAGAACTTTTGACACGATGGAATGCTTCCTTGTAGAGCAAGTACAACTCTGTGCTCTATGTCACATTTTCTGATGTGCTCAGAAAATGAGACAACTAGGGATGTGCACAAATATTCGAGAGGTTCATTATTTGATCAAATTAGGGCAAATTCAGACATTTGAACTCAAATAGAATGTCCAAACATTCATTTTTAGTATTCAAATGAATACGAATATTTCAAATTATTCATACAAATAATTTGGACATTCGTACATGTATGTATCTGTATGCATCACATACTTATCCGTAAGCATCTTATTCGTATCTTTAGGCATCCCTATGGCTATGTATGGGATGAAAACAGGATGTGTACGGATACATACAAAATTCATATCAAATACATATTGAATATTCATATGAATAGATACTAATGTATTTGTATCAGTTCTAATGTGCATACATTCGTTTTTTTCTTTATCCGTACAAATTCGGATATTCAAATATTCAAATATTTGATTCAAATCGAAAATTCAAAAACTGCATTCGTGCACAGCCCTAGAGACAACAACGCTATAACACTTATTAAAATTAGCTCAGCTTTAAAGAACTTCTTTCGAGTCTTTAAACATCCACATACCTTTGGGCTGTTTTTGAGTTAGTATGAAGGAGCTGTACAGGAGAGAAATCCAGTCTTACACATTTTGCACTATTTCTATAGAGAAAGACTGCATTTGCACACATGCAAGTATAGAAACCAGTGTGCATGGGGGTCAGGAGCTTTTCATCGAAATGGACAAATATATTCTCATAAATGCCCATAAAAGTAGCAAAAATGTGTACAAAAATGTCAAACAATATTTCTGATCAGTTTTGACTGTCTAAATGGGGCAGTACATATATTTTCAGGTAGGCATTCACTATTACCTCTGTTGTGAGGAAAGATAATTTCGTCTGTTAAGCATGTTTTCAGAATACCTTTCAACCACTCCAAGTGTCAACCGAGGGCTTGGAGTTCTACAGTTTTACAGATGAAAACAGTGTTGGTGCAGCATGTGACAGCATTACATGATTCACCCAATTAAGAGTTCTGCCAACTGATTCACCACCACCCCATTCTTTAAATGCCACTCAATCCAAATACATCTTGTCATATGCACACAAACCCTCTTTTGAAAAGTTCACTAAACCTTTGTCTCTTCCCATATTTGGATATACAGAAGCAAAAAGAAGGGTGGAGGAGCTATGATGATTGTGGCAGAGATGCCTTTTGAGTGAAGAATATTATAATGAAACAGCAAATCAAAGCAGAGCAAGAATGAAGTACCGGTACATGGGAAGAAGGTTATGCAGACAGTAATTGGGAAGATAGTACAGTCGGACCCCAGTATCCACTGGGGATACGTTCCGGCTCCTCTGTGGTTACTTGAAACCGTGGACAATCGCAAACAAGCC
This sequence comes from Aspidoscelis tigris stejnegeri, assembly GCA_023333525.1. Classification (NCBI taxonomy): domain Eukaryota; kingdom Metazoa; phylum Chordata; class Lepidosauria; order Squamata; family Teiidae; genus Aspidoscelis; species Aspidoscelis tigris. Next base: position 9,788,298 of record JALMGA010000019.1, on the reverse strand, counting down.
TTCCAGTTCTGGGGTCGTGCAGCCCCAGAAATGGAAGTGCTTTCCTAGCCTCCAGAAGGCCTGTTTCGGCCTTTGGAGCACATTGGAATAGGAGTGCACCACCATCAGACACCTCCCACCTGACTCCCATGCACCCCCTTACATTTTGGGACAGGTTCCAATGCCATCATGTGCCTATTCCAACACTCTACAGAGGCCAAAATAGGCCTTCCGATTCTGGGTGATTTTCCTTTATGGCATCCATGGGGTGGGGTGGGGGTGGGCTGAGCCGGTAACCATGGTTAACTGGAAACTGTGGTTACCGAATCAGTGGATACGGGGGTCTGACTGTATAGCAAATCCCACTTTCAAAAACTGCTGGTGTGAGTCCCAGGAATGAATGTACCAGAGTTTGCTGGTGCATTGAACAAAGGCCTTTTCTGCACTGGGCTGTATTCTGCGGACCTGCCACCTACATGCTAGGGCAGACTACAGCAGTCTCTAGATGGGGCCTGCCTTAATTTGCACCAGCATACAGATGTCAGGTCCCTATTCCAAAATATAATCAGATGCAGCCAAAAAACAAAAGGAAGAATGTTGTGCATTGACATTCGTCTTCATACGAATGTTTCTGAACATTTGTGAAATGGGGAGGTGGAAAAGCCACTCACATCTGCAATGGATCCAGAGTGCATTCCACGTGGTATGAGAGCAAATTCAGAGCAGATTCAGGGTGGATTTGACACTTTCAGAGCGGATATGTTATGGGATACGTATGAGAAACATATGCGTTCATATTGAATGTTTGTATGAATTTGTATGAATACATTCGTATCGAATAGAATCCTACCACATTCGAAGGAGATCTGTTCAAACAAATATGAATTTTCTTACATTTGATTTGATACGAACCGAATGCCAAAGAAACATTTGTGCATGTCCCTAGAAGGCAGCCAACAGTAAGTGAAGCCAAAAAAAGTTGTGTGAGATGGTTACGGCAGTGTAGTTTAAGGCTTAAAATTTAAAATTCAAATTTCCACTCAGTCACTGAGCTCTCTAGGTGATCTTGATGCATTTACTGTCTTGCCCTTACCTACCTCATAGGGTTGCAGTGTGCATAAAATGGGGAAGCTTTCCTAAGGGAAATCTAACAGTTGGGGCTCCAGTACTTTTCAGAGTTGCATTAGATAAAGGGGAATTTTAGAACACCTATATCCATTATGTAGGCAACAAGCAATGTGCTTTTTAATTTATTCAAAAATAAACTAGAAGTAGGGGTGAGAAGAAGCAGTGATGACACTAAATTATTCAGGATAGTAAATCTGGAAGAGATGGCAAAAGAGGGAAATCTTGTCATTGGATGAGTTGGGCAAAGAAGTACCAAATGCACTACAATGCTATACTTTGATGGGGTCTCAGCTTTCTGTGATGGACCAGCTTTCTGAGTCAGGTGGCAGTGGGGCATTAAATACTGAAAGAGCACAGAAAAGACAACTGTTTGAAAGAGGAAAGGCAGAACCAGTCCTATACTAAGCTCAAGTTCATCCTTAATATCACAACTTTCTTTCTGACTGATGTGTTAATAGTAAGTGCCCACAGTTAGAAAAGCAATGTTCTCTACTGGATCCAACACTGAGGCAGATTTCAAACATACAGAGTGTATTCAATTACATCCAACAATAACTAATTGACCGTAAGTTCTTCATAGCCCGGCTGGAGAAGATCAGCCAAGATGATGGTAACTAGACTTAAAAATTAAGCAATAAGTTTTTATGCTGTTAATATCCCAGGTTTACTGTAGAGCCCATCGCCACTGAAACAGATGACTAAATTGTTTTCACTGTAAAAAGTGCTGCCAGGTTATATTAATTAAGCAAGTTGTTTTATGTCTAGCATCTCTCGGCTATGTGTTAAAGCCCTGCACAAATTCTGCATATAGTAGAAGCCCTGAAGCTTATTTCTGAATAAAGCTAAGTGGTTTGTGGTTCGCAAAACTGATTCAGTAGTAAGAATAAGGAAAGAGTCATTCAGATTCAAGCAAACTGTAGATAGAAAGTATGTTTCCTGCCTGGTTCTGCATTATATACCATTTGATAGTAATGCTTGATAATACAATGGCCCTGGTCACACCAGTTTAAGACAGGGTGCCCTATTCATTAATTTGAACTGAGGTTGTACCAGTCCTGTTCACATCTAGATCGTTATAGGTTGTCCCCAGGCCATCCCCACCTTGGGCTGCATCAGTCACACCTTCCTCTGCGATCGACCTGAGCCTCTTCCACAGAACCCTTGGCTCTCCATTCCTTTTGCTGCATTAAATCTATATCCTTTCTTATTAGATGCCATTGTGTCATTCAAGGAAGGTGAGGGTGTGTGTTTGCAGGTCTTTTTAAAACATGCTCCCCCACCACCACGTCCCCTCTTCCTTTTTTATGTGCTTTTCTCCTCCATGCAATTAATAATAATAATAATAATAATAATAATAATAATAATAATAATAATAATAATAATAATAATAATAATAATAATAATAATAATAATAATAATAAAAATTTGCAGAGAAACACTAGATAGAGGAATCATACACATAAACTGAGGAGAGAATGGGAGATGCCTCATGAACTCCGTGTGTGCACATTGATTGAAAGACTGGACGCCACCCAGACAGCACAGTTCGGCCTCATTTAGCCCATCCTTCTGCTTACACTGAGGAAGTGAAGATGTCCTGACATGCCAGGGTGGTCTGAGTCCTCCGAAAATGGGGACACCAGTTAAAACGATCTAAGGGGTGGGTGGGCTGGCTTGGAAAACGAATTGAATAAAAATAACATGAGTACCACAACCTGAAGATGATCTGAGGTTGTCCTAAACTACTTGTGTGACCAGGACCTGTGTTAGGTTGTCAGATTCAGATCCTGCTGTAATGCAACTAGTAGATTCTTCCAATCTTGTGAAACTGGAGAAGGAAACACTGCAAACTCATCCGTATTTCAGATGTATAAACGACATCAGTAGACCTCAAGAATTATAACAAATGTGATATCCTAGATTAGGGCTGGAAAACCCCAGATTCATTGCAATTATGGCATTTAAAGAAAAAGAAATTGGTTTCTGGGAGATGCTTACAGTTCAAATGAATAAGCACTAAACATAGTGTAACAATTTGATAAACAATTTAATCATAACTCTTTTTGTTTTCAGTTGAAATGAATAGTCAGGTTGAAAACACATATGAACCCACAGAATCTCCAACAGAAGATTAATTTGAGGTATGTTTTTTCATCTTTATTTTAAAAGAAGCCATAGAGGTAATTCTTATCTAATATGCCTGAGGTATCTATAAGTAAGGGCAAAAAAATCTGTATTTTGAGATCAAGATTAGTCTGCAGCTCAGATTTCTGCACAGCAGATATATTTTCTCCACAGTTTGTCCTGCCTATAAAGGAGCTAAATGTTTCTGCAAGCAGAATTCTAACTTTTTCAAATAAGCTGTGTGAAGCAACTTTACACTGATGCAACCACAGCATTTAGCATATCTACAGTGAAAGGGAAAGTGCATCTACAATTGTCCCTTATGTAATACAGTGGCTTAATTCTTGCAAGTATCTGCACAGCACAAAACTGCTTTTTAAGTCATTGCATCTCCAGAAACTACAGAAGTCCCAGTGTATCAATGATAAGTTGGTGGAACTGTGGAACATGTATCATTCAACTTCCCAGAATCACATTAACGGTGCTATCAGTCAGGGTTTTCGTCAGCCATCCCTTTAAGAAGAAGCATTCCTTTTGCTGACAAATAAAAAACCAAAAATTCAAACAGTTAAATTAATAAGCCTACCTCATGTTTCCAGACCTTATTGTTAATTCACCTTGAAATCTGGCAGCATCTTACTGACAATGAGTACACACCACTGATTGGCCACTCACCTGCCCAAGTTTCCATGGCCCTGATTGGTTGCTTGACAACAGCGTTTGTTCTCATCCTGTGACTGGCTACATTTCTCTTCTGCTTATGTAGCTTTCCTCCAAATCTGACCAAAAGTTGTTGTTGTTGTTTAAAAAAAAGGAAAAGAAAGGGTCACCTTGAAAGTTATTTTACCCTGTTTGAGAAAGACATGGCCAATCCCAGACTCCAGAATGGAGTAAGAAGATTTTAGAGATTTTATGTCTGTCCTTAAAGCCTGAAATTCATTCAGAGAGCATCTGATTAAACATGTCTGATTGCACCCTAAGTCTAAGAAAACACACTTGGCGAAGTACAGAACTACAAAATCATGCAGCACAAAACTGTTATATGAGGGACAAACACAATTATATAATGTCCAATTCACACTTTCATTTTTCTTAGCAAAGAAAATAGTATGTTCCTTGAACTGGCTTCAACATCTCTTCAAATGTTCCATTCTTTTCTGTTCCTGATGATACATCTGATCTTCCAGAATGTTAGAAAACGTTGCACTATCCATTTATGTTGGCTGAATGAAGTTTGATTCTCTGAAATCTGTATTCTGGGGACAAAAGGAAAGTGTCACAAGAATTTTATGCCCTTGGCTGTGCACTGCTGAATGGCACTTCTGACTAGAATGAGCTTTGAACTGCCCTGATCCATAAAAACTGAATGATGTGCAATTGCAGACTTTGATTACAGCAGAAATGAAAGAAAGCATACAAATATAAGCAACGTGATTCCTAGATGGCAAGAAACCTGAGCCTTGCTGAATGACAAATCCTTGTCACATCCTAATTATAAAGTGCAGTTGTGAGATCCCTTGCCAACAACGGTTAGTCGAGAAACTCACACTGATATGTACCTCCTCCTTTTTGCAATACGTATTACAAGATATTGATATCATGTACACCGTGGTGCATTATTTACACCCATAATGGGATTTCACATATCTCAAAAGCAAATATAGAAGCTTTATGACAGTAGCAGCTCTGTCACAGAGATTTTAAAGAGTCTTATTACTCTGTGTCCCTTTTTGTCCTTGTCAGTATATTGACAGTATACTGCAATGCTTGCAGATGGAAGAAAGATGGTTTATTATGGCCTTCGTTTTAAAAGTTGTCAAGCAAAAGAGAGGGGAAACACATACAGCATAACAATTAAAATACTATATTGAAAGTCCTTTCTGTTTCACTGCCCAGTTCATCCTCTTTCTGTCTCTCTCCCCCCAGTATTTATCTACTAAAAATAAAACTGTCAAATTCTTGCCATTTTAGTACCAATTTAAAAGGCAATGACCTCCATTGACTAGAAAAATATAACTAGTTCCTCTACGTGTTTTCATCTAAATGGAAAGACTTTTCTTCCCAGAAAATAGTGAACTGAATTATTTATTCCACAACGCAAAAAGAAAGAAGGATCAGGTGGTTGAATGTATAACTGACAGAAAGAAGGGGATGGAGCAAAGGAAAGCTATTTTCAAGGTAGCCCTAAGTCTCAGAATTACAGAAGACAGAAGCTATAAGAAATCAATCACTGAAAAACTGTCTTCTTTTTTTTTATTCCCTCCAATATTAGTCCCTGAAAAATTTTATAATATAGGACAGTACTCTGGGCAAACCCTTTGAAGATCGCTGTCTTTGCATAGGAGAGGGGCATGTATAGCTCAGCGAACCCAAGAGCTAAGTGGTGTACAGGTCATATTAGGGAGTTCTGACTAAAGGTGATCACTGGAGGAGGAAATGCAAACCACTCTGCTATCCTTGCCAAGACAACCCCATGGGCAAGGCTAAAAGGTGTGTCATTAGAAGATCCCCCCCCCCCCGTCAGGTTAGAAGTGTCCAATATATTACTTGGGAAGAGCAAGAGGGCATTTACAAGTAGTGCTGGAGAGAGAGAAGTGGCTGAGCCAAAGCTGAAAGGATATTTTTGGTGTTGAAAAGGAAGTCTGATAAAGTCTGCAAACATCTCACAAAGAGCGAGGAATGATTAAACAACTGAACACCACCGCATTCTGGGCAAGGACCTGGCTCAGATTAGCAAAGATTATAGCTATACCTGAAAACTATTACTTAGGCTGTTTATGCACTTACCTCTGTTACCCTGGATTTAGAAGATCTGGATCGCTGAGATGTGGTCCTCACTGGAATCTATTAGGAATCCGATAGGTATGCAATTGATATGATCTATGTGCCTTCTGCACACACGATCCCTTAAGGATCCCATTAGGAACCCATTATGAACGTGCTGTACCCACAAGCACTGGCGAAATCTGGATTTCATGGGGTCTTTGGGCCCTTAAATCCAGATTAACACTAGTCACCTTTAATGGTGTCTTCAATCTGGAGCTTCAGGGTGGGTACTATGGTGGCCCTGTTTAGCTCCCATTGCCATTGGGTGCTAGATGTACCATGTGGACTGATGGGGCCCTCACCATGATGTGGAACTTCAACGACCAGATTCCACAAGGACCAGATACCAAAGATCCAGATCTTCTAAATCTGGATTAAGGGAGGTATCTGCAAAAGGCCCCATGGTGAGGACCCCACACGGAAGACATGGAAGACACCATTTAAGGGGTCTAGTGTTAATCCGGATTTAAGGACCTGAAGACCCCAGTAAATCTGAATTTTGCCAGTGCTCATGGGTACAGCACTTTCAGGATGGGGTCCTAATGGGGTCCTTAAGGGGCCTTGTGTGTGAATGGTACATAGGAGATCCGTACCAATCGAGTACCTGTCGGGTTCCTAACAGTGTCTTCAATGCTAGTGCAAAAATAGCCCTTCAGTGCTATCCTGTGCATGTTTTCTCTTAACTCTCTCAACTTATGGATTTGCAGTCTTAAAGCCTGAACTAGGGTATCTGGCTTCTGTATCACTGAAATATAGGTTCCAGGTCTTACTGCAGTTACCAAAAACCGCAGATGTTTGAAACACTGGGAAACCGCAGTCAGTTCCCCATGATTCCTAGAAAACCCAATGAGATTTCCCGGGAATCATGGAAACTGAGATTCTGCACTATTTCTGAGTGCCCAAGCCTTCAGGAAGCCTCAGTTAGGCCTAAAAGCACTGGTGGGAGGTAGTGGTGGTGAGACTGGTCTGGTCAACGTGGATAAGTGAAACTACAGATACTGGATCAGCTGATATGGTGGCCCAGCTGTATAAAAATAATTTAGGCCTATTTGCACTTGTGCAGCAGAACTATCCAGGCCTAAGACAAACAGCTCTGAAATGTACATTTTTCTTCAATACAGCCTTTTCCCTCACGAGCTGCTCCCTTTCTTTTCCAGAGACTCCAATGAGAGAAGAGAATGAGGAACGAGGAACTCTTCAGTCTTTGGCACATTATGTGACAGCATTCTAACTAGCAGAGAACAGCACACTATGGAGTGCAAAACGGGATGGGGCTGGGAGGGTGGCTAAGGGACAATAATTATTTTACATTCGTTTTTCTTCTCCATTTCATTTTATTCAGGAATCAAAATAGAGCTTATTTGCTTGGGTTGTGGTGACTTTATTCAGTTTTCTTTGCTTCATAGGGATATTTTCTGCATCTTCAGCAAAAGAAAGTGATTTATTAGTTTCTAAATATTGTTTCTCATTTGTGATGCCTCCTTTCAAGGCAGCCTGTGCAAAGGATAATGCAAACTTTGTCAGAAGCCCTTTTTCACTGGTACTGTCAGAGTGCTGTGGCCAATGCATGCTAGTTCCAGCTTCTTAGACCTTACTGTTGTCTATAAAACAATGTAAGAACTCGGAACACAGAACAATGTAGTATCAGTTACAGTAATTTGCTTCAAATACTACATCCCTCATGCAGAACCTACCAACACACTTACCTATGACGAGAATGTCATGTGGGAACTCCAACAGAAACTGGAAGCTGGGACAAAAAGTAAACAATAATAAAGCTTTCCATATAAAAAGCCCCCTTGTATTCAAGCAAATAGGCCTGGTAAGAGGACAGCAAATACTGTGACTTCTTTTGTCACCATGCACTGAGGGCCATCAGACATCTTTAACTAGGCCAACATGAAGGGCTGAAGTTACCATCTTGAAAATAATAAAAGCTTGCTGTAGAGAGCACGGTCAGTGAGTGGGAATTTCAGTGTCTCAGAACTGACCATCAGGGTTTGGAAGGCACATACCTTCCATTGCCAAATGCCAAATAAGAGGTGGGTTCTTTTTCACAGCTGCTTCTATGTATTATAGGGGCTGGAGTTTCGAAACTAACTAAACTTTATAGATGACAATCAGTTGCCATAGTCAGCAAATTCTTAGCTGACTGATTCATGGCAGAAAACATTTTATCTACTATAATGGTGTTGCAGAGCAGAAATGAGCCAACACCCCTGCTGTATATGGACAATTGTTAAAGTATATACTGTTTTCAGTGCCCTTCAAATAAGAGTGACTTTAGATATCCTGCATCTAGCACAGTATCAAACATAGCTTGTAGCTTTACCAGTTTCTTCTCAACTTTTGTTTTCTACTGCGTATGCACACTTTAATACCTAAATGCAATTAGCAGATATTTGAGGATGAATGTTGTGCCGTATGTCATCTGTTCTGCTAGCAAATGCTGTGCTCATCTTAAAAACAAGAACTGCACACATTTTTCAATCACACTGTAAATTAAACAGATACCCCACTTGCAAGTTTGAAAGAACACACAGCATGGATTCAGGGGCTGATACTCTGTAAACTATTTTTCCAACTGCTGTTAAAAACAATTGGAAGATATATATATTCTGATATTACTTTGCTATCCATAGAAAACATCCTCCACAATCTTGAAATGCTTTTTCCCCCAGACTGACATACACTATATGTCTGTATTAAGAAGCTGAAATCCTCTACACACCCTTTTTACCTTTTCCACAATGCTATATATGGAAGTGTGCAATTTGTAGAAGAACACAAAGGGTGAAATTACAAGCATTGGCTATTATTGTGTTGCTTACCAAGCAATATACAATTATGGAATAGGGAGAAGAATACTTATCTAAATAGCACTTCCAATTATTAATTTCCCCCTTATTTTTAATTTTTAATTGTTACCCAAGAAGTTATCTGGAAACAGACATCTACTAATATCATCAACATTACTATTAACGTAAAGAGTCCATGAACAATAAACTGCATGGGATTCATGTAAATCTATGGGAACTATGGAATTATTATTAAGGGTAACCAAGTATTTTAGCTTCCCTGTACCTATGGAGCTCCTGTGACCCCTTTCTTTGCCATTCTTTTAGCTGGAACTGGAGATTAGTTTTGCAGCCATTTTAGGCCAACTGCACCCTCGTTCTGTTTGTATAGTCATTTCTGGTACATTCCAATACTGTGATCAAAGGACTAGCAAGCTGTGTATCACAATTTGCCCCAATTAAATAAACTTCATGTGGAAACAAACTTCAGTACATGGATCAGTTTCCACAAAGCAATCCATGCATGCAAAGGAGATCTCAAGAGAAGTGTTAAATGCACGTGTGTGTGCACACACACATAGAGAATACATAGACTTGCCATCATGGTGGTCTCTGCTGTCTCATATCTGACCTCCCATTACCTTACAGCAGCTAGACTCTGGTTTTCCTGTTGCATGATGCTGTAGCTAAGTCTGACACAGGAACAGATAGAAAGCTTAAAATAAGGTTTATTTACTTGGAACAAAACTCTTCTGTGAATGTATTCTGACTGCAGACTCTAAGGCAGTGATGGCCAACCTATGACACGCATGTCACAGGTGACACGCCAAGCCCTTTTGGGTGACTCACATGGTCACCCTGGCACCGAGGCATGTAGTGCTTGCTTGTTCTTGAAGTGTATGAAATACCAACTTTCAATTGAAGATTTAGCAAACGAAATTCAGCAACAGAAATCAGTAATGTAAAGAACTGTTTTTGCTTTTAATAAAATACATATATCAAAAATATAACTTTTTTACTAGAGCTACAAATATCACAAAATTATGGATATTTCTAGATGTGACACAGCACCCGAGTTAAGCTAGGTTTTCTTGTGAATTTTGACACACCAAGCTGAAAAAGTTCACCATCACTGCTCTAAGGTCTGATTTCACAAGAGACTGTATGATTCCCCCATGCACACTATGACATTGTTTTCAGGGGTTGATTTTAATAGAAAATAAATAATTGAGGCAATAATACATTCCCTGATTTCTTTTAGCTAACAATATAAAGAAGCATTTTTAGAAGTAGATTTTATTAGAATTTAGAGAATTATATATAATAGAATCCATAGAAAGTATTAAATTCTGAGTTTGAAAGTGAATTGGGGTTAAATCCAAGCCTTCTCTTCTGGCCTTCATCTCCAACCAGAATTCCAGTGCTGCCTCGTAACTGTACTTTTGTACCCCTGTATAGCACACCACACATTTGGACCAATAGACACCAACATCCAATTCCCTTTATATAGCCAGTACCAACAGATTAAAATCTTGTGCAAGACCGTAGACTAGAAGGTACCCCTGAAACTGAATTCTGTTTAGCTAGGAAGTAATGCCAGAATATAGTAGTGGAACACACACACACACAAAAGAAAGGCTTTTCCTTTAAAAATAAAATAAAAATCATATATATAGCCCTAATCCGTCTCTCTCTCTCTGCTCCCCACTCTTTCTAATGTTCAGCTGGAGAACCAATGCTTCCTGGCATCCAAACCTCCCTCAAGTATTGCTGGTGATAAAATCCTAAAATGGAGAAGACAAGAGGGAGCAGGAAAAAACTTAACAATAGATAAGCTTGAAGAACTATAGAAAGATCTGGAAAGCTATTTCAACTAGTACTGAGAGGTGTCCAAAGCAACAAGTCCGAAACTGTGCTAATTGTAGCCTTCCCTCCATATTGCCTGACATCAATTTTCTCCACCTTCTCCACTTAACTTTGGCTCCTTACAGCAGTGTGCTTTCTTTGGGTTCTGAATGGTTTGCATTGGGATAAGGGATGTGCACAAATAGGGGGGGGGGGAGTTGCATTCGATTTGTATTGAACCAAATGTAAAATTTTGTATTCATTCGAATAGATCCTCATTGAATGTGTTAGGATTATATTCAATATGAATATATGAGTACAAATTCATATGAATATCCAATACAAATACATATCCAATACGTATCCCATAACATATCTTCTCTGAAAGTGTCAAATCTGCCCTGAATCCACTCTCAAACCATGTCACATTCACCCTGGATCCACTGCAGATGTGAATGCTGCAGCCACTTCCCCATTTCATGAATGTTCCAAAACTTCATACAAATGTTCTCAAACATTCGTATTCGTACAAATGTCAACGTTTGCTTTGTTTACAAATGTCCACATTTGTACAAATTTGTATGATTAATGAATGTTGTGACTATTTGTGCACATCCCTAATTGGGATGCTTTGACAAACTATGAAGCAAAGATAGGGACCTCAGACTACAAAAGTGGGAAAGAACGGTGCAGGCAACATTCACAGGCATTTTTAAAAAAATATCTCAAAGGTGGCTTACAGGTGGTCAGATGCACACACTAGTGCTTCTCAACGTGCCATCAGACAGGGCTTTTCTCAGTTGTCCTTTTTAGAAAATGCACCCCTCTGCAACCATCCATAAAACAGGCATTCCGACAGTAAAAAGAATAATCCTACCTCATATTTCCAAATGTTGCTGTCCCTTCAGCTCAAAGTCTGGCAAACTCTCCCTAACAATAAATGTTCTCCACTCATTGGCCACCTTGGTTTTGATTGGTTTCCGCTGGCAGTATTTGTATCCATGCTGGAATTGGCTAAATTTCTCTCTCTCCTCTGAGCCAGTTTGGACTAGTGGTTAGGGAGCTGGACTCTTATCTGGGAATACTGGGTTCGATTCCACCCTCCCCCATGAAGGCAGCTGGGTAACTGCTCTCTTCTGAGCTCTTACTGCCCTACCTACCTCACAGGGTGTTCTGTTGTGGGGAGAAGAACAGAAAGCTTTTTCAGCCTCTTTGAATCCCCTTAAATGGGTGAGAAAAGCGAGGTAGAAAAGCCGACTCTTCTTCTTCTTCTTCTTCTTTGCCTGCATCCAACACAACTGAAAAGAAAAATCATCTTCAGCCTTATTATTCCTAGTATGATGAAAGGGTGGCCATACCAAGGATTCAGGATGTACTAAAGGTGAATGACAGGGGTAAAAGGTCTTACTTCCCTGACTCCAATTCTCCAAAGAACATACTCTAATTCACAATAGAGATCAGAAAATGAACCTCCAAAGTGCATTTTCTGGCCTTTAATGTGCCCTAGAGATGGGATGGGAATACTAGCATATACATTACCACCTCTAAGCCACTTTGGAGCTGCTGTTGAATGTCTGTGGATGCAGATTAAATCTTTAACAGCCTAATGCCATCTTAAGTGTATGAATTAAAATTTTCTGATTTAGAGTTTTGAGAGTGAATGTAAATAATTCAAGCAATGATATACTGTAATCCCTGTATCATTCTGGTTATCACTTCACTCTTAACGCTGCCTGAGCAGATCACATTAGAGCTTAGAGAAGCACATGCGGTAGTCTCTATTACAAGGGGTGACTTCTTACATTAGCATCTGATTTTACCAATTTCTAAAATATATAATGCCCCCTCCCTACAGCCATCTTCACAACGCTTTGCATTTGGAGCCCTGTATTACTTGACACTGCATACAAAGACTATGTTTTTAAGGTAACAGATTGACATTTTAACATGATTGTTTAACTTTGGCGGACAGGAGTCCATCCTAGCAATTATTATGATGGTGAACAAGTTTCCTTTTCATACATTTTTTTTTAAAGAGACCGTGTCTGAGATGTTACTTTCTGGTAATACCGGGCTGTACTATTCACTGCAGCTATTAGTACATCTTTCCCCAAAGCACTGAAAAGCCTCTTTTGTGAATTAACACTGTTTTTGCTTATGCACTTGATGGGAGAGGGGAGGACATTTCTCTATATGCAGTGCATGTCTGCTTTTGCTTTTGAAATGACAAAGTTAGCAAAATATGTTGGATATATTTTCTTGGGAAATAGGATTTTTATCATACGATTCATCAAGGATTTGCCTTACCCTGACATTTGTGATATAAAGAAAGTCAGAAAAAAAATGTAATTTTCTTGATCAAAAATATGTTTTTACTTCAATGCAAATAAACGTAATCTTTCTTGCTTGCAAAATATCTTCTAACATACAATATAAACTGCTAATTAGGGTTAACACAAGTCTCTTTCGTTAATCTAACATTTAAATGCTGGACTTGCTGATCAACCTGTTCTTTTCCTTCTGTTTGTGCCATACATAACTGAAAACTCTTATAACGATGCCTTCATTCTAAAATGTTTGTTAAAAGCAAATATCAAAATAAAACTTCTTCTGAGGAAAAAAAGGCTTTTGCTTGGGTTCCTCTAGATTAGCAAAATACTGTTTCAAGGGATCTGGCGTATTCAACACTGAATTTCTTGCTATTCAACACTGCTCCTTGGTTTCCAGGAGTCATTGTGTTGTGTGAATGGCATTTGCAAATACTGGTGCAATGCTTCCACACTTTATAAAAAGCGGTTCAGAAAGAGCTTAGAAGTGGACTTTAGTGTTCCCATCTCACCTCTAATCCACCTTTAAGGTCAAAGAGTGCATTTTCTGGCCTTTTATGTGGACTAAGTCTCTATCCTGCAGACACTAGCACTTTTAAGCTGTTTTAAAGCTACTTTTTCACTTTTTTCAGATACAGCCATATAGTACAGTTTGCAGAGCAGTAAAACAATTCTATGCAAGGGAGGGTCATGTTTTGCTGACCATGCAAGACGAAAACTTCACTATAAAAGTACTATGTAATACAGGAGATAACTATACATACACATCAAATCTGATAATAAATTAAAATTGCAAAAGGAGGGAGGAACAGGAACGTTGTAATACAAAATGCCTTGTTTAAAGACATGGTTCATGGGAAAGCTGCCCTTAATAAAGCTCTTTTATTTCCATACAATTCTACCCTGAGCTCATCGTGAGCAATTCGAAGGATATGCTGTCCGATTTTATATTTGCTTATATCATTATCACTGCAAGCTGTTTATTCGTAAAGCAAACTTCCCAAAAATGAGAAAAAAGGAAACTGTAAGGGTGAAAAAAGAGTTTGGTCACTCCAAAATGCGCAGAGACCATTTGCAAAGACAATGATGGAGGCTGAGTTAGAATCCATACCTAAAATAGGAAGAGGATGGAGAAATGCTAAGACCCAGAGGTGGAACACAGACTGAACCTCCTAACCTTACATATGTGATGCTGTGGGTGTGCCTAGCAAAGGCTTTTGGCTTTTTCCAGCATTATGACTTCAAGGCTGCATTCCCACTAAATTTTAAAAGAGCACTGAATTTGGTTTCAGAGCTGAGCATTCCCACAGGATTAGAGAAATCAGCAGTTTCCGAGGATTAAAAGCCCAAAATGTGGGCTATCTATAGTCTCACAATGGGTTTACAAATAATCCTCACTATTTGTCAATGGGAATGCATGCCTTTTTGGGGAGTGGAAAGGGACATTCTCTTCAGTTCCCCCTGACCCAATAATCACCCATCATTTCCCTCCTCTTTCTCTCAGCTGTAGCAGCTAGAGCAGAGCTCACAGCAGCTTACAGTGTTACAAGAAATACCTTACAATGTAACAGCAGGCAGAATCATTCAAAACACAGAGGAGAAGGAAGGGAGAATTCTCCCCTTCTCTCTAACTCTCATTTTGAACATGTGCGGTAACTAAAGATAATTGATCCTTGCTTCTCCTTCCACCTGGCTTTGTTTTTCCCCTCCCAACCCCTCACTGCTTTTATTGAATGCAGGGAGAGTCTGATTTTAAAGAGAAAGTTTATTGGAAAGACTTTGCCTGTTCACGCATAGCCGATGCTGTGCAAAGCCGGTGACTATTTCATCTTTCCTCCCTCGTAATGTTGTATATGGGACTATACTTCATCCCTTCCCTTTCTTGCTCCCTTCCTGAAAGCTATCTCTATCCTATGATATTAATCAGGAGCAGGCTTACAGGGCTTGGATCCCCACCCCATAAAGTCAGGGTATGACACAAAGGAGAGGGGGAAGGAGTCCCCCCCCCTGTAAATCCACATAAAAAACTATAGATGGGAACATGAAAAAAATGGAGCTCTATGCTGATTAAAGTAATCCCGATTTAAGTCCAGGCTAAATTGTGCAGTGGGGATGCAACCCAAGTTTGATTGGTTTTTTAAAAAAGTTCTTTGCAGATGCCAAGTTAGAGGGAAGCCACTTGTCTGATAAGAATTAAGAAAGAAGTGATGCCCTTCTTCCACCCATGAGTTTTGTTTTGGGGACTGTCTGTTTCAAAAATAATGTGGGTCATTAACAGGTTCAAAAGAATTAAAATCCACCAGCTTTCTAAACACAGAGAGAGGAGGCTTGCTTTTAGTACTATTTGCCCCTAAGACCTCTCTTCTTGGTGTGGCAAATTAGTCTTCTGTCTCTGTCTTCTCATTTAAATTAAAAGAATAGAAACAATTAGATACGACGTCCACAGGCTTCCAGTCAGCTGTCTTAGTCATGGTTTGTTTTGCAGAAAAAATAAATACATTGAAATTGTGAACATGAAAAAAAAGCAAAAGGTCACTGAATACATTTAGCACCTCTAATGTTGCTGTATAACCCGTTCAGCCGAAGCTGCTTCGCAACATGGGACGCCTGATTGCTTTTCTAAGTTGCTATCTCCTGCTTATTATTTTCATGAAGGCATTTCTCTCTCTCCCTCTCCTTCTCTCTCACACACTCACACTTAACATTTCACATTAAGATTTTCTCTCCCTCTATTCCCAATGCACATGTAATTTGCTTTTGGGAGCTTAACAAAAAGCTTGGGATATTCTAAATCATATTCCACATAAAAAGCCTCACAATTATTAAAGCCACATCTTAATGCCATTTGAGCACATAAGTTCCATAGTTTGAATCAGAGTATCCTGCTCTGATCTGGTTCAAGGAATCTACCCCCCAGCTGCAAAGGGATCCATCCCTGAACTGGGATGAGGCCATTTGCATTAGAACAGCCTGTTCCAGCCCAGCCCCTATGCTGCCTCCAAAGTTCATGCCAATTTCAGAGCTGGAGCAATGAGTCTCCAAATGTTTCTGACCTACAGAGTGAATGAAGGTTCCTGGCCTATGGAGCTCCAGGGGGTTCATTTCAGTGGTGCAACAAGGTGTAGCACCAAAATGGGTTCCACATAGTATATGAGACCAGAGAAGTATGGCCAATCTGCATGCTTTCATTGTCCAGTATACCACTGCTTAGTATGAAGGTAAAGGTGTTTCTGCACTTGCCTTCCCATCCACTGGATGGGAAAGGTACAGAAGAAACTAACACATAAGGGAACGTTAGTTCAAGATAGCCTAGCCCCTGCACATCCGGAAACTTACCTGGATCTGGTCGCATGTCCAATCCTCTGCAGGGCACCACCATTTTTATTGTGGCACCCTGTGCAATTGTGCCAGTGCCATGGTGACAATGATGCTCTGTGTATGTGCAGTTGCATCAGGGGTCATCTTAGGTAACAGCACGCTTGCATGGTACCTCCAATGACCCCTCACACTGGAAAAGGTGCAAGTACTCATCTCCTGGATACACCAGGTAAGCTTTGGATCAGGATTGGAAAGGGTTAGGTCTTCTCTGGTGGGAGACAATGAAAGGTGGGGTGGGGTAGGGCAGGGCAGGGCAGGGCAGGGCGAGGGAGAAGACAAATGGTGGATAGCGGTGGAGGAGATTGTTGTTGTGGTGGCATTCCCATTGGTAAATATTCAGATTATTCCAGGATTCCACAGCAAGTCCTGTTATAATCCGAATAGGGATTCCCCAGGTTTTGGGACCTTTAGTCTCCAGAAATGAGGAATCCCTTCTAAAAGTGTCAGGATGCCAGGGGCTTGAGCTGAATTCAGGGTGGACTAAATGCCCAGTTGGAACACAGCCAAAGACGTCTCTTCTTTACTCAGGCATTCCCTGTGTGGACATCTGCTTTCGACTATCTTAAAATTGATGGATTTGGAATATTTGGAAAAGAAAAACTAGGTTTGGGTAGAGAAAGTGATGAATAAAGTGGAAGACCTCTCATTATTGTTTGGCAAGATTGAGAGGAAAAAGTCTCTTAAAATGACTATATTGAGCTGGATTTGATGGCAAAGGGAAATGGTTGATGAACATTCTAGAATGAACCTGTTGACTAAGATTAAAATATTGGGGGATTCCAACTATGTAATCAAGGATATCAAGTGTTGGGGGATTTTATTTTATTTTATTACAAAAATTGTGTATTATTAGGACAGGGAATTTTGAAACAGATAACACAACATAATAAAATCAGCTTCAAATCCAACGGATTACAAGATTGTTATCTAGTGAAAATATACAACCTTTTAGACCCCTTGAAAATATAAACTAAAATTGAATGATTGGAAAGAAAGAGGCTGAGAATATATAGCTTTTTGGTTGGCGAGCCAGAGAAAGTCATAAATAACTTGATATTACTTATTTCCTGGTTTAGAACATAGAATCTCTAAATATATGTGTTCACAGAAAACAATAACCTTAAAGACTAATAAAATGCCAACAACAAATAAGTAGATTGTTAAGAAAGGAAGCCTGGCACTGTTTTCGTTGGCCAGCAGGTTTGTCCAGGAATGCAGTAAGCAAGTCCTAATCATCTAGTTTTCTCGTATGTGTGCTTCTGATTATTGAGGGTAAATTTCTGGCTTCTTCACAAGAGCATCAGAGAGTATCTTCACATAAAGTAAACATTTATTTTGGAGAGAACAAAGTAATTAAAGAAATATCTAAGTTCAGGATTTGTAAGGAATCAGAACTTGAAGAGGCCATCAAACTCAGCTGCTTCCTCCAAATCAAATCACCTCTAACAGACGGTGTTCAGCTTCCACTTCAGCACATCAGATGGCTGCACTAGTTTTTGCAATCACAGTGAGATCATTCAACCCTGGGAGGCCATTTAGGCATTTAATATCTGATAAAAATACATGGTAAAGGGACATAATTACAGATCTCCAGATTGCAAGCTGGCTTTGACTTTATGGTGCGATCAGAGAGAGCTTTTTTCAGCTTCCCCTTTAGGAAAAATCATCCCATCTGTAAACACACAAAAAAGTCTAACAGACAAATGAAAAACCTACCCCCAAATAGGAGGATTTTGGTTGCTGCTTTGACTGCCTTAAATTAGGGGTGTGCATGAATGTGGTGGGTTTTTTTGTTTTGTTTGTTTTGTGTGTGTGTGTGTGTGTGTGTGTGTGTGTGTGTATGTGTGTTTTCATTCAAATCAAATTGAATCAAATTAAAGTCTGGAATTGTATAATTCCTTTGTGACTCTCATACTAGTAACTGAACCATTCAAACAATTTTTCTGTACAAAATATTGATATGTATTTTGGAAACTCAGAATTTGCTTTGTTTTGTTCCTTAGAAACCAATAGAATCTATAGCCCTTTCTGCACTGGGCTTTATTCATTTGGTCCAGTGGTTTTTATTTTTAGGCTGCATATCCCCTTTTTTGAAAATAAAACAGAATCCTTTCTACTTTTTATTTCTTAGTGTTTTGCCACAGCAGGCATGTTAGCAAGACCAACCAGCACATTATCTTCTGAATATATTTCTTTATCTATATGGAAATAGCCTGGGACCATCAGGGAATGCTGGGAGTTCAATAAAGGAAGAGATACTTGAGGAACAGTTGGAGGTCTCCAGTTGAGCTCTGCTGCTCTGAAGGATTATTTGGAAACCTGTTACATCCACTTGATGTGGGCTTCAGCTAATGTGTGCCCTAGCAAGAAGTAAGAATAGCTTGATAATTGTGTAAAAGTTTCATGCTTTCATAGTTTCACATATCCCATCCCATGTATTGGGAGGGGAACTTAAGGTCAGTTGAAAATAGCATTCCTAGGAACAACAGAACCACAGTGGAAGCAAGACTTGAAAGGAAACCCTTTGCTCAGTAGTGAATGTATAGCAAAACAATGCCAGTATGGTTGAATTGTATAGGGCTACTGTGCCTGCATTTTATTGAAGCTGTTTTTACATGGTAGCTTTTTTTTAAAAAAAAAAGCATTGGTGTAACTAAAGTTTTCAGGCCTGAGAGAAATTACTGGAAGAGTTCTTGGAGGTTATTTTCAGGGATTATTTTACACAGCAGTGACCTTGGAAGGGGAATAAAGAAGTGCTGGAGAACTTTGTGGATGGCGTCAAGTTAGGAGCCATTGTAAATGGAAAGAATTGCTCTGTTATGCAGAATAAATTGGATGACCTTATAAAACAGAGTAATGGAAATGTAATGAAATTCAGTAGTACGTAGCATAAGGTCATGCACATGGGGATAAATAATAACATTTCTCTACTCACTTAAGGACTCATCAGCCAGATTCTATATAGATATTTTTTAACTGTCATTCATTCACATGAGGGAAAAGTACTGCATCTGGGGACACTGGAATAGTGAAGATAAAAACTGCTCCCAATTCCTACTTGTCACAACCCAACCCGCACCTTAGCAGGGTTTCCATTTACCCACCTGAGTGTGGAGAAAGGCATGACAACTGCTGTGCAGCAGGATCCCCCTGTGTCTTCATTTTGGAGTGAGGAGATGTTCTTCAGAACATTACTCTGAGGCACCTCCATTGGGTGTGGTGAAATAATCTCCTCACAGAATGGTGGATTCCTCAGCAATCATGCCCAGAAATGGGGTGGCACACTCATCAAGAGCTATTATGCCAGCATGAGTGGAAACATGGCATTTTAAAGTTACAGGGCACCATATTGTGTAATCAGAGATGAGACCCTTGACTCATACCTAAACACATAAGAGGAAACAGTCATGTTTGGCTTAGAACTGAGAACGGAACATGAATATGCACACATTCAGGGTCAGAAATGGATAGAAACAATCTCCTGAAGCCTACCTTTAAGCTGAGCTTTTGAAGCTCCCATCTACTTCTCCAGCTCAATCAAAATTCTGAATAATAGCTGGGTTTGTGCTATTTTTTCCTACTAGACCATCTCTTCTACCTTCAGGTAGGAGCAGCTGTGGAGACACAAAGGACAGAAGTATTTCCTCTCTCTGCCACCACAGCCAAATAGTAAGGAGAAGGTCCATGGAAAATTGTGATTTTCCCAGAGGTTGTTCTGAAGAGTAACATTGCCAGAATTATGAAAAAGGAGAAAAAATAATCTCTTTTTCCATCTCACACAAATCACTGTTTCTCCTACTTCTGTTTCCATGTGAAGCTAAGAAAAGGTGAGATGTATGTGAAGTGCCAACTGACAGATTTTGGGGGAAGAGAGAAGGAAGGCTGCTAAATGCTGTTTGGTTGTTGTTGTTGTTTTCTAAGTCCTTCCATTACACGGCAACTGTTTTCCATGTTTTCCCCGTTTTGTTTTTGATTTCTCAGGAGATCTTAAATGTTTGCTTAGGTCTCATTATACTTAACGACATGGAATGATAAAACTATATCATTCCACTGGTTATATTCAGGGATGGAGAACCATATTTGCTCCATGAGTGCTAGTGTATCATCCAATTTTACTACCAGCATTTGCAATTTGGACGGTCCATCCTGGAATGTCCAAATCACCACAGCAACAGTTGCAGCAATATCTGCTGTGTGTCCAGCCATTGTCGTGGTGATCATTACACAATATGTATTTGCACAGCCTGAGCCGCCCTATCCCATTCCAACACAGCATTTGCACCAGAAGAAAGTGCAAGCGCTGTACCCAGGACTTCACAAGGAAGTAAAAACTTTTTCACAGCTTTGGAGGATTGGAAGCACTTGAGGAGGTCCAGGATGGAGGAGGCCACTGTACTGACAGAGCTCCCTAGAACATTCCAGGGCACCCTGAAGGGTAAGTGCACGCAGGCCCCTCGTCAATCTAAAGCTGAGTTTGGGATGTCTCGTTCATACCCAGTGGCCTAGGTGGAAAGAGTTACTTTGCCTACACAAGAATTCTTCAGCCCACTTTTATTGACTCCTTACCTCCATCTTAGCAAATAAATATTCAGTAGGGATATGCACAAATATTCATCCCATTCAAAATTAATTTAAATTTGTATGAATTTTGACATTCACAGCCAGATCACCCCACCCTTGTCCTCCCATCTTGTCATCTCCTTACCTTTAGCCGTGGAGGTTGTGCCTGTGGGCACTGGGGCCTCCACTGCCATTCATGTGCTCCGCCTAGGCCCAAGGAGGTCTTCTGGAGGTGAGTGTGCACTTCTCTTTTCCAAGAATTGCATGTGAATGTTTGCAAGTGAAGGGAACCCCCAACCTTTCCTTTCCATCCCACTTTGCCCACCCCCACTCACCACTGCTGCCACGGCCATCACATGCTCATCCCAGGCCCAAGTAGGCATTTCCATATCCAGGAATTACCATGATTCCCAGATGTGGGAGTTGGGCCTAGGAGGACTGCATAATGGCTGCGACAGGAGCACGTGTGGGGGGGAGGAGCAAGGAAGGAAGGAAGAATTGGGGGGGGGGTTTGTGAGCAAACATTCAACAGATGTTCTCTTATGAAGCCAAAGGCCCCCACATTCATTGGGGGGGTGTACGGAACCAGATATTCCTCTATTCCAGTGGTTCTCAGCCTTCCTAATGCCGCGACCCCTTAATGCAGTTCCTCATGTTGTGGAGACCCCCAACCACGGTGGCGGGGCAGCTTGGATAAGGATGGGGTGGGAAGGCGGGAGATTCGTCGCTACCCCTCTGAAAGGGTAGTTCAACCCCCAGAGGGGTTGTGACCCACAGGTTGAGAACCAATGCTCTATTCAATTCACATCAACTCAAATGGGGGAAATTGGCTTTGTGCAATCCCTAATGTTCAGCCTGAATGAAGACTTTTTGAAAGAAAGGAGGAAAAAGAGAGGGTAAAGTTATATCCCAGGAGCAACCATTCACCAACTTTGTGATCCAATTCAAAACTTTTACATCAAACTTCCCTCAGGTGAAGCTTTCCGAGAAACTGAAAAGGTATGAATCGTTACTCTTTTTTTCTTTAAATAGACACAGGAGGACCAAGTTCCACCAAGGAGGAAGAATTATTGTGTCATCTGAAAGTTTATGTTCCTGGTTACGATAAGTGTTTCCACTTGAATATAGGCTGTAACAGTAATTAGAGCTATAATTCTAAGCATTGTTAGACATAAATCTAAGAATTGCTTGAGTATTTTGAAGAAAGGCATTTTTCTATTTTTATATTAATAGCATTCGTACTGATTTGGGGGCTATAAAGTGGACAATCAAATTTCATTGTTTTATTAATTCACCTTCATTTCATTCAACTCTCAAACACATTTACTATTATTATCTTCTTCCCACATGAATTTTATGCTTTGTTTTCTAGAAGTTGTTTTGTGTAATTTGCTGCTGCTGCTGTTAAACTGAAAGCTGGGAATGCAAATATTTTTTGATGAATAAGTGCTGGAATGGAGCTCTAGAAATACTCAAATATAATGTGGTTCCATCATAAGCCTAAGCTTATGGTCTAGTGGTTAGGGAGCTGGACTCTTATCTGGGAATACCAGGTTTGATTCCACCCTCCCCCATGAAGCCAGCTGGGTGCCCTTGGGCTAGTTACAGCTCTCTTCTGAGCTTTTACAGCCCCACCTACCTCACAGGGTGTTCTGTTGTGGGGAGAAGAATAGCTTTGTGAGCCGCTTTGAGCCCCCTTAAATGGGTGAGAAAAGCAGGGTAGAAAAGCCAACTCTTCTTCTTCTTCTTCTTCTTCTTCTTCTTCTTCTTCTTCTCCTTCTCCTTCTTCGCTTATTTACTCATAAAAAGAATGAGTGAGTTTTGCAGTGCAGCCTTCATGTTTCTGCAAGTAACTGCTAATGAGTATAAGTCCAGAGGCCATGCAGTTCCCATTTGTACTGCTACAAATGTCCTCCACCCTCCTTCTGGATTCATACCTGAGTCGAATGATAAGATATTTGTATACTAACATTCGTATGAATACAAACGTTTCCAGACATTTGTACAAACAGTGTAGACAACGGAGTGCCAGTCACATCCACAATGGATCCAGATTGCATTTGACATGGATCGACAGTAGCAATATACTGAATCTTTTAAATGTTTTTATGTATATTATTGGTTTTACAATTGGTTTTAATCTGTTGTTTTAATGGTTGTTACCCACCCTGAGACCTTCGGGTATAGGGCAGGATAGAAATATAAAAAAATCAATCAATCAGTAATAAATAAGATTCCAGCACAAGTCAGGTGTCTGTTCTAAATTTCTCAGGATAACATGAAAGTGTCCTAAACAGAATCCACAAAAAGGTGCCTGCTATTGGAACTTACCTGGCACTTACAGGCCACACAAAAGAACAATTAGAGACTTAGATGCTTCAAATATCAGCAAAGTGTGGGGTTCATGATGGGCAGACTCTTCAGCTAGATTCAGAATTGGCTTCATATTTATGAGCTGTCTCAGCAAGTGGGAGATGCTAATTTATTTTCTAGGATGGTACTCTCCTAATTCATAATGTCTGCACAGTCTGTGCCATATGCATGCAAATCATTTTTAGGCCCTTGAAAACTAATTGTTGTTTTATTTTCTGCAATCATTGCTGAGAAAGATGGAGACCTGTCAATGTTTCAGGCAAAAGCACATAGCAAGACCGGTGAATCACTCAGTGTATAATGTACAGACTTATCTTTTAACCCCGAAAGAATTAGCCAGATTTTAACAGAATGCCAATATTTCCCTAAATTCTGGGTCACCACATTTGAAGTGGGCTCTTTTGGCACATGGCTGGACCCAGCATCTAGGAAATCACTGTGTTTGCTCATTTCCTTGCTTCTTTTCCACATGCATATTGAGCATTTCGAAATTTATTTTTTATATTTGTATACCACCCCACACTTGATGATCTCAGGACAGTTTGCAAATAAAATAGAACCATTGAATTATAAAACTAAAAAGTATGGCACCAGAGAAGTAGAAAAGAAGCCAACAGCCAAATGCCAGTGTGAGGAGCTGTGTCCTTCCCAAGCGTTGAGTATCATACTGAACTTTAAAGACAATGTGTAAAATCTTGCCCTAGGTTTGATTTGATTCTTTTTTTATGGTGACTGACCTTTTAGGGTGCGTGTCCTGACGTGATGTTGGGGTTGTCTGTCAGTTCCAGCATGATGTTAACTGGTTGCCAACATTTTCCTGTAGCCTGCACCAGGATAGGGGGGAGAAATACACCAGAGATCCAGTGGTATCGAGTGTTTCTGCATCCTTAAAGCAAAAAGAAAAGGTCATGATTGTGGATTTTTACGATCCATCAACATTTTCCTGGGTTCTTCGTAAAATTATAAACTTGCATGGATATGAACAGAAAGATAAAATCATGGATTTCACACTTCATGGTGCCCTTAATACAGAAGTTCATATGCAGGGTCAGACATCAGCATTGATTGGTGCTGAGTTTATTAGTTTCTCGTTACTAAATCACAGACTGGCTTGTAAAATGGATTCTTCCAAAGCTTTACAAACCATGGCTGCCTCCCGACTAGTGGAATAAATCCAAAGTTAAATGTAAAAGCACAGTAAAGTTACTGCTCAGCAATGATTGGGAGTTCCGACTCAAAAGGCAGTTCTGTAGCTTCCCCATAAGAGCTGTGAGAGCTGAGTCGGCACACGCCATGGGTTGAGGCAGCCAATCAAATTTGAGCTGCCCATCCTGCTCTCATCTTGCTGTTCTCACTGATCTGCCTTCACTGGAGGGAAACTTTGGATTTTGTTTATACTGCACAGTGAGTATCCTTGATCGCAGTCCTGACTGGATAATGTGAAACCACAATAATCCATCGATCATCATGTGTGACACCTCGATCGGGACTGTGCATTCTGCTGCACAGTAAAAACATGTCCGGATGTAGCCCATGGCAACACAGTTTTGATTTACCTGTTTCTGAAATCTTCTTCGTTTTACCATCATTGATTTGCAACTTTGAAAAAGTGTATTAAGCTTTACCCTGGATAGTCCATAGACCATATCTGATGCATTTCTGTGCCATCTGGAACAGCTGTGCCCTGCCACTCCACAAAAGGTGCCCTAGGACTACAAAATGCCATGGAAAAGGCAGCAACATTCCCAGGAGTATCAAGACTGATATGAAAATGTTGCCTTTATCTGAACTTTTACATGCTACACACATTAATGAATACTGCTGCACTTTTTCGTCTGTGTTCTAGACATAATGGCTAGAAATATGTTTAAATTTATTATTATGGTCAGTGTTCTTTGAAGTGCTACTGTATCATCCAATTTTACTACCAGCACTCTCACAGCCCCACCTACCACACAGGGTGAGTGTTGTGGGGAGAAGAGTCGAAGAGCTTGGTCAGCGACCTTGAGTACCCTTAAATGGGTGAGAAAAGCAGGGTAGAAAAGCCAACTCTTCTTCTTCTTCTTCTTCTTCTTCTTCTTCTTCTTCTTCTTCTTCTTCTTCTTCTTCTTCTTCTTCTTCCAGCCCTCGACAGATATGTTTGTATTACGTATGTATCTGTATAAATCTCATACGTATTTGTACGCATTTGCGCTGATAGAACGGGACAAAAACGGAATGCATACGGGATAAAACATGATGTGTACAAAATGTGTACAGATACGTATAACACATATGAATGTTGTCCACATTCATATCTTCAGATTCAAATCTAACATTTGAACAAATAGATTCAAATGTATTCTGTTCAAATCGGATTTTGTTGCATTCGGATTCTAAACATTCGAATTGAATTGAATGTTTGGATATTTGATTCTATTCAAATTTGAATGCAAAAAAAACAAACACGCATTCATGTGCATCCCTATGGAGGAACACATGACCCTAAAATAAGCCTTCCCAATGCAGGCACTGTCATTATTTTAACTACTTCATTTTATCTATTTCTATCCTGATTTTATTGTGACCCACCTGAGACCTTTGGGGTAGGAAAAATTAGAAATATATTCATAAACTTTCTCTTCACTCATTGGTTAAACAGTATTTCTGCACCTTATTTTAGCATTTGATAGATTTATCTTATGCAGGCAACATAAGTCAGTAAGTGAACATCAGGCACCATGGAAAGGATCATATATGGACCAGTAATCTAGGCAATGGGGAACATAATGTAATAAAATCTCCATGCATGTGCTAACAGATGACCTGGTGTGCCACATGCTGAGCATACAGTAAGATTTTTTTCTGAATTTTCCTGGCTAGAAAGGGAACTTTTTCAGGACTTATGCTTGACAGCTAAATTAAAACATGAGTGCAAGAATACAAGAAAAATCCATATGCTTAAATGAGTACAGTAATTATGAGTCTTGGCAACAGCAGTATGTAAAATGACACTAACTTATAGATGTTGTTGTTCGCTTTCCTAGTTAGTCTGTGTTTTCTATGTGTTCCAGCCAGCTCTCCCGTTTCAAAATCTGTTCCCCCACTGTATCTCAGTTATGAGGGCAGCTCTAATTAATGAGTCAGAGTTTATTGGCTGTGATAAGCAGCTCAATGGGAAGGTCAAACTCAGACAGCCGTCTTTGTGAAATATTTCTTGAAATGGCAACCGTCTACTAATTTCTGGCTTGCACCTGCCATTTTCTAATAGAAATGCTTCAGGCTCCCATTAAAAGCACTTGGTAGTTTGGGTGAGAGAATGTAATTTAGCTTATCTCATGCAGGCAATAAAGCATTTTGGTAGTACTGGCATGTGCGTTTTATCATGGTCAATAAAGCTGAAGGTCACATCACTAAAAACAAAACAAAACCCTGGGACGCCTTCCTCCGGAAAATGCAGGCAAATATTTGGCAGATGCTTTATATGAGTAATGAACTGCAAACAGTTCAGAACAGGGAAAGAGACACTGTTCTACTTTTCCCTCATTCCATTAGATTCCAGAAGTCGTCATAATTTGACTCTTAGCGTTTGAAATTCTATTCTGAGTCTGGTTTTTAGTTTGTTAAATCTTAGGTAGAATGGGCTGCTGTTTCGTTGTATCTTTCGAAAAGCCATGCGGCAAGAAGTGCAGGGATATTTGCTAGTCTAAAAGGTCCTCAGCTATGTCCTTTAGCTAGGCACAAATCACAAGCATTATAATTTATGGTAAAAAAATAAAAATAAATAAAACCAGCAAAGTTAAAAGAGATAGGAGGAACTCTTGGGGAAAAAACAATACTGTACAGGCAGAAGCTAAAAGAAGTCTCCTCTGGAGTTTAGTTCACCTGTTGCCCTACCTGGATAACTGAGTTAACTCATGCCTATGTAACTTCTTTGGCTTAGTGGTTAAGGAGCTGGACTCTTATGTGGGAATACCGGGTTCGATTTCGCCCTCAGGTAGCCCAAGGTCACCCAGTTGGCTTCAAGGGGCAGGGCGGAATCGAACCTGGTATTCCCAGGTAAGAGTTCTAGGTGAACATTTTAATAGGATGAATTTTAACCCTAAAATGTTTGCATTCCCCTCATATGTATTTTATATTACTATGTATTAAGGTTGTTTTATTATGTTTTATATTTAAGCTTTTGTGTTTTGTGTTTTTGCATTTTTGTACTGCCCTTTGGTGGAAAGGGCACTAGACATAAACATTACTATAATTTGTTCTATATGCTGGTCCAGATATTTCATTTTAAAGAAAAATTAAGGCTGCCTATAGAAGGCTGCTCTTCATTTCTCCTCACATATGATTGTCAGCATCCAGTCACCTGCAGTATACAAGGGGCATCCCCTCACTCCAAAGTAAAAAAAAAAAACTGCTGATTTTCCAGGATACTCCTCGGATGCCATGGGTGATCGAAGCTTTCCGTCTGGCTGACAGGAAGCAGCTGTGCAGTCCCTTCAGGGTTTCCAGAGAAGTGGCTGTCCAGGGACCCCACAGCTTCCGAGCGCCATATTTGGCAGCTTAGCAGTTGCTGTGGAGGGACACTGAAACTTCCATCCCATCTGGAGGTATCCATAGTCTGTGTTCAGACATTTAAAAAGTGGGTGCCTCAGAGGCACCTGAGTGTGTGTGTGGCCTTCATGCTTCACCTTTTCTAGTACGCAATGAGAGGCAAAGGGAGAATCCCACCTGAAAGTAATTTCTAGGATCTCTCAGATATGTTTCCTTCCTTCCTTCCCTCCTTCCCTCCTTGTTTTTTGCTGTGACTGATCATAGCCATACATACAAAGTGTTGATTTTATTTGACATTATCTTTTGGGGCTTTGTGCATAGGATTGCAACCAGTCTATTCTCTGGTCATTCATGCCAAATAGCCTCAAAACTGAGGTAAATATTTTCCCCCAAACTCAGTGTGCCTATAATTTTCCATGTAGGAAATGACAAGGTGCACTCCCAAAACTACTAGAGAGTTAGAAATGCATTTGCAGATGTTTGCTCATCCACTACATATCTAGCTGTCCCTCCCTATAGTAGCTTTTTTTCCTCCTGGCAGTCAAAGTTCATGGAATTTTGCATGCTTCTGCAAACATTTAAATGCCTCCAAATGCTTAGCACAGGACTCTGATATTGCTTGACATCTGCACTTCTTTTTGCTTGACAGCTGTTCTATTCCCCAAACAACAACAGCGTGTTGAAAGTGCAGCGTTAAAGACTAGCCCAATGCCATGGCTTATTATTACCAATGTCTGTGGTGCTGTTCAACTGTTGCCCACCAGGTAGTTCAGGACTGTAAGTCATGGCGAAGATGCTGGGAAGAGCCTCTGGAAATGCACAAGAATTTGCTGGCTCTGATTGCTGGCATCTGTGGAGATAAAATGTGATTTGCCACTCACTTCTGGCACGTGAGAAAGGCACCAAAGAAGGTTTTGAACTAATGCAAAAGGAAGGACATCTGTATCAGATCAAAGCCCGGTTTGCTACACTTTTCAGAGGAAATGACTGTTCATTCCTATCAAATCCTGCCTTCCATAAGTGTTGCATTCTTGGCAGGCAGCAGTTTGAGCACCCTGGCTTTGGGGTTGCTAACAAATGCCTTGGCATATGGCTCAGACAAAGCTTTTTGGGCAGCCCAAAAGCGCCCTAGAAACTTGCAACATTCCATGAACCTTAGGACAACGGAACTGACACAGGTTTACACAGTTTGAAGAAGTCATTCAAATTTCTCTTAATCACAGGATGTTGATAGTTGCAGGTCAGAGAAATTGCAAATGCTATCTGCTGTAGCAAAGGGCCTTTTTGTACTTACCTTAGCTGATTCAGCTCATCCAATGGATGGGAGCAGATTGCCTTCGTCAGAAACAACACCGTCTGTGCTGTGTTATTATCCAGCCTTTGCACCAGCCCCAAAGTTCGCATGAGCTTCCGAATCAGCTTCAGACTGCAAGGAATGAAACATTGGGTGTTTTTCCACTAGCACTAGAGTACCCATTAAGGACCCAGTGGCCACAGAGTACTCTGAGTATCTCTTTTGCTTAATTTGTGTGCTGTGTGTTTGTGTGTATGTGTGTGGCAGCACTGTGTCCAGTGATTTTGCCTTTAATATCCTTATGATGTTACAGTAGATTTCTTAAAGTTCTCCCCTGGCAAGAAATTTTAGTGGAAAAACGTCACTTGCTTAATGCGTGTTGACAAGAGCTACGTTGCTTTCGTCTCAATGCACTTAACAAACAGAGCTTCACAAGGTCCATGACTTGATCATTAAAGTTGCTGGAATAATTTCTTTCCGCATTGTATCAGAGGCATATAAAGCGGTGCTTGGAGGTTAATAAGCTAAACTATTTGTAATTCACAAAACCTTCAATCTGTAAAGCCCTTTTGGGAAATTATATTAACATTACAGGGGAGAAGCTATAAAGCAGTTGGGCTGTGTTTCCATCTAATATGGAGTTCTATCAGTGTATGAATTCATAGCAGAATTATCTACTCCGAGGGGAAAAAATGGATGCTCTGGTCTTTCTTTTACTATTGCAAAGTTGGAGAAGGGAAATTAGGGAGAACATCACCTCTGAGAAGCTAGGACTGTTTTCTTTACCTGTAAACTAATAGGTTCCAGTATAGTAACATCTCCCCTCCTTTCCCAAACTTGCCTTTTAGGTATTTTGCTTTTTGGAACCTGGTATTCTTTGCCCTGGCCTTTGGCTGAGGTGATTATATTTCCCCCCTAGTACAGATACAATCATTTTAAATACAGAGTGTATTGTTTTAAATTTGTTGAATGTTTAAAGTGTTTTAAATGCATATCTTGTTTTAATCTGTTGTTTTAAGGGTTGTTACCTGCCCAGAGACCTTTGGGTATGGGGGGGGGGGATAGAAATGCAAATAAATAAATAAATAAATAAATAAATAAATAAATAAATAAATAAATAAATAAATAAATAAATAAATAAATAAAAAAGGGAAAAGTAAAAAAAAAGTTTTTCATATAGTAGAAAAACAAGGGTGTGCATATTTCAGCACAGGTCTTCAGTGGGGTACACTCCCAAGATAGTGGATGATCATGTTATAGATCCCAAGAAGTTGCTTTTAAGAGAGGTGATTCAACTTCTGGTGCAGAATGCAGCTTGTGCAGAATGCAGCTGCCAGACTGCTGAGAGGAACAGTTGGCCGGACGGACATCATGCTGGTCTTAAATGAGTTGCACTGGCTGCCAGTTTGCTACCGAGCCCAATTCAAGGTACTAACTTTAACCTATAAGACCCTAAATGACTTGTGCCCCCAATATCTAAAGGAACCCCTCCTTCCATGACGACCTGCCCATGCCCTAAGATCTGGAGGGGAGGCCCTCCTGGTTGTACCACTACCCTCAGCAGTAAAAGGGGTATATGCCTGGGACCGGGCCTTTTCAGTGATGGCTCCCAGACAGTGGAATAGTCTCCCTCTTGAGGTGCATCAGGCACCTTCACTCTATGGCCACGTCCCCATGCAAGTCTTTGCATTGGTCAAATTCGCACTGTACCGATCCCCATGCCATTACTGGTAACTTCACCGCCCTGCCCCCAATGACGGCAGTGTCAATCCCCTCCCCAAACAGCCCAGGACCATCCCCATGCACGGACTCAGCTACCAAACTGATGCAGACTCGGCTACCAAACCGTGCTGAGAACAGTTTTTTCCCAGACCAAATTTGGTCCTGATTTGGGCAATTTGGTCCACAGAAAGTCCAGTAAGGGGTCTTTGCATGGGGACGGCTCTTCCTGAATCTGATTTCTATTCAGACCAAAACCTGCACGGGGATGGGACCTGAGCATCTGCAAAATGCCTGAGTCTATGGGATAATAAAAGTGTGATCCTAACATCATAAAGGATTTTAATGCTCCTTGGAATCAATCAAGGCCCATGATACACATTACTTTGATCGCCATTTTGTTGTTACTTCTAGTTAGCATTATCTAGAAAAAATAACTATCTGAAATGTTTTCAATCATCTTATTGCTATATTTGTGCTTTTGGTGTAATTTTGATGTTACATTGCACCAATTGCAAGACTAGCAGTCAATAGTCAGAGAAGATATACATTCCTCCCAGGTTTGTTATTTCATTGACAGTGGCTTTTTTCCACATTTTCACTTCCTTGGGAAAATGACAGATGGATCCGGTGTTTGCACTTCAGGATGCTAAAACTATCCCTCTCTCGAGTGCCCACCCGCCTCACTGCTGAAGATAGTGGGACAACCAGGAGGGCCTCACTGCTTGATCTTAAGGTACAGGCAGATTAGTATGGGAGAAGGTGTTGTTTAGATATTTGGGGCCCAAGTAATTTGTTTTTACTTTTTTATGTTGTACAGGATACAATTTTGAAGGAAAGGAGAGGGGGAGCTTTTTAGCTTTGTTTAACACATTAAATATGCTTTAATAAATACTGACATGTCTTTTTCCTGTGAAAATAGTAATGAATACTAAATGTGTAAGAAGCCAGCCGTTGTCTTTAAAACTACAGGCACTTTCATTTGACCAGATCTCTGCTCTGTAGTGGTCTGGGAAACTGCCAAGTTTCCTTTAATTAAGTCTAGAAATGCTTTATTTATTCTTAGGTGTAATATTGACTGCAGATAATATTCATATCAATCAATCAATGCAATTTAAACCTTCTGACTTCCTTGCAATCAATGAAGACACCAATCAAACCATTCTGAAATTTAAAAGAATTAATTCCAAGATACAATCCGTTTAAATATTGGTTAGCAATGAATGTCATAACTCAGTCCACTGTTTCCAGAGTGCACTGTTTCTTAGTTGCCGTTATTGTATTATTATGGTTTTTTATTATGTAATTATTCTGAAATTTGTTGTATTTCAATTCATGCAGTTAAAAATTATCAACATGAGACTCTGATATCACTTAGGTGATTCACAGTTTCTTTATAAAATCCTGCTAAAACCTGTGGGAAGGTGTGCTATCATTGGTTATTTAAATTCTTCTTGTGTTCACTGATTTTTATGTTTTTATTAGTTTTTAAAGTTTCCTTAAAACACTCCCTCTCAAGGGTAATACATAATTCATAATTCATACAGATTGCAGGAAAAAAGTTACTTAATACACAATAATACTACACTGAGTGAAAATTAAACATAATTTCAATTTTTCACTTTCACGCCTAAGCTTATTGTCTAAGCTTTTTGTTAACATCCATTTTTGTTTACGAATTCTATCTAAATTATTAATACAATTGATACGGCAATTCAACAATTCTACTGCTATCATATTAATTACATAATTGTACAAGTGCATTCACTGATGTTCCAATCTATGGGCCTTTGGACTGTAACTCCGTAATGGTCTGCATAATCTTTTCATTTTGGTTTCAGAATTTGTTGACAGTAATTGTTTGATACTGAAAATTTTTGATTTAAATTTATTTTTTAAAAAAATACTGTTTTGTTAAATAAAGTTAATTATGATTTTGAAGGGGGGGGAAGCAAGACAAACTTGTTGCAAGAAGAAGGAGAAGAAGAGTTGGCTTTTCTACCCCGCTTTCCTCACCCATTTAAGGGGACTCAAAGCGGCTGACATAGCTTCTGTTCTTCTCCCCACAACAGAACACCCTGTGAAGTAGGTGGGGCTGTGAGAGCTCAGATGAGAGCTGTGACTAGCCCAAGGTCACCCAGCTGGCTTCATGGGAGGTTTTTACACCCACTAGTATCCGAGTTCCAGTCTCACAACAGAACTGAGCTTATGGCACTTCTTCTACAAGGACATGAAAGAGCTATTATAGTAGGAGTTAGCCTCTTCATTACAAAAGCTATTAAGAAAAGAACCCATTTCCTGAATGTAGAATCCAGACTGTATACAGGTGACTTCTGTTTTATTTGTTTTAACTGCATTGTACTTTGAAATGGTCACACAACTAGTCAAATAAATTTTCTACTACAAATTCATTTGAATGTTAAAAAACGAATCTATAGAAATTCAATTCGAATTCAAATGTCCAAATTCAAACAAATTCAAATGAATTTCGAATGTTTCAAATATTCTTGCACATCCCTTAATTTAGACAGACAAATAAAAAATCCTAGCAATTGTATTCTACCAGTAAACTTGGGAACACATCAAGGAAAGTTTTTCAAAGCCTTGCCATCCAAGAAGAGGCATGTCACACAGATTTTGGCCTGTGAGGAAGTTTTCTGTTTCAGATTCTGATGGACTGTGACAAATTGCTAAAAGGACAAGCACGCTTGTAGCAACAACGAAATGCAATCGGCAGAAAAATACTATGGCAATTCCAAAAGCTATTACATATCCATGTACTGAAGGGCACCCTTAGCCACCCAACCCCACCTCTTTTTAATCTTCCAAAAGCTCTGACAAGGATCACATTACGTTGCTGGGACCAGCTTCCCAAATGGCAGACTGACGGCTAATTGACTGGCTTCAAACACTAAAGAGCCCCAAGAAAGCAAGACTAAAATAAAACAAAGTAAAATACAATACAATACAATGGGCCACAGTGGTCAAAGGTATGAGTGCAGTTATCATTCATAGATGTTTTATTTTTCTCATCGACAGTGTTTGCAGCCTCAGGTATGCTGCAGTGTTAGAAGAAGGCAAGACATGGTGGAAGGCAGAGCAAAGGTTTATAGAGCTCATTCATTTTTATAGGCTGTCAAAGGATTATTTGTCTTTTGCAATACTGCAGCCCTAGAGTGGTTCTCCTCTCCCCCACCTATTCTGAACCTGACCAAGCCCAGTAATACAATGCTGACAGCTGAAGAGGCCTTTCAGTCTTTTCCTTGACCTGTTGCCTAAAATGTAAGAGAAAGTTCTTTGAGATGTTTGGGAGACTTGCTTCTAAACTTCACATTCATTTACTCATGGCCGTTCCAGTTTTCTTCACCTAGCAAATCTACCCTTGCAGGGTCAATTGAACTGAATGGGTACTTGAGAGGGGGGCAAACTAGATTCAAAAGCACTCCCTGATCCACAGAAAAGGAATTAAGTGAGGTTTATACATTAAACAATGGCTCACTCCAGAATGTATGGAGAACCCTGCTTCTTCGCGTGGCTTTAAGGGCACAACTACACCTAAGTTTTAATCCGTCTTTAGAGCAAAATAACACATCGACATAGTGATGTATGGTTTTCTAGGGATGTGCACAAATATTCAAAATATCCGTTATTCTTATGAATTTGGATGAATTTGGACATTCGTATATGAATTGAATGTTCAACCATTTGTACTTTAGTATTCATATGAATACGAATATTTTGAATTATTCGTATGAATAATTTGGGCATTCGTATGCGTAGGGGTACATATGCATTGCATACATATCCATACATATCTCGTGCATATCCGTACACATCCATATGGATACGTACGGGATGGAAACAGGATGTATACGGGATGCGTACAGATGCGTATGAGATTCATATCATTGGATATGTATTGAATATTCAAACAAATAGATACCAGTGTATTCATATCAGTTCTAATATCCAGACATTCATTTTTCTTTATTTGTATGAATTCGGATTTTCTAATATTTGATTTGTTACGAACTGAATGCCAAAAATTACATTCGTGCACCCCCCCTAATGGTTACCTTTCCTTTTGACATGATTTAACCTAGAAATTCCACCACTGAGTTAAACAATGTGCAGGGGAAATGATTCGTTGATTTGTAGATGAGCTCTCTTACTCTGAAAGTGGATTGAATGTAGATTAAAATTTAGGGTGTTTCCACATAGGCCCTTAAAAACACATTAAGAACACATACAAGACACATACAGAACACATGAAAAACTTACCTTCCGCACTGGAGACTGGATCCAGGACTCTTTGAGGAGGCCACTTACGCATTCCGGAGCGCAAGATCCGACCCTAATTGGGTCTTGCTGCCGAAGGATCCAGCCTCCAGGAAGACCTCAAAAATTAGGTCTTCCATCCAGCCCCTTGTCTCGATCCGGTTGGAAGCAGGACACTTCTGCACAGGGAAAGGCAAGGGGCCATATGTGCCATCGGCTGCCATCTTGGGAAGGGCAGAAGAAGGCTGGTCTGCCTCCTTCCACCCTTCCCCCGTGCACCACATGCTGCAGGAAATGTGCAGTGACTGGCAGCTGCGTGCTCCAATCCCGTGGCTCCAGGGGCGACATCAGGGGATCCGGCTGGCCCAATCCGTCCTCCCCACATGTGAGTGGACATGTGGGGGCCTCCTCAGATCCGTCCTATTTGGGACGGATTCTCGGGAGGATGGATCCATTTCTCAGCAGCAGGTGCGGAAGCACCCTTAGGTCCAGCTGAGCCCTTAGAGAGATGGGGGCAGGGAAATGTATGTACTAATAATTACAGTACACAAAATGCTTTTATTCTTCGAGGTTTTCAAGAAGGTCTTTTCAGTGACTTGTCACTTCTAGCACCACTATTTGGAGGAGTGCTGAAAAAGGTCCCCGTGTCAAATACGTGGAATAAAACAGCATAAACTCTTCTGTGGGATACCAGACGTTGAAAAAAGAACCACAGTTCACTACCAAATTGAACTTGAGTTTAAATGTGTATCAACAATTAAATGCTTTCTCACACTTCAGCTGAGCTATCTGAAATTTGTTTTTCTTTTTAACACTCTCTTTTCATGTGCTTTCAGGAAATATTCTAATTTGGCTTTTTTAGCATTATAGCAAGGAAATGGCGTGTGTGTGTGTACTGTATATACTGTATATACAATTGCAATACTTAACTGTTTCATACCTATTACATCTGTTCAGGCTGACAAGATAAATATAGGGCTAAGAGTAATTTTTGATGAAGTTGCAGAAAAAGAACTTCCCATGCAGAATTTAGCAGCTGTAAATGCAGCTGTAAGAACATAGCACCCATGGGGCATCCCGAACAAATAAATGTGTTGTACAACAAAATCTTGCATTGAGATTGAACTGAATGTTTGCAAAAACAAGAAATAACTGGAAGGCATATGAAAAGAGAATGCTCCAAGCTAGATAACAGATTTTTGTGGGGCAGCACATTGATCTAGGCTGGGAAAATAAAATGGCCAGTGAAGCCTGCCTGCCTGCCTGCCTGCCTGCCTGCCTGTGGCATTCACGCCAGGAAATCAGCGGCAGAGTGGCAGTTTTGCGGGCTTACTGAGCTCTGTGATTGACAGCTGGGACAGAGCATCAGGGGAAGCCACACCAGCCTGCCAAAATGGACCAATCAGAATGGATGGATCACCGACTATAAAGCGGGCAGCTTGCTGTTTCTCTTGTCTCTCGTCTTGGGGAGAGGAGTATCAAGGAGTGCTACTCTGAACTGCCTGTGTGTAGGCCTCTCCTCTTGAGTGAGAGCGGAGAAGAGGAAGGTCTCTCCTCTTGGATAGAGGGAGATTGGAGTGTGCAGTTTAGTGTGTGTGTGTGTGTGTATCATTCCACTCGGAGCCAGAGTGGAGCAGAGCCCAGGGAAGCAGGATAGGGCTGCTGCAGGGCAATCTTTATTATTTTGGGAACTTAACCTACAGGATGAGAGGGACTAAGGACTATTTGGACTTACTGCAGAGCTTACTAGGGACTGTTTGCTTACAGTAGGACTTTGTGAAGGGAACGGGACAGTTTATTATTTGCAACATCTTCCTTTTTAAGCAACCAAAGGACATTTAAGCCAAACTGCAAACTTGCTTCTTTATTTTATCCTTTTGTAACAATAAACTTTGAGTGTTTGTTTTATACCAGAGTCAGTCTGCTGCTTTAAGGGAGTCTGATATCCAGACATATAAAGCAGGACGCCAGTGGGAGGGAACTTTTGGGATAAAGCCCTACTGGAGCTGGCAGGCTGTGGTGGCAATCAGCACCTCATTTCCTTCCTGCATTGCTCTGTGGAGGACGAGAAGGGGAGGGCTGGGCTGGGTTGCCACAGGTTCTTCCTCCCTCCCTCGGTCTCTTCCTAATGCCGTTCAACAAACTGCATGAGCTTTAATTCGTCAGCATAAGATGGAGGAATTTTTTGTTTGTTTGTTAACTCATTTACTATCAATATCAGAAACTCACAAAGTAGTTATGATAAGCTGATGGTTTTCAAATATAAGACACAGCTATTCCCGTATTGCTGTGCTCTGCGTTCATCTTCCATTTATTGAAAAGAGCCTTGTAAAGGACAACTTTCAGTGGATTATGCTCACAGTGTTTATAGCACTATGTTCATTTTATTTCAATTTCTGCTCAAAGCAAAAGCTTTTTGAATATCTGTTATTTTCCCTGAAGGACAAATCATTCCTGCCTAGTTTGAAATGCAAAATGAAATCATTAAAAACACCAACAGCATTGCATATGCACAAAATGAACAAAAGATAGAAAATGAGGCAGTATAGCTATTGTTAGCAAATTACACAGCTGATCTCAGCCTTTTTATTGCCTTGAAATGCTAAATAACCAAGTCACCCTTAATGAACCGTAAAGCCATGATATTCATTCAAATGTGCCATATTGATTGTAGCTGGCTCTGCATCCAATCCATCACGCCAATTTAAAGTTCCTGACTGCTACGGAAGCAATAAACGTACTCAATTCTTCATGAGAACTATTGATAATCTTGCAACATGTTTCTAAGAATCTTGCAACTGATCCGGTATTTGAAGGTCTGTCAATAATCTTAGATCTGCCTTCAGTCACCAGATGTTCTTTGCAGAGTTTACTAATAGCTAGCTTTTGAGCCGATTTGGAGCTCTGCTTTTTATCAAATGCCATTAAAAAAAATTAGAAGTGGGAAAGCATTCACTTTGATGTGGACCATACTTGTTTTATGCCATTTCTCTAGCCATACTGTAAAGATGATGAGGAAAGCTCATTTATAAATCTAGCCCAATCATAGCTCGCTTAAAGCTAATTTTGATGACTTTGTATCTGGTGTGGTTTCCAGAGCTGACTCTTCCACCGAGCAATGCAGTTTGAGCAGAAGCAGCAATCCTTTAGAAGTCAATATACACAGAACTGTGGCACCTCATTAGCTTCCACACATCTGCCTCCGTTCAAAATGCCAGTGGTTGGAAGTCAGTCCACACTGTGGTCGAACTGTCTCTGCGGGCACAGTACATCGCACTGTCTAAAAAAAGCAAATGGAGATTTCAAGCAGATGGCTAAGCAAAGCACTATTCTGGGATGTGGCAAAGGAAAAGTTTAAAGAAAAAGAAAAAGCACAGTATGACTGTGAATTTGAACATATGGAACAAGCTCTTGGCCATTGCTGAACTCGACATTAATGGCATGGGTATATAGGCACACACTATTCTGATATTCAGTAGTGGTGCTATAATACTTTCCATATGTTCTTCTCATAGTCTATAATGCTGTGACATGCACAGCGACCTTTAAGATGGACTAGCACAATTACCCCTTTATTGCAGAAGGAGTAGGGGTCTAACCTTACTGAGTTTAATCTTAGTTGGGGACTAATCTTACTAAGTTTAACTTTACTAATGTAGTAAATGTAGTAAAGTTAAAGCTGAGAAGGAGGGGGAGAGTTGGCTTTTTGTACCCCACTTTTCTCATCCATTTAAGGGGACTCAGAGCAGCTGACAAAGCTTTCTGTTCTTCTTCTCACAAAAGACACCCTATGAGGAAGGTGAGAGTTCAAAAGAGAGCTGTGATTAGCCCAAGGTCATCCAGCTGGCTTTGCAGAGGAGTGCAGAATT
This sequence comes from Aspidoscelis tigris stejnegeri, assembly GCA_023333525.1. Lineage (NCBI taxonomy): Eukaryota > Metazoa > Chordata > Lepidosauria > Squamata > Teiidae > Aspidoscelis > Aspidoscelis tigris. Next base: position 9,749,270 of record JALMGA010000019.1, on the reverse strand, counting down.
GAACCAGGAGACTTACAGATAAGAGTCCAACTCTAACCACAAGACTAAACTGGCTCACAAAAGTTCAGCCACAGATTTCCCAGATTACCACGTGTACCCTTGGCCAATATGCTACTGAAGCACTGCTTAAAACTGAGTGAAATCACTAATGTATCCTTTCCCTCATTGGAACTACAGAAATGCCCTGTGTGGCTAGCAATCCAAGGAAATGCAGGAAACAATATGATGTACATACAGTATTTGGTTGACTGACAGATGGACAGACAGGATTGAATCCCTCTTGTCAGCTGCTCTGTATTCCACCTGGTCTCAGCTACTACACCTGAGACCATAAAGGACAGCTGCTTATGGCTTTCAGCTGCTGGAAGCCCTGTCTGAGGAGGAGGCGGCAGTGGCAGCCTAGACCTCTCTACCCTCTGGATGATTCTCCAGCCTGGATGGGCACTGACATCCTGAAGGAGATGATTCTTTGTGGACAGTGGCCTTTTGTCAGCTGCTCTGGACTCCACTTGGCCTCAGCTGCCTCAGTTTGTGTGTGTGTGTGTGTTTGGTTTATTTTACAATGTTTTGTATGATGTGCAATTTTTATAATGTATTTTTATTATAATGTTTTGATTATTATTTTGCATTGTATATCTTCTGTTTGTTTTGAACCACCTTGGGCAAATTTTCTTTTGGAAAGGTGGCATACAAATAAAATGTGTGTGAAATACCACAGAATGAGAGATGTCGAAATGGGCTTTATCTCTGTGATATATTGTTACCCATGGAGAGGGCTTCTGCATAGTCATGGCTCTCAGCTCTGATATGAACATGCCTGTATCCACAGACATACCAGAGAATATATATGATACTCATGAACAAAACAATCTGATGAGAACTTCTTTTGTTAACTAGACAACAAAACAAGCTTGCTAAGTAATAGAAGGTCTGAAAACTCAATCAATTGGGAAAAAACCTTAAGATAATTTTTGACTGGATTATTTGATTGGCCAAGTTCTTGGCAACTTGTTCTCAAAGATAAAAATCAAAGTGTAAATTTTCTTTGTGAGAACATAGCAGGGTGTTAATATTGCAGCAGCCTTTCATGCTTGCTAAGTATCTCAATTCTGTGGGATCAGGAGCTGTTATTAATGCCATTTTTCTTAAGGAGTATTTGCAAATAGCATATTATTGGTAAACTAAAAATAATAATAATCTGTTATCACTTGACTTGGTCCATATAATTGGAATGACTTCCTATTCTTATTCTATTTCACAATGGGAGCTAGTGTCAAAACCAGGCAATTTATTCAGTGGTGCAAGCACTCATTAACTTGGGTGAAAATCATCAAATATTTTTTCTTTAAGGACAAGCTGCACAAATTGCTTTTCTTTTGCGCATGAGGAAAAGGGAAGGAGAGGGGTTACTTTGACCCTTCCAGCTACAGTTAGCAGTAAAATATGCAAAAATCAATATTAATGAGAAGCAGATAATATCAGTGCCATAAATCTGATCCCGCTGCCTACATGGTCTTTCTGATGCTCTGTAACTTATATATTGCACAAAGGCGGAAAGCCAGCCAAGGACTTAGTACACAGATGGGCCATTCTGTTTGCTGCAGACTTGGACTGGAGTAAAATGGCCCTGTTTGCCAGGCTGTGAACTTTTCAAACTCTTACACCATATGTGTGCTGGTGATTGGATGCTGTTTTTCCAACAAAATGAATTACAGACGCTCCCTCTAGTCTAAGTGGGCACATTTTCAATTTTCTTTAACTTTCAAGCTTCCACAGTTGGCTTGTTTTGTCCACACCCCCACACCCCAAGCCAGGATTGTGTTAATATATAGGCTTTGTGAACAAGGAACAAGGACAAATGGTGAAATGGCATGTCCCTAAAGACGTCTCTCTCTTTAATGAACCCTTCTGCTTGAATTAGTGAGCATCTTGAGGGACCAAACACGGAGGGGTGGAGAGAAGAGGCAGAGAGGTTGGCTGCTCTCAAAATTAAATGAGAGCAGGATCTAAACAACATGAATTACTAGTCCTTTAGGAAATAAAATGGAAACGTGCCCAAGCTTACTTTGCCCACTGGAAGACTCTCAAAGGCATTTATTGCAATGGACTTTTTAATAAATCCACAGAACTGAAATTATCCTTCAGCCTGCCGTTCATTCAAAATATAGGGACTAAAGCGATTTGAAAAGGCTTAAGGGGCTAGATCAGTTACCGAGATACAACGATTCCATTTACTCATTTTATGGACCAGTATTTTGGAAACTTCACCTCATTTAAGAGTATTGAAGGGAGACGTAGAAGGCGCAGGATTTAGAAGTGTAGAATGCTTCTCCTGAGACAAGCATAGAAGTTGTGTTTCCACAGGATTGCTTCTGTTTATGCTGAAAAGGAAAAGAGGTTTATGAATCACCGAGGCATAGGTGCCTTTATCCTGCACTTACTCCATTAACTTCTGATAGTTTGTTATAACAGAAATGCAGCATTTTCTTGTTAGATAGCAGCCTTTGTTATGGTTTCCTCTGTATTAATATGGGGGTTGTTCCATGAGGAACAAGCAGTTTGTGGGCTCTCATGCAACAGACAACCACACATAATTAGGAACAGGAAATGCGCTTCTCTTTGTCAGTTGTTTGCAGCATGATGAAACGGAAAGAGTTGAACCTCCTAATGGATTATACTAGAACTGTGTACGGACCCAAGTCCCCTGTCTTCTGAAATTCTAATTTATGCTGTTGACATTTTGACTCACCCTGTGTGTATTGTTTTCATTGCTGCTTGTTATTAATCTGCAGTGTATTGCAGTGTAACTGCGCCCCGTGTATGGGTTGGAAGAAATTGAAAATCTGCTGGCAAGGACCCCGTATATCGTGGCACTGTTGAGCACCTTCCATTAAGCTCCCAGCATTGGCCCCTCCCTCCCAACTGTCACCACACAGGCTATGAAGGAGCCATCTTGCCTGTGGGGAATGGAGGACAAAAAGGAAATAAAGTATTTTATCATTGCAAGCACATTGCTACCGCCAGAGCATCCCTGATCCCTCCCACACCATTTTCCTTTAGTATCTTATCTCTTTAGATTGTAAGCCTGAGGGCAGGGACCTGCCTAAGATTAATATAATACTGTAACCCACCCTGAGACCTTTGGGTATAGGGCGGGATAGAAATACAAACAAACAAATAAATAATAATAATAAATAATCACCTTGCAGGTTTTGCAAGATCAGCTGGACTGATGAAAAATCTGTTGAGGATATCTCTCCTGTAGGGATATGCCTGAATATTCAAAATATTCATTATTCATACAGATCCGGACAAATTCAGTCACTCATATAAGAATCAAATATACAGACATTCGTATTCTAGTATTCATATGAATATTTCAAGCTATTCATATGAATAATTTGGACATTCATATGTGTATGGATAAGTACGCATCGCATACATATCTGTACACATCTTGTGTGCATCCGGACACATCCATATGGATACATACAAGATAAAACGGGATGCGTACAGATGCATACGAGATTCATATCATTGGATACATATCGAATATTCAAACAAAAAGATACAAATGTGTTCATATCAGTTTGAATGTCCAGACTTTTGTTTTTCTTCGTATGAATTCGGATTTTTGAATATTCAATTAGTTATGAATCAAATGTCAAAAATTGCATTCATGCACACCCCTAGTCTCCAGCAATAGCTTCTTGGATGAATATTGTCATCATTATCTCTTCTCATGGAGCAACTAAATGGAAGTGCTCTACTTCTCCGAGGTCAAAAAAGATGTTAATTATATTCTAGAATCTGTAGTAAAAGACTTGATATTGAATCGTATGCCCCTTCCTCAAAATGTACACCAGTTTCTAATGTTGGATGGATAGCTAGCTAATGGGGCTAGAAAATGGCTGCCAACAAAGGAACGAAAACCCTAAGGCCACTTCTGCGTTTACCATTATGGCCTAATCCAGCAGGGCTGGAGCAGTTCCAGCCACTGGATTGCTCTTACTCACCCGGAGGAAGCCTTCTGCACTTGGACAACTGTTCTGGGACAGCCCTTGTGCTGGCTGCGACCACTGTGCAATCTCCAGAGTCAGTTTCTGGAGTCTCTTGCAGCTTGTCTTGGAGCTCCCAGTAGACTCATTTCAGCAGCGCAGTTTTGTGCACTACTGAAATGTGTCCCCTGCAACACTGGCCCACAGAGGTGTGCACTCTTCTGCATGCCTCCTAGGCCAGTTTAACACCTGCTAGACTGACAGTACTGCTACCTTAGTCTAGGCAGCTCTACCTGGCCACCTGGACCAGGCTACACTGCATCCAATGTGGATGCAGCATGCTGGTAAGGGGCATGGCCTCCCAATAAACCACACCGGTGTGCACAAGGGAAGCCTTGTGGGTCAAAGATAAGTGCAGAAAGGTCCTAAGAGTCCAGGAATAGAAGAATTGAAACAGGCAAGGGTGAGTCGCAGTGCAGAGGGATCGTCCCTATTCTCAGTTGCACAAGATGGGAGGACTAGAAACAACAGTCAGAAACTTTGAGGGAGTCAATACAGATTGGATATTAGGAAAAACTTCCTGACAGTGAGGGCGATCAGCCAGTGGAATAGATTGCTATGGGAGGTAGTGGGTTCTCCTTCACTGAAGGTCTTCAAGTGCAGGCTGGACCTACATCTGTCTGGGATGGTTTAGGAAATCCTGCATTGAGCAGTGGGTTGGACCCAATGACCCAAGAGGTCCCTTCCAACAATATGATTCTATGAGTTAGAATTAAAAGGGCAAGATATTGGCCATTTTAGAATTCTTCCTCTCTTCTGTCTGCCTCCTGCATTTGAAAATACCAGTGGGTAATGACAATACACTATGATTATGTCTTCTCGTATACCGCCTGTAAATCCCATTCTGTTAGCCCTCAAGGTGATGAAAATCCCATCATCTGCCAAGCTTACATTGACAATATGGAAAACACTCACATTTGAGGCAGAGACCTGCACACAATTAGACAAAGATCTGCACACTTGAATGCTCTTTGCAATGTGCACGCAGTCAACAATCCGGACACTTGAGGCTGTTTACTTTCTTGTCCTTTTCCTCAAGCTCAATAAGGAATAGCACTCCTGCAAACTCTTTGCAAAATTGAACCGCAATGCAAATTTACCAGTCCCTGAAGCTACTTGATGTCATTGCTAGGTCTTATCTTTTTTTTTTAACTCTTTGTTTCAAACATCTGGAGTTAATTTTGATCTACAAAAGCAAGCTTTTGAACCCATTTTTGAGCAGCCCTGGCCATTCTCTAGGGATGCCTAGAAGCAGAGCTGACCCCATCAGCTGCTTGTAAACATGTTTCTTTTGTTTACCATTTGAAACCAGCTAACCCCTTAAAACCTCTCTCTCCTCTTTCTCTCTATGCATGTGTACATACCTGCATGTAACATTTCCTTCTCCACATTTTTTGGCTAGTAACTCTTTTTCTTGGAAGAAGAAGAAGAAGAAGAAGAAGAAGAAGAAGAAGAAGAAGAAGAAGAAGAAGAAGAAGAAGAAGAAGAAGAAGAAGAAGAAGAAGAGGAGGAGGAGGAGGAGGAGGAGGAGGAGGAGGAGGAGGAGGAGGAGGAGGAGGAGGAGGAGGAGAAGGAGGAGGAAGAGTTGGATTTTCTACCCCTTTTCTCACCCATTTAAGGGACTCAAAGCAGCTGACAAAGCTTTCTATTCTTCTCCCCACAACAGACACCTTGTGAGGTGGGTTGGGCTGTGATAGCTCAGAAGAGAGCTGTGACTAGCCCGGTGATGGCCAACCTATGACACGCGTGTCACAGGTGACACGCCAAGCCCTTTTAGGTGACACACCTGGTCACCCTGGCACCTGGGCATGTAGTGCTTGCTTGTTCTTGAAGTGTACGAAATACCAACTTTCAATTGAAGATTTAGCAAATGTAAATAATTATTCATTTTTGCTTTTAATAAAATATATCAAAAATATAACTTTCTTACTAGAGCTACAAATATCACAGCACCCAAGTTAAGCTAGGTTTTCTTGTGAATTTTGACACACCAAGCTCAAAAGGTTAGCCATCACTGGACTAGCCCAAGGTCACCCAGCTAGCTTTGTAGAGGTGTGAGGAATTGAACCCTGTATTCCCAGATAAGAGTCCAGCTCCATTATGACTTGTTACATTTTTTAAAATAAAAAAAAACTTAGTAAGTCAAGCTGTTCCATTATATTTATTTTCATCCTTCTGAATTTGTATGCTTGCAAGGAAATAAGAAACCTCAGGTGTTTCCGCATTGACTGCGGAAACCAGTTTAACGCCCCCTTAACACACATAAAAGACACATACCTTGTGATCCTTCCGCATTGCAGACCTGATTAGAGACCCTTCCGGGAGGGCACATCCACATTTTGGCATGCAAGACCGCTTTTTAAAACTGATTTTGCCACCGAAATCCAGATTAAATGTAAGACCTGAAAAATCAGGTCTAACATCCATCACTTCCCCCTGGATGTATGCAGAAGCAGGACACTTCCATACATGGCCATGGGAAGAGATGGATTCCCTCCCGCCGCCATGTTTGGAAGGGTGGAAGCAGGACTGCCTGCTTCCAAAGCCCTTCCCCTGTGTATCGTGTGCCACCGGAAACACGCAGTGACTGGCAGCTGAATGGTCCAGTCCCGCGGCTCGGGGGCAGCGGTGCCAGCACAAGAGCCGGAGGACACTTGGAATCCGCATAGCACACACTCCAATCTGTCCTCCGGAATCCATCATCCACGCATGTGTGCGGACACGCAGGGGTCCCTCAGATCCATCACTATTTGTGACGGATCTGAGGGTGGAAGGATGGCCAAAAAGTGGATCTTTTTAGATCTGCTTTTTGGCGGCAAATGCAGCAAGGCCCCTCATCACGATAACTAACACATATGTGAGCTTATAACATATCCCCTTGGTAGTATATTTGGCGTTCATGTGTCTGTGCTTTTGGGTCAAAAACCGTCAGAATGCGCCAAGCCCAATTTGCAAAGCTATCCTTCCGCTGAGAATGCATGGACTGTGGCAGAGCATAATTTGGAGCAAGCCTATATGCAGCTGTGTAAACAATGCTTAAAATATTGCACACTAGTTTGTTTGTTGGAATCCTCCTCTCTTGAAAAATAATTAAAAGAGACTGGATATGAATTTATAGAAACTCTGAGTTGCCCTGGTAACAGAGTTTCCCTCATAGCCTCGTCAACATGACCCAAAGACATTTGTTCTTGTGGTTAGAGTGCTGGATTCATATGAAGCCAGCTGGGTGACCTTGAAGTAGTCATGGCTCTCCTTCTGAGCTCTCATTGCCCCACCTGCCTCATAGGGTGGTCTGTTGGGAGGAGACAAATAGAAAGCTTTTTCAGCAACTTTGAGTCCCCTTAAATGGGTGAGAAAAGCAGGGTAGAAAAGCCAACTCTTCTTTTTCTTCTAAACACAACATTTGGCACTGAGTTGGCTGAATGGGCTGCCAGAAAAATGATGTGTGGATGATATAACTGCCTTAGGGACTCCACTCTGGATTTTCTGTCAGAATTTCTTCCCTTAGAAGATGCTCTTCCCAGAAGAAGCAACCCTTCCCAAATTGGGATAGGTTGCCACTGGAGTAGAAGAGGGCCTTCCACATCCGGACAGCCCATTCCACTACAGCTTTGGCCACTGCTTCCAGAAAGCCTTCAGGGGCAGCGCTGAAGTGCTGAAGGCCAGGAACTGTGGAGTTTTTGGCCAGATCCACCTCTGTCTGCATGTCTCGCTTGGCCATTATTGAGGCCTACAGCTATAATGCACTATAGTGGCCAAAATAGTGCCTAGTCCAGTTCACACTTTGTCCAATATGGAAGAAGTGTGATTGAGGGACAGGGCCTCTGCTGTCTCATATTAGCATGCAGAAGGCAGAAGCCTAGACTGGACCATGGCCTGATCTACTCTGCAAGGTGTAAAGGGCCCCTATGTTACCCCTAGTTAGGAAGACCCAATGAGCTTGTACGCCAAAGTGGAAATCTAGAATCACTCAGTGCTTCCACCATACATTATATTTATGTATGAAGGAAACAGAAGTCCGTAGAATCTGATCTCATGGACTTGTCCTCAGTATCATGCTGGGCCTCTGGGAATCACATTTTTCAGTGGCGGCATGAACAAGTGTGTGCAATCAATTCACACAAATGGAATTTCTGATAAGCTAAGGCTAATGTGCATTCAAGACACCTACAAGTGCAGATCTATATGTATTTAGCTGCTGCCAAGGTACGGCTGACCTGAGCTTCAGTATGCAAGATGTATGACCATAATTCAACTGAAATGTGAGATATTCTAAATAAATAATGTCTAAGAGGAATGCCTCTGCTCTCATTGGTACTTTTGCTGAAAGCTTGATATGCATGAATATCTCTACAGAAGCAAAATATTGTTGAATTCCATGGGACTATTTTGCTGTGGAAATGACATTGTTATTTTCAGAAGGGAAGAAGCAAAACTTAGCCTTTTCGTCTTCCTGAATTCCAAACTGACTCACAGTATTTCTAGCTGTAAGTGCCTTCCTCTCTCCAAGTTATATTGTTTAGATGTATATAGAATCAGCATGAATAATACAAACCAGTATATCTGCTGTTCAGCTTATATGTATGGATTCATGCTTTCCTTTCAGCAATAACCTGTATGTCCCAAAACAGTACCCAAGAATAGGGATGGGCACGAATGTTCTAAACATTTGAAATTTTATCAAATTCAATTGAATGTGGACATGTCTACACATTCAAATTTAAACATTCAGATGACTTTTGAATGTTCTGAATGATCTGAAACATTTGAACATATCATACGTATCTGTACACATTGGCACTTATAGTATGGGACGAAAATGGGACTCATACAGGATAAAACAGGATGCGTACGAGATGCATACAGATACATATGACACATACTAATGTTGTCAGCATTTGTATCTTCAAACACGGATGTTGTCGACATTCGTATCTTCAGATTCAAATCTAACATTCAAACAGTTTCGAATGTATTCAATTCAAATTGGATTTTGTTGCATTCAGATTCTAAACATTCAAATCAATATATATATATATGCTCATTCGCATCCCTACCTAAGATGAACTGCTGGCAAAAGGCAGTATTCTGCCTCCAGTGAGTATGTATAGTGTTTTCTGGCATTCTTGATGAATCTGAATCTTGATGTAAAGATAGGAATATTGGCATCTGCAAACTTTCATCTCCCAAGATGCAGAAGTAATTAAATGAACCTGTTTGTTCTGTAATTAAGATCAGTGACCAATGTAGACCTTTCATTGTAATGCCATTTGTTTCTTTGCTTGCTTGCTTTTAGTTCTCTGGGACTCATCAGTCAGCAAAGGATATTTACAGAATGCAGCATTTCCCCAAAAATGTGGACTGCCAGGCACATAAGGGCTCACTATCATCAATCTGTTTCCCTCTCTCTTTCCCTTCTTCCTTTCCTTTTTGCATATGAAGCTTCCAGAAGTTCATTTTGGAAGGAGACCTGAAGGCGTCTCACCAGACACACTGTTGTATAGCAGCATGCTTACTCAATAAAAAAGTGAGGGACGTTCTTCCCTACCAATAACTGATATTTTAGGATGATAGGCTGACTCATGACTATCTTCCAGTCATTTTTAGCACATCTGGAGACAGCCTCTGTCTTGAAGGGAAACCAGAGCGAACAGTTTAATTGCCAGTTATGAATGATTCATACAGAAGAAGAAGAAGAAGAAGAAGAAGAAGAAGAAGAAGAAGAAGAAGAAGAAGAATTGGCTTTTCTACCCCTCTTTTCTCATCCATTTAAGGGGACTCAAAGCAGCTGACAAAACTTTCTATTCTTCTCCTTGCAACAGAATACCCTGTGAGGTGGGTGGGGCTGTGAGAGCTCAGTAGAGAGCTGTGACTAGCCCAGGGTCACCCAGCTGGCTTCACAGGGGAGGGTGGAACTGAACCCGGTATTCCCAGATAAGAGTCTGGCTCCCTAACCACTAGACCAGACTGGTTCACTTATTCAGTGGCATTCAATTCTATACCTATTTGTTTGTTTGTTTGTTTGTATCCATTTCCTCTTCCTACTTTACAGACACTGTTACCGTTTTACAGTAACGGTGTCTATAAAGTGGTAAGAGACAATGTATTCCCATTTAACCAAAGGCCAGGGCTATGGGTGATATAGAAAAGGTGGATAGAGAAAATTTCTTTTCTGTGTCACACAATACTAGAACCAGGGGGCATCTATGGAGCTGATGGGTAGGAGAGTGAGATCTGACAAAGGGAAGTATTTCTTCACCCAGAGGGTCATCGGCTTATGGAATGTACTGCTGGAAGAGTCTAGATGGCTTTAAGGTAGGGTTAGACAAATTTATGGATGACAGATGTATCAATGGCTACTAGAACGAATGCCTAGATGCATCTTTCAGGCTGAGGGGGGGGGAGGAACTGGGGTGCTTCTAAGGCCATCTGTTGGGACTCGAGAGCAGGAGAAGGTTTGTCCTTGTCTCTGCTTGAGATGCCCATGAGCATTTGGTGGGCCACTGTGTGCGACAGGATGCTGGACTAGATGGGCTGTGGCCTGATCCAGCAAGGCCTCTCTTATGTTCTTATGATCTTAATACTGGAGGGGATTTTTGTAATATACAAAGGGGCCTGATAACCAATATTTAGGGAATGAAAGTGTTTTAAAAATGGTATCATCCATGTGAATAAGACAGAAAATGATTTTTTTTTAAGTGAAAGATAGGCTGTCACCATCACATACTTACCAAAATTTATTTGTAATTGTGGGCTTGATGGTACAGAGAATGTTTCCTCCTTCTAATCTCAAGCCAGCACACATCAAATAGGGTTATGACTAGGGATGTGGATGGTTATTTGAAACATTCAAAATTCGATTGAATTCATTTGAATTTGGAGATTCAAATTCAAGTTGAATGTCTCTACATTCCAATTTAAACATTTGAATGAATTTTCAGTCTTTTGAATCATTCGTACAAATTATTTAGACATTTGTACGCGTACGGATAGGTATGGGATCAAAACAGGATGTGTACGGATGTGTACAGACACATAGGAATGTTTTCAACATTCGTATCTTCAAATAGGAATTGAATATTCATATGAATGGATGCGAATATATTTGATTCAAATCAAGTGTGAATACATTCAAATTTTAAACATTCAGATCGATTTGAATCTTCAGATATTCAATTCGAATCAAACTGAATTCCAAAAATTGCATTTGTGCACATCCTTAGTTATGGCAGCTCCTCCAAGAGATTTGCTTGGTGCAGGACCGGAAATCTTTTCAGGGCCAGGTAAAGATCATCTGTACATTTTAATATGGAATTATTACTAGCCTTTAATTTAAAATTATAACTAGTGTACATCACTATTTATATTATTCTATGGGTGTTTTTCCACTCTCAGAAAGGGTACATTTTTGCACCCATTAAGGACCCATTTGGGTGTGAGCCAGATGACCCCATTTCCACCATGGCACCCATTTGGGACCCGATTGTTTCAACTGCCATAGGGGAAATCCGAATCAAATAGGTACTTTCTGGCCTTTAATCTGGATTTTCTGTAGACCCCATTAATGGAGTCTACAATGGGGTTTTCAGGCAGAAAATCCGGATTAAAGGGAGCCTGCTTCCACACTTGTGTGGCAATGGGGTCTAGAGGAGGCTAGGGGGAGGGGGCACCCATGGGGGGGAACCCCAAAACCTAAGCTTCAAAGTCATTTTGAAGTGACTTAGAAGTCTGTGCAAAATAGCTCTGGAGCGTCTTTGAAGTCTGTGCTGATCTTCAGAGTGAACTTCGAAATGACTCCGAAGTGACTCCGAAGTTCACTCCAAAGATCAGCACAGACTTCAATGGAGCTGTTTTGCACAGACTTCGAAGTGACTTCAAAATGACTTCAAAATGACTTCGAAGATTGCACCCCCTGTCCCTCCAGACACCTGGGGTGACAAGCAGACCCCTCATGGGCAGATCCGGATTTCCAAATGGGTGCTCTGGTGTTTCCATGGCAGGGAGGCTAGCACCCATTGCTATTAGGTGCTAGACCACCCATGGAAACACATTGGGTACTTCCTTTAATCCAGATCTACTAGATCCAGATTAAGGAATGGGCACATTCCTTAGATCCAGATCTTCTTAGATCCGGATTAAAGGAGCACGGTGGAAAAACACCCAAAACCAACTTTTCAATAACTGTTCAAGGTTCAAAACAGGTAAGACAAAGATACAATAATCATCCATATATCCAATACAATAATATGCAGCTAGGTCAGATTGAGCAAAAGAATAACAAGACGCATTAATATAAACAAGGATCAATCAAAGGGACCAAAATAAAATTAAACATTACATGAGAAGGGGAAGCAGGCATCAGAGATGTTCATCTGTACCCTACTGAGTTGCAATTAACTGGTTTTTCAACTACTGCTTTAATTTTCCTAAGCATTCAGCAGTTTTATTTACTTTTTCTTATTGATTTTCCTATTTGAATAATTTCTCTGAAGTTCTTTGGAGATGTTTTTATATTAAACACTGGGAATAAACTAACATTTCTTTTAAAGAAAATGACTTGCCAGATAATTTACTTTGGTCCTCCGCTGCTTGGAGCTGAAAATCCCTTCCTGTGTCCCTTCTGCAATATTTTATCAGTGTGCTTTCTTTTCCCGGTCTTGCTCCCTGTGCAGCTAAGGCTGTGTCCAGACTTACAAATACAGCACATCTTGATGCACAGTCAGCGCATGGGCATCACACCTGATGCCCAATACTTTGTAGTGGTGGCGCTTTATGCCATTGTTACTACAAATTTACATACTGCGGAACTATGAACACTCGCTCCACAGTATCAGGTAAATTCAAAATTTCCTGCCAGTCCAGACAAGACAGTGAGAACAGCAAACGAGAGCCGAACCTGCAGCTCAGCTCCTGTTGGCTGCCCCATCCCACGTGACACGCACCTCACCACGCGTGCCACAGAAGTCTCGAAGCTTTCCGTGAGAAAGCTATAGGGAGGCTGCTGGAGTATGGATGGCGCATCGTGGCTTCACAGCAGGTAAGCTGCACTTTTTCTTATAACAGCAGATTTTATTTTGCTAATCTGGATGCAGCCTATGTGCAATAGTTATATGGTACTTCATTGAACTTTCAAGTGGAGGGAGGGGAGACCAATGTATTCTCAGCTCCCGTCTTCTGCAGTACTCCAAACTTTGCTCCTTTCCGCAACGGCCCTTAATTCAGTCCACAATTCCTCCCTCCCTTCACTCCATCTGCCAAGCAAAGATCCCTGCTTCAGGATCATTGGTAGATCATTGGTTTTCGGGTCTACCAGTGAGACTAAGGGTGTTTCCGCACATACCTCCTGAATGCTGGATTAAGGGAAACCATTTTTCGCAAATCCATCTCTGGGAAGATCCGTCTGAAGTAGGGACGGATCCAAATAAGGTCCCATGCTTCTGCACTCACGTGGGAAGGCTGGATTCGGGAAGACGGATGGAGTGGGTGCTGTGTGGACGCATCAGAACCCATTCCAAAAGTCCTCCGGCTCTTGCGCCACCGCCCCCAGAGCGGCGGGACTGGAGCAGTAAGCTTCCAGTCACTTTGTGTTTCCAGTGGCGCCCAGCGTGCAGGGATGGGGCTTCAGAAGCAAGTAGTCCTGCTTCCGCCCTTCCCGACATGGCGGCCGGAGGGACATCCGTTCGTTCTCCTGTCTGTGTGCGGAAGCGTCCTCCTTTGATGTGGATTTTCCACACAAGAATGGATTAAGACCTAATTTTTCAGGTCATTCTGGGAACTGGTTTTAGCGGCACCAAGACCACATTAGAGACGGGTCTCACGCGAGCCTGTGCAGAAGCGGCATCATCGAAGTGTCCCAGATCTGGCCTCCAATGTGGAAGGTAAGTTCCAATGTGTTCTGTATGTGTCTTTACTGTGTTTCTAAATTTGATCTAAAAGCCTGTGTGGAAATGCACTAAAGTCCTGATCTAGAACACAGCAGGAGTTTTTATTCTGAACACAAGCCTTTCTGGGCAGAAAGACCATGGATCTGGTCACACTTAAGGTTTAATCCAGCTTCAGTCCACTTTCAGAGGGACAGAATACATCAGCAAAGTGACAAGTTGGGTTTTTTTTTTCAGTGTTAAATAACTCAGAAAATTCACCTTTGGGATAGATAATATGGAAAGAAAATGAGTGGTCGCTTTGCTAATGTGTTCTCTCGCTCTGAAAGCGGACTGAAGCCGGATTAAAACTTAGGTGTGACCATAGCTCCTATAGCTTTTTTCTTGGTTGGTGGCAGTAATTATTTTGAAAACCTAAAGTCTTTTTTGTTTCACTATCATCTCCAGCCTCAGAAATCTTTATAAATATTTACATTCTTACTGGCAGCCCGGTTAATCATTACTGCACTTTTCATGTTTTGTATTTTTGTTGTTTTTCACAGTTGCCTCACTCACACAGTCAATTAAGACACACACACACTTTGAGTTGGTCTATCCCTCTAAAGAGAAGCACACTTGGGAATCTGGGATTTTCTTTTCCTCCTTTCAATTAGACCTTGTTTGTTATGCATGAAGAGGCAAAACTTCAGGTATTTAATTACATTGCCAATTCCTCATGACCCTGCTGCCTATATGTCAGGCAACTGTGAGCATTTTTCTGCTGTGTGAGGCCAAAACTCACTCCTAGCCATCGGGGGTGTGGGTGTGTGTGTGACTACAAAGCTTGCACAAGCTCAGGGAAGCTTCAACCAGATGCATACCATCAGTGTAGATGGTGCTAATCTTACCTCTGGACCTCCGGATAAATCTGAATCTCCTGATCTAGATCTGCAGCTCTGCAGTGCAGAAAGGGCCTTGAGACTGCTCTCCTCCTGTGGACTATCCAGGCCAACTGGTAATCTTCTCAGAGGGCCCGGTTTGCCTTGGGAGCGTCTCCATGCAACGTCCCAATACAGGCTACATGTGAGACAACATGTATTTAAAAAGACCCACTTTACAAGTGTACTACATGCGAAATAAGGGGCTAGCACATATTGTCCTGCGGTCATATGGATGCTCACGGGTTATTTGGGGTGTTTTTCCACTGTCACTAGAAGTACCCATTAATGGGTACTTAATGGGTACTTCTAGTGGCAGTGGAAAAACACCCTTGGTTGCAGAGCAGCCATCAGGCGAGTATAGAGGCTATAAAGCAGAGGTGTCAAACTCAATTTTGCAGAGGGCCATATATTAAATTTAGAATGTGTAGGCAAGCTGGATTCAAATAAAAAAAATGTACTGAATTATTATAACATTTTATTTATTTAATTATATAGTATAGTATAGTATATACTCAAAGCAGCTGACAAAGCTTGTGTTCTCTTCTGAGCTCTCACTGGTCCAACTACCACCCTGTGGGGAGAACAGAAGCTTTGTCAGCTGCCTTGAGTCACCTTTAATGGGTGAGAAAAGCAGGTATTAAAGCCAACACTTCTCTCTCTCTCTCTCTCTCTCCCTCTCCTGCCTGCCTGCCTGCCTGCTTCCTTCCTTCCTTCCTTCACGAAGGAAGCAGGGAGGGAGGGAGGGGAGCCAGGCAGGCTTCGTTTCTTCTCCGATGGAGATCAGAGAACTTAACTCGCAGCTGCTGCCTCCGCCCCTTGCAAGCAACTCCAGGCCGAGGGGGGCAGCGGCAGCAGCAGCAGCTTCAGCTCTCCGATCTGCACAGAAGGGATCTACCCCCACGCTCGGAGAAGAACTGAAGCTGCCGGAGAGAGAGCGAATTTCTACAGGTGCTGGCGGCGCCTCCTCCTACTTGAAGCTGAGGCAAAGCCTGAGCATATCGTGCCTCGCCTTCGCTTCACGGAGGAGGCAGTGCCGCGCGCAGGCAGCGGCCGAGAAAGAGCGAATTTCTACAGGTGCCATCTCTGCTCTGCTGCTGCTGCTGCTGCTGTGAGAATTAATGTTGGTTCTCTCGGCAGCAGCAGCAGCAGAGCAGAGCGCCGGCGCCTGTAGAAATTTGCCCTCTCTCTGGCGGCAGCATGCGCGCAGCGCCGCCGCCTCCTGTGCGATCACGGGCCGTATCAAATCGGCCCACGGGCCACATCCAGCCCACGGGCCGTATGTTTGACATGACTGCTATAAAGAGCAGGGAAGATTTCTAAAAACAGACATGAGAGTCAAGTCTGTTTTAAGGGGCTCTCATGTCTATTTTTAAAAATCTTCCCTGCACTTTACAGCCCCTATACCCACCTGACAGCTGCCCTGCAATCAGCTGAGCAACTGTCAGGGGGTTATAGCAGCTCTCAAGAGCAGGAGACTCTAGCAAGGAGCTAATTAGTTATGCACCTCTTTCCATTTTGATGAGTCAGCCTCCGGCAAGGAGCTAATTAACAGGCAGCTCCAAGGGATTGCAGGGGCTTGAAATTTCTCTCTCTCCTTCTCACACACAAACGCACACTTGCCCCTGTTTTGTCTGCAAAGAAACATCTACTTGACAACACAAGATTATGATCTGGACCAATTCACCCTGGTTTTCAGTTCTGCAGCTTCAGAGCAATGAGCAATTAGAAATGGGATTGTTAAATGTGTTCCTGTATGTTATTTTTTTTAAAAAAATGCATTCTTTTTAAAAGTATTAAAGTGTTTTCTTATTTAGTTTTCTTCGACTAGGGCACAATGTTGCTGGATAGGAATGATCTCTCTGGTATAGAGGGGAGAAGTCAGGCCTCTTCAGCAGTTGCTCCACAGGCCGGTGGATGAGAGTGAGGTCCATCCTTTTTTTGCTGTGATGTTCCTCCAAATGGCCACATCTCTCATGGACAACAGCAAAGCCCAGTTTCTTTCTGTGTACCTGCTCTAAGACCATTTGGTGGGATTTGAGAGCAGGAGAAGGTTTGCCCTTGTCTCTGCTTGAAATGCCCATGGACATTGGTGGGCCATTGTGTGAAACGGGATGCTGGACTAGGTGGGCTGTGGCCTGATCCAGCAGGGCTCCTCTTATGTTCTTATGTTCCCAGGGAAATTAAGGCTAGGAGAAGATTGGTTTTTCTTTTTCTTTTAATGGACTTGAGCAAAACTGCTAACACATCCAAACAGCAATTCAGTTCTTAATTCCTGGCAGGTCAGCACGTAGGAGGATTAGGGCTGTGCACAGATATTCAAAATATTTGTTGTTCATATGAATTCATATGAATTCGAACATTCATATATAAATTGAATTTCCAGACATTTGGATTTCTGAATTCAAATGAATACAAACATTTTGAGTTATTCGTATGAATAGTTTGAATATTTGTATCTGTACCTGTACAAATGCATCTCGTATGTACCTGCACACATCTTGTATGGATCCATATGCATCTGTACAGGATGAAAATGGGATAAAAACTGGATGCTTATGGGATGCATACGGATGCATACGAGATGTGTATGTACCCATAGAGATACAAATGTTTGAATTATTCAAATTAATACATACAAATGTATTCATATAGATTCGAATGTCCAAACACTCATTTGTCCAGTTTGGTCTAGTGGTTAGGGAGCCGGACTCTTATCTGGGAATACTGGGTTTGATTCTGCCCTCCCTCATGAATCCAGTTGGGTGACCTTGGGCTAGTCACAGCTCTCTTCTAAGCTATCACAGCCCCACTTATGTCACAGGGTGTCTGTTGCGGGGAGAAGAACACAAGGTTTGTCAGCTGCTTTGAGTCCCCTTAAATGGGTGAGAAAAGCAGGATAGAAAAGCCAACTCTTCTTCTTCTTCTTCTTCTTCCTTATTTGTACATTACAAATTGAATGTCGAAAATTGCATTAGTCTGCACCTCTAGTGTTGATGAAGATGATAATAATGATGATGCAATGATTTCTGAGAGATGTTACCTTTAGAAAAAAAAGTCAAGAATGCTAGCTTGAAAAGGAAAGCAGATTCCCTCTTCTGCCATAAACGTAAACTGTAACAATAGAAAGCAAGAATGTATTATGAATGAGGACAAGAAATAGCATTATTACTGTGAAAGACACTAGCTGGAGAGCCTCAAGAGTGCCATATAAAACAGCAGTCACCATAAACTATGAATGCCTCTTAAATCTTGGAGTGATGATGAAAAACAAGGAAGTCCGTGAAGTGTGGCATGGCATTCAAAAGCGATGTTCACAACACATCGAATAGGAATGGATACCTCCACTTCTTCTTTTGCAAGATCTTTTCCCTGCTGAAGTTAAAAAAGAGAAAGAGAACAGATTGTCCTACCACAGTACAAACACAATAATAAGGCAAAACACAATAGAAGCTACTTGGGGAATCATATTGAGGAGAAAGAAGGATAAATTGCTTTGCCAATATGCAGGAAATTAGCAGACTATTACAGTAAAAGATTAAGACATGCTTTGCATATAAAAGCTGGATCAAAGTTATGGGGAAAACAAAGCAAAACAAACCAACAAGACTGCTTGAGTGAAAAAGAAATTCTGCACCGCTATTGAGAATATATTTTTCTTTCCCAAGGAAAGGGATTTGGGTACCAAATGCATTGCTACTTTTAGAGAGACCACAGTTCAGGAAGCTTTTTTAGTCCTGGTTTAGGTCTGTTTGGACTATTTTTTTAGACTCATTTGTGCTATTTTTAATCTGAATAGAGTACCTGTCAATTAAACCCAATATAGTTGTCCCCATGAAGCTTTTTTGGTCCTAGTTTAGTCCTGCTTGGACTTTTTTAAAACATAAAAAACAGGACTTTTAAATCCCCCCACCCCAGGCAAACCCTGCCTGGAATAAAAGAAGCAAAACCTTCCTCTTCACTCTCACTGGCAGTTTTTTTAAAAAAATTCTTACTGTAATTATTACTTTCTTTTTCACACCTCTCCCTTTTTACTGCGTGCTCAAGCAGATCAGTGAAGAAGCACGCACAGCATGATAAAATGTATCTTTTTGCAAAGCATTTTTGCTTCCTGAATGTATCTTGTCTAACAAGCATCAGAAAAGATACAAATGTTTCCAGCAAACTGTTTTAAAAGGCAAATTTTTATCAAGCAGATCTCACCCCTTCTTGCCTTTTTCGAAAGGAGCTGTAGCATTGTGAGCATGGCAAGGGAGGGGGGAAGCTTTGCATCTGTAAAATTCCACCCACAGCTGGCTGCCATTGGCCAGAAGACTAGACCTCCACCCCCATGTGGGGGAAAATAAGCGAACTCAGCTCCAAAAGGGAATGTCTGACACCAGGTCTGCGTGGGGGTGATGCCACAGCACACACCTGCACAGAACATGGCAGATCACTCCCGGCAAACCCCAGGATCCATCCAGACTAGACCAGTGGGCTATGGGGTGCTGGGAGGTGGCACTCACCCCTGGATGAGGGTGGGCACTGAGAAGGGCTCTGCTGGCTGCCGCTGGCCTGATCAGGGTTATGGAAGCCTGTGGGGACACCAACACATGCCTGGCCCAGTCTTGCCAACCAGTGGGCCGATAGAAGCCAATAGTGGTAGCCTGGGGTGGGCTGCCCAGCTCCCATTGGGGTGGTGGCTGGTACATGCTAGGGACAGCTGTACCATTCGTACCTCAGCCAGGAAGGGGTGCATTGAGAACCCGTCCCTTACTGGCCAATATGAATGGTACAGCTGTCCCTAGTGTGTACCAGCCTTAGTGGTAGGATATAATGGAAATCAGTCTCTCCAAAGCTATAGTTTAGCCATGGGGCTTGTATTGTGGGCTAGATAATTAGAGGAGGAGTGTCTAAATAAAAGGGAACATCTCAATAAAAAGAAATAGGTAAGCACTGTGAGATACAGTAGTAACTTAAGGATAATAAGGTAATATCTATGTCGAGTGAAAGGAGGATAGTTTTATGCCAGTGGAGGTGAATAATTTATTCTTCCATCTGCTGCAGCAAATGTTCCATTCAAAAATTATTTACTACCATAGAATGTTGCTATTATGGTTTGGGGGCATTTGGGGTGAGCTTGTAAAAAGCTATGTGTAAAAGAGCTATGTGAAAGAAAAGAAAAATGGAGAGAATAGGAAAGTGTTTGCTGAATAACTGGAGCCTTTTAAAGACATGGGAAGCTTGATGCAAAGCAGAAAAAAAAATGTTGGCACTGGCATTTTTGTTGCCAAAGCAGGTTTAACTTTCCTGTGAATTTTGTGAAAGATGACACCCAGAGACGCATGCTCCCTCAGGCTGCATATTTCAGCATGGTCTGTGTTGACAACATACTTTAGTTAGCTTGGTTTGTGATTCTGGGTATGCTCACCACATGTTTTTGATGCCCTTGTGGTAGTTTTGAGACCCTAGGGATATCCATACAATTAGAAAAGAACACACACCCCACTTCCAAGTAGGGGTGTGAAAGGAGTCAATTCTATTTGAGGTGAATAGAATGTGGAAATATTCAGTTCTGGCCGAATATCAGCCCCCACCCCCCCCACCCCGGATGAGGGGGTATTCATATCCATGCACAGATATTCTGTTTTGCATTCTGGAGGGCCTGGGAAGAGGCCCAGGGCCACACCGTAGCACATAAGGGGGGGCCAGGAAGGCTGCGGGGGGCAAGGTTTGGGGAGAGGGTGGCCAAGGGAGGGAGTCTCTTGGTCATCCAGTATCCTTAGGAGCTCCTACTGAAGGTTCTACAGATACTGGATTATCTGATTCGTGGACGGATAGGGCCCTATTCAATCCATCCGCGGATCTCAGAATTCAGACACATTCATCCAAATTCCGAATAGCACAAATAATTCATATGCATCCCTACTCCCAAGCCTCCGTTTATCCATCCCTTCCACAGAAGGGGAAGAAAAGCTTTTGGTTGAGAGTCCTGTATGGGGCAAATAAAGCAGGAAGCTACAGAGAGTCCAGTAGCCAACTAAACTATCTGCTAGGAGTAGATCAGTCAGGGACCCAGAAATCTGGCAGGTGACAACCATGGCATCCTGAGCTCAGATTTCCCATGTAATCCGCCAGTAATCTGAATCTGGTAATTCCTGTTCCCATTCCACTTCTGGTGAAACAGGCATTTTCTTGCCAGATTCAGATTACTGCCGCCAATCCTCTTTGCCTGCCCACCGGATTTTAGTGCCTTTGGGCACCGTCCTGACAAGCCATCGGAGGTGGGCAGGCAAAGAGGAGAAGGAAAGGGGTGCCAGGCTCGCCGTCATGAGCCCTGGCTTGACTGAGTAGAGGGGGGGCATCCAGTGGCTTTGATTGCGTGTCAAGTTTGATGTTGCCTGGGTGCCCATCCTCTACTCGGTCAAGCTGTGGCTCATGGCAGTGAACCTGGAACCCCTTTCCTCCTTCTGCTTGCCGTCCACTGATGCACTTATGCACACTTGCAGGTCCGGTGTGTGAACAGCCTGATGCACACTCGGTGCTGTTCCCAGCCGGAAATTCAAACCCGCACCAGAACCCGGATTACACTGGATCAGGTTTGCGATAGGTGGGAATGCACCCTTAGGGTTCTTTTCCCCTTGCATCCACAAATGAGGAATCTTTGGGGGGGGAGACACCCCCAAATTGTCCTGTGTGATCACAAACACAGTATAGCTACTTTATTAGTTGAATATGGTCTCTAAGTGGCTGTGTCTCCTTCCCTACAACACAACAGCATGCTTTCTTCTTATGAAGTTATTTAATCAATCAATTTTCCTGCCAGAAAAGGGGAAGGTGTGTTTGCAGGTGGGTTTTTTGCTTTGCTTTGTTGCCTTTAAAGTTTGGCTGGCTTGGATATTATGCAGTCCAACATAATGAGAGAAGGAAAATCTGTCTCAGACTCCAAAGTGGCTTCACTTACCATGAACTGAGAATTTCAGCAGTTTGTTTGGATCATTATTTATATAATGTTTTGTATGTTAAAAAAAACCTCAAAGCAGTTTGCAAATGCATTAAAATCAAGAATAAAAACAATGAAAAACAGTTTCCCGATCTAATATGAAAAGTATTCTTTTTTAATATACCCTCAGATAAATTAATAGTCACAGGCATGTGCTTCAGCACCTTGTGGCCCTCCAGGTATTATTCTGAGGCTGTGTCTCCATTATACAGCTAGGTTGTCTTAATCGTCATGGGCACTTGGGTGCCTGAGGCCCTGATTAAGATGCCTTTCCTGGATGAAACACACAAATCCTAAAAAGGCATTGGACAGGGAGATTGGATGTATATAGGTTTCCCATGTGGACTTTTGATCTCTGGAGTAAAGTTTGCCTCCATAAGATTTGGATCCTCGGGGTTTTTTCCACAAGCACTAGAAGTAACCATTAAGTAATGGGTACTTAATGGGTATTTAATGGGTACTTCTAGTGCTTGTGGAAAAAAAACCCTCTTGTCTCATTTCTTGTCCCATTCAAGATCAGATCTGGGTAGATAAAGCAGGATGTTGAATCACTAAAGGAAAACAACAACATAAACAAGATTAGTGGATGAATTCTGTTAACAAACTGGGGCCTTTCTGGACTTAACCTAATTAGTCTGCCATGCACTAGGGCTGGTAAACTTTTGGTAAAGGTGAATCATTTGCATTTGCCATGAGGAAAGCTTACCCAAAACATCCATTACTGGCCAGAAGTGTGAATGTCCTCCCATTTACCAGACCACACCACCGTGTCCAAAGCTGGAGGTTCCACCTCCTGGCCACTACAATCGGCTGCATTCAGTTGCATCATCACATGATGTGAAGTGCTCAGAAATCATTGCAGAGGAGTGCATTCAAGCCAAGGGATGTATTGCGGTCAATCACATCAGCAACCGGGGCCGTGACCAAATGTGGCTGTGATAGAACTTGCAGAGTAGAACTCATTACTCTGTCGCTGATCGAATGCCCATCTCATGAGTCTATAATCAGATGCCACTCCCACCATGGCCAGGACTGCAGAGATTGGACGCTGCTGGTCTGGAAGAGACGCCAAGGCAGGGGAATGGGGGCTCCCATCATTTCCTCCCCCTACCCCCCCAGTGATCACAGGTCCAGCCATGTCAGTAATTGAACATGGCTACCACCATGACCACACCTGTGTGGATGGTGTGATCCCTGACCACCACATGCAGAGAACCGGAAATAGAGCAAATGGTCACGCTGCTGAACATTCCAGGTAAGCTTTCAGATGCAGCAGGCAAAGGTAGCTTGTGGAGCACAATTTCCTGCTCAACAATTAGGCAACTTCTGGGAAGGCAGGTGTGCTTAGAAGTTGTAGCAGCCTCCTCTAAGTGCTTTTCCCCAGAAGTTGCCTAATTGTTGGCTACCAGCCGAAGTGTAAATAGATCCCTGTTCTTTTATGTCTTTTGGTGTTTGGGGTAGTTTGGTAGTAATATGAGAGTTTCTGACAATAAAAACCAGGGTTTTAGATTGCTGTTTGATCAGATATGATGCTTTGCTTTGTTATTCAACATGGAACCTTTGGGGAAAGAGCAAGTTGCAAGTACAGTAAATAAACTACTATGCATAGTTAATATAGATGAGGCTGAAATTCCATTTATACAATAGCCATAGAAAAATGGAGAAGAAAATTCACTCACTTTTTAAGAACTATGCAAACATTCATTTTAAGTATGTTTTTCAGGTAGTTGCTTGTGCTAAGCAATTACAGGGGGAAAACATACTCAGAGAGAGAGAGAAAGAGAGAGAGAGAGACTAACACATTTATCAGTTGCATGTAACTCTTCTAGCAGTCATACCCTCTGAAGATGGATTCTGTAGCCATATGCGAAAATTTAGGTTCAAAGCAAAACTATGGAATACAGCATAATAACCCCCAAAACTGTGACAAGTGACATTTATCACTGCATTAGCTGTCACAGACCAGAGTCCATTTCATCAAGTGCGACATTCATCCATCACTGCTGTAAAAATGAGTACATAACTTTGTACATCACCGAACTACCTGGATTCATTTTTATCTCATTCTGTAAAACTTTCACAAGTTTAGGAAAACAGAGGTGATGATATGCAGCCAGCAGGGACCCCATCTATGAGCTTAAAAACAAATAGCAGAATGTCTCTTTTGCAAATGGAATGTTAGAAAATGGAAGCTTCCCTCTGAACCTTTTTCCATCCACTGAATTGTCATTCATTCATTCATTCATTCATTTCTATCCCACCTCATACTCGAAGGTTATAGAAGGATAGGAAGCTGTCTCATGATCGCTAGCCAAAGCAAGCTTGCAGAATGTTCCACAAACTTAGCCTCATGTTCACTTGAAGTTGGGTACAAGGTGGACAGTGCTTGCATAACGTGTGCACCAAGTTTTCACTTCAAAGTGTCATTGTCCTCATTTGGAAAAGCCACATGATTCCACGTGAGAGGAGGGAGGGAAGAAAGCTAGCAGGCGGCCATTCAGGCATACCTTCTGGGCAATGCCGCAGTGAGAGGGCAGCATGGGGGGGGGGTGATCCAGGAGTGGTGAGGTACACCACAGGGTCACATTGGTCTCCCCCCACCCCCAATTGGCCATCTGCCAGCCAGCACATCACACAACATGTGACACAGCCAATTGCACCATCCAGGGGGCAGGACTTCCACAGCGAGTTGGAGGAAGAGCGAGTACTCTCGCCACCAGACTCTCCAGGTAAGTCTGGGGTACAGGTTGGGATGGGTGTGGAGCACGATTTCATATCAGGGCAGCTCTAGTGAGAGCAGGCATGCTTCTAGGCTGTAGCAGCCTAGTGAGCATGCATGTGCCCTTCACCAGAGCTGTCCTGATTGCATACCAGGAGCCTAAGTGATAACAGGCCTTTGGTCATTTGGCAGGCACCCTGGGCAGCCCTGTAGATGCAGCCTAAACCTGCTGTTATGCTAAATCACACTCACCATGAATTCTGAGCCAATTATGTTAGCATTTAAGGGCTGATATTTGGGAAAGTCTGCACTTAAAAATGAAAAAAAGTGTATGAGGCACTTCAACAAGATGGAAAACAAATGTTTCGGCATGATCATGTGAATCAAGTGGGGAAGACAGGGTGAAAAATGAAAACTGTCTAGGAGATAATGAAGCATAAATAGCTGTCGGAGGAGAGAAGGGAACGTTGACTTGTCATAACAAGTGATGGAGTACAAGCTGGGTTGTCAGACTAGAGATCGGTCATCTGGGAGGAAGTGGATTGGGCTACAACCCAGAGGGGAACAGTAAGAGGTCAGTTTCTCAGAAGCCACAAAACATTTGCGGAAAGGCATGTAGGGAATGTAATTAATGGGAAATAATTTTAAAGTTGCATGTCAGTGCCACCCCTCTTATAAAAAATATTTTCAGCAAATCTGACTGCAGGGAGGTCTGGGAAGAAGTCATAGAAACAGAATATATGCATTTGACACATTTCTCTTGTTTGTACTTGCATTTGAAAGGCAATCTGACAAATACATCAAAAATAATTAAACGTGGAATAACATTATATATATATATATATATATATATTACCTGCTGGATTTTTCAGGGAAATCGCCTTCTATAACTTAATAACGAGAATCTCCCCTTTACAAATGCTGGGTCCCTGCTTGGTCCATTCATGAAAGATCAATTAAAAAGCAGCCTGAGATGGGAGGATGGAGGGATGATTCTTTAAAAGAGTTGAAGTCGTAAGGGCATCAAACGGCTCCGCTCTAATGGCCACCACCTCCTCCTCCTTCTGCCAATGATGTAGGCTTAATCCCATTTTTTAATATTTTGCAGAGCTGCTGTTTCTTGAGCTGTCCATCACAGCTGCCCTCATTAGGATTCTTGCTACACATGGCTGTTAATACTAATTCCATAATGACAGTGGAACGCCAGAGTAAAATTTAACAGTTCCTCAGTTAATCATTAAAATTAGCCCATCTTGGTGGATAGTGGATCATCTAGTGTTTCACGGCAATGTAATTTCACATAATGAATGAGATTATGAAAGAGGGATTTTAATAAGAGCATCGAGCAATGGGGGATGGTAATAACTGACTCCCTCCAGCACCTGCAATTTTGGACAGGCCTCTTCCAGTTGGCATCTGCTGAGTTTCTAAAAGCCATTGTGTTCATTTAATATCGATCAAAAGGTCAAAAGTGCTTAAAAGTGACAGAGCATGCACAATGAAAAAGTGTTGGTTTCTTTTCCCTTGATCCAGCTTCAGACAGGCTGGATCATGGGGCAAATCCACGTCACTGCCCGGGTTGAGTCATGGACACCGTTAACCTCAGATGGCATCAGATGTCCGACTCGTCCTCTGTTTTGTCAGGATTGTACCGGGTCTAATATCTCCCACACACACTTCTGAACTGGTCTGGCCCACAGATTAAAAAGTCGGTTTTCAGAACCCAGAGGGACATCTTTGAATGGCTTTGCAAAGAAATGACTGTATAACGAAGTTAATGAGGAAATCCTGCCGATGGCAGCTGTTCATGAGGAATGAGAAAGCGGGAAAGTAAGCATTTTGTCACTTAAAGGAAAAGCCTGACAACAGCAAAGCTGACTCAAAAAGCCACCATCACCCGCATTCTTAGGGTGGCTGGTAGGAAATCATTATAACAAATGCTTCAAAAATAATCACTTATCTTTCCCTCTTTTTTTCCACTTTCAAAAACAGCCTTTTAAAGGAAGGCTTGAGTTCCTTCAGTAATTGATTCCGAATGTCAAGTCTTTCCTTAGAAACAGCCTCTGATCCCATTAGTAGTATAACTTTTTGCCTTTTCGGTGTGTTTCTGCTCCATTTTGTGAGATACTGATGCGTTTTGCTTGAATGCATTAGTAATAATTCTCGTTTGTTGTTGTGACCACTTTGGACGCGTCCCCATGCAAGCCGTTTGGCACCATTTGGGTGCCGACTGGGCTCGCATGGGACTGGGTGCAGGACCGAGATCGAATCTCAGGCGTCCCCATGCCATTTGCCCTAACACGAGCTGGGGGTGGGCTGGGGCTGATTCAGCCGTCCCCAAGCAAACTGCACTGGGATTGTGATTTTTCTTCTTTTCTCAGGCAAGCATCTTGCTTGCCTCAAAAGGAGAGTAAAAGCAAGGGAGTAAGGGGATTCAGAGTCTTGAGTTTTCTCTCTTTGTCAGGATCACTTCAGCAGTAAAGCCAAGCCTCTTTCTGTCAACAGTTCAGAAAGAGGTGGTTCAGAGGCTTGAGATTTCTCACTTTTCCAGGTGGGCAATCTTATTGCCCCCCAGGAAAAGTGAGAAATCTCAAGCCTCTGCAACCCCCCCCCCCCTTCCCATCTTGGCTGACAGGAAAGACACTTCACTTTGGGTCTCTGCAACCCCTGCTCACGATCTCGGCTGACAGGACAGGGGCTTGGCTTTAAAACTCAAACCTCTTTCCTGTCATCCGAAATCGTGAAGTCTGGCACCGTCCCCACGCACAGTCTCAGCTCACTTGGCAATGCATGCCAGGACCCCAAACCATGCCAAGACTTGTTTTTTCAGGTACCAAATTTGGTCCTGGTCTGGCACGGTTTGCTTTCCGTGGACCAAATCTAAAATGCATGAGGATGCCCCTTGCCAAGACCTTGTTCGGTACCGAACTAAACGTGCATGGGGACACACCCTTAAATGTTCTGCAATGAAATGCTTTGTTTCCCCAAACAAAACAAAAAACTGTAAGTCTGTAATCATAAACTTTCTGGGTTACCCACAAATATTGACCTGATTTGCTTTTTTTTTTAAATGATGTAACTTGGTAATGAGCTAACAAAAAGGAACTTAATTCTGCTAGCAGCTACAATAATAAGTTTCCTGTGCTACAGTAATAAGCAGATAGATCCTGTAACTTGTTCTAGGAGCATCTATTTATGTATGTATGTATGTATGTATGTATGTATGTATGTATGTATGTATGTATGTATGTATGTATGTATGTATGTATGTATGTATGTATGTATTTATATTTATATCCCGCCCCATACCCTAGGGTCTCTAGGTTGGACCTGATGGTCCTGGAGGTCCCTTCCAACACTATAAACCTGAATCTTCAAGATATATAGCAGTAATTTTGTTTTCACGTCCTTAAATGAAAAGAATCAATTAGTTAAGAAAGAATTTAAGTTACAGTGTTATTACCAAATCTGAGGCAATTGCTAAACCCAGAGCTGCTCTGTGAAATGGAAATGATGAGGCACTAACTTTTGTAGCCTCTTCATAGCAATATTGTGCATTCTCATTTTGTCATTCAACAGAGCTAATCCAAGAAGCTTGTTGTCTTCTGAGAACTGGATATAAAGATGAGTTAAACCCTAGGAAACACACTGTAATTAGGAGAACAAGATGATTTGGATTTCTAGTATTGTTTAGTTGCTCAGTTGTTCAATTGTGTCCAACTCTCTGCGACCCCGTGGACTTGTAGAGCTGTCTAAGGGCTCTTTCCCACTAGGCGTAGAACCCTTCTAAGATCCCATTAGGACCCCAATTAGTACCTGATTGGTACTAATTAGTACCACTGAAGGCCCCATCTGCAAGGTCCTGTCCCCATGAGGGCAGGAGAAATCTGAATTTAATGGGTCCTTCAGGCCCTTAAATCTGTATTTCAGGTGGGCCTGATTAAAGGGGTCCACAAAAGGTTCTTCAGGTATCTTCAAGATCCAAATCTCCAGGAGGACCCCACCTCAAAGTTCTGGATCTTGAAAATTATTGTTCTTGAGTATTCTGAAGAGCATGTTTTTAAAAGTTGCTGTGCATCTGCAACCCTCTGATATTTCTCCTTTCCCTATTTAAAGGAGTCCAGGGATCATGTTTTACACCCTGCTTGTCTCTCCTCTTTTGTGGGCTTATTTCACAGAGCCATATTGTTGTACCAAAACTTGGGTTGACAGAGGGCAACTAGCACACAATCACTTTATAGCAAATTGCCCCCTGCTTGCCTTTATCCATGCCAAACTGAAGTGGCAGAACTTTCAAACTATTTTCCCCCAAGGACAATTGAGAAATAGTAGGTTCTGGCTGAATTTTCACACAGAGTATGGATGCTGGACTGATTTAGTGTTGGATATAATACTTCCTTTGTGACCTGAAGCCTGCCTTTGGCTGACATAAAAATAATTGGGAAGTCATTCAGTAGCAGTATCTGAAATGTACAACCTCTTGAAGGAGAACAAAGTTGTAACAGAGGAAACCAACCTAAGTTTGGAATCATATAGAATTTATGGAAAAATCTATTAACCTCCATTCAATGGAGAGTGGAAGAGCTATACAATTGACTGCTCTCCAGACAGTGATATAAGAATGACTATAATATTTATGAACATATATAGGGCCAGAGGCTTGTATTCATTTAGATTCTACCAAACAAGTTTTTTGTTTTTTTTTTTAAAAAGGGCAGCTTGAATGCAATAAATGTCAGGTTACTGGTATCACCTAGATATTGATTGTTAGATTATCTCCATTTAATTAGCATTTCTGCATTTCCAAGATTTGTTTCATATATAATTTTCTATGCTTGCTTGCTTTTTAACTTATTTATGCCATATTTTAGACGCTTCTAATGTGCCCAGATAAAAAAGTGTCTTCTGGAGGCAAACTTTTTAACATATCCATCCAGTGGTTGTTTTTCTTCTGAACTGATACTCTTTCCCCATAAGAACGTAAGAGGAGGCCTGCTGGATCAGGCCACAGCCCAGCTAGTCCACCGTACTGTCACACACGGTGGCCCACCAAATGCTCATGGGCATCTAAAGCAGAGACAAGGACAAAACCTCCCGCTCTCAAATCCCAGCAAATGGCCGTGTCCTGCTTCCCCCGCCCCCACAAGCCTGAAAGATGTACGTAGGCATCCATTCTAGTAGCCATTGATACATCTGCCGTCCATAAATTTGTCTAACCCTACCTTAAAGTCATCTAGACTGTTAGCACTTCTTCCGGCAGCAAATTTCATAAACCAATGACCCTCTGGGTGAAGAAATACTTCCCCCTGTCGGATCTGACTCTCCTACCCATCAGCTTCATAGATGCCCCCTGGTTCTAGTGTTTTGAAGGGTTTGAGGTAGGGTTAGACAAATTTATAGTGAAAAGTCTGTTGAGGGTGAGACCTATATTTCTTTACATATTTACTTATTGTTTTTCTTTATTTTTCTATTTTTGCAATACTTTAAATCATTATTATGTTGTTAGTTGGACACACTCCGCTTTACATCTATTCATCTTTTGTTATTTCAAACTTCCCTATTTTGAATATAATGTTACAGTATGTCTCTGCTGCACATACTTCTTTTGTTTCTTCTTTCCCTGTTTTTATCCCAAGCTGATTGCATGACAAACATTTATTTTTGTCCTAAATTTCTCTGAACAATAGCAAAAGCAACAACATAAAAGGAAGAAAACAGCATTCAAAGATAAATACTCAAAAATAGGTTTATGCAAGTCAGCATGAGCCATCTATTAAGATCTTAACCACACATTTCACAGATTTATAGAGAGACCTGGGGCTTGTTTGTACTTGGCTTTTTTCTGGAATATATCTCCGGATAGGGGTCTTGTAATCCACATGTTCATTTGGAGCCTGCTGTGGCCTTCACTAGAATGTGGACAGCAGACCCCCATTCCAGGATATATTCCAGAATAAAGCCAAGTGTGAATAGGCAGCTATTCTGTGGTCAACATCTTTGCTTTAAGCCTTCCTCAGTCCTTCTTCAGGTTTGCCTGCTCACACCTTTTCATTTCTGTTTTATTTGTGTACTGTGTTTAAGAGGGGACCTGATTAAAGTATACTAAATCACGCATGGTATAGAAAAGGTGGATAGAGAAAAAATATTTTCTCTATCACGCAACACTAGAACCAGGGGGCATCTATGAAGCTGATGGATAGGAGTGTGAGAACCGACAAGGGGAAGCATTTCTTCACCCAGAGAGTCATTGGCCTATGGAATTTGCTGCCAGAAGAGGTGGTAACAACAACCAGCCTAGATAGCTTTAAGAAACGGTTATTCATGGATGACAGGTGTATCAGTAGCCACTAGAATGGATGCCTAGGTACATACTCCAGGCTGGGGAAACAGGCAGAATGTCTCTAAAGGCCATTTGCTGGGATTTGGCAGCAGGTGAAGGTTTTGCCCTTGTGTTCTATTGAGATTCCCATAAGCAATTGGTGGGCTACTAGGTGGGACATGATGCTGCACTAGATGGGCTGTGGCCCGATGCAGAAGGGCTCCTCTTATATTATTATATTCTTATGCTCATCACATAAGTTTTTGGTGGAATTTCCTACTCTGTAGAGGTGAAAACAAGGACTTAACTTCTGGACTGAGTGTGGTGACGGAAGCTGCAGAGAGCATTTCTTCTCTGGAACTTTCATGAGGTAAATGCTGCAGAGTCCCATAACGGTATTCCCAGGGGACATCCTTGGTTCACAATTAGTTAGTCTGAGCAGCTATGAAGCTCCATTGCATTTTTCAGTGATGAGGTGGAACCTTTCCTTCTTTCCACATACCCCATTTGTCTTCTGAGAAATTTTAGATTTCCCAGCAAAGTGACCCTGGCTTCCATGAAGCTACTTTAGAGTTGTCTGCTGTTAACTCTGGCCCGTTCTGCACTGATCCAGATCACAGGGAAGAACCAGATGAGCACCACATGCACAGATGAGGCTAATTTGGATCAACCCTCCCACAGCTATGTTGTGCTGAAAACTACTTCCAAGAATTCCAGATCACAGATGGGTGCCACCTGCATGGCTCTGTGATCCAGATTCAAGCCCTTAGTTCATATCGTAGACCCAATAAATGGGGTCTACACTAGATCCAGATTAAGGGCTTCTTGATCCAGATCTAGCTCCACCCTACATGGATGGATCCAGCTGAATGGCGGCAGGGCGTTCATGATCCAGATTAATGTGTGCATGCGGAGGCCCTGGATCCAGACTAGAAGCCCTTTGATCCGAATTAACGCCCAGTGCAGAAAGGTCCACAATCATTTGTTAAAAATTGTGTCATAAGATGCTCTGAGAACATTGCCCAGTTGTCATTCTTCCCTATCCCAAGAGTTGTGCCACCAATTTCTCTGCAGAATGTAGCCCACAAAAAATTCACTTCAGTTCTGTACAGGGCCTTCCCTAGGCAATGAGAATCATTTGCATAAGAAATAGCATGGGGTGGAGGGAAGGATGGTTAACTTCACCCTAATGAGTATGATGAGGACAAATATTCTCCTCATCAGCACCATTTTTGGCAACATGGATAATTTGTTACACCCAAGTGGGTATACTCAATGAGCCTGTTTATCTTCATTAGGGTGCATGAGAATACATTATAGAGTGGCAGCAGCGGCAGCACTCTAGACTTATTAGTTCAGTATGCAACCCTGTGATAAATAGGCAGCAGAAATTGCTCAGTGGAATCTCCTCTACCTTCGTCACAGATGAGTATTAACTTCATCTCAGAATATATGAGAGGAGCATCACCACAACATCCATTCTTTTAAAGGATGAGATGGGTTTACTTGTAAACAACCAGTTACTCTTTCCCATAATTTTAAGACAGAACTAAACAAGACACTACTGTATTACTTTTTAGATAGTTGGCTGATTGTGTGGACATCAGGTATGAGGTAAGTAGTTAGGTGATGACCTTATTATTTCAGCTTTTGAGCTAATCCATTGTGGTTTGGTTTTCCTTGTTTCCTTGAACATAGATAGTTAATTGTCCCATCCTGGCTTCTTCATAAAGATTTACTCTCTTCCCTGTAATTAGGGAGATAAAATGTTCAACTCCAGATAGCATCACACAGAAAACATCATCAAAAAAACTTTACCCAGACATTCACCAATGGCCCAAGCCTTTCTAGACTTCACTTGAAAGCAAAGTTCACCTAAACCTGCACAATGCCATACTGAGAACTCAGAGCACAGACTATCTGAAAATGACCTCCGGAGCAAAAAGAAGGTCATGGGTTGGATTCCTGAGTGAAGGCACAGGGCTTTTTAATGTGTGCACCAGTACTGGGGTTCCTGTTCTTTAACATTTCAATGAGTTTTCCATCAGAAACCTGACTAATTTCTGTTCTGATTTGACATTTTGACATTTGGTTCAAATTGAATTTGAATGCAAAAAAAACATCTGTGCACATCCCTAACTGATATCTCTGTGGGAAACTGAATGTCTGATTTTAGACAAGCAGTTTCACTGAAATTTAGAGCAATCCCTCCTTTCACAAGCAACAGCTATAAGTGACATCGGTTCCAAGTGATGTACAAACTATTGTTATTTGCAAGGGCCTGCATTGTAATGTAAGAAATGGAAATTATTTTAAGGACCTTCCTGCACTAAAAGGCTGTGATCCAAACCAGTTGGTCTAGACCACTGAGGTGTGATCTGGACCAGCGCCATCTTCAAGATGGCGCTGGTCCAGACCAGTCCCCACACTGGCCCTGAAGATTGCATAAGTTTCAGGGCAGGGCTCTGAGGGCTCCAAAAGGCTAGGAATGAAAATGTCTAGCCTTGGAGCCAATGGGAGACCAATTTTGGTAACATGCTTTGGTGCACCACTAAAATAGGTTCCCCAGTATTTGGGAACATAGAGTCATACTTTCTGCATGCCTCTGTATTCCTGACTAAGCCCAACTGATATACCAGCGGACCTCAATATTGAGGTCTGCCAAGAGATCCTTGATCTGGATCATGCTGGTTTTATGTGGACAGAACATCCCAATGGTGGACGCCTCCCCACCATATTTCACATTAATATGTAGAAGGAAGCCCAAAGACCACTTTATGCCTGTGCAGCAGTGAGAAAGGGTCTATACGACTTTTCATTTTGATATATTTTAAATACTATAAAATGCCATAAAAAGAGTCTGTGTATCACTTAAAACAATTAAAGCAAATGTTTTTATTGTATGACCGTTAAGCTTATCTCTGTTGTCAGGATCCCAGTTTTAAGATGTTCATTTCTTGCGAAATTTTGGTCATCCTTTGCAAAAACACACGCGCATGTATGAAGATCAAAGCGCCTATGGAACAATAATAACTCAGAATTAATAGTTGGTTGTGATTATTTTCTCATTATTGTCTTTAGTTTTATTCACATAAGCCACCTGTTAAAGGATCCGTCTCACATACATGCTTCCTGTGACCTCTGCTATATCATTTTGGATTTCATGATCTTTTATGGCAGTTTCCCACAATCTCCTGAGTTCTTATCAGTGTCTTTAATTCTGTCGCCTTACAACCTGGTCTTAAAGGCACACTCCTTTCCCGGTAAGGAACTGCCACCCTATCACACAATACCTCTGGCTTATATTGATCAGTTCATGGAGGATTATGCACAGCAGTTGAAAGATAAGATGTGTGTGTTTTTTAATGAAACAGGCAGCTTTAAGTCCTTGTACCATACAAAACAGTTATTGAAAAGCAGTCAAAACATTCAACTTGCTTGACTCAATAGCCTAATTTTAACTCTGTTGGCGCCTTCGCATAGACTGAAAAATATTTTGCCTATACAGACTGATTAGCATCGTCCTTTTTGAAATCTTATTATTGTGCTTTCATTGTCAGCTAATCAATAAAAAGGGGGGTAAGTCCATTTTATGAGGAGGTACTGCAATAATACCATGAATGTTTGACTGTTTTAAAGCCCATCTTTGATCCCATTACTAAATTGTATCTTGAATTATCTTAGTGACAAAAGTCCCATCTGTGCCTGCAGAAGAAGAAACTGTTCACATCTTTATAGGAAGAAATTGCTCAATAATGGGAGGCCTGACTATTTCCTGTTACCATTTTTCAGTGCTAATTGTTGCCATTTGTTAATAAGCCAAGCAAAGAATTGCCTTTAGCAACTATAACATCACGGTAATAGAGCTGAAAAGTGACTGGATGGGTAGGTCTACCAAAAAAATAGCAACGCCAGCTCATATTCTCCCCATGTACTTATTAAAAAAAAACTGATGTTTTCATACATTCTTAAATATTATTTTTGACAAGCTATCTAGACTCTTAGAACTGGGAATAATATGTTTTAATATGTTATTGGTTTTAATATGTTCATTTTATATGTTGTAACTGGCCATGAGAACCTTGGGTTTAGGGTGGGATGAAAATGCAACTAACTAACTAACTAAATAACTAACTAACTAAATAAATAAATAAAATTTCACCTTTAGGCGGGCAACTCTGTCCAAGGTATATAAAATTGAAGTATATAAAAATCAAGCATGGTATAAAAAAGGCAGATAGAGAAAAATTATTTTCTGTATCACACAACACTAGAACCAGGGGACACTCTATGAAGCTGATGAGTAGGAGAGTTGGATCCAACAAGGGGAAGTATTTATTCACCCAGAGGGTCATCAGTTTATGAAATTTGCTTCCGGAAGAGGTGGTGACAGCTACCAGCCTAGATGGTTTTACGGTAGGGTTTGACAAATTTATGGATGACAGATGTATCAATGGCTACTAGAATGAATGCCCTAAGTACATCTTTCAGGTTGGGGGGAATGCAGGACACTTAACAGCAGGACACTTTTAAGCCCATTTGCTGGGATTCGAGAGCAGGAAAAGGTTTGTCCTTGTCTCTGCTTGAGATGCCCATGGGCAATTGGTGAGCTGCCACGCATGACGGGATGCTGGACTAGATGGGCTGCAGCCTGATCCAGCAGGGCTTCTCTTATATTCTAAGGTACCTGTTGGTTGAAGACACTGTCAAAAATGGCACATAGCAAGAAGGCCGTTTCTGCAGTTGTCTGGCTTAGGTTTTGATCAGTGGGTCAGGAATAACAGCCCTACTGATCTGGATCATGCGGAATCGTGGGCTGAATCAGAGTTGTCTGCACTGACAGAGTTCATCTGGCCCTTGCACAATATTTGCAACGTTTGCCCAAATTCAGCCATTCACATTCAAATAGAATGTTAGGACATCTGAAGACTGACATTCAAATTTGAATCAAATGCCTTCAGAACCTTCATATGAAGCCTCATTACATTCATGAACCTGGGGAGGTGGGAAAGTGGCTGCGCCAGTCAAAGGTCTACCATGCTCAGAAGCAACAGTGTTTTTTTTCACAAAACGTTATTGTTTCCCAGGGTGTTTCCACACTTACCGCTGGAAATCTGGATTAAGGAAATCCAAATTTCTGAAATTCGTCCCTGGGAAGATCTGTCTGAAATCCGCACTCGTGTGGGAAGCATGGATAGTGAGGAACATATCATGTGTTTGCTGTGTGGACGCCGGAGCAGCGATATCCAGAAGGATCAGGCCTCTCTGTGGCCCTGCCACCCAAGGTGCTGCATGATTGGAGCACTCAGCCATCAGTCACCACTCGTTTCCACCATGCATGGGCATGTCAGGGACAGACTGCCCACCAATCAGTGACGTGCCTGAGATTCTGTGGCTGCCAAAGAGAAGTACATGTAGGAGGGACTCCATAGCTGGAATGTGGTGCTGCTGCCTCGCTCAACATGGCAACTTCCCGTCCCACCCACATGTGTTCCCTCTCCTGTCCCTGTGCGGAAGCATCATCCTTTGATCAGGAATTTGCAAGCAGGAACAGTTTGAAGACCTAATTCTTCAGGTCTTCACAAAAACCAGATTCAGTGGCCTCTAGACCCCATTAGAGATGGATCTCACACAAGGCTGTGTGGAAGCAACATCCTTGAAGGCGTCCTAATCTGTCCTGTTTTGCAGAAGGTAACTTACAGATGTGTGCCATATGTGTCCTTATTGGGTGCTTAATGGGGTCTTAGTGACCTGTGCAGAAACACCCCCAACTACAACCTTTTTAAGGACTTCTCAGGGCATCATTGTTTTGGTAACTTTTAGTCTTATTTTTGTGAAAATACAAGATTTATAACTAATATAACAAACATAATAGATTTAAGAAAGAAACATAATAACAATTTAACTAAGAAACAGTGCACTCAGAAAACTGTGGTTTGACTTGTGATATTCATTCCTAAACAATATTTAAGCGGGTTGTAACTTGGAATGACTATATTTATGTCCCTAGGAATATAATTTATGAAATTGTTCCATACGGTATATACATCATTAAGTCCTTTCATTTTTCCTATCTGGTATTCAATGCAATCTAGTGTTGCTGTATTTTACATTACGGTATAGCAATTGTTGGTATGGAATCTCCTTTCCATTTTGTTGCAATGTTTTTAAACTGCCTATGATGAAATGTAATTAAAATGTAATTCTTCTGATTTTGACATCTGACCACTGTATTTAACAATAGCAATCAAGACTAACGAGAAGAACACACCCTGCAGTGTTTAAAAATCAGTAATGTTACAGGAGGGGAGATGTAGCTGGATCTAACTAGTAAAAGTAAACAAAGTTGCTTTAGAAAAGGTGGAGAAGGATTCGTGTCCTTACGTTCTGCATGGCCAAGACATGGCTATGAGTCCTTTCTACATTCATGAAGCGATGAATATGGATGGAATTTCCTAGCCTTGGCATGGATCCTTTACCGGGCAATCTGAGATGACCACTCATGATCCTGCCTAGGAGAAAGTGGTAACAAAATGGCACAACTGGCAATGAGAATGCATGGAACTCACATTTGGACTGCAAGGAGATTTCTCAAAGTGGAGGAGATAGAATGCCTACTGCTTACCCCCTTTGTATTAATGATGAGTTGCACAAAAAATGAGTGTGAACCAGTATGGTCTAGTGGTTAGGGAGCCGGACACTTATAATAATAATAATTTTATTTGATCAGTTTTATGACCATTTCAAAATTCAGTAAAAAGCAATAAAAACATTATAAAACAGAATAAAGGAAAGCAGCTGACATTCTATTAGCAGGTAGGTTCTTGTTTTCCCAGTTCTTTGGGAGCTGGACTCTTATCTGGGAATACTGGGTTCAATTCCGCCCTCCCCCATGAAGCCAGCTGGGTGACCTTGGGCAAGTCACAGCTCTCTTCTGAGATCTCACAGCCCCACCTACCTCACTGAGCGTCTGTTCTAGGGAGAAGAATAGAAAAGCTTTGTCAGCCACTTTGAGCCCCCTTAAATGGGTGAGAAAAGCGGGGTAGAAAAGCCAACTCTTCTTCTTCTTCTTCTTCTCCTCAGTGTGCTATGTCTGGGACAACGTGGACTGATTGTTACTATGTTCTAATATCTCACTTTTCGTATCTGGAAAAGTTTCTTTCTTGGACTGCAGCCCCTGTGATCTGCACCAAACAAAAGACCAAAAGTGAAACTGCCACTTTTACTGTCCAAAGAAGTCTCTCTTTCTCTCTCTCCCCCTTTCTCTCACTCTAAGCTTCCCCCATGCATTTTTGTTTTTCAATGCTATTCTCTCTAAGTATAGCTTAGGGAATAGATTCAATATCTGGGAAATTTTCCAGGAGGGTTTCCACATCTGTGAGATGCTTTCATAATTGGCAGCCAGAATCCAAACATCAATAACCAAACAGTCAAGGGCATTACTGATACACTTTGGACAAGTCTGCTACATGGCCTTAAAGATTCAGTTTCCACACTGTGCAAAGGCAGGTTATTGGGTGATAATTGCATGGCGCTGTCCCTTTTTGAGATTGTTGATTATCAGTATTGCCCTGCCTTATGTTAGCCACTCAGGGTGGGAGCCAGCTGATAATGATTGATTCACCAAGTCATCCCTACAGTGTTGTTAGTTTCTTTTACCAGCATGCATAGATCACGTGGGCCTTTTCTGTTGCTGAATATCTGTTTCTGTGATGGTAACATGGTCTTGCTCTAGGAGATTGCAGTAATCTGTTCTAGGAATGTGCATGAATATTTGTAATATATTTGACCAAATTCAGACATTCGAACGCGAATCAAATGTTACGATAGTCATATGCTAATATTTTAATGAATAAAAATGTTTCCAGACATTCGTATGAATAGTTCAGAGATTCGTTAAGCTGGAGAAATGTATCAGATACATATCTGTTCATATCAGATACATATCTATTCATATCAGATAAATATAAATTTATAAATCTATGGTAAGGCCACATTTGGAATACTGTGTACAATTCTGGTCACCATAAATTTGAATTTCAACACATTCATTTTTTCTCTATTCGTACAAATTCAGACATTGGAATTTTTTATTTGGAATCAAATCGAATGTCAAAAATTGCATTTGTGCACATTCCCAGTTCCTGTGTACTAACCACACACTAAACTGTGTGCTTAACCACTGTCCTATCCAGTTGTTTATGTACACACATGCGCACACACAAACAATCCATAAAAAGCAAAGTAATATGTGTGCTGAGAAAAACCTGTGACACAGGCACTTTCTGCCTAAGGCCTTATTCCGGATTGTATCTTGGAATAGGGAACTGCCATCCACCTGTTGGTGCAGACCATGGCAGGTCCTGGGTGCAGATGGCAGGTTCCGATTCCCAGATATAATCTGGAATAAGTCCCAGTGCAGAAAGGGCCTGCACTGTACAGCTCTAAAAAACATTAGTTAATGATTTTTTGCTGGAATCTGAATAACAGAAGTTTTGGTTGGTTATGGAATTTAAGAATAAGCTTGCCAAACAGGGAAGTAGTAGTAGTGGTAGTGGTAGTGGTAGTGGTAGTGGTAGTGGTAGTGGTAGTGGTAGTAGTAGTAGTAGTAGTAGTAGTAGTAGTAGTAGTAGTAGTAGTAGTAGTAGTAGTAGTAGTAGTAGTAGTAGTAGTAGTAGTAAAAGATGATGGTGATTTATTCATAAAGTCACTTTCACCAGAGAGAGGAACAACACATACAATCAATACAAACAAAAGAATATGTAAATAACCAGCAACCTAGTTCCTCGCCAAATGCTTCATGCCCTACCAAGTCTTAACACTTTAGGAAACTCTAAGCAGAAAAATTAGTCTTTTGCCAAATGCCTTTTGGGCAGCCTGGCTAAGAAAGGGTAGTGAAAATGATCTACTAAATGCAATACATCATGAATGAATTAGCAAAATGCCTTATAAGTAAAGTGTCAGTTAATGACCCGCAGTGGTTTGCCAGGGACTCTAAATCAACTCATCTCAATCAATGTCTCGATATGATTGAAAGAGTAAAAGCACAAGAGAAAGATAGGTGCAAAGGACAAAAGGGACTTCCCGTCCACCTACCCCCACCCCAGAAAGTTGGTAGCATAGAGCAAACAGTTTTCTTATCTCCATCACCGTTGTTGACAAGTTGCAATACTATGTAAATCCAATCTTCAGAGAGAAAAAAACAGAAGCAAAATGCCTTCTTGTCTTCACTTTGCAGTTGTGATAAACTTCTACCATAAAGGGACTAGGGGTGTGCTATTTTCGGAACTCGATTTGAATCGAATACCCAAAAATTCAATTCGATTTGAATGTTTAAAGTTCAAATTAAACCAAATTTGATTCAAATTACGGAAATTTGAATCTATTTGTTCGAATTTTTTATTCGAATTTGCACTTACTAATGTTGACAACAGTTGTAGATGCCTGTAGGCATCTTCCCTAGGTCCTTACACATCCGTACACATCTGTACACATCTGCATGCATCCCATAGTTATCCTGTATGCAATCCGTTTTCATCTCGTGTGGATCCGTACAAATGCATACGGATGCAGGAAAGATAGGGATCTTCAGGTATGCATTGTGTACAAACCCATACACATACAGATGTCTTAATAATTCAAATGAATAGATCCGAAATTCAAATTGAATCTTTAAATTCAAATTTAAGGACATTTGATTCAAATTTGAATGTCAAAATTTGGTCGATTCAATCCAATTTCGAATGCATTTGAATATTTGTGCACATACCTAAAAGGGTTATTATTAGCAGCCTTGTTTAGGAATGTCCAGTCGAAAGCTATCTAGCATCCGGGTTCTGAGGTTGAAAAATATGATTAAAAAGCAATATCTTGGCCAATAGTTTTGATTATCATGTTTCTTAATCTTTACAAGGCCTCTAAATCTGTCAGAAGAAGAGTCAAATTAATTTTTACAGTTGGCTCTGCTGCTTTTCCTAGAGATGCTAAATAGCATGCAGATAATGGATGGATGCTACAAAATGGTAGAATGACCTTGAACAATTGTGTCTCACTTGATGGATGATACAATGGGGTAATGGATGTGTGGTGCGTGATGCGCACAAGATGCCAGCGTGGCTTTTACACAGATGGATTGCAAGAGTTGGCATTTTTATCAGCATCTACTGGTATCCTTGGGCATTAATGAAGTAGACAGCATGGCCCAGTGAAAAGAAAACTCCATTCCTTTCTTTCAGACTGAAAATATCTGCCTCCAGCTGCATCAGGATTGCTATCACTTGCTAACTCTTTTAAAGGCAGAGGCTGCATCCAGAGGTTGGTTACTGATTCCATTGTATTTTGATATTTCAGAGTAAAGTATGGACATTCTGGAACATTCATGTTTTATTCCAGTATATCCAAATATAGCAGGTGGATCTGGATGCAGCCTCAGGCTTTCAGAAGGTTGGTACGGCAAGGTGGACAATGTTTAGGAAGGCTTTAAAATGAGATGCACTTCATCATGGTTTAACCAGGAATGCATCAGGTACCAAAGACAATATCATAGGGTGTTTTTCCACTGTGCTCTTTTAATCCGGATCTAAGAAGATCCAGATCTAAGGAACAGGTACTTCCCTTAATCCAGATCTAGTAGATCCAGATTAAGGGAAGTACCCAATGTGTTTCCACGGGTGGTCTGGCACCCATTTGCAAATCCGGATCTACCCACAAGGGGTCTGTTTTGGGGGACAGGGGGTGCAATCTTCAAAGTTGCATTTGGAGATTAGCACAAGATCCGAAGGCAACTTTGGAGGGACTTCAGAGCCAGCTTTGGAAGGACTTCAAAGTCTTGAGTTTGGGGCACCCACCATGAGTGCTTTCCCCCCTGAGCTTCCTCTAGACCCCATTGCCCAATTCTAGGGTGTTTTTCCACTAACACCAAGTACCCATTAAGGACCCATCTGGCTGAGAGCCGGATGACCCCATTTCCACTACAGACCCCATTAGAGACACATATGTTTCCACCACAGCTAGGGAAATCCAGATCGTATGGGTCCTTCAAGACCTATAATCCGGATTTCCTATAGACCCCATTAAAGGGGTCTACGATGGGGTCTTCAGCCATAAAATCCAGATTATAGGGAGCCTGTTTCCACTAGAATTGGATAGATCCAGATTTGCAAATGGGTGCTCCGGTGTTTCCACAGCAGGCAGGGTAGCACCCATTGCTATTGGGTGGTAGACCACCCATGGAAACACATTGGGTACTTCTACTAGATCCGGATTAAGGGAAGTACCCATTCCTTAGATCTGGATCTTCTTCAATCTGGATTAAAGGAGCTCAGCAGGAAAACACCCCTAGTGGAAACAGGCTCCCTATAATCCAGATTTGATGGCTGAAGACCCATTGTAGACCCCTTTAGTGAGGTCTACAGGAAATCCACATTATAGGTCCTGAAGGACCCATATGATCTGAATTTCCCTAGCTGTGGTGGAAACAGATGTGTCTCTAATGGGGTCTGTAGTGGAAATGGGGTCATCCGGCTCTCAGCCAAATGGGTCCTTAATGGGTGCTAAAATGCCAGTGGAAAAACACTCTTAGTTTGCCTTCACCTGCAAGATGAGGACAATGCCAAATGTATACAAGAGCTGCTTCATACTCAAGCTACTGGTCTATCTAGCACTGTGCTGGCTATGCAAAGATAACCACTGCACACAGCATCTGAGACTTAGCAGAGGGCACGACCAAATAAATGATGTGTTTCACCTGTCAGCTCTCCATGGCGCTGCCCTTGAAGATGGTTCAGAAGCTGAAGCTAGTGTACAATGAAGCTGCTAGACTGCTAACTGGATGCACATCACACCTGTCTTTAAAAAGTTGCATTGGCTGTCAATTCACTACCAAGCCCAGATCAGGGTTTTAACTTATAAGGCCCTTAATGACTTGGGCCCCAAATATCTAAATGAACACTTTCTTCCATATCAATCTGCCCGTGCCTTAACATCTGGAGGGGAGGTCCTCCTGGTTGTTTCACCATCCTCAGTAGTAAAAGGGATGGGTACCCAGGAGAGAGCCTTCTCAGTGATGTTCCCCAGTTAATGGAATAGTCTCCCCTTTGATGTGCATCAGGTTCCTTCACTGTATATGTTTAGGAAGGCAGTGAAGATGCACCTCTTTGCCCTGGCCTTTGGTTAAATGGGAATATACTGTCTCTTCCCCCTTTACAGACACTGTTACTGTTTTAATATAGTTTTAATATATGTCTGATTTTAAGTGTTGTTACCGGCCCTGATGCCTTCGGGTATAGGGCAAAACAGAAATACAAATAATAAGTGGATGGATGGATGGATGGATGGATGGATGGATGGATGGATGGATGGATGGATGGATGGATGGATGGATGGATGGATGGATGGATGGATATTGGGGCCATTCTGCTCATGCCTTGAAATCAAGGGACATGGATAGCCTGCACAGGGATAGCCTACCCATTTCTTTCTCAAGGAAAGGGCCCTTTTATGAACCTTTTTATGTGACATTGTTCTGCAACCGAAAAGCAACTTTAGCTTAATACACTTTGAAAATTGTCTTTTCATACGAAGTGCTGTTAACATTCTGACACGTGCAATTTGTC
The DNA here is from genome assembly GCA_023333525.1 of Aspidoscelis tigris stejnegeri. Taxonomy (NCBI): domain Eukaryota; kingdom Metazoa; phylum Chordata; class Lepidosauria; order Squamata; family Teiidae; genus Aspidoscelis; species Aspidoscelis tigris. The sequence continues at coordinate 9,705,780 of JALMGA010000019.1, read as the reverse complement.
ATTTTTCTGCCATCCAACCAAGCACTTCCTATTTGTGGAGCTCAAGAGTGAGGTTAATTCTTTAGAGCTCACTCAATCTTCTGGCTCAGTGCCACAAGTATTAGCGTTGTGGGATCCTCCGTATACATGGGCTGGACCCTTGCCTTTACGACGTGAGCATCCAAAGGTCACAAGCACCATTTGCCTGGGTATCTTTGATGGATAATTTCTCCTCCTTTATTTTTTAAAGAATTTCCCTTCTCCTTCCACAGATGCCAGGATGAGGAAGGCGACTTGGAAGCCTTGTTGGAGTGCATAATCAGATTCCTGGTAGCAATTTAAACAACAGCTGAGCATATTTATGAGGGGCAATTTAAAAAAATGAGAGCAAACTAGCAGCCACGAATACAAAATTAGCGCAGAGGAAAGCTGTAGTCACAGAGGGGATGCATGCTGTAGGTGTTTATCTCTGTAGCCCTTGTTTTGGCAGTTAATTAATAATGACTTGGAACTGCTTATTGGCTCTTATCCAGTCCTATATGCAGCAGAGGTTTCCTGCATGCTTCTAATATGATCGGCTGGGGTGTCTTCCAGATCCAAGCCGGTTTTAAAGGCAGCCTCTGAAATCTTTATAACTCAGGGAGTTAGTTTTTCCTACCAAAAAGTTGACATTGGTACCATTAAGCTGGACTCTTATCTGGGAATACTGGGTTCAATTCCGCCCTCTCCCATGAAGCCAGCTGGGTGACCTTGGGCTAGTCACAGCTATTTTCTGAGCTCTCACAGCCCCACCTTCCTCACAGGGTGTTCTGTTTTGGGGCAAAGAATAGAAGATTTGTCAGCCTCTTTGAGTCCCCTTAAATGGGTGAGAAAAGTGGGGTAGAAAAGCCAACTCTTCTTCTTCTTCTTCTTCTTCTTCTTCTTCTTCTTCTTCTTCTTCTTCTTCTTCTTCTTTTATATGCATAGATATTTAAATCATGCAGTCTCCCTGGCTTTCATCATGATGTGACTTTCCTGAATTAGTTACAGAGTTTTATATTGCTGCTTTTGTTCTTTCTTTTTCTTAAAAAAAAAAATTAAAAATCCCCTGCAGCTCAGCAAACAGTTTCACTGACATATTCATGGAAGAGCTTGTCCTGAATTAACATGCACCGCCTTGAATCTAGCATGGAACCTCGCCACTTAGCTCAGAAAAGATGAGCCGCTGTGATGTGCGCTAGGACTGTCAGCAACGCTATGTAAACAGAATACCTCCTGCTGACCAAATCACTCTGCTCAGCCTGGCAGAAAGGTGGCACCATCACAGCTGTCACTGGAAGCAGCATTTCAAAAGAAAGAAAGTAAAATAATGACAAGGCTATGTATGCCTTAACCACCACCACCACCCCATAACATGCTGTGTTGCAAATCCACATGGCAAAGCACATGGCGATCTGTTTAGTTTACCTTAAGGCAAATGGAGATGGATCAGGCTCAAGAAACAATGCAAAGAAAGTCTGCAGGAATTCCGCCCTTTGTTCTTGGCCCTTTACGTTGCATTCATGGGCAGTAAAAAAAGAAAAGAAAAGTTTAAAGGTATTTTGGAGGTGGTAGTATGTGGCAAGTATTGTTCTTTTCCTATGCTCCTCCCATCTCCAGTCCACATCTAATGTGCTTTAAACTTGTTTTCCCTGGCCTGTTACGTGCATTAGAGGTAGAACGAGCACATTGAACACACTAATGCTTGAGACTACTACCAGTGTACCATCCTTGAGGTTCTTTTTTTAATTGTGTGTTAATGAACATCTTAAATGGTGTTCTGTATGCCTCAAAAGCAGAAGAGAATCCATGTGGAAAACCTGAACCCCTTTGATGATGATGGGCTCCAACTTGGTACATGCACAAATATTCAAAGACATTCGAAATTCGATCGAATTCGAACAAATTTTAACATTCGAATCGAATGTCCAGAAATTCAAATTTAAATATTTGCACTAATTTCAAATTTTTGAATCCATTTGTTCAAATTATTCAGACATTTGATTGCGTACAGGTTCGTACATGATTCGTACTTGCACATGCACATATTTCACACATCTGTACACATTTGTACAGATCTGTACGAGATGAAAACAGGTTGCATACGGGATAACTACGGAATGCATACAGATGTGTACGGATGCATGCGGGATGTGTAATGATGCGAACGGGCACATATGAATGTTATTGACATTCATAAATGCAAATCTGCATTGAAAATTCAAATGAATAGATTCAAATTTGGTTAATTCGAATCGAATTTGGGTAAATTTGAATTTTAAAGATTCAAAACTGAATCGAATCCCAAAAATTGCATTCATGCACACCCCTAGCGCCAACTCATTCCATCCCACTCATCATGGAAATGGTGAAAAAAGTGTAATTTAATAACACTTGAAGAGCATTGTATTAGCTATTTCTGCTGCAGTGGACTGTTTGTCCTGATTATTAGTGAAGTGAAAGGATGGATTCTGGGGACATTCACAGAATGCCAGTTACATAACAAACAAAAAGGTTTTCTCCACTTAATTCTCTGTCATCCAAACCTGTGTGCTTGATGAGCTAGCCCTGTCCCCACGCTGGACCCAAAGCTCACATGAGTGCTACAAGGTTCTAGGTACAAAGGTTCTAGCCTCAGAGCCTCTGGGGATGCATTCAGTGGCATGTTTTGCTGCACTGTCAAAATGTGTTCCCTGGTAGTACCAAATGCAGAGACATGAGGCCTTTTCGCACGAGGGGGTTTGGAACACGTCTAGAACACGCCGGGACACTGCATTCGCTCTTATGGTGTGGCCGGATCCGTTCCAGGCCACCCCAAGTATCCTGACACATCATAGACATGTTCCAAAAGCAGAGCACTAAAAAGTGCTCTATACACATTCCAAGTGTTCTGGAACACCCCCAGCTGCCACGGAGGGAAAGCGTTTGCATTCTCTCCCTCTGTTACAGCTGGGCCCCTCCCCCGACCTCCCCTGATTGGCTACCTTGCAGCCAGGGGTGGGGAGGCATGTCAGGCCCCTTCCCTGGGTTCCCACGAGGGGCATCAGCTTGGATCAGGCCCATGCAAGTGGTGGGCCCTCCACCCAGCACTGCCATCTGCGCAGGCACGGGTGCCCAGCCAATGAAGGGCCACCCTGCAAGCATGTGCAGAACATCACCAGCCTATTCCAGTCAGAATCGAGCTGGCAGCAGCAGGTAAGTGCTGTTCACGTGTGTGCATGACCCCGGGATGGGTGGGTGGTGCTGGGTGGGGGCCCAGCCACTAGGAGGCTGGGGGAGGGTCTTCAGCCCGAATGCTTTGAGTACAGTTCCCTGTGTGCACGTAGGCAGGGAAAGGATGCACCATTTACCTGCCAGTGCAGATGAGGAACTGTACTCAATGCGTTCGGGCCAAAGCGTTCTGAGGCATCTTCGCCTATACCTTCTACATGACTCTGTGGTCTGGCCCATGGCTCACTGGTCCATCAGTAGACTCATTTAAATAGACTCATGATCCCTATCATGGTCGTTCAGACTAGGATTATGGTTCATCTAACGCAGACAAAGCATCTCAGTTGGGGAGGCTCACAGATCTGCACTACGATGTGGACTGTTGAGGCCCAGAAGAGGACTTCACATGCTTATAGTCAGGATAAATGGTGAGTGCGGAAAGGCCCAAAGTGCCTCTAGACAATGAAGCAGAAGAGTGGCTAGAGGCAAACATGCATGGTTTTCTTTGCTGGCATTTAGCATCATGATGGACACATTGCACACTGATTATGTGCAATGCGGTTGCTTAGAGCAGATGGACACAAACCAAAATATGTCAGTGGGGAAAAGTAACCTGCATTGAAAGGGACACAGCGCAGCTCCCTCAGGGAGCACTAACTATGGAATCAAGGCAAGGACACACTGCTATAATGCCTGAAGTCTCAACCACACAGATGCTAACCAAGAAACCTGCATCAGTGCAGAGTAGGGATCTGCACAAATATTTGTAGGCATTCAAAATCCGACCGAACATGCCAAATTTTGACATTAAAATTCGAATCAAATGTCCCAAAATTTGAATGTAAACATTCAAATCGACTTTCAAATTTTGGATCTATTCATTCAAATTATCTGGACCTTCATATGTGTAAGGCTTTGTACACGATGCATACGTGAAGATCCGCATCTTTCCAGCATCCATACGTATTTGCATGAATCCATACGGGATGAAAATAGGTTGCATATAGGATAACTACAGGATGCCTACAGATGTGTACGGATGCCTACAGATGTGTATGGATGTGGGGAAGATGCGTACGTGCAACACATATTTTGTCAACATTCAGATGTGCAGATTCAAATAAAAAATTCAGACAAGTAGATTCGAATTTGGTAAATTCAAATGAATCTTGTTCAATTTGAATTTAAAAGATTCAAATCAAATCAGATTATTCAATTTGATTTGAATAGAATGGCAAAAAAAATTTCATGCACATCTCTAGTGCACACCACAGTCCAACAATGGTTTTTCACAAATTGCAATGTTGGACATACAGAGGCCAGGCACATGTTGTAGCCATGGCAGCCAGGATTTTAGCAGTAGACAAGTGGAAGCAAAGGCTAATGAGGAAATGCAGTCACTTGACAGGAAAGAGTGCCTGAGGGTAGCAGCTCAGCAGAGGTGCGTTGATGGCTGTGATCAAGATACCTTCCAGAGAATGCAAAATTGCCCCTTAGGTGCAAGTTCATCTCTGACAGTACTCATGTCCTATGCTAGGGTGGCACACTCATCACAGGAAACATGCACCTAGAAACATGGTGGCTCAGCTCCTTCTGGAAGGCACCTAGAAGTAAAGTGGAGACTCAGCCAGAGGCCAACTTCAAGAAAGAAATTCCAAATCTAAGTAGGAATAGCAGCTGGTACTTATGTACATGATGTGAATGGCTAGCACTCTAGCCTCACCCATTCTGAGTTGGATTAAAGTCATATATAACCCCCACCCCACCACCACCACCACCAAATGTAAAATAACACAGAACAGAAGGAAGCTTCTGCATGCCAAGTTACAGTAGATAAAGGAGCAGACATTACTTTCAAAATTCTTTATAATACAAGAAAATTGAGCCTCAGTTTCCAAAGAATCAAAGACAAATTTAATAAGCCGAGGAAGGGGCATCTAGATTTGATCCATTAAGAATTCCTTCTCTGACCATCTCTTTAACATTTATATATCACAGAAATGACCATAAAACCATGAGGACTTGTAGCCATGGTTGAAGTGACAAACAATATACCTGTAAAAAATTTCCATAGCAGGAATATTTCTATTGATAAAATGGACACAATTAATTTGTAGTTTCAATTTATTATTGCCTTGTTCACATATTAGCTGAAACTGATTTAAAGAAGTGCAATCAATTATTCCAATATACTTGGATTAATCACTTAAATTTTATGGTGTAACAAATTGATAGTTATGTCTTAAATATGTATCCCAAGCTAAGTGTGATTGTAAGGCACTTTTTGCTATGAGTTCTTTCAGATTTATTGTTCTGTCATGGAAGCAACATAATTCTGTACATATAAATCTTCATTGTGATATCTTTCTAGGTCTATATTTTTTTAAAAAAAAAAGAGAACAAATGGAAACTGGAAAATTACTTTGTGTTATAAGATAGAACACAGTGTCTGTTGATACTAAAAGAAAGAAAGAAAGAAAGAAAGAAAGAAAGAAAGAAAGAAAGAAAGAAAGAAAGAAAGAAAGAAAGAAATGCATTTAGCTGAAACATTCTTTCTCTCTCTCTCTCGCCATGATTATTATTTTCTAGTATGATGATGTTTCCATCATTCAAGCAAGCAAACTATAGAGTGTAATCACACATGGCTTTTTTGAAATGCCTCTTTTACAAAAGGCACCCTACTGTAGCCATAAAAACACACACCAGGCAATCAAGCAGTAAAAAGAAAATACTACCTCACATTGCTGTTCCTCCAGCTCAAAATTTGGCAACACCTCCCTAGCAACAAATGTTTATCACTCATTGGCCAATGCAACACAAATCCCTAATCAAAACCCAAAGGTAAAACAAAAAACTAAACAGAAAGGGTTGAGTCCCAAACTAGTATAACAACACAAAGGGTAAAATATACCCCACTAGAAATTTAAGTTACTTAAAAATATAAATTTATAAATCAATGAAAACAAATTAAATACTCAAAGGGTACAAATACCCCACTGAAAAATATAGGTTTAATAAGGAAATATCACAGATAATCAAAAGATAAAAGAATCTAAGTAAAATATAAAGATAAAAAGGCCAGACGCGTTTCGACCTTGACAACTAGGGGGAGGAGGAGGAAGAAGAAGAAGAAGAAAGAAGGAGGAGGAGGAGGAGTTGTCTTTTCTTCCCCACTTTTCTCACCCATTTAAGGAGACTCAAAGCAGCTGACAAACCTTCTGTTCTTCTCCCCACAGAACACCCTGTGAGGTAGGTGGGGCTGTGAGAGCTCAGGAGAGAGCTGTGACTCACCCAAGGTCACCCAGCTGGCCTTGTGGAGAAGGGTGGAATCAAACCCAGTATTCCCAGATACGAGTCCAGCTCCTTAACCACCAGTCCAAAGTAACAAACCTATTGGGTATGGAAAACTATTAACACAAAATGGGTTAAAAAGAAAACAGTTTACATGCCAAGAAAAAATGTTTTTCTATAGTTAACGGAGCCTTCTTGGTATAGTGAAAATCTAATAGTTACTCTCTAAGGGCTTTGTTGTGCATTCATGATCTATTGGAACAGGCTCAAGTATCTTTTTGCCTGTGAAAATTGAGAGGTGATAGTGGTTCACAATAAAGGAGCTGGAAGCCACTATTATAAAACTGGGCTGCTGACATTTTTCAGATGCCCTTCTGCATGCCATATGCATCTTTTCCAATTATGGCCTCATGGTACGTGTTTGTGCAGTTCTAAGTGGAAGAGTGACAGGCTCTGAACACAAATGAAAATTGCAGCCTCCGTTTTTCCTGGTCCTCATTTTCTGTTTATGCCATTGCAATGTTTAGCAACGTCTGTAAAATGATGGCTGTGTCAAAAATGCTATCATAAAACTTTACAGTTAGAGTTTTATATCTTGGCGGTAGGAGCCACCTGATACAGTAAGTTTGAATTGTGAACTAATGAAATGATGTTTCCTGGGCTGGGATGTGGGTATTTTGTTTGTTTAAATAACAGCAGCATTTAGTGTCCTTATTTTTAGTTTAAAACAACAACCACCAAATACATGCATACATACATACATGCATGGATGTGTGTGTATATGTGTGTGTATATATAAATGTGTGCATGAATATTCAAAGGTATTTGAAATTTGATCGAATTTGTCTGAATTTCAACATTCGAATGCAAATCGAATGTCCATACATTCAAGTTTAAAGTTTCAAATGAATTTTGAATTTTTGATCTATTTGTTTGAATTATCCAAACATTTGTATGTGTACACATCTTTCCCACATCTGTATGCATTTGTACAATTTGTTGACATCTGTAACTGCAAATTCAAATGAAAAATTTGAATGAATTTGCTTAATAGAATTTGGTTAAATTTGAATTTTAAAGATTCAAATTGAATTGAACACTTGTATTTATTCCAGGGTTTAAAGTTATATTTCCCCCTAAAAAAAAAAGTTAAGTCAAAAAAATCAAAAAAGTTAAAAAAAGATAGGTTGCAGTCGCAACTAGTTAAACAAAAACAACAGCTCCAGAACTTTGCCTCCAATCCACCTTTTCCAGTGTAGAATGCCCATGAGAGGGGAAGGGCCAGTCTTGCATGAGAACAATCCCACCTGTGGACTATCTCTAAGTCACATCAGAGGTACCTTTTTCAATGTATGTAAACACAACTTTGAGCATATCAAAGAGGGGGAAATGGAACAAGTTCATCCTGACATGGAACAAGGCTGTGTACATTGAGGCGACCCATTCTGCACCAGTTTCAGAGCCAGTGTGGGGTGCCCCCAAATGCTCCAGAGGCCAGGAATGAAAGTTCTTGGCCTCCAGAGGTCTGGAGGGGGCATGTTTGCAGTGCATCTTGTTGCATTGTTGGAATGCCCCCCCCATGATATACCAGAGCTTTGCCTTCTAGAAGCTTCCATGGTCTTATATACCTCCCCCTAGTATGCTAGTAGACATCAAAATTGAGATCTGACAGTAGACCAGACCCAGAAACCATTTTCAGTGCCCTAGCCTCACTCCAGTTTGGTCTAATGGTTAGGGAGCCGGACTCTTATCTGGGAATACTGGGTTTGATTCCACACTCCTCCACAAAGCCAGTTCTTCTTCTACAGTGGATTCCTAGGAAAAGGAACTCTGTGATTTTAAAACAAGTGAAAGCTAGCAGGAGAAAGAGAGCTGAGGGAGGCCAATAAGGACGCTTCTTCTCCGCTAGGGGGTTGGCTTGCTGAGGCAAGGGAAAGTGGTGTGCTCTTTGGCGCAAGACTGGCCCGGCCAGCACAACTTTAAAGGGAAGCCATTATTTATGAAAATATATTTTTAAAAGCACTGAGCAGTGCAGTAAAGCAGGAGAGATCCGCTAGGAGCTGAAGGGCGCATCACATTCTTTCATAGTGTCTTTTCCCAGAGACCTTTGAGGGGAGGCAGTTCTAAAGGTGTGGAGGTGCTATATGGAAGAAAGCCATCTTCATGTTTGCAGGATAAGACATTTTATTTGTAGCTCTGCTTCTATCCATCCCAAGCTGGAACAAATTCACACTTTGTCCAGTGATTCAAGAAATATGCAAATAGTGTTCAAATAAGATGTGACAGGTTGAAGGAGCCCCAGAAACAATATATTGTTTTAAGCCATCAGAACTATAAAGCCCATGGAACCAACTCATAACCTAAATTGGAAATAATGAGATGCACTTTTCTCTATCACACAACACTAGAACCAGGGGGCACTCTATGAAGCTGATGGGTAGGAGAGTTGGATCTGACAAGGGGAAGTATTTCTTCACCCAAAGGGTCATCGGTTTATGGAAGGTGCTGCCGGAAGAGGTGGTGACAGCTACCAGTCTGGATCGCTTCAAGGTATGGTTAGACAAATTTATGGATGACAGATGTATCAATGGATACTAGAATGAATGTCTAGGTACATCTTTCAGTCGGGGGGGGGGTGAAAGCAGGACGCTTCTGATGCCATTTGCTGGGATTCAAGAGCAGGAAAAGGTTTGTCCTTGTCTCTGTTTGAGATGCCCATGAGCATTTGGCGGGCCACTGTGTGTAACAGGATGCTGGACTAGATGGGCTGTGGCCTGATCCAGCAGGGCCTCTCTTATGTTCTTATGTCCTTATATAAGCATTAAAAATCTCTTGTGAATTGTATAGTTGGTTCAGAAATTTGACAAGGTTGTAACCCTTCAGAGTTTCTTCTTTGTACTAAATTGCATAAGATGGGACAAATCATTTTCATTTTTATAGTATTATTAATAACAAATTACTGTTACAGAACTTTACGATAGGCACTTGGCCTAATTATAGAGTCCTTCTTGCAATTTTGCAATATCAAATTGCTCTTAAATCAGCCAAAGCAGTTATTTGGGGTTATGAGTAATTTCATATTTGCTGCCTCCCCGTGATTTTACTAGAGTTTAGTTTTGCTAGGGTCTGCTGCTGGTTTTCTAACTTTGCCCCAGTCACCACTATAGATTAGTCCGGTGAATGCCACTGGACCGCCCACATTTGCCCATTAAAACATCTCTGCTTATGTGAGTTGAATATTGTCAGAAACTGCCAAGTGCTCAAACATTGCCTTTTGGAATATCCATGCTTTATTCCTGAATATCAAAATATAGTGAAATAAGTAACGGATGTGCAGCCACAGTGTCAAAGCTCCAGAGGCAGGCAAAATCCAATGACTCTCATGGCCCTGTATTGGGACTACCAAACGTAGTAATCCCAGTATAGTACCAGGATATGGAGGCAATATCCCAAAATAGCAACATTACAGGAAATTCAGCAATGACACCAAATTTCTCTTAATATCACTTCCTTAACTCCTGTCTGCTGGCTGGTCACATAATCATTTCTGTTGCAAAATACCCAGATTCTAACAAACATGGGGAAAAACAAATGGAAGTGGGTAGGCACTTGCTAACATCTAAGGATATGCACTAATGGGTTTTTTTTTTTTTTGCATTCCAATTTGAGTCGATTTTAATGTCAAAACTTTCTATTCGATTCAAATGTTTAAAATCCAAATGCAACAAAAAACGATTCGAATACGATACGTTCAAATCTGTTCATTCGAATGTTAAATATTAATTTGACGATACGGATGATGACAACATTCATATTTAAAGATACAAATGTTGACAATATTCATATGTGTTATATGTATCTGTACACATTTCATATGCATCCTGTTTTATCCTGTATGCATCCCATTTTCGTTCCATATTATAAGCGCACATGCGTACAGATACATGTGATAGTCATACAGATACATATGTATAATATGTGTATTGCTTACATATCTGTACAAATATTATACATATTTGCACTTATAATACGGGATGAAAATGGGATGCACATGGGATAAACCAGGATGCATACAAAATGCACACAGATACAAATGTTGTCGACACTCATATCTTTAAATACGAATCTAACATTCAAATGAATAGATTTAAATGTGACGGATATCAATCGGATTTTTTGACATTCAGATTTTAAACATGCAAATTAAATGTTTTGACATTCGATCCATCTCGAATTTGAATGCAAAAAAACCATTCGTACACACCGCTAATGTAGATTGCCATTGCACCAGCAGCTGAAGCAGAATGGGTCTGACTACAGAAGAGAAGTGACTTGCAGCATATTCAGACTGCCTATCTATTCTACACCAATTTGGGTCTGGCATTTATGCCCCTAATTAAACTAGGAAGCAACTCATTCCATTGGCCTCAGGCCATACTAGCAGATGGCTGGGCTGAAGACTAGGCCAGAACTGTGCCTTGGTTCAGGATGCAAAGTCCAATATCAGCATCTGCAGTTTTTGCTTAAGAAAATTCTGTCACGTTCTCTGTGCCTCAGCTGATAACCAAATATGAGAACTAGATGGAAGCTGGTAGGAATTTGGCTTCCTGATTTTAGCACTATAAATTTATAATCAGTAACAGTTCATATTTATGCAAAAGCTATTCCTTCTAGAGAAAGATATACAGACATTTCCTTTCAGGTTTCAGGGAGTGTTAGCTCATAGTTCTGTTATAGAGATTATGGAACTCAAATTCCCAATATATAATTTTGTAGCTGGTGGAAAAAATGTACATTTTCTATCATCTACCACGTCAAAAGCACTTGCTGATAGACAGCAGTTTCTGATATCTACTTCTCTAGTGGTTTAGTGGTTAAGGAGCTGGACTCTTATCTGGGAATACCAGGTTTGATTCCGCCCTCCCCCATTAAACCAATTGGGTGACCTTGGGCTAGTCACAGCTCTCTTCTGAGCTCTCACAGCCCCACCTACCTCACAGGGTGTTCTGTTGTGGGGAGAAGAATAGAAGCTTTGTCAGCCGCTTTGAGTCCCCTTAAATGGGTGAGAAAAGCAGGGTAGAAAAGCCAACTCTTCTTCTTCTTCTTCTTCTTCTTCTTCTTCTTCTTCCCTACATCGGTGTGAATATTTACACAGATGTGCCTGCATGTGTGCAAAACTACATTTTTTAACATTTTATAATTGTCTTGGGTGGTTTCCTCCCTAATGTGCAGAAACAAGTCCTACTCCTGGGGTCTACACCACATTAAAAACTGCCCAAACTATCTTCTTTGTTTTCTTTCACACATATCTTTAGATACGTAGTGGAGTCCATCTTCAATCCATGAGAAGAAAGAAAATGGTTTCTGTGCTTCCCAGGTCCTAATCCACGTATAGAGGTGAATTTGGAGACAAATGCCCTGTTCCACAGGTGTAATTGTCTTGCAAAAGCACCATGATGAACCACTCTTTTTTAAATCAATGTGCTACACAGTTAAATATTAGAAACTGTTAAATCCTTTCCTCTTTCAGTCTGGAGAACATAATATAGGGGTGCAGTCCGATTCCAATCCATCAAATGTTGACATTTGAACTTGAATCAAATTTTCAAAAATCCGATACGGATTTTTGGATAATTAAAATGTGTCAATTCGTATCTGTTGTATATGAATCTGTGCAAAAATTATACGTATCTTGTGCTTAAAATACAGGATAAAGCGGGATGCATACAGGATAATACGGGATGCATTCGGATTTTTACACAATGCGTACAGATACATATAATAGATATGAATGTTGTCAACATTCATATCTTTAAAGTCGAATCTAACATTCGAACGAATAGATTTGAATGTTTTGACATTCGATTTGACTCAAATTTGAATGCAAAAAAAAAAAATTCATGCACACCCCTATTGTAGATTGTCATTGCACTAGCGGCTGAAGCAGAATGGGTCTGACTTTATGACATTTGGATCTTAAATATCCAAATAGAATTGGAGTTTTTGACATTCAAGTCTACTGGGATTTGAATGTCAAAAATACATTCATGAACATCCCTAGTGCGGTCCCACCACAAAATTTAAGTCTATCCTAAAGACAGAACCAAAACTCAGACCGTTTTAGGCCTGGTCATATTTACCTTGCGGGGGAGGCTCTGTGACATGGCTCCAAGAGCAGCACAGCCACATAGCTGCCATGAGAAGGTGGCCAAGGGCCAGCTTGACTCACCCCCTCTGGCTCCACGTTCCAGAGACGCTGCCTGCCCTCTGCACAAGCTGCAACCATATACAATGGGACACCTTTACTGGGGAGATGTTAGGCGAGGCAGCTCCATGGGTGGTGGTACGCGAATGTAACCAGTAGTGGCTAGCTCTGGTTGCCTCCTTTGGCTCCAGGTTCCAAAGTCTGCTGGCTGCCCTCCATGCTACTTCAAAGCTTGGGTCTAGCAGTCCTTTACCTGGATCCATTTCCTGCAGTTCAAACAGACTTTGTGCTGAGATTATCTGAATGATCTATAGGCCCAATTGTGGAAGGAAAGTTTTCAGAAGGGATGGAAACGCACTTTGGTGTCTGATCTCTGAAGTCTGAAGATGGCCTCCATTCTACTTAAATGTAAGTTTTAACTGCAGCACAGTTGAGATTTAAAACAGCAAACAGGACAGCCAGGAATCTCTCACACCTTTGCTGGTCTTCAAACACTGCAAACTGTACTGCATAACACAGACAGAACTAGTAGCTGACCTAACATTTCCCCTTGGGCTAAGTTCCCACTGCACAATTTAGTCCAGGTTTTAATCAGGTTTTTTTAAAAAAAGATCAGCAGTGAGCTCTGAAATTTCACCTTCCAACTGTCAGTTTATTATGTGGACTTGCAGGTGAGAAACACCCTCCCTGCTTTCTTTTCCATTATACCCTGACTTCATGGGGTGGGGATCCAAGCTCCACCCCCTATATAAGCCTGCATAGAGATTGTTGGAGATTGTGCAGCATTGGCACAGCGTGAAATGGCAGGGGCACTTGAGGCCAAGTGCCTGCCTTCCTTCCCTGATCCTGCTTCCAAATACTAAACTTGAAATGCAATCAGAATTGCTAATAGCCCAATCTGCTCTCCACTTTACAGCAAATCCTCAAATCACCATGGGCAGGTGAGCTGCAAGAGCAATGTTCAGCCTATCTCGCTGCTGCTGCAGCCGCTATTACCACCATTTCTATCTCTTTACCTCACCTCCTGCTGGCTTCTTTGCCACCAGTGACAACCTGTTACATTGTAACAGCATGATCTCTTGTTACATTGTAAGCTACTGCTTACAATCCATGCTCTGCTCACTTTTTCCTTTCATCCAAGCCCAATCCATGAGCCCTGGGGCTCACAGCTTCTCATTTGATCAGGGAAAAATGAAGAGAATGCCCCTCAAGCATGATTCCCTCCCCCAAAAAACTCTCTTGCATTCCCATTGCCAAATAGTGAGGATTATTTCTACATCCAGCAGCGAGACTTTTTTTTAATTCAAATATAGATAATCAATGTTTCGAGACCTTTAATCTTCAGAAACTGCGGATCCCTCTGATCCTTTGGGAACACTCAGATCTGACAATGAATTCAAAGCTCTTTAAAAGTTGAATAGGAATGGGACCTTGAGATCTTTAATCTCCTTGAATAAGGAACAAACCAGTTAATGAAACCGAAGGATGCTACTGAAGAATGCTGCTCACTCTTGTTTTTCACACAAATGAATCTTCAATCATGATTCATTTTAATTATCCAGATTTGAATGCATGTCTGTGTCTGTCAAAATATAGTTTGTCCACTGTGGGCCTCATTACTAAACATTGCTATTTCAATAAGGCAGTTCATTCTTGTTAAGGTAGTAGGCTTCTGATTCCTGCATGGGAAAGCCGATGGATATGTGAACATACAAATTACCCACCATTCTGGTGAGAGCTAAATGAAATTGGTACTCGGAGGCACACAGATCAGATTGCACAAATTGCCTTAGGTCTAGTGAATCTTAAACAGATGGGCAGCTGTGTGTTATCCTTTGCCTACACTTTAAAGGAAATCCTCAGGGTAGGAACAGAACAGACGGCAAAGGGTGACATTTTAGTGTCAAGAACACCCTCATTGGAGACAGAAATTGGCAAAGATGAGGAGACATTGCAGGATTCCAAATTGAATTTATTAACAAATGTGTACTCAGATCAGGTCATGGAGAGGTGAAGAAGATGAAAAGGTATAGCAAAATAACGGTAGGCATAACCACAAATTGATTTTCATAGTAATTTCATGTCAGAGAACTGAAGCTTGGTACGTGAAGTTGGCGTACATCAAAATCCTGGTTGTCACTTAGGAGATTGGCCCACCTGTTTGTTACATAGATCACTACAAGAAAACATGCATTACCCTTACTGGAAACGTATTAATTTGAGGGTGGTCCCTCCCTGTGGAGCATGTAGGCAAGTACAGCCATCATGATCTTTTGTGGGGAGCTGAGCTCCTGGAAGGATGGTGACCTGTGGCCCATTCAACCACCTTAGGGCTTCCATTTTGGAAGTTTTGTCAATATTTACTCACTTGACCTTTGAGTTTTCCAAGGCACTGGAAATACTCAAGAAACTTTTAATGGCAGAGTGGAGGTTCAAACCAAGGGACTGCTAGGTACTAGCTTAGTGTCCTTAACCACTATGCCACCTATTTAACTATGTATCACATAAGAGATCTCACTGTCCCACCACACAATTGACTATCCCACTAGACCAGGAAATAACTACTTGAGAACAACAGATAAAAGTAGTTATAGTCAGAAGAACCCAGGAAAGATCACAGGGAGGAAACCTGTATACAGTTTTTCATCATGCAATGGAATGAAAGAAATATTGCCCCCTTCTCTTCTTCTCCCTTAAGATGCGTCCAGCGGCAGCTACCTGACACTTATTGGATCCAACCTCGTAAGTCACTTTGCTTGTTTATAGAAGTAGACTACTTACATCTGTTGAATCTCGCTATATATCCTGTTCCTTAAAACACATTGGAAGGGTCTTTGCCCAAGAACATTTCTCAATGACAGTACTGCTCATAGATTATCTCCTGTAAGCCAAATCTGCAGAAGACACTTCTGTCTGTTATCCAGGGGTTGTTAACTGGAACTATCCCATCCGAGGAAATACATGAACAATAAAATGGGAAACTACCCGCTACTGAAACAAACTGTAAGTCTAACTCACTTATCTTCTCCATGCAAACAGCCTCAATTGCCTAAAACCTATCTCCAGAATGGGTGTTGGCAATATGGATTTCATTGCTGAGTGGGGAAAAAAGCTTGTAGAAATGTTAAGTTTTGAATATTTTTGGAAATGTACATTTTCTAACAGGACTGCAGTACTTGAATGCATGCATATTTCCATTATTTTAGTGCTTTGCCATTGAAAATCCAGGGTCCAAAACAGGTTCAAAGATGTTTGTGAATGAAAGATTTTAAAACTCTTTCCTCATGTCCAATGTCAAACCATTGGAATGAAATTGGAAAGTATTAGGATTTTTCTGCCACATAACTATAGAAGTCTCAATGTGGTGAACAACAAAATAAGAACATAAGAGGAGCCCTGCTGGATCAGTCCACAGTCCATCTAGTCCAGCACCCTGTTCCACACAGTGGTCCACCAATTGCCCACAGGCATCTCAAGCAGAGACAAGGGCAAACCTTTTCCCGCTCTTGAATCCTAGTAAATGGCCTTAGAAGCATCCTGCTTGTCCCCACAGCCTGAAGGATGTATCTAGGCATCCATTCTAGTAGCCATTGATACATCTGTTATCCATAAATTTGTCTAAGCCTTCCTTAAAGCCATCTAGGCTGGTAGCTGTTACCATCTCTTCAGACAGCAAATTCCATAGATGGATGACCCTCTGGGTGAAGAAATGCCCTTCTCTGATCTGACTCCCCATCAGTTCAGTAGAATGCCCCCTGGTTCTAGTGTTGTGCAACAGAGAAAAGAAATTTTCTCTATCCACCTTTTCTATACCATGCATGATTTTATATACTTCAATCAGATCCCCTCTTAAACGCCATCTTTCCAGGCTGAAGAAGCCTAGCCATTACGAATGGTTGGCCTCAAGCCACCATACCTGACAGTTGAGAACTTGAACCCCTATGGCAGGATTCTTGAAACTGGCAGGATGGTTGACAAGGCAGCTAAAAGGACGTGCTTAGAATGGGTGAGTGAGAAATGGTTGAAGGTGCAGTTCTGTGCAAAATCTCTCCAAAATTGATCTCATGGAACATGAACAGAAAGTTAAAAAAGAAAAGAAAATTGGTGTACATCTCTACAGTAGCACTGCTATAATGTGATGCCACTACAAAGTATCGCCCATTGTGTGCGACGGCTCAACCTTGATTTTGCATTCTGATGCACAGCATCAAAAAGATGGGGTGCACCCTAAGTCTCCCCCATTCTGAGTGTGATACCCCTTCCTTTTACCTGCCTTTTCTATAACCAGAGAAGCCTACATTTTACTGATTCATATGTATCATTGTAGGACAGAGCATCTGAGTCAGAGGTTCAGAAGCTTCCTATTAAACACTTTAAGATGTTCTTATTACTCCCGATAACTAAAAATTTAAAACTGTGTTGAAATCTCAGCTGCTTGTTTACGTATTTGACTTTCTTTCCTGCCTTATATCTTATGGCCTCACGTTGAGTTACAAAAAAACCAAGAGTATAAGCAAAGTTAAAAATCAATTAATTGAAAATCACAAATAACGACACCTGAGTGGGGAGGGCAATCTACTCCATTAGCCAAAGGCCACTATGCAGACTGTTTTCTTAGAATAAAAGACAATCTAACTAAGATCATCCTTCATGTCCCCTCCATTAACTGTTCAAAGGTATTCTAAATATCTATCATACTCAAAATGGAAGGGGGCATTATATTTAAGGGGGGAAAAAACTGGGGGAAAACAAGTGAGAAACCTGGCTAAGATTAGCAAGAGGAGCGTTTAAGGAAACTAAAGAAAAAGGGGCCAGAGATGAGACGCAGAGTGAAAAAGCTGATGACAAAAGAGGAAAGAGCGAAGAGCACAAGAAGGAAGGTAACCAGAGATCAAAGATGACAAGTACAAAGAGGCCAGGGCATTCAGGGTCTTAAAAGTAAGAAGAAATAGTATGAATTGGGCATGAAAGATAATACAGCGCCAGCAGAGGGAACTGCAAAGAGGTGAGATATGATCAAAGCACTGAGCGATGTGGATAATGCGCACCGCCGAATCCTGAGAGAAATGAAAGGTTTCGAATGGGGTAGAGGAAGCACAAAGACCACAACAGTATAAGAATAATTCAAACATGAAACTGTGAAGCCCGAAATAATAATCTAGCAGTGAGAGAGAGAGGGACGGTGGAGAACCTGCAGGTTTTAAAACAAATGTGAAAAAGAGCAGGATAGCATCAGAACTACGAGATCAACCAAAGGAAGGGAGAATTAAGTAATGTTTGGGGGAAAGAGTTTGACAATTGTTTTGTTTATGGTATGCCTAGACCAGGATAAATGGAAAGGGATATGTTGGCAAATAGGCAACGTCAAGGATAAAAAGAATAGAAAGGAGTAAGAGTAAAAAGGAGGACCAAGGAGAAGTGCACATGAGTGGCCAACTTTTGTTTCCTCTTGCAAATGTTATAAGTCTCTCCAGCACTTTTTGTTACTCTTTTCGTTTCTTTCCTCATTTCCTCCAGCTACAGTTTCTATGACATATGTCGAGAGAACTAAGAATGACCATAGAGCAGTGTTTCCCAAACCTTTGACATATGTGTACCCCTTCTATAATTTTCGTAACGCTGAGTACCCCTCATAAAGAACATTAGCGATAAAAATTGTATTTTATAAAAATAATCAAAATCAGTGGAACTTACTAAAGCACGATAACAGGCGCCCAGAACTAACTATTAAAGAAGTAAGTTGTCTCTGTAACGAAATGCAGTATATTCACGCCATGTCACGCCTCACAAGACCGTTAGATAACACTGCAATTCTCTGGCATTTAAACAGCTCTGCGGCTCAACGTCAACTGTTAATGTTCCTGCAGTTTAAAAATGGCCGAACCCGAGCTGCGCGAAGGATGCGCAGAAGTTCACGCCATAATGAGTTGCGGTACAATGGCCCCAGTTCCCGTGTAAAAACTGTGATATGCACCTATTTCTTTCCTTGTTCTGTGGGCGCAGGTAAGCAAGGTGCAGTGGATATTCCCACGTGATCCCCACCAAACTCCGGTGCAACGTGTACCCCCACCAAACTCTTCCCGTACGCGTACCACACTTTGGGAAACACTGCTATAGAGAAATAAGGCACTGAAGAACGGATTCTACTGTTTCTGCTCTCTCTGCACTGTGACACGGATGGAAAAGCAGTTATTGCAGTATTGCAGGCTAAGAATGTGCACAAATATTCAAGACATTCGAAATTTGATCGAATTCAATCGAATTCAGACATTTGAATTTGAATCGAATGTCTCTAAATTTGAATTTAACATTCTAATGAACTTTTGAATCTTTCAAATCATTCGTATGACTTTTTCAGACATTTGTATGTGTACAGATATGTATGCATTACGTACATATCCGTACACATCTAATTCGTAACCATATGCATTTGCATGGATACGTACGGGACGAAGACGGGATGCATATGGGATAAAGACAGGATGCATTCGAATGTGTACAGGATTCGTACCGATGCGTACTGACACATTCAAATGTTGTTGACATTCGTATCTTTAAATGCAAATCGAAAAATTCGTACGAATAGGTTTGAATGCATTCGATTTGGATCGTATGTGAATACATTCAAATTTTAAACATTCAAATCTATTTGAATCTTTGGATATTTGTTTCAAATCAAATCCCCAAAATTGCATTCATGCTCATCCCTATTTCAGGCTCCTCTTTCTCCCTGCATGCTGTGCTTCGCCTGTCAATTTCACATAGAGATTTGACACTTCTGCAATTTTGTTTTCCTCTTTCACTCAGGTAGGCAGAATGATTAGCTCTGCCTCATTGGTAATTTCCCCGTTGAAGTGCCCTGCTAAATGCATGAAGCAAGCTGCTCTGTTTGTTCTTCCACTAAAGTGCTTTGCCAATTGCAAATCTCTTGTCTTCCTAATCTTTAATAAATATTATTGTTTGGGATGGGTTCTTCTACAGCCTACTTTGATTCTCAGTTCTCCACTTGAATGATTCCAATTTCAAGGCCTCATGCAGCAATTTGGTTGATCCTGGGCATGTAGAAGTTGTCAGAGGAGATCCCATAAGTGATCCATTAAAAAAGACTGCAGCACCTAGGGATATGCATGAATATTTGTAGGCATTTGAAATCTGATCGAACGTGCTGAATTTTGACATTCGAACTCAGATCTATTTGTTCGAATTAGCCCGACATTCATATGTGTTTGGGTTTGTACACAATGCGTACTTGAAGGTCTGCATCCGTACACATCCATATGGGACAAAAACGGGTTGTATATGGGATAACTACAGGATGCATACGGACATGTATGGATGTGGGGAAGATGCGTATGTGCACAAACGAATGTTGTCGACATTCATATGTGCAGATTTGAATTTGGTAAATTCAAATAGAATTTTGTTAAACTCAAATTTTAAAAATTTGAATCAAATTGGATTTTTGAGTATTTGATTCGAATAGAATGTCAAAACAACAACAACATTTGTGAGCATCTCTAGTAGCACCCTTTCCCCCAGTTGCTCATTAGCAAAGTGATTCTCTTGGATTTTTAGATTTGGGCCAAATCACACTTACCTCAGTAGTCACTGCGCAGTGAAGTCCAAGACAGCGCACATGCATGCGAAGGAGCTGTTTCCTAACCAGAAATGAGTCCTTCAATGCAAAAGCACACCCTGCATCGACTGTGAGTGATGTACTCACCTTCACCAAGTGCTGGAGCCAGTAAGTCGCTGGCCAGCTCTTTCCCAGCATACCCAGGTGCTGGAAGCACCCCAGTGATAGGGCTGGGTTTACGTGCTAATACTGGCATGCAAGCACATTCCAGCTGGCACCATCTGGGCAGCCATCCACATGTAAGGTAGGTTTCCAGATGGTTGAGGATGCACTAAGGATCTGAAGTTGCAGGTGCTTAGTGCATTCCGGGCCAGTTCACTCAAACCCCCTGGTGGCCAGGAAGCCAAGTAGAGTAAAGGAAGCTACAGTATTTTCACTGCTCTGGAATTTTCTCAAAATCTAGTGGTTAGGGAGCTGAACTCTTATCTGGCAATACGAGGTTTCATTCTGCCCTCTCTCCCCTGAAGCCAGCTGGGTGACTTTCACAGCCCCACCTACCTCACAGGGTGTCTGTTGCGGGGAGAAGAATAGAAAAGCTTTGTCAGCTGCTTTGGGTGAGAGAAGCAGGGTAGAAAAGCCATCAGTTCATCTTCTTCCTATCTCCCTGCCACATTGGAGTATTTAGCAATCTTAGGGGAAATCTAGACGGGAGCCACAGGGAGGGAACAGGAAATCTGGATTTCTGGCAAAAAAAGTTCTCCTGTTACACTTGGTCCCTCTGGCAGCCTGACAAACACCTAGTTATCAAGACGCCTGTGTATCTATATTATAGTTGCCTCCCTTCTGTAGGCAAGAAGAGTTTAGGTTGGGAACTACTGTTCCTGGGCAGTTTTCCCATTTCACAAGCTTACAGCTCCTACTGCCACTACCCCTGTTCTCAAAGATATAAAAGTAGCAGCAGCAAAGTGGCTTTTTGAGCATCAAACCAGAGGTCATGAAAGACATCTGGCAGGGAGAAGCACCAATGGTGAGAGATTTAGATGCTCCTCTAGTCTGGGACTTCTTGAAATAATCCTGAGGGCAAAGAATGCAGCCCATCCAGTCCAGCATCCTGTCGCACACAGTGGCCCACCAACTGCCCATGGGCATCTCAAGCAGAGACAAGGGCAAAACTTCTCCTGCTCTCAAATCCCAGCAGATGGCCTTAGAAGCACCCTGCTTGTTTCTCCAGCCTGAAAGGTGTACTTAGGCATCCATTCTAGTAGCCATAGGTACATCTGTCATCCATAAATTTGTCTAAACCTTCCTTAAAACCACCTTGGCTGGTAGCTGTTACCACCTCTTCTGGCAGCCAATTCCACAGACCGACTGATGACCCTCTGGGTGAAGAAATACTTCCCCTTGTCTGATCTGATTCCCCTACCCATCAGCTTCATACAGTAGATGCCCCCTGGTTCTAGTGTTGTGTGACAGAGAAAAGAAATCCTCTCTATCCATCTTTTTTATACCGTGCATGATTTTATATACTTCAATCAAGTCCCTCTTAAATGCTGTCTTTCCAGGCTGTAGAGGCCTAGACATTGCAGTCTGATATTGTAAGGGAAGTATTCCAGCCCCTTTATCATTCTGGTTGCCCTTTTCTGTGCCTAACAAAATATAATCTCCTCACTCCTATTCAACATTAGAATTCTGCATTGGACTGCACTGAAAAATAGACCTAATTTCTTCATAAGGTATTCATTTAACTTTCTCTCATCAGCATCTTCCCTGAAAAAAACCTATCCTGACTAATTGTCTATGTGCAGATGCTTAATTCTGACAATCATTGCTTCCTTAATCCTCTGGACAAATCTAGTTAAGTGCAACACTGAGGATAGGAAGACAACACCTGAGCCCATTCTTGACTCTGATTTACTGCCAGAATTAGAGGTATCAGCTGCTTCTAAAGTTTTCCATCTGTTGCCTATGATCAGAGAAAGATGACTGAAAGGGAAATCCACACCAAATGAACATACTCTGTGTAACTGCTTTTGCTTTCCATCTTCACCAAGAGATATGCATGAATACTTTAAAATCCAAAAATCCGATTTGAATCCAATGAATGTGGACATTTGAACTCGAATCAAATGTCTTCCCATTTGAATTTAGACATTCGAATGGATTTCATATTTCAAATATACAGTTACCTATCTATTGCATACGTATCTGCACAAATATTACACACATCTGTACGCATTTGCGCTTATAATATGGGATGAAAATGGGCTGCATACAAAATGCGTACAGATACATATAACACATACTAATGTTGTCGACATTGGTATCTTTAAATACGAATCTAACATTCAAACGAATAGATTCGAATGTAGCAGATTCCAATTGTTTTTTAAGCATTTGGATTTTAAACATTTGAATCGAATTGAATGTTTTGACATTCGATTCGACTCGGATTCCAGCACAAAACACCCCCAGATTTGTGCACATTCCTACTTTGGTGAGAAATCAGAGTACCTTAATTATTCTTCCGGCAAGATTCTTGTGTTTTTACTAAGTATACAACAGGCGGAAACTATCCATCATTGCATGGTCTACCAGAAACTGCATCTGTGAATTCTTTTGCCAAACAGCAGTTAAAAGAACACCTTTTCCCATGAAATACTGTTGCATTTGTAAGGTCCCTGCTGTATTTGGAGAAATAATTCACTTGTAAGAGTTCTTCCTGCTAAAGAGATTACATCCTTAAATGAAAAATGTGGGTGGCCTCTTTGCTACTTCCCTGAAAAGTGCTTCAAATGACAACTCCTTCTGATCCATTCCCCGCCCAGTCATGATGTACCTTGAAATAATAAAGCATTTGTGTGTTATTCCATTTGCAAAATCATGTTGGAAACTGTAACTTGCTGTTCTTTTTTTAGGCTGCATTTCCACTGATGTTTTTAAGGCCGCATCCCCATTACAACCTTATTTCAGTTTCAACCCGTTTTCAATCCTCGCAGACCCCACACCAGTTTGGTTTAACACGCTTTCCGCGTGTTAAATCGTCCCAAAGCATTGTAAATGTTAAACCTCATTTCAACAGGTCTCACTCCGGTTCGTGCACTTGAAACGTTTTCCCATGTTAAGGGATGAGAGTTTCCCTCCCCCAATAGCTTGCTTCCAAAGCATGCTGTAAAATCCATCCCTTAAAGCAGCAGCCCTAGTAGAAATCCAAGCAATCCACTGTAGCAATCCAAGCACTTGACACCTGATAACGATCTTGCCATTGACAGTTCTGACCTTCAAGAAAGGGAAAAGAAAGGAAAGCAGCTGCAGGTTTGGGGAGATGTGTGAATGTTTTAAAGGCTGGTGACTGGCAAAGGGGGCTTGAGTTGCTGCTGCTGCTGCATGCCCTGAGCAATGAGGAGAGGAGGGGAAAGAATTGCTGGCTGTCCGCTGCCGTTTTTCTTCCATCCAGGCAAGCAGCACCCACCCAGCCACCCAGCTAGGCTCTGTGAAGGGGTCCCTTATGGGTGGCGCGTTCACGCCAGGAGGAAGAGGACAGGGAAGCCCCGAAAAGCGGTTTTTAAAAAGTAGCCACTGGAGTCCCCCCTTGAGTCACGTATGTCCTCAGAATCCAGATTGAACGCGATTCTGGCTGAAAGTAACGGGATCAGGCAAATTCGCGTTTGCATCTGCTTCTGTTATTTCGGTTTAGGGAAACTGGATTAAGCTTCTAATGGGGATGCGGCCTAAGTGAACTGAATCCATTTTCAGATGTTTTGGGTGTTCCAAAAGGATCAGAGGAACCTGCAGTTCCTAAACTTTAATCCAGCTTCAGTTCACATTCAGAGTGAAATAGCACATTGGCAAAGTGACAAGTTGTTTACTTTCGGCTTTATCCATCAGGAAAATCCACCTTTGGGTTGGATAATGTGGAAAGAAAGCCATGCATCACTTTGTGGATGCATTCTCTTACTCTAAACGTGAACTGAATCTGGATTTAAACTTAGGTGTGAACGCAGCCCCTTTGCAGGAAGAATCATTCTTTTTCACTTCCTAGTACTAGAAAACACATTAACATCTTGGACATAAAGATGATTATTGTAAACTGCCTAGTAAGGAGTAGAGTTTTTAAAATTGTCTCTGTGTGTGTGTTTAAAGGACCTATTATAGGAAGTATTAATAACGGAATCTAGATCAGCCCCAGCATTGGCTTGAGGAAGTAATGAATTTGCCCTCTGGCTACAGTGATAGTTTAACAACACCGATAATTTAATGTATAGCTAGCTGGACTACAGAAATTTGTGACTTCCCACCACCACCACCAAATGAACCAGGGGAGTTCCATTTAGATCTTTAATACTAGAACCAATTCTCCACATCTCTAAACTAGACTCTTGTCTGACATGCTCTGGTTCAACAATTCTTAGTTTTGGGGAGGAGGGCCTGTCAAAACCCCTTGAAATAACGCCTTGGCTTCACGGCAGAGAGATGTGCGGGAACATAAACTACAGGTGAATGCTGACTGCAGTCTCAATTTTCTCTTGTGTACATGTTTCTTTGAAGTGCAGCTTGTAACCGCTCTAGAAACTCATTAATCATGTTGCCTATAGAAACAACTGTTTGCCATTTAACATCCCAATCTTAAACAACATTTTCTTTGAAATAACTCCCATTGATTGATTTCAGTGGAACTTACTTCCAAGCAATTGGACCTTGAATGGTAGCTTGAAGGCGTGCAAAAAGGGGAGGTGGGAAGCACTCAAAGGAGATATCACTCGGTTAACAAAGGCTGGATTGACCACAGCATTGTGCAACTGTCAGAAGAGCCCGCCTGGCCTGTGTCCTATAACATATGACAATAAAGGTGCAATCGCAAGGTGAGAAAGAGCCAAAGGCTCAGCAAGGTAACATCCCTGTCATTACTCAAGTGAACAAGCTACAAGATGTTTTCATTGATCAGATCCAACTTGCAACAGAAGCCTTCAAGTCTTGTTCTCACCCAGGTCTCCTTGAAGGGACGAGCATCTCCAAAGGCCTACCTAGGTTTACACAACATGCTGGTGAAGAAGCGCGCATGACTATGTCCCCACTTGCAATGTTAAAAAAGACCTTTTATTTGAAGAAAACAAAACAACAACAGGAAGAGATGGCTTTTCTACCTTGCTTTTCTCACCCATTTAAGAGGACTCAAAGTGACTGACAAAGCTTTCTATTCTTCTCCCCACAACAGAACAACCTGTGAGGTACGTGGGGATGCGAGAGCTCAGAAGAGAGCTGTGACTAGCCCAAGGTCACCCAGCTGGCTTCATGGAAGAAGAAGAAGAAGAAGAAGAAGAAGAAGAAGAAGAAGAAGAAGAAGAAGAAGAAGAAGAAGAAGAAGAAGAAGAAGAAGAAGAAGAAGAAGAAGAAGAAGAAGAAGAAGAAGAAGAAGAAGAAGAAGAAGAAGAAGAGGAGAAGAGTTGGCTTTTCTACCCCACTTTTCTCACCCATTTAAGGGGACTCAAAACTTTCTATTCTTCTCCCCACAACAGAACACCCTGTGAGAGCTCAGAAGAGAGCTGTGACTAGCCCAAGGTCACCCAGCTGGCTTCATGGAAGAAGAAGAAGAGTTTGCTTTTCTACCCCGCTTTTCTCACCCATTTAAGGGGACTCAAAGCTTTCTATTCTTCTCCCCACAACAGAACACCCTGTGAGAGCTCAGAAGAGAGCTGTGACTAGCCCAGGCCACTCAGCTGGCTTTGTAGAGGAGTACAGAAACAAACTCCGTATTTCCAGATAAGAGTCTGGCTCCTTAATCCCTAGACCAAATTGGCTAACAACAGCAACAACAATCATAGTTAAATTCATTTTATCCTATCTTCACTTCCCAGCACCTTGTATGCAACTTAAACGTGGGAGAAACAGAGGTGTAGAGGGAACCTTTGCGTAGGCAAGACTAGCAGCACCAATAATGGCATATACTGTACATCAAAACGTCGGTTGCTGTATTGCAAATTATTTAATGTGACTGGCAGATCTATGCGATATGTGACAAAAGGGAAGGAGAATGTAGAACTGAAGGGCTCATGTACAAGATCTTCTGTATAGAATGTAGGGACTGTTGTGTGGGGGACACAGGAAGTAAGTTGATAATAAGATAGGAAGAACACTTCCATTGGGAAAAATTGTTTTTGACTTAAGTTGTTGATTATATTTGCTGTATTTTTTTTTCATGTGATGATTGTATTTTGCTTCGTATTTGGTTTCCATTCATTGTAAACCGTCTTGGGCAAAAGTTTCTTTTGGAAAGGCGGTATATAAATAAAAATGGAAAAATGGAAAATGGAAAGAAGGCCTTGGACTACACATGCTGGGGGAAAGCAGGGAGGGAAGGCAAGAAACAAACGCTAAAATCTCTCTATTGGATGTGAAAAGATGGATAACAAGGTGGAAGATTTGTTTGTTTGTTTGTTTGTTTGTATTTCTATCCCACCCTATACCTGAAGGTCTCAGGGCAGATTACAATATTATATTAATCTTAGACAGGTCCCTGCCCTCAGGCTTACAATCTAAAGAGATAAGATACAAAAGAAACCATATACTTACAAAATCTAAGAGGGGGGAAACAGCTTTAAATACATATAAATACTTGACAGTTGAAGTGTGCATGGTGCCATTTTTCACATTCGATTTGCTGTGAATCAAATGTGGGGAGATTTGGCTTCAGCCACCTCCCATCCCCACATATGTGGGGGGCTCTGTATTTGTGCATGAATATTCAAATGACTATCCGTGCACGATATGAAGGCAACCACCCTCCCTCACCTCCCTTTCCACTCCACCTTACCTGTCCTCGTCACTGCCACCGCGCCATCTTCTAAGGCATTTCTTGGAGGCCTAATTTGGACTCCAGAGAATCTGAAGAAAGGCCCAGGGATGACACCACCACCACCCCAAAAAAGGTAATGGGGTGCATGGGAAGTGGGCAGGAGGCCTCAGTGGCATGCTCGGGCCTATTTTGGCACTCTCCAGAGGCTGAAAGGCCTTCCAGAAGCCAAAAAAGCACTTCCAGTTCTGTGCGCACAAACATGCAGAACCAGAAGGCCTAAGAAGGAGGTGTGGTGGTGCCAGGTAAGTGCAGTGATGTGGGCCATGGGGGCGTCATGGGGGGTCATGGGGAAGGAAGCTGTGGGGGTGCGGGAGACTTGGAAGGGATCCAATATCTGCCAAAGCTTCAACCAAAGCTTTGATGGATACCTAAATTTCTGATTCGCAGATTCATAAGACCTACAAGTGTAGGGCCAATTCAATTCATCCACAAATGCTGGAATTTGTACCTATTTGTATGAATTCCGACTTTGTCGGATATTCGTGCACCCTCTACTTGACAGAATACCTATCTTATCTTGACCCCATTATACCTTGTTGGGTGGAACTTGCATAAGGAAGAAGTAGAGATATCTGAAGGAGAAATAGAAACATCTACAGATCCTTTGTATAATCAAATTTAACAGCACTGATATGATGTATACATTAAATGTCTGCTGCTATATTATAACCAGCAGATTTCAACCGTCATCACTGAGCAAATAAAAGGTCTTTCTTAACATCACACGGGGAAAGTTTACAGCATAAAATCATTAGAACCCTGGTAACTAACTTATCAGAGGAATATCGGAACAAGACATTACATTCTAAGCAAAAGGCCAAGGAACCAGGATGTGTATTGTCTTATATATATATAAATTCTTGGCAACAAAAGGACAGGAGGAGAAAGGTCCCTTGGAAATGTGTGTGAATTTTTCTCACATAGAAAACCGATGACATATTTCCTGTTAAATCTCTTGTTCTAAATGTATAGAGAAATCTAGTATATTGGCATTTTCATAGAACACACTCTGAGCTGAATAAACCTTCACCTGTTCTCAACTCTTGAAAATGACCTTTGGAGGCATCCTGCCTGTCTCTTCAGCCCGGAAGAAGTATCTAGGCATCCATTCCAGTAGCCACTGATATATCTGTTACCCATGTTTTTGTCTAAACCTTTCTTAAAGCTATCTAGGCTTGTAAGGTATGTGAACATATAGGAATAACAGCCAGTAAGAACAGACAGATAAGGAAAGTTGGCTTCCAGAAATGCTTTTCACGGAAATGGTCAGATCTAAGTGTCCACTTGCCATGCAATGTTTTCTAGGATGTCCATTCAGAGCATTCGTTCTTACTTTCTGTTGTGGGAAGAAGGGCAAAGCAGGATCACAATCATTTGTCCAGAAAAGGCTTCAACTGGCGCACCAGCCATAGTTGGGAATAAGCACACTTGGCCACAGCCTCCACCTGAGCTTCAAGTGTCAGGTGTATATGCATGTCCTAGTATAAACCAAATCATTGCAGACAAAATCATTTCTTAGTCCGGTCTACTGTCATACTAGGGGTGGCATGCTGGACTCCAGAGGCATGTGGATGGCATGCGCTGTGGTCTGGTATGCCATGGAGGACACATTTTTTCTGGTGCAACAAGGCATACTGCTGAAATGCCCCCTGGCATCCAGAGACCCCTACTTTGGCACAGGTTTCAGAGCCAGCTCAGTGGGCTGGCTTGGAACAGGCCACCCCAATACCAGATGGCCTTATTCCATGCCAGAGGCTATCCATCTCCATTCTGGACAGATTGCATATTCCAGTGTGAAGCAACCCAGCCTGTACCTGAGTAGCCCTGCAAATGCAGACATAGGATAATTTTCTTGTACTTCAAGGAGTACACGCTATGTGAAAATGAAAGAGAACTAACAACAGAGCTCAAGAGGAAGATTTTATCCTAAAGAGCTTCCCTCCACAAAAGAAATGAAATACTTTTGGGGTATGTCCATATAGGTTAGGTGTGGTGGCACCGAGGCTGCCTTTGATGACATTTAGTCACACACATTGAAGGCTAAATCTGCCTTGAACTTCTGGAAAACATTTTTCCCCTGCAGAGTGTAGCTTATGGTCATGGTGGTCAAGGAGGACCAGGAAGAAGCCATTGGAAACCCAAGTATGTATCCAGCGCATGTAAATGATTTGGAAAAGGAACAATGCAAACAGGTATGATGGAGAAGTGAAGAATGAGATGAAATTTTTTAAAAAAGAAAATCATAAAGAAGGTGGAATGTCACCATAAATATTAGTTAGTAAAGGTAGTCTGAGGAAGGAGAGTAGGGATGTGTATGAACATAAGAACATCAGGCCACAGCCCATCTAGTCCAGTGTCCCATCGCACATGGTGACCCACCAAATGCTCATGGGCATCTCAAGCAAAGGACAAACCATTTCCTGCTCTCAAATCCCAGCAAATGGCCTTAGAAGTGTCCTGCTTCCCCCCCCCAGCCTGAAAGATGTACCTAGGCATTCATTCTAGTAGCCATTGATACATCTGTTGTCCATAAATTTGCCCAACCCTTCCTTAAAGCCATCTACGCTGGCAGCTGTGACCACCTCTTCCGGCAGCAAATTCCATAGACCAACTGATGACCCTCTGGGTGAAGAAATTCTTCCCCTTGTCGGATCCAACTCTCCTACCCATCAGCTTCATACAGTGTCCCCCTGAATATTCATATGAATATTCAAAACATTTGAAATTCTATCAAATTTGTTTGAATTTGAACATTTGAATTCAAATAAAAAGTCTACAAAGTCGAATTTAAACTTTTGAACAAATTTTGTATTTTCAAATCATTTGTACGAATTATTTGGACATTTATATGTGTATGGATATGTGTATGGATCTTTGGATGAAAACGGGTCAGTACAGGAGGAAAATGGGATGTGCATGGGCACATGCAAACGTTGTCGACATTCGTATTTCCAAATACAGATTGAAAATTTGCAAGAATCAGGGATGAATACATTCAAGTTTTAAACATTTGAATCGAATTGAATCCCCAAAATTGCATTTGTGTACACCCTTAAAGGAGAGTGGTGCGCTAAAGTGACCCTGGGAGTAGATGGGACTTGCAGGCATTCAGTCAATCAAATGGAAGAAAACAGGTCCAAAGGGAGGTGTGGAGGAAGGAAGGAAAGAGAGAAAGAAAGAAAAGTTGCAAGCAATCCGGCTCTTTGTGCTGGTCTGTGGACAAGGCTTTTGAATGCACTTTAAGAAACCAGTAGATCATTGCTGAGAAAGACAATTTACAGGAGCCCTGTTGTAGTGTCCTAACTATACATATGTGCTGTGAGGTTTCCTCTGCTCCCCTTTGCCATTCTTCTTCAGCCAAGAGTTGCTTTCTCTTTCTCCTCCCTTTTTGCTTCTTTGCTCCTCTCTTCCTTTCATTGGATGGATGAAAATCATCTCCTAGCCTTGCAGTCAATGTAGGGTTGACTTTACCCTTAGCAGAAATGCCATTCTTTTCTTCTTCTTTGCAATATTTCCGCCACACAGCCAATGTATGCTGGGGCAGGGAGACCTGCTGCCCTGAGGTACAAAGGATTTAAAAGACCTGCTAGAGGAAAGCCAACCTTTGCACCTGAACCTTGCTCTAGAAGCTATTACAGGTTACAGTACTGTGTTCTATGAACTGTGGAGTAGCAATAGGATTCTTCTCCTTCTATGGGCTACTTCAGCATGCTTCTTTCTGATTTTAATTGCCAGAACATGTGGGTTATAGGCATATTCAAATCCTCCTGATGACATAAAAAATGGTGCCATTTAGGCTTCATCGTTAAATATGCAGCGTAGATACTGTGATGATGCTCAGTTGTTGTGCTGAATAACGTGTGGAAGCAAAAAGAACCACCATAGAGACGGAACCCAATTAAGAATGCATCTCTAATATCTCTTCCCTCCCTCCCTCCCTCCCTCCCTCCTTCTCTCTCTCTCTTTAGACTCAGGACATTCCCCCTGCTTGCTAAGCACAGATACACTGGGTGGGTGGGTAAAGAACCCATTTATTCACTTGAAATTGCATTGCATTCATTTGTTGCTTCCTTTTCTATTTGTGAGGATAGGGGAAAGAAAACAGAAAGCACCTTGTGCTCATCACTGCCTGCATATTTCTCATTGGCCAGAGATGAGCACAAGGTGCTTTCTGGGTGCACAACTGGTAAGTGACCCAAGCTGTTCACATGTCCCCCTTTTCCACGCACAGTCAAAGATCCGGATCTTCAAGCTCCAGATCTTTGAGATGAGGTCCTCCTGGAGATCCAGACCGTGAAGGTGCCTGAAGACCCTATTGTGGACACCTTTAATCAGGTCCACACAAAATCCACATTTAAGGGCCTGAAGGACCCAATAAATCTGAATTTCCCTTGCCCTCGTGGGGACAGGGCCTTGCAGATGGGGCCTTTAATGGTATCCAGGTGAGGACAGGGCCTTCTCGATTGGTACCAATCAGGTACTTATTGGGTTCCTAATGGGGTCTTAGAAGGGTTCTAAACCCTAGTGGAAAAAGGCCCATAGTTGCAACTGTGAATTCAGTTTCCGGGACAGCTAAGAAATCCAGAGGAGACTCAAACATATTCTAAGAACTTCAAAGCAAAGCTGCTGGGGAAATGTTCCAATAGGTCTATGGTCTTATAATTGAGAACTGTGTTCTTGTTTTATACTGTTTTCTAAAAGTAACAATAAAATAAAATTTTAAAAACCCTTCAAAACCATAATCTGCCCTCTGATCAGCCACATGAGATGGGAGGCGAAAAATTCTAAGTTGCTTTCTCCCCTCTCCCCAGAACATTCAGTTCCATTCCCTGAATTCATAATATAAAAGATGCATGTCTTTCATAAACCTCTCCTGCACAGACTCACAGTACTTAACTTATTAGCAGAGAGAGATGAGAAGGAAATCTTTGTTAACGAAACTAGGAACGTTCCCTCTCATCAACAGTTAATAAATAGACAATGCTTTCTGCATCATATGGCACTGTTCTTCTGAACTTTTCTGTCTTGTGCTGGGATATTTGAATCTGAAATACCATTTGATATCTCAAAAGAAAAAGGGGAAAGATTACAGTACAATGTGAGGTACGTTTTAGCTTTCAGATGTTTTGTACTGCCTCTTGATACAACCTTGGCTGTTTCTGCACTGCCTGCAGAAACCCCATTAAGAACACATATAGGACAGATAGGGTGCTTCCGCATTTACCTTAGTAAATCCGGATCTACCTCTTCTGGATTTAGTAAATACGGTTTCCAGTAGATCCTGATTTACTAAATCTGGATGCAGGGTAGATCCGGATTTACGAGGGTAGATCCGTATCTAATAGATACGCACATGCAGTGGAAGGACAACTTAGATCCAGATTTGAGGTGGGTGCTGTGCGGATGCACAGCACCCGCCTCACATCTGTGCTCCGGGGGCCCTCCCCCAGCCCGCCATGATTGGCTCCGCCGGAGCCGAGCATGGTGAGCTGGGAGACTCCACTGTCGCGGCTCACCCTCACCCCAGAAGCAGCAGATCGCCACTTCTGGAGCCAGGGGGAGCTTCTCCAAAGCCCTCCCTAGCCCCCCCCCCGGGGAACAGCATGAGCAATCCCCTCCTTACCTCTTTGTTGTCGTGCCAAATCTGGCCACGGGGTCCCAGGAGGCTGCATGCCTGCATCCTGCGTGCCTCCTGATTGGCCAGGGCTGCTTCATGCAGTGCCGGCCGTCAGGAGGCTCTCTGTGCAGGCACGCTGCCCTGGCCAGTCGGCGCCTACAAGATGGCATACAAGAAAATATGAATGTTTGTCCCTTTTCAGATATAGTCTTGTACATATGAATGTGGAACCAGGGACAAATTCATACCTTCAGTTCCCTGGGAAATCATCCCAGGGAAGTAAATATGGGGGATGGATTGGCCATCTGCACTTTGCAAAGCCTGATCTATCCCAAATTTGCCCAGTGCTCCACTGCCTCGCCATGGTTTTATCCAAATACAGTATAGAGGCTTTTTACACTGTGTCCAGTATCCCAGGAATGTTATGGTGAGGAACAGCCTGTCCAAACCTTACCTGGAACTTGTCCTTGTCAAACAGTTTATAATGTTGTTAGTCAGGAACTGAAGAATCACAATGAGTCAGCAACTCATGACTCAGAGTCTTATGATTCAGTCTCATGCTGCTGCAGTAATTAGATGACATCATTCTAAAACCTCATGATGATGACTTGCAGTTTTGGGGCTAAAACATATATCTGTGTTGTAAAAGTTTTTTGTCTTTAGTGTCTGGTTTTAAAGAGAAGTTTGTCTTAAAAACAATTCTGAAATAAAGCTGCTGTACCTTCTAGCAAGGAAAGAAATAATTTGTTTCTGGATTTATTTGTCTGAATGACTGTCCAGATATTATCTGAAATTGACAAATGATCTGACTACAATCCAAATCCGCTACACAATGGGTGTTTTTCCACTGTCACTAGAAGTACCCATTAAGTACCCATTAATGGGTACAAAAATGCCATTATGTATCCATTAATGGGTACGTAATGGGTACTTCTAGTGACAGTGGAAAAACATCCTGTGTGACAGTCCTGCAGCAAACTAAGTGTGAACGCTCCCTTGAGGAAGTGGCTGCATCACTGTTGATATGTTGCCCCCATGCAGCCTTCACAAAGAAGTAGGTGTGAAGGCTCTGCCTGGCACTGTACTAGAAATTCCAATGGGCAATTGACCATTCTTTTGGGTGATATGACAGCTTGCTTCCATTATAGGACCCATCAGACTTCATTTTGCTGTTTTACTCTATGACACCTACTCGTTAGTTGTCCTTCCTGACCAAGGCTGCACCCAGGCACGTTAATACTGTGCAGCAGAATGCGCAGTAGCGATTGGGGCATCACACATGACGATCGATGGATTGTTATCACAACACATCCCATCGCTACTGCACACTTACCTTAATCCTGGATTAAGGACACTTACTGCACAGTATTAAGAAAATTCAGATCTTCCCGCCAGTTTGGGCAGGACAGTGAGAAGAGATGAACGAGAGCAGGAGGGCAGCTCAGCTCTGATTGGCTGCCTCATCCCATGTGACCGTGTGTGCCAACTCAGCTCTCACAGCTTCTGAGGAAGAAGTTAGGGAGCTGCTTTTAGTCCAGATGTCGGGTTGTCGCTGCACTTGTAGCCTTAATATTGGATTTCTTCTGCAGGTCTGGATGCAGCCCAAGACTTTTTCTGCGTCTTTTTATTCCAAATGCCATGAAATAATGTTTATTATCTTTTCTTAGTGCCCAACTTTCATGTTCATCCATTGCCATACAATGACACTGAACAGCTGGATTTATTTTTCTGTAACTCTGCTCTGACTTCTGCACATTTTTTTTCATAGCACAGCCCTTTCCCAATCATGTTCATATTTCTTTTCTACATTCCAATTTTTTCCATGATGAATAATCCCAGATTAGAAAGAGTAATGTCCTACTCTAGTGGTAGCCCATTAAAAGTAATCTTACATGTGGTTCCATTCATCCTCATAATTCGGTTTTCGTTTCCCTACACTAATCAAGAGACTGTATTTCTACCAGCTTTTTCCAGGTAAAGTATTAAATCTTGTGTTTCTCTCGAGACTTTTCAAGTAATATCTAGGTTATTAACATATCAGAAATGTGAAATTCACCTGCCCCCACACTCAGATTCCATCCCCTTAATTCTACAGTGTTTCTTTGCTGCTGTGTGTCACATCGATCTGGTGATAGTAACTGTATTTATTTTTGTACAACATTATGCAGATATATTGCCAGTGACTTTACTTTAGCACACAGCCTGTCACAGAACTGAGTGACACTTGGGATGTCCCATATGTAGCATTGTTGGCCATGACTTCTTATATGATATTGAACCAACTTCTTTTTGAAAATAATTAATAAAAATATTTGTGTGCCTTCTGCAGTGGCATTTACTATCTAGTTATATGTCCCTCTTCCGTATTGGAATCTTGCAGGTTGATCTGCAACATTTCTATCTGTCTTTGTCTTTATCCCTTTCTATAACAGAATCTTCATTGTATATGGTATAAAGCAGTGGTCATTTTTTTGGCAATCAAGGAGGAAAATCACCATCCTAGGATGCTTCAAGAGGAGTACTGAGTCTAGATCATAAGAAGTAATTATTCCTCTTTACCTTGATCAGACCTCAATTAGAATACTGTGTCCAGTTCTGGGCACCCCAATTTAAAAAAGACACTGAAAAACTAGAGCAAGTCCAAAGGAGGGCTACCAAAATGGTTAGTGGTCTGGAAAGCATGTCCTATGAGGAACAGTCGAAGCATCTAGGAATGTTGAACCTGCAGAAGAGAAGACTGAGAGGAAACCTGATCACAGTCTTCAAGTATCTGAAGGGTTGTCACAGTGCAGAGGGATCACCCCTATTCTCTCTTGCACAAGATGGGAGGACTAGAAATAACGGGATGAAACTTCAAGGGAGTCAATACGGATTAAATATTAGGAAAAACTTCCCGACAGTGAGGACAATCAGTCAATGGAATAGGTTGCCATGGGAGGTGGTTAGCTCTCCTTCACTGGAGGTCTTCAAGCAGAGGTTGGACCTACATCTGTCTGGGATGATTTAGGAAATCCTGCATTCAGCAGGGAGTTGGACTTGATGACCCTAGAGGTCCCTTCCAGATCTCATGATTCTACGATTCTATGATTGTGCTAACCATGCACATGCTTTCCACATTGGTGCACATATTTTGTCCATCCTTGATTCCCTTTTGTAGCTTTCTGTACATCAGTTTAGATGCTTTCATTAAGCTTTCCTTAAGCCTCTACTTCTGTGTTCTGCTCCATCCAGTTCCTTCTCACTTACCAGCTTTCTTAGCCAAAAGCCCCAAATATAGCAACCGTTCCTCATAGAAAAGCATATCGAGCCCCTTAATCGTTCTGATCACCCTCCTTTGAAGCTCATCTAACTCTGTTCTATTCTCCTTTGAGATATGGCGACGATTGATCTGTACAAAGGCAGTTTTATCTCCGGTGCCAGTTCTTAAATTCCACTCAGTATCTATTAATGAGAACAGAGTACTAAATGTCCATTAATGGTTTTCAAATGGCCTTGATTTTACCAGTGAGTTTCAGACAGACTAAAAATAGCTACATGAAATTTCCAGTTTGGTTCCAAAATATGCAATTTACATATCTGCAACACACCGCGAACCAATCCTGATTTTATTCTGCAGCTTTAGACTTTGTCCAAAACACACACCCATTTTTGGCAAGGCCTTGGTTGCCCAACAAGAAGACATGGGCTTTTTGTCAGGTGAAGCCTGAACTAGAGTGCATTCTTATTATTATTTTGTACATAGTCTTTTGTGAGTAATGCAAAATACCGTTCTCTAGTGAGGTGAGCATTGCGTCATTTAACCTTTCTCTGTTTGGTTATTGACACTTCAGATGTTGTTTTATCCAACAAACATGAAAGTCTTTCTGATGTTTCAGTACATTGGGCCAGAAATGTAAAGGTGGTGTTCCAGCCAGAGGGTTTGTTCACACTAGGCCCATAAGGGAAGTCCCAGGATATTCCAGCACGGAGAATCCACACCTTGCAGAGCCACTTCCTGAATGCACATGTTAGACCATCCTCTCTCTGATCGCTGTGGAATAGGGGTGTGCGCAAATGTCTAAACATTCAAAATTCAACTGAATTTGTTCAAATGTGGACATTCGAATTTGAATAGAATGTCTACACATTCGAATGTAAACATTCAAATGAATTTTGAATGTTCAAAAACATTCATTTGAATGATTCAAAATAATCAGATGTGCAGATACATGTGTATTACATACATATCTGTACAAATCTCATACTTACCTGTACACATTTGAGCTGATAGTACAGGACCAAAACAGGATGCATACGGGATGCATACGAAATGTGTATAGATACGTATAACCCATACAAATGTTGTTGACATATGTATCTTCAGATCCGAATCTAACATTCAAATGAATAGATTTGAATGCATTCAATTTGAATTGGATTTTGTTGCATTTGGATCCTAAACATTCGAATCTAATAGAAAGTTTGGATATTCAATTTGACTCCAATTCAAATGCAAAAAAAAATTCATGCTCATCCCTACTAAAAGGTATTCCACAGCTACACTCGCCCAGCATGCACCTTTTTGCACTTCTTCAGGGCAAAGAGCACCTGGGGCCCTTATATGCTCGCTGGTCTGATATCTGACCACTCTTGGTCACTTAGGGCTGTGGTCGCACCAGTTCAGCCACAGTTGTGCACTGTGTTGCCTGGTTGCAGAGGTAATGGCTAGCGCACATGGCTATTGCCTCTACTGTAGATTGCACTTACCTGAAACTTGGTGAAATGCCAGGTAAGTTTGGGATATGCACCTGATCCACCCCAGATCGTCACTTCCCTAGGATTATGCCCCAGGGAAATGAAGGTGCAAACAGGCCCAATGACTTACTCCACTGTGCTTCAGACAGGTTTGTCTTTGGAGAATGTATAAAAACTGTAAAAGCTACCTTTAACAATTTCAGATGCCAGGGGAAATCTTCCCTTATCCCTGCCCCTCATCTTTTTAACTACACATTGTTTCCCTTTTGTTTGTGAGGGTAGGGAGGGGTTGGGCTTCTTAAATGTTTTTTTGAGTTAGGGTTAGCCACCATGAATTATTAAAAAATAGGCAGGATAAACTAAGTTTGTGGTCACACCTAAGGTTTAATCCAGCTTCAGTCCACCTTCAGAGCAAGAGAACACATCATCAAAGAGACCGGTAATTTTCTTTCCACATTATCTATCCCAAGTGAGTTTTCTGAGTTATTAAACACTGAAAAAACAACAGTTTGTCACTTTGCTGATGTATTTTCTCACTCTGAAAATGGACTGAAGCTGGATTAAACCTTATGTATGACCACAGCCCTAAGTGACGATGACGATGACAATGACGAAGAAGAAGAAGAAGAGAAAGAAGAAGAAGAGTTGGCTTTTCTATCCCATTTTTCTCACCCATTTAAGGGGACTCAAAGCGGCTGACAAAGCTTTTGTATTCTTCTCCCCACAACAGAACACCCTGTGAGGTGGGGGGGGGGGCTGTGAGAGCTCAGAAGAGAGCTGTGACTAGCCCAAAGTCACCCAGCTGGCTTCATGGGGGAGGGCAGAATCGAACCCGGTATGCCCAGATAAGAGTCCGGCTCCCTAACCACTAGACCAAACTGGCTAACAGTGGTTCCGCACTGGTTGGATATCAGACTAGTGAGCATACAAGGAGCACTCCTGCTTCATGAGGAGGTCCAGGGCAGAACCTTGCCAGTGTTGGATATGGAGGCTCCTAGTACAGTTGTAAACCAGTAAATAGACCAGTATACTTACCGGTTTAGTATACTGGCCAGTATCGAATCACCATACATACATACATACATACATACATACATACATACATACATACATACATACATACATACATACATACATACATACATACATACATACATACATACATACATACAGCTTGTTGCAACACAGGACTTTTTCAGTCATCCAAGGTTTTGCAGTTGACTCAGGTTGACTCAGGTTGTTAGTTATCTATTGAGCTTTGAGTGACCAAATGCTGACCCTGCAGAGATTACCAAACTGAAACTCCCAAGAGCTCCAGCCAGTACGCCCAAAGGCAAAGGAAGATAACAGTATCTGCCAGGATACACCCAGGAAGTTTCCTGTTTTCCTCCAGGCAACAGAGAACTGGTTTTAGGGCACTTGGGATCAGCGTGCAGAAACATCTAGCATGGACTTCAGCCAAGTCTTATAAAGCACCATGCATGCATGATGGCCACTGCCTACTTGCATTCATTTCAGGAACTGTTTAAATGAAAATAGAACAATTGTGAATCTGTTTTCAAACATATGTATACATATAAAGAAAGGGGAAATGCTATCAATAGTCTTTTTTTTTTTTTTTTTGAGAGCGAGAGAACAATCAGATGGAAAACTTTTACATTACAGGGACAGAAAAAGGAGGAAACAGGACCCCAGATGAAATTGAGCTTCAGAAACCTGGGACAGAGTTCATTCTCTCTCTTTCTATTCTTTCTACTCAGCTCTTCAAAATAGTGAGAAAGCTGCATTCACATCTTAGTTTTAATCCAGTCTGAGTCTGCTTTCAGAGCCAGAGAACACATCAACAAAACGACTAGCCATTTTCTTTCCGCTTTTATCTAACCCAAGGGTGAATTTTCCAGGTTAGCCAATGATGAATGAAAATAGCTCCGTACTTTGCTGACGTGTTCCCTCGGTCTGCAAAGGGACCCAAACTGGATTAAAACTTAAGGTGCGGAAGCAGCTTAACTACCCTAGATTTGTAACTATATTTGTTTCTTCGGGGAGAACAACTTCTCTACCAGAATACGAATCCTTTCGGTTCTTCTCCTGTATGTTGATGTGAGCTGCTTGGAGAGGTTATCCTTTGATAGATAAATCACTGGTTTAGCAGTGGGTGGAAAGATATCCACCCCATCCGCCTGTGGGGGATGAAGAAAGTGTTTACCCACCAAATAAATCTTTCCATAAACTGGGGATGTCCCCAGGGCAATGGAGCGAAGGCAGCCTGACCCGCTGAGCACCTCGCAGCGCGTAAGAGCCTGTTGTAAAGTATGAGGTGCTATCCTGCCACTCACCCCGTCCGTTCCCTTGCCCATACTATGCAAAGCAGCAGCTCCTTGATCTTGTCAGCTGGTTATCCCAGGGGGCTGCCGGGCTTGGATGAATAATGAATGGCAAAGCATCCGTCTAACCCCGACACAAATCTTCCTGTTGTTGCTCTTGTGTGTAGCATTTGAATTGCGTGCTGCTAATCAGGGAGACGGATCAGACACGATCGCATTCTGCCGCCTGCTGACTTTTTATATTTACACTTCAATCCTCTGTTCCCGGGATGTTTTAGAAGAGCATCATGTTTGTCTAGACAGAGGAAGATGCTGCACTCCTTTTTCAAGGTGCAGATTCTGTAAACTGGAAAAGGCTCTGCAGAGAAAGGAAATATATTATTCTATATATTTTTGTCCCTGTATATATTATTCTAGGGAGAAGGATCCAAATGGGGGAAAGGACTTGCAACACAGGAACTAAATTTACTCGTAAAATGAATGTG
Organism: Aspidoscelis tigris stejnegeri; assembly: GCA_023333525.1. NCBI lineage: Eukaryota > Metazoa > Chordata > Lepidosauria > Squamata > Teiidae > Aspidoscelis > Aspidoscelis tigris. The sequence goes on along the minus strand of JALMGA010000019.1, from coordinate 9,665,491 downwards.
TGAGCAGAGAGCTCAGGAAAGCTGAATGCTTTTTCTTCCTTAAGGAGATTGCAAGATATAGCAGCAAAGCCTTTTACGAGTTGGGCTAAAGGGATAGAATACAGCCACAAAATGGAAGATTTGTTCCAAGAATCTTTGCCATATATCAGTAGAGAGGGAATTGCTGGTTGTATATTAGGAGGTGTAACAGAGAAAGACTCGGGCAGGTAAAAGAGCCACCTCTGTAGCTGGGAACTCTGTTGGTACTTTCTTGTGAGGAGAAAGGGCAGTGGGTCTGATGAATCCAAAACTTCTAGGCCAGTTTGGTCTAGTGGTTAGGGAGCCAGACTCTTATCTGGGAATACCAGGTTCGATTCCACTCTCCCATGAAGCCAGCTGGATGACCTTGGGCTAGTCACAGCTCTCTTCTGAGCTCTCACAGCCCCACCTACCTCACAGGGTGTCTGTTGTGGAGAGAAGAATAGAAAGGCTTTGTCAGCTGCTTTGAGTCCCCTTAAATGTGTGAGAAAAGCAGGGTAGAAAAGCCAACTCTCCTCCTCCTCCTCCTCTTCCTTCTTCTTCTTCTTCCATGAAGCCAACTGGGTGACCTTGGCCTAGTCATAGTTTTCTGAGCTCTCACAGCCCCACCTACCTCACAGGGTGTCTGCTGTGGAGAGAATAGAAGCTTTGTCAGCCGCTTTGAGTCCCCTTAAATGTGTGAGAAAAGCAGGGTAGAAAAGCCAACTCCTCCTCCTCACTTCTTCTCCTCCTCCTCTGAAAGCTGAGGCCTTTCTGCACTTACCTCATTAGGGCCGGCAGACTCCAGGGACGGGAAGACCATTCACATTTGCTGGGAGGGACGCTCCCCCGAAGTGTCCCTTACTGGCCAGAAATGCTAAGGGTCCTCCGTTGACCAGCATGGCACCACAGCAAAAGTCGGGAGTCCTGCCTCCCTGCTGCCTCAATTGGCCACCATCAACCATGTCACATGTTCCTTGAGGTGCTGGAAGGTGGATGCAGAGGGGTGGGACCGATTTCTGTGACTTGTTTGGGGGGGGCATGCCCCACTGCTCCCTGGATCGGTCCACAGCCAGCCTGCTGTGGGGACCTGCCTGATCACGGCAGCAGTGAACAACCAATCCACACCGGCAACATGGCCACACCTGATCCAATGACGCTCTCCCCAGGCACCGCATGCTGTAAGCTGGAAGACGTGCAAATGGTCGCGCCGCTGGATGCTGCAGGTAAGCCTGCGGTGAAAGTTGGTACAGGTATGGAGCATGATTTAGTGCTCCACACCTGATCAACCATTAGTGCACCTCTGGTGAGGGTGGGCACGCTTCTGGGCTGCAGCAGCCTAGTGGATGTGTGTATGCTCTTCATCAGAGCTACACTAGTTTCTGACTAGAGGCCTAAGTGTGATTTGGCCTCTGGTCTAAGGGATTGTTTCTGGCTGCTGTTGGCTGAAGGCTCCGAGATATGATTCTTCCACCCATCCATTGAGCAGAGCCTTGTCCTCTGTTGCAACCCCTTTCCAAAGCATGCATGGAATTCATTTTTGTTGGGGGGAGGCAGCAGAAAGAGAGCTCCATTGCTTCCTACACTGCTGTCCTGTTCTCCCACATTAGTCTAAGAAAGAGTTAAGATTGCCGACTGGTTTACAGTGAAAGTCTGTTTCCTTCTTCTGTCTACCCCCCTTGATTCAGATCAGACTCCACTGTGGTTCTTCAGACCACACACTCATATTAATAGGGGCTACGGACCTATGGCAAAGTGTGTACTGTACTAGCAGGTTCAGTATTCAGAGCCTGAATATGTTCCCTCTTTCTCCTGCATGCCTGTCTCAGTTTAGGGCTAGTATTAGCATTGTGCATAATCCTCTATATGCAAGGGAGTAAAATTTCATGCAGGTTTGCATAGAATTCCAGCTTTAGTGTCTCACACATACCATGAGCTGTACCTATTGACCTTGGTGCTCCTTCTGTTGTACCCTTTTGTCCCTCCACTTCTAATGGGCACCAGCTGCAGCGACATCTTGGCAGAATTACTGATATTTATCACTAACACACGGATAGCAGCTTTGCCCAAGGCAAAAAAGCAAAGATGAAAAAGCCCATAAAATGCACGAGAAGTTACTTGTGTTAGCATTTTTGCCTTTACAAGTTCACTGGCAGCTCCTGGTTCCTTTCTTTGCTCTCAAATGGAAGAAGGATGGGGGGAGACAGCTGAACTGGGGTTTAATAGCCCCTTAAGGGATACCAATCCAGTACCATGGAACTGTCCCCTTGCACATGGAATTGCACAAATGCAATAAGGAACTGACACCTAGATTTTAGCTACCAGTGGAAGGGAGGTTGGATTAGTATTGCCCTCTTATCAACACATCATAGTCATTGTGCTATTTAAGCTTTTGCGACATGTCCTTTGCACAGCAAAATTTAAGTAATCTATTTCTTTTAAGCCAGATTCTCTCTTATTATGGAAGTAGTGCATCTGCCTGGACCTAATAAAAAACAAACAGAATATCTCTATTACTGGAATCAGCCAAACTCTATCCACATGGGTCAAAATGATGTTTCTTAAGACACTATGATACGCTCATGCACGAAGGACTCAGCATACCTCAAGGAAACTGGAAAAAGGCCTCTCCCAAAGTCACAGATTGAAAATGGAGGCAAACGTTCCTAATGTCTCTGGCTACGCCCACACCTAAGTTTTGATCCAGTTTCAGGCCATTTTCCAAGTGAAAGAATACATCAGCAAAGCAATTAATCATTTTCTTTCCTCTTTATCTAATCTAAAGATGGCTTTTCCAAGTTTGATAAGGCTGAAAGAATACAGCTTGATCCTTTGGTGATGTATTCTCTCACTCTGAAAGTGGACTGAAGCTGGATTAAAATTTAGGTGTGAACACAGCCCAAGTATCTTCAATTATCCCTTTCTGTTCTTTGCATTCTTGTGGTCCAATGGCTTTTCTGATTGGATTCCTATTTCCAATGTGCCTAAGTTCTTGTTGCTCCTTTTGATCATTTTACGTGCTTTTCAAAATTACTCTTAGCGTCTCTGATTGCATTTGTTCTGCCATAATTGATGTTCCTTCCTGTTCTCCTCATTAGGACAAGCCTTCCATTTTCTAAATCAGCTTTTCTTGTTTTTAATGACTTCCTGTACTGCACTTGTAAGCCACACTGGTGCCATCTTGGTCTTGGCAATGCCCTTTCTTCTTTTAGGTATGCATTCTAATTCAGCCCCCATTTTTGCATTTGTAAATAGTCTTCACGCATTTTGAAACAATTGCACGTCTTCTAACTTTCCCTTTCAATTTCCTTTTTACTGGTTTACTCATTTTTGGGGAATTTTCCTTGGGAAATTTCCTTAGTCTCTGTGTTAGAGTTTATGGACAACTTACTGTCTGTATTTAAGTCAAAGGTGATCGCATCGTGGCTAGTGTTCCTATTGGATCAGCCACAGCAATGTCTTGTACTAGATCATGAGTGTTACTTAGGATGAAGACCAGGATCCTCTTCGCCCTGGTTGGTTCCATAACCACCTGCTATAGGCAATCAACACCCAGTCTATGTGAAGCTAGTTGAAGTCCCCCATTCCTTTTGGCCTGGTAGTCAATGTGGGATGATCTCCAGGACGGATTATCCTAAACAAAAACGGCTTAGTGCATTCTGGGACATTTTGCCCAAAGCTTCCCATGGCCGGGAAGTCAAGTGAGAAAAGCCCCTCAGTGCCAGAAATAATGGATACTAATCTTCAATTTGTGGTGTGTGTTCGGTTTCCATAGAGCTTTGTACCTTGAAAGTTCAAATTAACCAAAATATTGGGTTTACCTAGTACGTTCTACGTAGTTGTGCGTGTGCGTGTGCATGTGTGTATGGATTCACAGACCTCCCTTCACTCTACAATTCCAGGAAAGTAACAGCATTATAATGGGCAATAACCTCATAATTAGGAAAGCCTCAATAACAACAAGAAAAAAAATGTATAAATACAATAGAATAGTAAAAGCGATCAATAATATCTTTTAAAAAACAACACAAATCCAATCATATTATTTTTGAATATTGTTGCACGTCAACAACAGGGACAATATTGTGATAGTCATGAGAATGTGTATTGCTGAACTAAGTCTTGATCAGAATCTCCCCATAACAAGCATTTAATGCCTAGTCAAAATGCTTGCTCCCTATTTTAATTACAAGGGGGGATTTCTGTAGTAAGCACAATAGCCCAGGATTTTGGTGAAGTCACCATACTGGAGGAAGCTCTGACAAACTGAAGGTATTTGGCAGCTAATCTGCTACATCTGTGTCCTGTTTTTTGTAGGACTTCAAGGCCGAGAGAAAAGGAAATTCCATGCATATTTTTATGCCGTCTTCAAAACATTTGCTCCTTTACCTATGACACAGAAGACTATTTCAAGCATACTGTGGTTTGGCTTACATAAGCAAATAGAATGAATTAATATATTGCATATGCAGCTGTTGGAGATTCCAGTACACCAGGAACACCGCCCTAATATATATATATATATATTTAAAGAATTTATTGTTCCCATATTTGGATCACAGCTTAGGGTCAAAGATCATGGGAGATTCTTTTTTCATCTATCAAAATTTTCAGCAACTCCTCATCTTTTCAGTTGTCTAAATGTGTAGATGGACATTTTAGTCCTCCCATTTTTTTATTTATTATTTATGTTTCTATCCCAACCTATACCTGTAGGTCTCAGGGTGGGTAACAAGTTTTAAAACAACAAATCACAAACAATATACATTAAAAACAATATCGATAAAAAAAACTCTTAAGAAATCCAACATATTTAAAAGCATATACTAAATATTAAATCTTCCGTGGGGGTGGGGAGGAATATAGTCACATTAGCCAAAGGCCAGGGCAAAGAGGTGCATCTTCACCGCCTTCCTGAATGTATACAGAGAAGGGGCATGACACACCTTGGGGGGGGGGGACTATTCCATAACCTGGGGCCATTACCAAAAAGGCCCTTTCCCAGGTGCCCCTCTGTTTCACTATTGAGGGTGGTAGGACAACCAGGGTTTTTTCCCCCATTTACCTCCCTTAATCCAGATCTAAGATGATCCGGATCTAAGAAATGGGTCCTTCAACTAATCTGGATTTTAAAGATCCGGATCTAAGGAAGTACCCAATGCATCTCCATGGGCAGTGTAGCACCCAATAGCAATAGGTGCTAGGCAAGCTTGCAGTGGAGCACCCATATGGAGCATCCATCTGTAACCAATGGTAGAAATCCATCACACCATGTTTGGGGGGTGGCAATGTGTCTAATCCGGATTTGATGCCTGAAGACTGGATTGTAGACCCCTTAAATGGGGTCCAGGGAAATCCAGATTATAGGTCCCGTATGACCCATTTAATCTGGATTTCCCTAGTACAGGTGTGAACAAATCAGGTTCTAATGGGGACTGCAGTGGAAAAGGAGTCTTCCTGCTCTGAGCCAAATGGGTCCTTAATGGGTTCCTAATGGGTACTTAACGGGTACTTAGTGCTAATGGAACCCCCCCCACCAGGAGGGCCTCACAACTTCAGCTTAAATAAAAAGTCTGAAGTAAATTCATTTTGTACTTCATTCTCTCCTTCAACAGCTCAAACTGGTTTCAAAAAAGTAAGATTCTAGTCCGGGAGTGGGGGGAAGCAGCAACTTCAGCTTAATAGGAAAGCAAACAAGGCACTCAGGCTTATGTAATATATCGGTTTCTTAGATGGCATGGAAGCGTTGAATTGCATTTTGAGCTTCACTTGTTTTGTGTGCATTCAAGAAGTAACAAGTTCTTGTTCCCCCACACTGCTTGCTTATATTGTTGCATGCAGAGGATTTTATTCATACCACTACAAAGCTGTATAAATATTTGTATACATGTACATTTATTCTGTGTAAAGGTGACATTGAGTCAGGTTTGCATTCCTGGTGACTATACGGGGGGGGGGGGCAAACCTTGCTATCTTGACATGTCTCTAGTAGGGGTGTGCACGAATGCAAATTTTCAGGATTCGATTTGAATCTAATATCCAAAAATCTGATTTAATTTGAATCTTTAAAATTCGAATTTAACCAAGTTCAATTCAAATTAAGCAAATTCGAATCTATTCGTTCAAGTTTTCCATTCAAATTTGCACTTACGAATGTCGACAACACTCATATGCGTCCTTACGCATCATTACGCATCCCGTACACATCCATACATGTTCATATGCATCCCATATTTATTCAATATGCAACTCATTTTCACCTCATATGGATCCATACAAATGCGTACGGATGTGGGAAAGATGTGTATCTCCAAGTATGCATTGTGTACGAACCCATGCACATATCAATCTCTGGATAATTCAAACAAATAGATCTGAAATTCAATTGAATCTTTAAATTTGAATTTGTGGACATTCTATTCGAATTCGAATGTCGAAATTCAGCTAGATTTGATCAAATTTCTAATACAATCTAATCTTCGTGCACAAGCCTAGTCTCTAGTAATATTTTGTGGCTGTTCCAAGGATATTCCTGTAGTCCTTTTGATTGCACTATCCACATGACATGCATACATCTGAATTGTGTGTGACCTTGTGGAAATACTCTAAATCATATTTACTTTCTCAATATTGGATCCTGAACTTTCCATTTATTTTGGATAACCATAGAAGGCATCAAGAACATAATTTGTTGGCAACCTTTTAAGTTTCACCTATGACTTCTTTAGCTTTCCATCAGCCAGTACTACAGCATACTGATTTGTAACTCTGTGCACTAAAATGGCATCTCTCTCTATAGTTAAGAATATATATGCGCATGTGTGTGTTTTGTTGAGCAAAGAAACCAAAAAGGCCAAAGTAAAATCATTTTCTCACTGTTTTGAGGCCCACTTACTCAAAGTCCAATTGAGTTTGAAATATATAACCTTTTAGTCATGCAATCTACAGTATATATGAAGCAGTGGGAGGAATTATATGCAGGCTTCTTTGTTGTCGGGAAACAAATCTGCTGTTAAATTTTTAATTCTTTAATTTAAAGGGTTGTATTCAGAGCAGAAGTCTCATTAAAATTGCATGGGTTGGGTGGGAAATCACCAACCTTAGTGCCTCTACTTATGATGAAATTGATGGACGCTGCAGTTACTCCAGGGTACAATGGTGTGCGTATGATGTAGCTTCAATGTTAGGCTATTATCGATGTTTCTCCACATAAGCCATGATTAGCAATCCATAAGCCATTTATTCTCCCCATGTACAGTAAATCTGTGGCTTTAAAATGCTGAATGGGGTAAAAATTCACCTTGTGTATTGAAATTTTTATGTAAAAGCTGGAGCTGCAGCACAAAAACTAATTCAGAGATACATAAATGCTAACCTTTTTTATATATATGTTCGTAATCTGAATCTAATATTTTTAGATTGCCCTAAAACTCAGAGGAACAGTCTGGAAATGCATTTTACAGAGTTGTGATTTTGAAAGTTTATGGCAATCCCTCAGTGTAGGAACACTTCCCTGCTCGGATGGCAAACCTCAGCAGAAGGAAGTGTCCTACAGCATGCTTGCCGGAACGCTCGCTTCCTAAAGCATGCTGATCCCTCTTATCTCTCTTTAGCTAGACACATACTATGTCAAAGTGCATTGCTTACGCAAATGTTTCACGAGGACATCATGCGCTAGTTCAGCTGGCATCTGAATGTTTCCTTTCTAACCAATGATCTATCCAGTTTTACCAATAGCAATGTATCCTATGGAAAGAGATATAATTGTGTAGCCTAGTAAAGAAAGCAATTCTCCTCCACTCTTGTGTCCACCTCATTCATTACAACACCCCAGTGCAGACTTTGGCTTCCCTAGGTCATTCCAGCCTCCAGAGTAACCTAACTTCATTAACTTCAGATAGTAACCGCTCTCATCCCCCCCCCCTTTAGCCTCTAATTTAGAACTTTTGACAGTTTCTGGCAATAGAACAAATAACCATATATTTTAACATGGCAACTTGTCTATTGAGATCTTCTGCTTAGATGTTGTTTGCACATGTAAGTATGACGACTTCTGTTTTTTTCCTTTCTATGTACAGCTACACTCTCAATATTTCTGGGTTACATTAATACTGCACTTCTAATCCATATTATTTTTGTACTTTTGTCAGGAAAAAACAGTTTGACTACAGTTTTCTTACGGTGTAGATGTGCAGAATCAGTGATGTCATAAACTGGAGCAGGCTGTAGGTCAATTCTTGAATATAAAGGTTAATTTCAGTGCATGCAAAGGAAGCACTAACTAACAAATAATGTGGGAGAGGTGAATGGAAGTAAGAAAATAATGCAGGCTTACCAAACATAAGCCAATACTAAACAAAAACAGTACCTTCCTTCTGTTCCTTATAATACACTCTTACCCAGGAACTAGGAATAAGGCATAGGGCATTAAACAAGAAAATGGCATAACAGCAAAGATGGGTTACAAGACACCAGTAATTATACAGAAGGTAAGCACATGATTGACCTACCTAGCTGACTCAAGGCAGCTGTGTTAAACGTCTCCCTGCTGTACCTAATCATAATCAGGTGAGCTTAGTTGGGTCAGAGAGATCCCCAAATACTTATTTAATTTTTAATTTCTTGACATCATTTTAGAATGCTTTGTTTTTTATTTGAATTAAGGTTTCAATGATTCTTAGATTTTTATCTGATTTACTGAATTTGAGGCCCTTTCTACACTTGCCTTGCTTAATCTGGATTAGTTAGGTCCAGATTAGTGAGATCCATGTTACGTAGATCCAGATTAGCTAGATCTGGATCAACCAAAGGCAGAGACATCTGTACTGAGTGATCTTTAGGATAGGCATGTGGACAATTTTTTTTTTTCTGTTTGCTTTGCACTGAAGCAGATGGGGCTGAAATTGCATCCGTGTGAATGAAGCCATTTTTAATGTGATAGGCTGCAAATTCTTTTTGAATCACTTCCACCACGAGTAGTGCCTCTGAATCCAATGTGAATCTGATGCAAATCCAGCCCAAAACTTTGAAGACACAAAAGCTTTTGCTTTGCCATTCGAATACTGTATAGCCAATATTTGACTATAATGCGAAGTTTCAAACCTTTGCAACTTGTACAAATTGAGAACATAATGAACATGTTTGCCCACCCCTACTTTAGAATAGCAAATGTGTGCTAAAGGGCAAAGCAATACAGATGCCTAAGCCCTGTTCTGCATCAGTGGATGAGAAGCACTTCCGCTCAAACTGCCGACACTATGATATGATTGGTGCACAGCACTTCCAACAAGGGGTGTGCATGAATGCAATTTTCAGGATTCGATTTGAATGTTTAAAATTTGAATTTAACCAAATTCAATGCAAATTAAGCAAATTCAAAACTATTGGTTCTGATTTTTTAATTCTAATTTGCACTTACGAATGTCGACAACATTAGTAGATGCCCGTATGCATCTTCCCTTGGTCCATACACATCCATATGCATCCGTACATGTCAGCATGCATCCCACAGTTATCCTGTATGCAACCAGTTTTTGTCCTGTACGGATCCGTACAAATGCCTATGGATGCGGGAAAGATGTGGATCTTCAAGTACGCATGGTGTACGTACCAGTACACATATGAATGTCCAAATAATTTGAATGAATAGATCCGAAATTCAAAATTCGAATCAAATCTTTAAATTCGAATTTACGGACATCAGATTCAAATTTGAATGTTGAAATTCGGCTGATTCGATCAAATTTGGAATGCATTCGAATATTCATGCACATCCCTAGCTCCAACACCCAATGGAATTAGCCACATCCCCAGCAATCAAATGTTACATCTGGGTGGGGTGGGTGGCAGTGCCCTTGAAGGCAATGTGAAGACACCATTGCTCTAGCAGTGAATTGCTTGCATTGAGAAGACGCCATTGCCATCAATGTGGCTACCGTTGCAGAGGCACAGTGAAGGTGTCTTCATAGTCATGTTGTAACTGTGCTTGTCATTCAACACCACACCCATGTTCTTCCTAGGTCCATTCTGTGTCTGATGCCCATTCCTTGATCCAGATCAGAGAGTGCTACCATGGATTTAGAACACATTCATCATGTCTACCACCAAACCGGATTAGTGAACCCTTACCATACTTCTGATCCAGATCTACTCTACTCCCGTGCAGGCGATACTAAACAGCTCCCTGATCCAGACTGCTGTGCAGATGACATGTTCTTAGCAGCTCCTTAATCTGTATTAACATGTAAGTGCAGAAAGAATCTAACTTTTTATATTTATGTTTATTTTACTTTACTTTTGGTTTTCTCTCAATTCATTTTACTCTACTAAACCCCGGTAGCTTAGAACGAAAGGAAGGCTATATATCTAATATATACAACATACATGTAACACATACCACCAATAAGTAAATAAATAAACCCAGTGTTTTTATACTTTTCAAGAGATTTATTACTTTTATGAAAATCCATTTCTATCAATGAATTGTAGGCATTTGCTTCATTGCTTTTAGAGATCAGAGTTTCTCAAGCATTTTGCTTATTCTGGGCTGCTAAAATCTCTACTCTTTTGGCCATAAACTCGCCCAAATTACCGAGCTTTTATCTGTTCCCAGAAGCAGTGGGAATTGGGGCAACAAGAATAAAACAATTTTATGACACAGTGTAAGTGACAAGTGAGATATCCGAGCCCTCACAGTGAGCAAAGGTTTTACCCAGAGTTTTTATATATAGCTCGTCTTTCCTTCAAAGAGCTGCCCGTGGTGCACACAGAAACTGAACAGCAAAGCTTGCGTTGACAAGACGTTCTAGAAATCCATCATCTAAAAGCAGTTATTTCTCAACCATATTATTTAAAACCTAGCCTGTGCACTCGGCCATATGTTAGTAAAATCCAATAACACAAGCTCTAGTCCAGATTTGTAACACTTAAATCTTACAAAGGGAGAGAGAAAAGGGAGATTAAAAGAATCACAAAGAGGTGGTAATATGATTTGAGTCAACCTGTGGACATACCAGTAAGTATATCCACTTAAACACGAACTGTACAGTATTTGAAGAAAAGGTAAGGGCATTAAATAATGGTTAATAGGCCCAATATCAGTTGGTTAAGTGCTCCATCTTCTTTCATTTGATTGAAGTAAGAAATCCTTGACATTTTGCTCCAAGGGTTAATTTCAAATGCTGCCAAAAAGGTTTTAATGCTAAGGGGATGAAGAATGTAGGTCAGATGGAAACACACCAGAAAATATATTTATTCCAGTCCATCATTTTTTTAAAAAACAAAACACTAAAGCTCAAGAAAGATCAATTACAAAACTATTTCTTTTTCACAAAGAGAAGCAGTTAAAGATTTAATATTGCTCACAATAAAAAAGAAAAGGTTCGTCAGCACTCTGAAGGACAGTGAATAGCATGTGATGTGAAATTCATTTGTGGTTATCAAGAATTAATATCAGCTATTGTGATCTTCATGACACTTTCCCTGCCTTCTGGCTACCAAAGGCAACCAATAACCATGTCCTTCTGTCTTATACATTACTCTTTTCTGAGAATGTGGAGCAGAACTGGCAAGAAAAGGAAAACGTCAGTCCTGGTGTATCTGCTAGTCAGTATCTGCAAGCTGTATTTTTTCTTTTAATTGTCACCACTTGGGAAGTGGGTGAAATCTGTTGGAGAAGGCAGATGGCTGACGTGAAAATCCAACAGAAACCCCAGTACAACATGTTATGGCCTGTGAATTATGGAATATTAGTAGGCATTCGAAATCCAATCGAATGTGCCAAATTTCGACATTCGAACTCGAATACATTTGAATCAGATTTCAAATTTCGGATCTATTCGTTCGAATTATCTGGACATTTGTATGTGTACAAGTTCGTACTCAATGTGCATCACCCATTAAAGCGAAGCAGCGCTTGTGCGCAATATCAAGCCATTACCCATGTGTAGCTTGCCAATCTGGCGATCAGGGAAGGGGTGTGTGTAATAATTGTAGCCGGAAGGACACTCGTAGGACAAATGAGAGCCATCATCATTTCTCTTTCATCAAATTTATTAAAAGAAATCCCCAAACAGTTGTAATCGCAGCGCGCAGGAGTGAACAGCAAGCACAGCCAAATCCCTGTCTGCTAATGATGTGATCGCCAGTCTCCTCCCCCAATAACCCAGGAGCATCCCCATGCCTCCACGATAATCCATCCTTGCCTCCTAGTTTGGAGCGAAAACAGTTAGCAAGGGGTTGTTGTTCTTACCGCAGGTTTGAGTGATTTGTTCCACGTGTAGCCCAGATTAGAACCTTTGCTTGGGGACGATCCGAGGCGAATCCAGGTTTGCTTCTGAGTATATAATGCATGGGGATGAGCCCTTAGACTCCATAGTAATCATTGTTTTTGTAATCTCACAGGAACCAGTTTTTTCATATAGATGCATGCATAATCTACAACCAGACCCTTAGGAACACAAACATATGGGATTGCTAAACAAGTATGACTAGAGTCCAAAAATTTCTGTTATAAGACAACAGCTTTTTACAAGATGATAATTTGTTTTCTCAAGACCCCACAACTCAAAGCTGTTGACTAATTTCAAAATATGTGGGAAAACTGAGATTGTTCATGGGCTGCATCAGGGATACATCCATCAACAGATGAAAAAGTGGGTTAAAGAGATGAGACATTATCTGTTCAAAAGCCTAGTAAAAGGTGGTTTGAGTACTGTATTTTCTCATTTATTGACACTCAGAATCAAATCTGCAAAGTTCAAGTTAAATAAATAAATAGGTCTTGCTGTGCACAACCTAGAAGGAAAATCACTGACAGGCTAATGTAACATACTTGCTGGGTTCTCTACAAGCAAAAATATGCAACTCTGATTCAATCCACTTTCATTTTCAGATGTTGATGAAAATCAGGGGGAAGGTATGACTTACATTTATTTCTATGGATTGGCGACCCCTAAGGTAGAAGTAAATGCTTTTATTTCATAAAAGCTTTGATATTTTTCTGTGGAAGCGACTGAAGATGGGACTAAGGTACTATCTAAAGCAGCGGTTCTCAACCTTCCTAATGCCACGACCCTTTAATGGAGTTCCTCATGTTGTGGAGACCCCCAACCACAGGAGTAGAGGAGCTGGGAAGTGGGAGGGAAGGGCGGTGGGAGACTTGTCGCGGCCCCTCTGAAAGGGTAGTTCGACCCCCAAAGGGGTCCCGACCCCCAGGTTGAGAACCACTGATCTAAAGAACTAAAGCACAGACACATAATGTGATTCGCTTTTCTAGGAGTGACCTGTAACTTCCAAGGGGCACATGTGTATTCCTATCATTAACACATACAGGCTGAGCCGTCCCACAGATATATCTAGAATAATGTTTTACTTTCAATTTTCTAGTGGACAATTCCATTTCAGAAAGCAACTGTACTTCAAAGCACTCCCAAAACAACTGTTATTACTAATAACTTTGGTGTGACACCTTATAAAATCCCTGTTTAGAGGATCCAAATTGTATTCCCCAAGAGCTTATATTGTAAATGAATTTACCAGCCCATTACACTCAGTGGTTTTGATTTTTAGAATCTTTATTATATACAGAATATTTACATGCCCAATTTAAGTCACTTTTTTTCGATTTGCATTTCTACAAAATGGATATTGCTGCATCTCTAAAAGTGCAATATTAAGTGAGTCCTGAGTTAATTTTAAAACTTACTATTATTTATTTGTCAAACAGCTAATGGAATAGAACTGTGAGGTTTGGAGCAGGTATTCATGCTATAAGTTTCATATCCAGCCATGATACACTATATACAGTTGCAATGCACATAATTAGAAAATGTGGAAAAAAATTGATCATATTTGTTTTGAGCTTATTTCCTTTTCTTACAAGTAAAGGCAAATGCTACACCCCACATAATATAACAAGTGCAGAAACCTGGAGATTTCATGTCCTCTGTAATATGCATTTGTAAACATTCGAATTTAAGGTGACGTGGTATATGAAAATGTGATTAAATATGTAAAGTGCAGTCCCTGGGATGTCCAATAGGAAAAAAAACACTGAAACAAAAGCAAAACAGGCAACATGTCTATCTTGTACAAGCATCACCAAAGTAGCTTGGAAGTGGTAAATGAAAGAGTTGTTAAAATTGCCAGAAAATGATCGCAAATGAGGTTTTTGGCTCTTGAATGAAATTCGCATAGCCTCTCATGCCAATATGCAATAAAAGGTGTTTGTGTTTTATGCACAAACTGGAATCCAGATTAAAAGTTTTCAGGGCATCTGCTTTCTGCTGACAGTGTTCCCAGCAGAAATCTTTCAGGGATGCAAATTAAAGAACTTGGAATGGAAAGGAAGACAGTCAGCTTATTCTTCAGATAGAAAGTAAGGCTCTCAAATGTTTAGCCAGTGCCATGGCTACTGTAGTCAAACACACCTTTCCTGAAGAACGATGAGAATTCACAGACAGCATGTTTTGATAGCGCCATGTCTTCCTTATGTAGATGCAGTGGGGAAGATGGAGACTTGAGCAATACATCAAAGAAGTCTCTGAGGTATTTCTGAAGAGGAGAAAGAAACCAGGAACACTACAGTTATTTAGTGAACAGACTGAATACCACCTCATTTCAGTTTGTACCTTCCACATTATTTAACACTGAGATGGAGTCATTGGATGGCTGCCACATACTAGATGAAAATCAACAGAGAGTACGGGCCTTTCCGCACTTGGAAGATGGGGATGGTTAGGGATGCTGTAACGATTTCCCTAGTTCGGTAGCGTACGTCTGCACAGAAGTCCCCAGGGGAACTGCTTTTATCAGGGAAACCTCTCTATGCACCCCTAACAAGTAGGCAGGACACCTGGAACTATTATTTGGTAAGATTTATTCAATAAAAAGCAAAAGACAAAGCATAAAACACAGCAGTACAAAACATTCAAAATATAAACACAGAATAGGCTGCTCTGAGGTTAGCATTCCTACAAAAAGTACAAAATAAACTTACTGTATCTTACTCAATCATGATGGAAAGAGCGTTTGACACATGCATTTGTGACAGAAGGAATGCATAACCTAGGAGTGAAAATGTTTGTATCTTAGCCTAACTCTAGGTCACCAGGTGATTAGGAATAGCCAATAGGCTGATAGTTCACATGTGTGCTCAATGTCCATGCATCTGAGATAGTCATCTCATTAAGTTATCAGGGACAGATGTTAACATTAGGTGTGAATGTTCTCACACAAGGTTAAAGTCACACTACCCCTTGGCAGTTTGTATCTGAGGAAAACTCTTTCCCACAGGAAATAATACACAAGATGAAGTCTTAAGGCATTTTCTGATTTACCAAATGACATTTGCTTAGTTCTGTATGTGGTAGTTATGGGCTACATGTGCTACAGATGGTCTGGCACGGAGCATAAAACCTGTGGAGTTGCTCCATCCTGGAGCAGCTCCCAGTGTGCATGGCTGCCCGATCTTTAGAAGCTGTGGAGCAATAAAATATACTACATGGCTTCACTAGGAGTATGTTCCTAGTACAATCCAGCAAACTGCCTCCACACTGCTTCCATTTGAAGGCTGTGTGGAACCAGGGCAGCTGCACAATTGTGTGACACGTTGCCCAATCGCAAGGCCATTGCTGCAGTGAGATGGACACTCCCAAACAGAAGTGTCTGAACTTCGATGGTGCCATGATAGGTTCTGGGTAGACTTGGGGTGGGAGCACTGTTTGCATAGTGAGGGCTGGCCTCCATCTCTGATCTTCACTGCCATGGAAGTTCATTGGTGCAGTCCTACTTCTACTCCTGCCATTCAGTCTACATTTTGGGTGCCAAGAAGCAGGGGATTCCAGACACCTCTGCTCAGAGGCACCCAAGCTTCACTTGCCTGGAGGCGAAAGGCCGCATCCCCATTGCAAGCTTATATCAAATTCAATACGATTTCAATCTTCGCAGACCCCACGTCAGTTTGGCTTAACAAGCTTTCTGCGTGTTAAATCGCTCCAAAGCGTTGTAAATGTTAACCTTCATTTCAACAGGTCTCACTCCAGTTTGTGCGCTTGATACGTGTTACATTTTTTTACTGTGGGGACCCTACCATTTTAAGGGATGAGAATCCATGTTTAGGGTTTCCCTCCCCCAATAGCTTGCTTCCAAAGACAGTGATTTCAGTGTAAAAATCCACCCTTAATAGCAGCTGCTACACTGTAGCGATTGAACCACTTCACCCCTGATAACAATGTTGCAATTTTGCGCAATTCTAAAATTCTAAAAGTTCTGAAAGAGAAAGGGAGGGAGGAAAGCAGCTGAGGTTCTGTGTGAATGTTTAAACCAAAGGGGCTTTAGTTGCCACTGCTGCTGTGTGCTCTGAGCAATGGGGAGAGGAGGGGAAAGAATCGCTGGCTGGCTGCCCACTGCCATTTTTCCTCCATCCATGGAAGCGGCAGCCACCCAGCCAGGCTCCGTGAAGGGGTCCCTTATGGGTGGCGCGTCCATGCCAGAAGGAAGAGGGCAGGGCAGCCCCAAAAAGCGGCTTTAAAAAAGTAGCCACTTGAGTCACGTGCTCCACGTACGATCCTCAGAATCTGGATCGAACGCAATTAAGTTAAAAGTAATGGGAACAGGCAAATTCGTGTTTGCATCCAGTTCTATTATTTTGGTTTAGGGAAAGCGAAATAAGCTTGTAATGGGGATGCGGCCAAAATCTCTTAACGAGCAGATTTCCCACTCGGATACTGCCTCTAAAATATGTGTTTAAATGTTAGCACTTTATACTGTATGAACTTCCTTGCCATGTCCTGGTCATGAAATGGACACAAATGGTGGCAAGGTAGAACAGTCTGCTTTGTATTGTCTCTCTGGATGTTTCTCCCCACTTACTTCTCCAGATGATGAGAATGCAGCATAGAATCAAGACACCTTCTTTCTTCTGATTTCAGTTTAATCAGCTTGAAGAGGAGGGAAAATAGGGAAAGAGGAGCTCCAGAATGCTATTTCTGCTCTCTCTCCTTTTTCTCTCTTTTCCATTCTGTGTATGAAAAAAGGAACAGCAGAAGCAGAACAGAAAATTGCCTACAAAAGGCTGTTTGAAGAGGGCTGCTCATCAAAGGCCCTGCATTTAACAGCACTCTGTGGTCGAATCCCGGCAACATAGCAATTCCCGGGGCAGTTGTTGAGTTTGGGGCAGAGATCCCAGTGTTTGATGGGGCAGAGGTCCAACCTAGAGCACCGGAGGTGGGATTTGGGATTTTTCTAGACTCTATACTATCCTTAAAAGCACAGGATGGCTGTGAAACATTGTCACAAATTAATCCCGTTTTGTAAATGCTGTACTGGCTGCCAGAACTGTATTAATCCCAATTCAACTGATCCCTCCTTCATGATTCTGGAACACTGTTTTTGCTGGAATTACTACTGCCCACCTTATTCCACATCTAGGCCAGGGAATACCATAATTTTGGCCTTCAGTTGGGGATCCTAAACAGCCGGAGAAAAGACAAGATTGTCTGATTTTCTTATTCTTGTTTATAACCTGGCTTTCACCTCATGGTCCTAGGGCAAGTTACAATTTACAAGGCTTTATGCTTTTTAGCTTTTTATTATCCTGACCTGCCCTGGGATCTTTTAGTGAAGGCTGGGATATAAACTCTTAAATTCTTAAATAAATACAGTGCTTCTCCATGTCTTAACCTCTCCTATTTGAGCAATCACAATTTCACATTGGAGTGTAGTGGTAAATATTTGCTCTTCATTTTTCTTCTTTAGGAAACCATTTTACTAACCTATGTATTTTGTATACTCTTAATATGTTCTGCACTACCCTAGGCCCTTTGGGAAAAGGGTATGATATAGATAAGAGAGAATTAATCATTATTTGCAATGTTGCAACTGACTTTCCCCTCCTTATATTTATGTAGAAACTTTTGTCTACAGAAGCTTATCTCTCTAAAACTGGAAATATGTGTCATCTACTCCTTCAAAACAAAAATGGGACACACAAAATGAGATAATTTGAAAAATTACTCAAATAAGACATTTTGATTAAACATGTTCTTTACTGAAGCCAACAAAAATGGAACTTTTTTGAGGTTTATTAGAGAAAAAAAAATTGGTGGCAAAGTACGGAACAGTTGGTTCAGCAGAGTACCAGTACAAACATAAAAGCATCAATTAAAAGAAAAGAATCTCTCCATGGAAGCTGGATGGAGTCTAAAACGTACATCCCAAAATTCTCATCCTAAAGAACAAAGTCAAGGCAATATAAACCTAATGCAGAGCAACAGCACGGCTTTCTGGATCTTGACGGAAACAGGTACAATATTTTGGGTTACTAACTGTGGTTACTTATCCTAAACTAAACTGGTCAGATGGCACAAAGTAATTAAGTCAAGACTTAGGTGTAACAATTAAGTGACTCAAGGTACATTGGAACAGAGCGGTGATCTGGCCTCCTCCCATCTGGGTGACACTGCAAATTTTGATATGAAGCAGGTTCACTAGTAATGCTAATTGAAGTTCATCCACATCTGGAATTGGATTCAGATGACTAAAAAGTTGTAACTTTCCTTTTAAGCTGTTTAAAGGAAATCTCCCCCGGCCACGCCTACAGCTAACCTTTTAGCAGTTGCTGTTAGCCTAAAATGGTCAAACACCAAATGGCATTTGTTGGGTTCACTAGACTAGGCTAGACTGGTGGTTCCATTAGCTTCTCCTTTCCTTCTCTGGGTGAAGGAATGGGAGAAAAGGACAAAACTACCTCCTAGTGATATCTGACAGTGCCAGTCAGCTGACACACAAGAAGAAAACATCTTTCCTCTGTGCTTTTGCTGGGAGGAGGAGAAGTGGAAAAGGCAAAATTCCTCTTGTGGGTAATCGCACAGCAGTCTTCAGCAGATGCACAGAGGCAGAGTGATTCACTCCTTCTCTGCTTTAAATTTCTGGAAATTACTCATGGAAGGGGAGATGGTGCAGCAACCCTGCATGCTCCATCTGTACCTCTTCTGCGTAGCGCATGTGACGGGAGGTGCAGGTGCAGTTGCATGTGATATGCCTGGTCACCATGACAACAGCTCTGCACATGCATGTTGGTGCCATTACCGCGGTGTTAACCTGTTTTCAGCCACAGTAGCAATGCAACTGCCTCCTTAATGGACATGATTTGGACTTAGCCAGCGCATAGTTAAGCACTGCCTAAGTTTCGAATGCTGTGGACATCCAGAAATGTGAATGCCCAAACCGTTCCATAACTTCGCTTCACTGGGAAGCTAAAGTGACTCAGCTAGTTGAAGTAATCAATAAGCTACAATACATTTTTTCAATAAATATCAGGGTTGGCCTGCAATTTTCTGCAAGTTCTTAATTTTGGCCCACTGTGTATTTGGCCCCCTGGTCTAGTGGCAAGAACTGCCTGTTCCTGAGCTTACTCAAACTATTCTAGTCCAATACTCCTAAGTGCAAACTTGCATCTGATGAAACAAAAAACAATATTTTAAACATTTTTGTACTGTTTTGTTTTCTTGTCAGTAGCATTCTCAGCTCCTTCTCCTTTATCTAAATGGACTTGCAAGTGGACACTATTCACACTGTTAATCAACACTGCCCCAACTCGCCACCTGAGTGCATCTGCAAACTTTGTAACTTTTGGTCGGTTGCTTTGTCTAGATTTCATGACGTTATGGAAAGATTTAAGGATTTAGCAGTAGCACTGGGATGCCTACCCAAAACTTTGCAATACTCAGTAGAGAGCTAGTTGGGAGAGGAGAGGAACAGCCACCCAATATGACAAGGTCTCCTATTATTTGTGATTCCTTCTACAAATGTAATTTGGAATTCAGGTCCAGAACTGTGCTTTTTCAGCTGTTGTTCTCTGTTGTGGGATGCCCCCCTGCTTAATGCCATATGGCTGTTTTTTAAAAGTTGCTGAAAATGTGTTTTGTATCCCAGCCTGTAAAGGCTGCTTCTCCCCAGTAATAGCTTTTACTCTTATACTGCAGTTGATTTGTTGTACAACCACCCTGGGTTTCTCTGAAAGGGGGCATGAGCAATTGAAACAGACAAAAAGCACATAAATAAATGAGGCAAACATTGATTCTGGAATATGTATCACATATTCACAGATATGTTTGTGCTCCAAGGCATTCATCAGTTATTAATACAGAGCCACTGGACATACTGTTCGGCAAATTGGTCTGCCAACCATGACTGTTTCAGGGGTCAGGCTGCAATGGGCAGTAAGGTTCCCACGTCCCTTGCAAGCCTGTTTGCTGAAGGCAGGGCTTTCTGCCTAGGCAAAGCACTAGCAAGCTGTTTGTGCTAGCCTTTTTGCAAGCCCTGGGCAGAGGCTGCAAAAAGGGCGGGAAATCCTGTGTGGGTCCAAGTGCAAAGATTGGCTACAGCTATTATTTGGAGGGAATAGCTGTCCGGGGATCTGAGGGCTGGAGGGGCTAGAGGAGGAGTTCCCACCAATCAGGTATGCGGGACAGGAACTTCTATGAGGAGTCTCCAGCAGCATTTTATTCCAGCAGCTTTCCCCAGGAGGTGACAGCCAATCAGGGCCAGAGGGAAAAAGGTATAAATGGGCCCTGAATACAGCAGACTGGGTCTTCGTGCTGGGACTGATGCTGAAGGGAACAGAAGAGAGCTGAACCTGAAGGAGCCAGACCAGTAGCTGACCATTGGTCTTTTGACTGGGCGAATTCAGAGGAAGACTTCGCAGGCAACTGACCAGGGCTGGATGTTCGGGCAAGCAAGGACGGTCGGTGCCTTGTGATCATCCAGAGCCACGTTCCAGTTCACTGGCTAGGCTTGGGCTGAGGCTGAGCTAGTCAGGAGGGTGGAACGTGGAAAGGTTTGATGTTAAAAGGGGAACTACCTTCCTTTAGAGAAAGGGGAAGCTGGTAACCTTAAGAAACTCATCAACTTAAGCTAACAAATTCCTGAACCTTATTTTCCTTCTAGTATTGCTTGTGTATAAAAATAAACCTGTTTTAGTTTACTGTTTATACCACTTGCTACCTGTGTTTGTGTTTTACACTGTAGTACTCACTCGGCCGTTGCACGAACCCAGTATCCTAAAGCGCCCTGCCACTCTTAGGAGGGCAGGCACTTACTGGACTGCTGGGGATTGTGACAATGACTATTGTAGTTTTAAACGTATTTCTTATTTTTTAATGTATTTCATTGTATTAAGTTTCATTTACCACCCTTTAAGAATTTAATAAAGGGCATTATACAAACTGTCTTAAAAAATAAACAAGCAAATATTTCTGAGTGTATGTTAGACCTCTGTTTTCTTTATGGCATCTTTACAACTGCTTATTAAAAAGATGCACAAATGTAATTTTGGGGAACAAGGGTGCAGAGCAGACCTCAACTGTCTTGGCCTAAAGCAAAGGTCAGTATTACTTCTTAATATGTTCCACAACTGCAGTTCACACAAAATCAAGAACTATATAACCTGGATTTCTCTAATAAAAGAAGTTCAGATGTGTCTTCCTTTCTCAGTATATGGTAGTAAATTTTGTGTGCCTTTCTCATCACTGTTGTGCTATGTGTAATTTTGTGGAGTACACAAAGTAGCTGAAAGGGAGACTTGTAAATCTCTCCTACAGAAAGATGCGTGCAAAGTCCAGAGATGGGAATAACTCACCATTTTGTTGCTGTGTGCGACTCTATACTTTTGGATGTTGCACCAAAGCTGAAAAGGTAAAGGCTGCCAAAGATTTGTCAAGTTTAAAATAATGTTGTCAAGCATTTACCTTCTTTAAAAATTGCAATAAAAATACCACAGACGCATGTCAAAGTGTGAACCAAATACACTGCAAAAACACATGTTTGAGTGGGACTAAGAAAGTTTGTGGAAAGTGCAAACGCGTCATAAGAATAAAACAGAATGTGGGTGTCATCTGATGAGTAAATTTAGAGAAGAGTTGAAATATATGAGCTGGAATTGAAATCTTGTGCTATATACAGTTGAAGAATCAAAACTTGCTCCATTGCCAACTAGGTAACAGTTACAACTTTGATGTATGCCCACAAGATTGCAATGGAATGATGGAAGAATGGAACTGGGAGCTGTTTTCCTGGTCAAAAGGGTGACACATTTTATGCAACATATGAGTGTATAAAAAGTCAAGGAGTTTAAATTGGGAAACTGATGCCATCCTAACATGAGTCATTCAAAGCAGATTTATCTATTTTGCAGTCACACGAAGAAAATAATACATTTTAGATGCAGTAGGTGAGCTGTAGAACAATGTCCTAGGTAACTGGCAACTTCTAGTCACCCCTGGAAAGTATAATTTGTAGAGCTATCTTTGTATAAGATCCTAAAGCTATGGTGCAAATCAGGGCTAATCATTTACCCAGATGTTCAACTTCATCACCAATAAGAGTGATACTAGCTAAATGCTTTTTAGTAGAACGGATTCAAGGTGCATATCCTACCGTACATCTTCAAGGCGTGCTTCCTCCCATATTGACTTTCCCATAGTTGGAAATCTGAGTCAAAGACACTCCTTCTTATTCTATATGTGACAAACTGGGAATGGGCTTTCTCAGGGGTAGTCCTCTCTCTTTAGACATCTTGCTAAATTTTTGCAGTTCTGACTAAAGCAGGAGTGGCCTCTCTCCCTTCCACATCTCCCAGGTTGCATCCTGGCCTTTCCCACCTTCTTTAATTGCATCTAACCAAGCTTTGGACAGCACCTAATCATGGATCCATGTGGTTCCACTGTTGTTGGGTATATGATGCCAATCCTCTTTTCCATGCACTGGTGCTCTCACTGTGTGCATGTTTATTTCAGTGACTGTCTGAAAGCCAGTTTAGGACAAAATATTTCTTTTTAATCGGGGGAGAAAAGGGGAGGTTAAATGTAGAAGATACAGACCCTTTCTGCACTTACCTTGCTTAATCTGTATTAGCTAGATCTGGATCAACCACAGGCAGAGCCATCTGCATTGAGTGGGTTTAGAACAGCAAAAGCATGCTAAAGAGTACTAACACAGATGTACACCACATTTATCTGGTCTACAAATCCAGCTTAGTGAGCTCTTAGCGCAGATGATGTGTTCCTAGCAGCTTCTTGATCTGGATTAACCAGTAAGTGCAGAAAGGACCGCAGGCTGATTGCCTCTATTCGTGGTGTGTGCACGTGTTGAGTTGCATTGGACTGGATTTATACACAGAGTGCTGGCTCTGATGATTCTGAAGCAGGAAAGTTCTAACTAGGGCCGCTTCCATCTTTTATCCTAAAGTACCATAGGAATTATGAGAAGTGATGATCAGATTTGTTGCCACACCATTAGCAGTATTTATAAAGATAAAAAGAACTCCCTCTGCCATGGTCTAACCCCCTTTTTGAGAAATGACACAATGCACTAAAACGTATCACCATTCTTCTTTCTGGTTTGATATCTGCTAAAAGCCTTGCCTCTCTACAAATCATGTGAATCCAAATATGAAACATAAATATGTCATTTCCATTGTAGCCAATTTAATAAATTGTGTGTTGTAGTATTCACTGCATGTGGCACGTTGCAGAATCCCAAATTCAAATCTAGACTTAAGAAATCATGATCTTAAGGCACTGCTAAGCATTTGCAATCAAAACATAACAGTAAGTGCACTTAGCTTCATCAATCAAATTAACTGTCCCAGCCAGTAAAGTTCAACCTGCAAAAATCATCCACAATAATGCTTCCTACAGCACTCTAATTAATGAAATTCGTTTTGAATCCGCAGGACTTCATATTCCTTATAATGTCTACACCTCAAAGTTTATGTTCTTTCCTGGCAATAGGAGAACAACAACACTGATTGGGCTTCCAGCGTTTGTAACTCTGTTCTTTGGATGTGCGAGGCCATACTAAGAATATCAAAACCAGTTAAAAACAAGTCTTGTTAATTTCTATCTGCAGGCAGCAACAAAGGAATTTACTGGAGTGGCTCTGGTGAAGAACAAAACCAAGTAACTCGGAATGTGCACCAAAGGGCTTTCTGACATTCAATTCATAATGAATCGGATTTTAGAAAACCCATATTTGTTTGAACAGATCCCCTTGAAATCTGCTAGGTATGAATGGATACGTATTTGATATGAACGAATACATATCTGATATGCATCCCCTAACACATCTGTGCTTTGAAAGCATCAGATCCTACCTGAATCCACTTTTAATCCACTCTCGATCCATGTGGAATGCAATCTGGATCTGCTGCAGATGTGTGGTGCAGCCGCTTTCCCACCTCCCAGTTTAATGAACATCCAAACTATTCATACAAATGTTAATGCACAAATGTCGTAATGTTCAATTTGTGTACGAATGTACAAACTCAGACAAATAATTAATGTTACAAATATTTGTGCACATCCCTACCCTTAATTTCTTTTGGTGAAATCAAAATATGAGACCATGGTTGATTTTTTCTATCTATTGTGTGTACCCAATAGGAATTTTTATGTTTTTATTTTATTATTATGGATTTTGATTGGGCAACAGATTGAGTACTGATTTGAACAGTACATTCAGTATGGTCACAGACCAGAATCAACGAATTTTTAAAAATACATAAAATTTACAAGAAAAAATTACTTAAAATCAAATAGACTGATAAAATCAAATCAAAAGTAAAAACCAGTCTATATACCAGTGATGGCGAACCTTTTGAGCTCGGTGTGTCAAAATTCGCAAGAAAACCTGAAGTCGGGTGCTATGTCACATCTAGAAATATCCATAATTTTGTGATATTTGTAGCTCTAGTAAAAAAGTTATATTTTTGATATATGTATTTTATTAAAAGCAAAAACAAATGATTCTTTACATTTGCTAAATCTTCAATTGAAAATTGGTATTTTGTACACTTCAAGGTCAAGCAAGCACTACACGCCCAGGTGCCAGGGTGACCATATGTGTCACCCAAAAGGGCTTGGTTGGCCATCACTGCTATATACTCAAAAGATAATACATAAAAACAGATACAGTGGTACCTCGACATACGAGTGTAATTCGTTCTGTAACCTTGCTCGTATGTCAAATTGCTCGTATCTCAAAGCATTGAAATTAATTGAAATGCCATTAATCCGTTCCAGCTCCCAAAACACCCCCTCATCCCTTCTTCCGTCTTTCTGTGTGCTCCTGTTCCACATTTCCCTCGAACCCAGGCAGCTGAAAGGACCCAAAGGAGGGCAAGGGGAAGGGGAAGCGCCCTCTACCTCTGGCCTGTAGGGCCCCTCGAGCGCTTGAAGATGAGAGATGGAAGGGAAAACAGACGCAGGGCGGCATCCCAAGGCGGGCGACGAGCGGTGGAGGGAGCGCGCGCGCGCGCGCGCGCTTGAGGATGAGAGACGGAAGGGGGCGAGGCAGAAGGGAAAACAGACACAGGGCGGCATCCCAAGGTGAGCGACGAGCGGTGGAGGGAGGGAGCGCGCGCGCGTTTGAGGATGAGAGACGGAAGGGGGCGAGGCAGAAGGGAAAACAGACACAGGGCGGCATCCCAAGGTGAGCGACGAGCGGTGGAGGGAGGGAGCGCGCGCGCGTTTGAGGATGAGAGACGGAAGGGGGCGAGGCAGAAGGGAAAACAGACGCAGGGCGGCATCCCAAGGCGAGCGACGAGCGGTGGAGGGAGCGCGCGCGCGCTTGCTTGAGGATGAGAGACGGAAGGGGAAGGGGGAGAGACGGATTCCTCATATCTCAAATCTTGCTCTCATCTCAAAGCAAAATATCACTCGCTCGGTGGCTCGTATCTCAAAAAACTCGTATGTTGGGGCACTCGTATGTTGAGGTACCACTGTAGATGGTTTACAATGAGAAGCAATAAAACAATAAAGAATTAAAATACATATGATCAAAACTAATTTTTCAGAAATCTCTAATAATTTGAATAGCTTATATTTTGTAGTATTTTATATTACAGAATCTCACGTGGACATTTAATGTATGTTTATGTACATGTTTATTTATAAAGATCTTTGTTTTTGTTTGCTTCATAGACATCTAGCGGCCCGCAGAAGAAAATCCAGGCGAAAGGAGGGTCAAAACATATCTGGCCTCCTGTCCTGACATAGTGAAGCAGAAAGCCCAAGGTCTTTGTGGGATCTTATCTTCTCTGAGAGTTCCGGACCAGTTTAGACTGTATTGTTTTCTTCAGTGCCCACATCCACTAATTGCATGTATGGATTTTATTTTCATGTTGTATATTGAACATTATTCTGTTTGGACTTTAACTACTCTTGCATATTTTTGTATCTATACATACTACCTATTTGAGATCCTTTTATTTCCTGTCTTGGGGTTTGTTTGGGGGATTCTACTTGTATGTTTTTCTGTGGTTGAATCTCTGCATTGTTGGTTTGGTTGCTCCAATAATGGGTGATGCGAAAGCAATTTCTGTATCCTTACTTGAGCTCTGATACTGTTAAAAAACACTGTTTGCAAGCTATATAGGTGAATATCCAGATGCTGATGAGAAAGACAAGCACAGCTGAAGAATCTCTTCTGATCTGACAGCAAAGACTGAATTGGGTTAAATTGGGAAATAAGTCTTTTAGAAAGCATACCAAGGTTAGTTATTTTTCATCTCCCCCCCCCCCCCCCATTTAAAGGATTTTTTAAAATAACACCCTCAAATTAGGCCACTGTTTAAAAAATATGACTATGATGCAAAAGGTAATACAGCAACTTAATAACCTTCAGACTGGCAGAATAAAAAAGAGAAGGGAAGATAACATAAGCGCAGGCCTACACTCAAAATTGGAGGATTCAACTTAATCAGAATCTGCCTTGGAGCGATTCTTGTAAAATTCCAGCATTGGGATCTCAAACCATTTTCTTAATAATTCTTTTTGAACTGACATCTAACAAGCAGCTTTGACAATTCCTCTTAATTGGGTAGAGGTCCCTCTCCTCGCTTTTAACTATTCCCCCGCCAGCTTATCTGAAGTGAATTGGGAGTTTTAGTGAAACAGTAAAACAATTTCAATAAGTACTATCTTGCCCATAGATTGTGATTCAGTAAACCACGCCATGAGTTTGCTTATTCCGATTGCATATGCTCTTTACTACTTCAGATATGGGACTGTATTTGGCAAAATGTGCTTCCTTTGTATTTATTCATTTAAAGCATTCACAGATTTATAGAAGCCATTTAGGCTAGCAAGTTTAACCATTGGTTACTTGTAGAATCTAAATCAAAGCTTTTCTAACAAATGGTTCTTCACGCATCTAGCAAGTTCTTAATGCAATACATTATTTTTATACTCACTAGGTCACAAAACCAGATTAACAGTGGAGATTTCAGAACTGAATTAGTTTGTGAGGAGTCAGCCTACAAAACTGAATAACATATTTAAAAAGCTCTACACAGCAATCCTAAGATTTGATGACTTAGAGCCACATTATAACAATTTAAGGGTCCTTAAGAAGGATGGGTGAAACTCCTTGGGGTAGGGTTGTGCACAAATATTTGAAGGCACTGGAAATTTGATCGAATGTGCTGAATTTTGAGATTTGAATTTAAACATTCAAATCAAATTTTGAGTCTATTCGTTTGAATTATCCAGACATTCGTATGTGTCCGGGTTAGTACACAATGCGTACTTGAAGATCCGCACCTTTCCTGCATCTGTAAAATTCAGTGTTTTTAAAATGTATTTTGTTTTTAATCTGTATTTTTTTTATTCTGTTGATTAATCTGTTGTTACCTGCCTGGAGACCTTTGCGTATGGGGTGGGATAGAAATGTAAACAAACAAACAAATAAATCTGTATGCATTTGTATGGATCCGTACGGGATCAAACGGGTTGCATACGGGATAACTGCGGGATGCATACGCACATGTACGCATGTGTACGGATGTGTACGGATGCAGGGATGATGTTTATAGGCATCTACAGATGTTGGCAACTTTTGTAAGTCCAAATTTGAATAAAAAATTTGAATGAATACATTAGAATTTGCTTAATTCTAATTGAATTTTGTGAAATTCAAATTTAAATCATTCAAATCGAATTGAATTTTCGAGTATTCAACTCGACTCAAATAGAACGTCAAAAAAACCATTCTTGCACCTACCTTGGGGTAAAGTCTGCTGCATTAAAAAGGCCTAACCAATAAGATGGCTGCCATGGGCCATGACATTCCAATCATAGGGTAACTTACTCTGACCATGGACAACAGCAAAATAAATCTCCACATCATTTTATTTTAGTTTAGTGACTTTAGACCTTCCCATGAGCCCCAGGGAAGGTCTTGGTATGTGCATTTGCATGTATGGGAATTTTGTTAGAGGCCGCAGTACTAAGCTAACAGTAGAGGTATATGTGGCGCCATTAGAACAGCAAAAACATGCACAGTGGTTGCTTGAAGAAACTTATACAAGTTTTGGTAGCTGCTGTCATAATACTCTGTATAGTATTAAAGTTTTACCCTACTTTGCTTCATAAGCTAGACTTCATTGAAAGCAAGTACAGTCAATTTATCTAGACCAGTGGTTCCCAAAGTTGTCTAGGCTAGGACCCATCTAATATAAGTTTACCAACTTGGGACCAACCTCTAGGAAATTTAACCGTTACCAATATGAATAAAGGACTTTTCAAATAACAAAGTTTTAATACAATTTTTTAATTACTTAATTAAATAATTACATCAAAAAAGTTATTTCAAATACAGTTAAATTTCCTAGAGGTGGGTCCCGACCCACAGTTTGGGAAACCCTGATCTAGACGTTACCTCAATTTCTGCCATGGCTCCATTGTGTAACAATGGTGCTTAAATCGACAGCACATAAATCAAGCAACTGATTTCAGTGTAAATCTGGGGAATAGAGGCTGCAGCAAAAATATGCATTGACTTATATTGGGCTGACCTATCTGCCTGAAAATTTCATTGACTTGCATTCAGGTAGCATGTTGTAAATGGGCAGTCAACCTCTCAATGCAGGAAACTTAATGTTATGTAATGTTAACTTATGTTGTGGCTATGTTGGGATTGCCCACACGTATCTGTGGCAACCCCAACATAGCCCTACTATAAAGGGGTGAAATTGTGCTTTATCTTATTCCAGGAAAACCCACCTCTCAGAGTGGGTTTTCCCAGAATAGCGAGAAAATTTTCCTGACTGGAAAATCAGCAGATTGATCCTTACTGAAGAATATGGCCCCCCCCCCCTGCACATGTGCATGACCACATGTGAGGCAAAATGGCCACTGTGCATGTGTGAGGACTGTGTGTGCAGTGTTTTGTACCACTGCAATACTCTGATGTGCCAAAGTGGAAGCAGGTGCTTCTTCTGCACTGCTGCCCATCTGGGTACCAAACAATAATTCTAGAGGAGCTTCACTCTGGAATATCACTAAAAAAATGTGTTACCAGTGATGTTTGGAGATTGCCTAATTTCTCTTATTAAATAGTCCCAAGTATTCTTTTAATTCTGAGAATACAAAATTCCAATGTCAGCCAAAATGCCTGCAAGCAGGGCACTGCCCTTCTCAGGTAAGATTGTTTACAAACTGTAATGCTGAACACAGAGATTGCGATGCAGGATGCTAACCCTTAACCATGCAGGCAAAGATTTTTCACAGACTGAAATGGTGGAACCCATAGGTGCCACATAAGATATCAACCCCCATTCAAACAGACAAGGGTTTTTTCATGGACTGCAGTGTTTAAACACAGACATGCCATGCAAGATGATGAGATCATTTCACAGAACTTTGGTGATAAGACTCAGCAGGAATGGTAGGAAGAAGAATGTCTCCCCAAGAAGATGATGGAAGCCACTTTCTTCCATTTTGTCACTGCAAGAACTTGTGAAGAAGAGTTGGCTTTTCTACCCCGCTTTTCTCACCCATTTAAGGAGACTCAAAGTGGCTGACAAAGCTTTCTGTTCTTTTTCCCACAACAGAACACCCTGTGAGGTAGGTGGGGCTGTGAGAGCTCAGAAGAAAGCTGTGACTAGCCCAAGGTCATCCAGCTGGCTTCATGGAGGAGTGCAGAATCAAACCTGATATTCCCAGATAAGAGTCTGGCTCCCTAACCACTAGACCAAACTGATTTACTGGTAGCATGATTTAGAACACTTGCTTTTCAAAAGCATTCGGAGAAAAAAAGTGTGTGCACCAAAAGGAGAAAAAAGCTTTTGTGTAGGACAAAGATTGGAAATTAAACCTCTGTGTACATAGCAAAAACAATGCGTATAAAAAGGTGTGCATGCATACACAAACACAGAAATATTCTGCACTCACTTGGAACTCAATCATTCAGTCTTCAACTATAACCTCCTCCCACAACAAAGACCAGCAAACAGAGCAAACATATTTTGGGGATTCATTCTCCTCTACGCTCCTGAAAAGCAAAACACACCCAAACTGTGTCAAACTGCAAACACAACTCAGAACACAGATCATGTGACCACGTTCCTTGCTGTAGAATGCAAGTAGGAAAATGTCTCCTGGAAAGGAAAACTCCCATCAAGCTCCAGGGTTATCCTCTAACTTCCGAGTTTCAGCAAGAAACTGCACCCTAGATCCCTGATCCACTCCTCTCCATTAGCTTGCACTGAAAAGTCAATCCCCCATTTAAAACAATGTAATTGTCAGGTGGGTTGATGAACCCAATGCAGGTAATTTTCAGGTGGCCAGTCAACCAAGTGAGGCAACTGAGAAGGTGTACTATGATGAATCAATGAGGGACATGTAAACTGAAACAGGTCACAATTTCCAAATTATATAATAGTGAAACTTTGTTATTATTTATTTATTTATTATTTATATTTCTATCCCACCCTATACCCGAAGGTCTCCAGGCAGGTTACAACTTTAAAATCCACCACCAAATAATAATATATAATAAAACAATAACAATCCTCACAATGTCTGAAATCCAACATGTTAAAAAACAAGCAAACAATATCAATTAAAACAGTGGTGTTTGCAGTGGGGGAAACATGGCTGGCATTTATCCAAAGGCCTGAGCAAAGAGGTGTGTCTTCACCTTCTTCCTGAACACGAACAGAGAAGGTGCCTGATTCACCTGAAGGGGAAGACTATTCCACAGCCTGGGGACCATTACCAAGAAGGTCCTCTCCCGGGTGCCCACCAGCCTTGCTGGAAAGTCTTCAAGTAGAGGTATGACTATACAAATTGGTAGAAGCAATTGTTAGAACCAAAATGGGGGGGGGGGATGCAGCAATGCCAATTTGGAGGCCAAAACCCAATAGATAAAATTATTGAGATGTTTACTCTGATGATTACTGTCAACACAGGTGTGTGTGTGTGTACATGCATTTGAGTGTGTATGTGTGTGAAAATAACTCTCCTTGTTTTCCCCTTCTCCGGTAACTCATTTGCTTTTGTGAAATGTGTTTGATCTAATCACATGTCATAAGACTGGATTCTGGCAAAAAAATGTCACTCTTTTGTTTGTGAAAACAGACCAGATAATAATAGCTCACTTTACCACCACCTACTGCCAGGCATCAATGTGTTATTCTTCACTATTCAGTCCAATAAAACCAGTAGCATATGCTTCTTCAAAGCCTCTAGCAACTCAGCCTGATGTACTGTAACATTTCTGGCATTTTGTTTATTACTTTAACTTGATCTGTGAAGTATAGAGATGCAGTATAGTCAGAAATTCTGGTAGTCTTATTTTTACATGCAGTACGGAGTGGAAAGTCAACGCTGTGAGCATTTTTCTTCCTACTTTTAGACAGGGCTGCATGCAAACCTAACTATTAGATGGGCTGAGTGGTGAGAAAAAAAAATTTACTGACCCTTGAATCAGTTCTAATGTGTTAATTCTGTTCACAACTATATTCTGACAAGCACCTCTGCCCAGGGGGGAAAGAAATAGGAAAAACTGAAAAATATTATGAAATATTACCTGAGATTTCTGATAATTAATACATTTATTGTGAATGAAACAGTACTGTACTGTTTTTAGATTTGTTGAATTTTTTTAAGTGTTTTTAACGTATATCTTGTTTTTAATCTGTTGTTTTAATTATTGTTACCTTCGGGTATGGGGAGGGATAGAAATGTAAATAAATAAATAAAAAAGTGGCTTCCTGCATTCCTTAAAAAAAGACAATGCATCTACTGCTAACTTTGGAAACTTAACACACCTGTGAAGCTTGCAAACTTGAAATTCAGTTAACTAAGCCTAATAAATTTGATTGGAGCATAATATTCAACCTCACAACATTTTTCTGTGTTAAAAATGCCTGGATGGAGAAGGAACTTGAGCCTTTTACGGCAAAATCTATGCTTGATCACACGTTTAAAGTCTTATGTATATATATTTGTGTTTTTAAATAATTTACTCCTTTTGTAAATACCTTTGATATATCTGGTCTGTAGACCGTATAAATAAGCTACCACTACTACATTTAAGGCAAAACCTGGTTCTCCTAAAGCTGTTGATCAGGCTGGAAGCTCTAAGGTGAGGAGGGAAGAGAGATACTTTTTGCCAATTCTTTCCCTCTCTGCACCCACGAACAAGAGCACTGGCCACATCCACAGACACAAACCGCATACGGCTAAACTTGCTTTAACCAGTGCTAGGTCCTTTTAATGATGATACTTTTCCCTTTAAAAAGATACGAGAAGAGGTGAAAGTATTTTGACATGAGAGCAACACTTCTTTCATTTCATATATTTCAGAAACAAGTATATAAAGACAACAATAGCAGGGGGGAAATTCAATAGAGCAAAGAAAAAGAAAAATATAAGGCCAGGGTGAGTTAACCGTTCCATTAGGATCAATATATTGATTCCTCTCTACATTTAATATTCTGGGCCAGGGAATAAATGCTCGTTCCTTTGAGAAAATGATTTGGGCTTATAGATTTTCCACTGTACATATCTAGTTTTTACCCAAATTACATTTGTTCTCTCAGGCTTCTGTTCGCTTCATTTGACAGTAACATTTCCTTTTAACTATTTGCCTCCACATATTTTTATGATTCAACACTTCTAACTCTTTAGTAATACCTCGGGACATTTTGCGTTTTTCCAGGTCTTCTCTAATATGCTGAGATTTTAACTTAGCATCTTTGTTCCTTCACTTCACTCGTTTGCTCGACTGACTAAATTATAAACTTGCACTCAGGATTTTGACATTTGCCTCTGCCTTGAAGGGTACTGGTAATGAAAGTGAGAATGACAATATGGCCTTCATTAGCACCATGGCTCCAGCAAATGCTGGTATCCTTGCCCTCGAAGCCAACAAATTCCTTAAATTAATAACATGGTGAATATATTACTTAAAATGGATTCTTTTTTTCTGAGGATATAGATGAAACTGCTGGGCAAAAGTTTCTAAAGGGCGTTTCTCAAAAATTTCAGAAGGGGTGCAGAGGAGGGCTACCTTACATGCATATTATACTAAGGTGTTTCAGATGACACTGTAGAATGGATGATGAATCTGATGCAGCAACACCCAGCTGATCAAAAATGGAGGGCTGGAGGGCTGATTGGTCCATTGCACTGCCTTCTTTCCCACAGCAGATTAGAACCCAGTTTCAAGGAAACAAAACACATCACATGATGTACTACTGTTGCTTCACCACCTGAGTTTTTCCCACTGTTGATTAAATATATATTTTTTTCCACCAGAAACAGGTAAGAACATAAGAGGAGCCCTAATGGATCAGGCCACAGTCCAACTGGTCCAGCATCCTCTTTCACACGGTGGTCCACCATTTGCTTTTGGGCATCCTCAAACCCTTTACCTGCTCTTGACATCTATTCCCCATGAATTTGTCCGACCCTTTCTTAATGCTATCCAGGTTGGCTTTTCTCACCACCTCTTCTGGTACACACAGGTGGGCATTTCATGAGATTCTGTAGATTCTCTGGTGAAATAGGTTTAACAACAATTGTACTTCCCCACTATTACAGAGATGGATCAATGCTGGTTTCACACAGGATTAGTCACTTACAATTAAACAGAAATTGATGATTTATCAAGGAACAGTATATCCACATGTTAACAAAAGGACTCTTGTAAATAATTTAAACTTTTTTCTTATAAGGAAAGTAAATTTTAATATTAAATAATACATTCTTTGCTTTCTCCCCTTTTAAATACATACAAGCTGGCAGAGTTCTAAAAACAAAAAATGATGGCATTTCCCTATTTATAGTCATCAAATGGCACAAATAGATAAACAACATTAACTTCTATTCACTAACTTTAATCAACAAAATTCTTGGCTGTGTCAGGCAAGACAGATTTAATCAGGCAGGGCTGGCACTAAAGTTAAATTGCAGTACTCTTAACTGCAGAACAATTAATTGATAACTTTACTATGTAACAGGCCCTCACAGACTAAATTAACAGATGACAAAATATGAAAGAGATTTATTACTGAAACCTGGGAAGGTGAAATGAGTGGGATAGACCATTGGGTTTTTCAGTTCAGCACCAGCTCGGACTAGGGGTGTTGGTGTTACAATCAGAAACACAAGTTCCTTTGCTTGGAAACCCCTCCAAACTGTGGCAGGCTATGAGGGTGAATTGGTCAGATTGGGGAAACCATTAGCGTGCTGCCAATGCTGCTACCTAACAGCCTCAATGACTGAGAGGTTGGAGGAAACCTCTAGTGTGGTATTGGAGAATAATAGGGTAATGGTCTTCCGAGATAACAACATATGTGCAGAGACCTCTACATTCATACCAGCTCAGGATTTCATGGCTTTCATGACAGTCATAGGACTATATCAATTTATTGCTAGCCTAACATATACGACAGAACATACCTTTGATTTAGACTTTGGGTGTTTTTCCACTGTCACTAGAATAACCCATTAAGTACCCATTAATGGGTACAAAAATGCCATTATGTACCCATTAATGGGTACTTAATGGATACTTTTAGTGACAGTGGAAAAACACCCTTTGCCTCAGATTATGGAGTAGTATAGATACTGTAAGGGTAAATATTTCACTGTTAGTCGGATCATCACCTAGTAAAATGCAAAATAAAGACAACACTCCCTTGTGTTGTCCATCCTCAGAAACCTATGAAATTGGACAGATTCCTAAATGTTTTCTGGGGGGATCTCCAGTGACTAGTTGACGTTGATCCTGCTGAGGCCTTTGTGGATTTGTGAAATACCAAAACACAATGGACTATCAACGTGATTGCTTGAAGACTTCCACAAAGAAGAAGAGTTGGCTTTTCTCACCCACTTAAGGGGACTCAAAGCTTTCTGTTCTCCTCCCCAAAATAGAAACCCTGTGAGGTAGATGGGGCTGTGAGAGCTGTTCTGGGCGGGTATGAAACTGTTGCCATCTGTCCCTGGAAATTTAGTATTACACCTCTTGAAACTTGGGGATAAAGTCAACTTCATGCTGACTATACAACTCCACTTGGCAAGGTGTCCAGTGAACTGTCTTATTAATTTTGACAACCTAGGGTGTGGATAATATGCACGTGGCTGTCTGGCCTATGACATATTCTCTGGATCCTTGCCCATCTTGGCTTATTAGAGCTAGCCAGAGAGATTGACTGGGTGAATCTAGGAAATGGGGAATGTATCCTTGCATGGGGGAAAGGTCTCACAGGTCTTGAAAGAGATGGTGGCTTGGCTACTCCTGAAAAAGTTCTCCCTGGATCCAGAGATCTGTTCTATCTCCCAGGACCTAACACCTCCTTTTGGGGCAAGGTTCTTGAAAGGGTGGCGATGCAATTGCAATTGTTCTTGGATGAAACTAATTATCTGGACCCATTTCAGTCTTGATTCAGTCTTTGGTTTGGGCCTTAGTTGCTCTAATGGATGACCTCTTGCAGGAGAGAGACAAAGGGATTGCAACTATTGATTCTGTTTGAGTACTTTCAATGCTATGGATCACTAGTGGGAATGGGAATGGGAGGCACCTGCAGAGATGATCTCAGATAATAATGATGGGTGATTGTGACTCAGTGGCCTGGCAGCTGAGAAGTAGGGCACAATCACCAAAGCAATTTAACATTTATATGAAGCCAATGGAAGAAGTCATCAGATATTTTGGAGTGAGATGTCCCCAGTATGCCAACTCTATTTCCCCATTACATCTGAATCTGGACAGACTGTGAATATCCTGAACCAGTGCTTGGGCACAGAGATGGATTGGATAAGGGCCAACAAACTAAAGTTGAATCCTGATGAGACAAAGACTTTGTGGGTGGGTGGTTCCCATGTTCCAGGAACTTGAGAATCTTCTTACTCTAGATGAGGTGTCATGACCTCTGAAGGCCCAAATGTAGCTAGGAGTGCCTATTACCAGCTTCAGCTGGTGAACCAACTATACTCATAACTGGACAGAGACAGTCTAGTCATTGTTGTGTGCTCAAATTACAAGTAAACTCAAATTTGTATTACTGCAATGTGCTTTATGTGGGGCTGTTTGTACCTGCTCCAGCTGCAACTAGTGTAAAATGGGGTGCCACATCATGCACACTGGTTGCCAGTGAGGGACAAGATGTGATTTAAGGTTTTATCCTTGGCATATAAAGCCCTGAACAACTATGGGCCACCTTATTTAAAAGATCAGATCTTTCAGTATAAGCCTGTGAAATATTAGGATCTTCAGGGGAGGTCCTGCTATGGGTACTACATATTACTGAGTGCCATCTTATGACTACATATGGTTGGGCCTTCTCTGTGGTGGCCTCAACCCACCAGAACAGCCTTTCCTCTGATATTCATAGGGCATCGACATTCATGGCTTTCAAGCACCAACTGAAGACTCATTTCTTTACCCAGGCCTTTTAGGAGTAAATGTTTTTATTGTGTGTTTTTTCTACCCTTGGATTCTAATAACATTTTAGAAAAAAGATGGTGTTAGTTGTCTTTACTTGTAACTTTCTTTTAAAACACTTCAAAGTTAAAACACTTTTTAATGGGAAGCAGTATATAAATATTTTAAATAAACAAATTAGGCTTGGTTCCTATTGAACCGGAAGACATTAATCAAGAGCCATAGTTTAGGAAAGCAGGTAGGAATCACAAAAAGGAATATTTTTCTATAGCATTAGAATCTCTGCACTTCAAAAACTACGAGGTCAGAGACAAGAGCATAATAAAATTTAAATGAAAATAACTGTTAATGAAAAGGAACATTCAGCTATTAGCATCTCAATCTGTAGCTATAAGTTGCAAATAATATTTTCACTTTAGTGAGAATTAGAATGGGTTTTTAAATCTTCATCTCTATTTTCCGGGGGAAAACTTCTTGATCAGTTGATAAATCTTAATTATTTTATCACAACATCTAGCTGGGAATTTTTGACAAGCTTCCTTCCATAGTTCCTTTCCAACTCTTTGTCCTTTTGCATATGAACACTGACAATTTCTGAGCAGCCAAGTAGAGGAAGGGACGCCTTCTGTTCTTCTAAAAGCTTTATAGGTTTCCAAGCTGGGACTGTCACACACCCAGACTGATTTGCAACTTCACAGAATGCTAAAATGTAGGAGCTATTATCAGTTAAGTGATCTTTGTTTTACAAGATTTGACTGTAAATGCACAAATGTGCTCAAATAAGACTAATGTGACACTTCCCCAGCGTGAATAGTTTCAGTATGATTGTGCACGTTTGCAAAAGCTGCAACATGAGAATAGCTATAAGTGCACATATATTTGGTAAGCAACATGTTGTTTGCTGCAACAGCCTATATATCAAACTGGCTGTCCCAAGGACAACAGCAAAATGATTTATATGCAAGAACTATTTCTGCTATGCTTACTGTATTGAAATCAACAATTGTGTGAGAACATTCCTTGGAGAAAATAACAAATATTTGACAACAGAGATACAATTTTCCTGTGGCTATCTACTGCAAAACAAATCCACAGAATCTCCATAACTAAATAAACTGACCACAGAAAAATAGTCAGATATTAAAGAACATAAGAGGAGTCCTGCTGGATCAGGTTACAGCCCACCTAGTTCAGCCTCACCAATTGCTTCTAGGCATTTTCAAGCAAAAGACAAAGGCAAAACCTTCACCTGCCTTCACTCCCTGCAAATTGTCTTTAAGAGTCATCGTGCCTGTATCACCTATCTGGAGGAAGCAGATAAACATTAATCCTAGTAGCCACTTATACTAGTGGTCCTTCTGCATTAGCCTTTCAGCTGGTAAACAGATACAGTTTCTTCTAACGCAGCAAGTTATTCTCAGAACAAAATTATTTTACACACAAAATGAAGTTAATGGCTGGATTGCTAGGTATTAACTGAATTCACTTGATTGGCTTAAGGATGCAGAGGAAGAATGTTTTGAATTCTGTGAGATATTAGACCTATTTTGCAAAACACTGAACATAATAATAATAAAAAGAACAGGAAACTACAGTGCTTGTTAAGTACTGAGGGAAAGCATTTCATAGGCTTACTCTGACTGCAGAAAACTGCAATAGATTCAATAAGAACTGATAGCTAATGATAAATTTTTATGCCCAATGCTAGCACACATACAAGATTATATAATATAGTTATGCCATTATATTTCCCTCTTATCCTTAACTAAGGAGGATAGAAAGAATGGACATTTAATCAGCAAACTTGCTTCCCCACTTCATCTTTTTGCCTCTCCAGTCCTTGAAAGAGAGAATTCCAAAAGGTACATCACACCTTTTTCTCTAAATAAATAAATGAATGAATGAATAATTAATTAATTGAAGCTCACTTTATGCAAGTATTATTTTGCCATTGGGGGGTTGTGAGCATATCACATCACACTTTCAGAATGCTGATCAGTTCTGCTGAGTCATTTGTTTGACCCAAGAGCATATTTTCTAGGGTCCTAAATTTAATACTTCAGTGGAATATTGGCACATTTCCTCCTACTGTGAAGCTCGTCCTCCCCACTTAGTTGTACACAATACACACATTCTTTGACAGTAAAGCATTCCTGAGAAAACAGCTCCATAGCACTAGAGATACTATGCATTCAAACCAGGAGCAACAGTCCATGGCTGAAGTCAGGGCATGTCTGCAATTAGCCATATTCTGGAATATATTTCAGGATAAGGATCTGTTTTCTATATGCACTAGTATTGGACAGCATGCCCCTATTCTAGGATATATTCCAGAATAAAGTCAAGTGGGTGTCTCAGAGGTACCTGTGAGCAACCCCACCTTGAAGCCATCTCTGAGGTGGTTCAGTGGTGTTTTTTGAGCATGTATGTGATCATAGCCTAAGACAGAAGAAGAGGAGTTGGCTTTTCTACCCTGCTTTTCTCACCCATTTAAAGCTTTCTGTTCTTCTTCCCACACCAGACACCCTGTGAGGTAGGTGGGGCTGTGAGAGCTCAGAAGAGAGCTGTGACTAGCCCAAGGTCACCCAGCTGGCTTCATGGGGGAAGGCAGAATCAAACCCATATTCCCAGATAAGAGTCCGGCTCCCTAACTACTAGACCAAGACCGGGCCAACTGCTGTAAAATGAGGGCTTACATGCCAATGACATTGAGAACAACAAATGATCAACATTAAATACAATGGTTCCTAAACTGGCAAATATTTTCAGAACGCTCCCAGAAAACTTTTAATCATTCCAGATATATTGGGCTCCAGTAGTGGTATACAAATAAAGAG
The DNA here is from genome assembly GCA_023333525.1 of Aspidoscelis tigris stejnegeri. Taxonomy (NCBI): domain Eukaryota; kingdom Metazoa; phylum Chordata; class Lepidosauria; order Squamata; family Teiidae; genus Aspidoscelis; species Aspidoscelis tigris. The sequence continues at coordinate 9,625,922 of JALMGA010000019.1, read as the reverse complement.
TTTTTAAAAAGGTTTAATAGAGATGGGAAATTAAATTTGCCATGATCCCAGTTTTTGAGCATTTCTTGCATTTTGCTGGTTTTGTAAAAGTAATTTTCCTAGACGCTAACAAAACATTACCTAAAATATACACAACTAAATATAATTGGATTATCTTTCATTGAGTTACAGAGGACTCGTCGCTTTTTTAGAGAAAAAGGGCTTAAATACCGCAGTCTCAAATCACAAGACTTAAACTGCATTTTATAGTTTTTGTAACCAGCATCAGCTTAATGAGCATTTTAAAAAATGGGTGGTTAGCAACAGGCTAGTGACAAGCTGCTATATCTCAGTGTACCTCTTATATAAAGTTTATATAAAGGGAAAATGCATATACTTAGCCCATTTTAATTTGTGGGGCCTTAATCCCTCATACATTGCACCTTTATTAAATATTTATGTAAAAAATTGTATGTTAGCTAGTATCTTATTGCACAGCAGATACATAATCGTCTTCTGCAAGTGTAATTTGATGAGGTTTATGCTTAGCTAAATGAGAGGCTCTGAACAGGAACTTGCCCCAAGCTTTCCAGTAACTGACAATCCCAGGTACAAATAGCTTCAAGGATGAATGAATGAATGAAAGAAATAGTAATGTATTTTAATTTTCTGATTTTGGTCTGTGAACGTAAATAAAATCATCCACCCACCCACCCACCCACCCACCCACCCATCCATCCATCCATCCATCCATCCATCCATCCATCCATCCATCCATCCATCCATCCATCCATCCATCCATCCCACCCATTCCATCCATTCCACCCATTCCATCCACCCACCCACCCATCCATCGCTTCAAGGCATATGAAGCTCCCAGTATGATGAAGCTAAACAGGTAGAGAGCAAATGTGCATGACCTTCACTTCACAGAACTCTTTTTGATCTTTGAAAATAAGGGAGATGCTGAAGTGATATTGACAAGGCATAGCTTAACTTTTGGGTAATGGATAGGAAAGGTCCCAGGCAAAGTCCTGACCTAGAAGGATTTCAGGATATCTTGAAAAAGGGCACAAAACAACAGTTAAAGAACCTATGGTCTAACTCTGAATTAATTTCATATATTCATATAAAACCAAGGGCATATGAAAACCAAAACCTCTTCATATTGACATTAAAACAAAGAAGGATCAAAACATAGGATAAGAAATGACTTCAGAGAAGTAAAGACCATTTTTTTCTTCTTTCTGTTCTAAACATTAATTTCATGTTACTGTGTAATGAACATGGACCCTACAAACTCCAAATGGTGCTTCTTTAGAAGTCCAGAAGAATATTTCAGAAACATATGCTTCATTATTTTATAACCTATGGTGGCCACCTCCAGGATTAAACAAAGCCACTTAAACGAACATTTATCAATAGGCTATTTACTTTCTGCCGTAAAGAAATAGTTGCCATTGGTCAAACACAAAGTTCTGTGTAAATATACCTAGAAAAAGTCATCTTAAAACTTTCTATTACCTCCAAGTGATTACGGCGCTCTGCAACAACACGTTCATCCTTGTTTCCAAACAATTTCTTCGGAGGAAATTCTAATTCAGCCAGCTAAAACAGATATAACATAGAATGCATGAAATAAGGAGCATTTGGGAAAACTATGAAAAAAGTACACAGCAAGATCTTTAATAATCCTATTGATAAGAAATTATTAAGTGTACAGAAAATGAAACTGTCACAGACATTTTGTAAGAAAAATATAGTCACTACCTATATAAAACTATCTTAGTAACTAAGATCTACTTATTTTATAAGCTATAGTTTAATAATGTATGACCCATTTAGAACTTCTGAGAAATACAGTAGTTCAGTGCTATGCAAAAGTTATACCCAACTATGGCTGGTTCAACAGTTGAGTCCCCTTCTGGACAGAGACAACTTGGCCCCCAGTTATCCATGCTCTGGTAATTTCCAGACTGGACTACTGTAATGTGCTCTACATGGGTCTGCCCTTGAAGACAGTTTGGAAGCTGCAGCTGTTGCAGAATGCAGCTGCTAGACTGCTGACCGTAACAGCTGGGTGGATGCGCATCATGTAGGTGTTAAAAGAGATGCACTGGCTGCTGATTCACTACCGAGCCCAAGTCAAGGTGTGTAATTTGTAAGGCCTTAAATGACTTGGCCTCCAAATATCTAAAAGAACATCTTCCATAACGACCTGCCCGTGTTTTGAAATCTGTAGGGGAGGCCCTCCTTGATGTACCACCGCCCTCAGCAACAAGAAGGGTGGGCAACCAAGACAGTGATGACCCCAAGATTATGGAATAGTCTCCCCCTTGAGGTGTGTTAGGCATCCCCACTGTACATGTTTAGGAAAGCCATGAGGATGCAACTCTTTGGTCTTCCCTTCGGCTAAACAGGAACTGGTGTTCTCTTTCCACCTTCAGACCCAGCTTTGTTTTAATATGTTTATGTTTGGTTTTAAATATTACCAACCCTGAGACCTTTGGGGATAGGATGGGATAAAAATGGAAATAATAAATAAATAAAAATAGTCAAAATTGTTTACCAAGGCTGACTCCCAAATAAGTATAAATAAGACAGTATATTTAACCTGAAATATTATTTCCTCCTTCTAGAAATAATTCTTATTATATCTTGTTATTAAAACATTTCTAGAAGCTTTCCCAGAGATTTAAAAGTCATTTCTAAGGAGAGAAACAAACAAATAAACAAAATTCTACTGGATAAACAAATGAATATTCAAAGTTAGGTCATCCATCCATCCATAGTATATGCAGATGCAAGTCATACAGTTTCCTAGAAAAAGCTGTACTTTAGTCCTCCATAAGAAAACTATCTCAGGGTGTTTTTCCACTGTCACTAGAAGTACAGAGTCTTGAGCAGTTAGGGTAAAGTTTTGTCTTCACACAATCAAAGGTTTCAGTGTTTGCATGTAAGGAAATGGAAACAGCATCTGATTCAATGAAACTATTTTCTTGGCAGTTAAGAAAGATCTGTGAGATCTTGGTTATAAAGGACTTTAAAGTCAGTACCTTCAAAATGATCAAGAACACTAACTATAACACAGCCTGTCTCCACACCTCAGAGTATCGAGAACTTCAAAACAGAAGCACTTGATTCCATCCCGGGCTGAGGAATGTGATGTCCATGCACCCCACACCTCACTCCTTAGTCTCTTTGACTCTGACAACTCCATTTTTGTGTTGCAAAACCATTATTGTGTTGCAAAAGACCTTGGAAGTGGATCTTTTTCAGCATGTCACCTGAGTAAAGCAGACATGCAATTCACTTTCACTTCCATTGTGTGTTTACATGGTATCAGTAGAGTGGCTGAGATGAGCACTTCTCTGCTTTAAGGAAAGGAGACTTGCAGACCCTCCAGCACCTCCTCAGAGCACTGTACAGTAATGGGCCCCATGGGTGGTCACTGTGCTCCAGGGATTCTTCTGAGCACCAAACACTGTACATGTGGATGTAGCCAAAGGTAAATATATTCATGAACCTAACTATTTGGGTAGCCCTTGTCAGATAACTGAAATTTCTTGGTCCTCTTAAATTATCAATATAAAGTTCATAATGATAGTTAAGCATGAAGCTAGAAAAGCATATATTAATAATAAAAAGATGCTCTTTGTCCTAGAAGTAGAGCTCACACATAAGACAACTTGATGAGAAGTCTCCAGACAAATACAGCCACCTTACTTATAACAAGAGAGTTGCAGGGTTTTTAATTTTCAATGTAGGTCAAAGTCTCTTTTATGGCACAAGGTACAGATTTTAAGTGAGGGGAGGAAGGGGGAAAAGGGAAAAAAGAAAGGTTTCAATGCTAGTAATTTGAAAAAAAATATTTATTATAAAATCATGCATTAATATTTCCCATCAACAGAGAAAAAATATTTAAATGTGATAATTTTAAATGTTATTTCAGTCATTTAAAATTTTCAGGCCTAGGTTTTCCCATTTTTTCAAAGGCTTCTGGTTGACATTTGATCCTTTGTCCTGGTTTTCTGTGTCTGTTATGAGAAAATCAGAAGTGGTCTCATTCTAGAGATAGTCAGGGGCTGTCTCACTTACTTTTGAGTTTATAATGAAAGGAAAACAGTGTCCTACTTTAAAGTTTTTGAAGTTTAAACAAGGTAACTCAAGCTTCATCTTCTTGAGAAGTCCTGAAACTCCTACAGTAAAGGAACTGGACAAAACCTGTTCTTAAGCTGGAAGTAACACTAGATGCTTGGAAATTTGACAACTCTCTTATCTTTCTTGCCTTGGAAGATTTCTCCAGCACTTATTTGAGGATAAAATATCCTATATTTCTAACCTGCTTTAAAGTGAAAGAAAGGTAAAACTTTGTGGATGTATGAAATGCTACTTTTACAGCCAGCAGGTCTGAGACAGCAGTCATAAACATACCCATAAATGCCCAGACACAACACTGGTGAAACACAATTTATGGCAACAAATTCATGAAAGATCACATATGTACATCTGGCACATTAGTTTGATAGTACCATTGATACTGCTGCTAAAAATATACACAGCTGAGGATGGTTTTGGTGAGGGACAGAACATTGTTATGGGCTCTTCTTAACCATGCTCCACATGCCCAGTAACATGCCTGGTTTGATACAACAGTACCATATCACGTGGTAGGAATGGAGTGCAGTGGCAGCCATTTGTACTTACAAGTGCTAAACTACTAGCATTCTTGGCCAGCAGCACTTGTAGTACAAACAGCTAGCCCAGGGCTGCCCAGATAGCCAAGGTAATGTCCAAGGCAACTTCTGGTGAGAGGACAGTCTCCCCAGGAGCAATCCAGCTGTTTCTGGGCAGGCTATTGACTGCTTTTTAGCAGTCCACAGTTGAATTGCTCTGTGGAAGGGTTATCTCACTCTGGAGCAGCTGTGGCAGTGAAACACTAAGGACAAGCTGAACTAGTAAGCAGATAAAACTGCTCCAACTGGTAGGTAGGAAAGGCCCACTGTCTTCATTACATAATGAAATTTTATTGAAGGGTAAACAGCATAGCAATCAGACAATGAGAAAAGTAGGGGTGTGCATGAATATTCGAAACATTCAAAATTTGTTCGAATTTGAACACTCGAATCTGAATCAAATGTCTATAAATCTGAATTTAAACATTCAAACAAATTTCCATTTTTTAAAAACATTTGTATGAATTATTCAGACATTCGTACGTGTACAGATTATGTACACGATGCATACTTGCCCATAGGCATCTTTACCGCATCCATACGCATTTGTACAGGACAAAAATGCCATGCATACCGGATGCATACGGGCACATACGCATGTTGTCGACATTTGCACATGCAAATATGGATTGAAAATCTGCACAAATAGATTTGAATGTATTCAAATAGGATGTGAATACATTTGAATTTTAAACATTCGAATCGATTCAAATTTTCAGATATTTGATTTGAATCAAATCCCGAAAATTGCATTTATCACAGCAACACACATGCACATAAAGCAGATACCCTTAAGCAGACACACCAGCAATATTAAAAGCTATTTGTCTCTAAGTGCAAGAAAAAGAGTGGTCGGTCACTAAAATTCAATTCGCACTAGGTAAAATTAACAAGTAGCACATGGTATTGAAGTAAGAAAGGGAGAATAGTTCCATGTTATTCCTATTTTTCCCTGCTCCTAGCAAGAGAAAGCAAAAAAAGTTTATATCTAGAAGGCTAACACTGTGTACAGCATCTGTGATGCTTGTGTTGCTCTCAAACTATTAACCTGTTGGAAAGTAGACCTCTGAAAATAAAGCAGACAGCTTAGTATGGAAGGAGGAAAGGCAAAAGAATTCTGCTTGTAGGTGACCTCTGAAAAGACACCCTGGTTTCCCCCACATTTTGTACCCCAAGAGTTTGCTCTTTCCAATCAGGAACACAGAACAGTATTGTATCAGGCCTAATGTTGCTTCTGTTAATAACAATGGAACATTTGCCTTGTAGGGAATAGGATAATCTCTTTATTAAACAAATAAGACAGTATTCTACAGCACAAAGAACTTCCTGGAATTTTATTCTGCTCCATAGAAGCATTTGGGAAGTTTATTGTGTTATTTTAGCCTCAGTCTGTCCAATGTTATTAAGGAAACAAATTAAGCTCGACAGAAACAAAGTTTATCAGAGTTATGGGGCATCTTTCAGGCCCCAAAGCAATTTTTGGACCTAGCAGGATGCAGCAGTAAACAACACTCATATCAGGCACGATAGGTAACATAATATGATAAATTATTTCACGGTTGTGTTCATTATAAGTAGCCTCTGGTGCCATTCATATGTAAAATGCTAATAAAAAGTAAGAGCAGTGCAATTTAGAAGTTCATGCAAACCATTTACACTGCTATAAAAACGACATAGTCTTAACTGAATTTTAAATTGCTTACCAAAAATAAAATACAAATACAAATCAGGAACACTAAAGCCACATGCTATTCATGAATATAAATTTAAAATACAATTAGGTTTGGTCTCCGAAACTTTTCCAGTTCTATTCAGATGCCAACCAAGAAAAAGGGCAGTTACTCGGCAAATGTGGTTCACTGGTTCTACCTGCATTATTTAATCAAATTCAAAATCTATTCGGCTGTATCATCAACTGCATCTCAAGATTCACTTTCCACTGAAAGCTGAATTCCAGAGACATTCACATTTTTTAAAAGTTCCTAGAACCAACAGGCCCACAATAAGCCAGGGTTTTATAAGAACAAAAGAACAGTCTATGGCAGTGATGGCTAACCTTTTGAGCTCAGTGTGTCAAAATTCACAAGAAAACCTAGCTTAACTCGGGTGCTGTGTCACATCTAGAAATAACCATAATTTTGTGATATTCGTAGCTCTAGTAAAAAAGTTATAGTTCTGATATATGTATTTTATTAAAAGCAAAAACAAATAATTCTTTAGATTTGCTAAATATTCAATTGAAAGTTGGTATTTCGTACACTTCAAGAAGAAGCAAGCACTACACGCCCAGGTGCCAGGGTGACCAGGTGTGTCACCCAAAAGGGCTTGGCATGTCACCTGTGACATGTGTGTCATAGGTTGGCCATCACTGGTCTGTGGTGTTCCTGGGCAAACCAGGAAGCTAGGCGGTGATTTTGTGACAGCGGAGGTATGTCCACCAGCTGGAGCCACGGCAGCCCACCAAAATGGACCAACAGTGAGCCACAGATCACGGACTATAAGGGCTTGCAGGAACAGCTTCCATGTCTCTCATGTGGCTAGAGGTGCACTGATCCAAGTGTGTGTATGTGTTCTCTTCTCTCGGAGAAAGAGAGGGAGACAGAAACGGACTAAAGCCTCAAACACTGAATTTACCTACAGCTAGTTTCTACAGTTGGGCTACTTATTTTTCTTTGACAGGAATCAAACACATTAGAAGGAAAAATAGTTAATGCTGAATTTTAGTTAACAACCTAAGCAGTTGTCATGGGTGACCCTTAACATTTGAAAGGGTTTGGGGTTCATCTCTCTCCACAGACCAAGCAAACAAGTCTTTGCAAAAATATTATGGATATGAAAGATCTTGCCCTGCAAGGAGACCACCAGACAGGAAAATGTGGGGCACTCGATGTCACTTGTGTTGTCCTAAGTTATTTGGTAAATTTAAAAAAAGCAACGTGGTCCCCAACCTGTTCCATGCACACAGGCCTAGATATACAGCAACCTTCATCACACTATCTACGACGTATTCAACACTTATGTGAAACAAAACATATTTTTAAAATGCTATAGGAAATGTTTTAATAGAAAGTAGTTTAACCATTATCTCCTTTCCCAGCTTCCTTATCTCTATCATTTCTATGAATCTATAGTCAGACCAAAGAAATACATGATATTCTTAGGATAGATCATTAAAAGGGATAGACTTAATTGCTCCCAACAACTGAAGGGAAAAGGGGGAGTAAAGTCCCTTGTATAACAAGGCTTTGCTTTTACACAACTGCCAGATTAGGTTATCCCTCATCTAATATAGTAGCTATTTTTCAACATGGTTTTTGTATTTACATATATCAGACACAACAGCATTCTGGTTTTCCTCTGCGGTGACATCTGACTTATTGACAATACATTCCTCTCTTCTACTACATCATTAATTTGGTGGACTAAATCTTCATGATACCACAACTTCCAATCCTTCCTGAGTGGCAATTATTTACACAGTGGTCTGTGGGAACCCAGCCATCTTTAGCTTTTATACAAAACAGTACACAAGGGATGATAGGGCCTGCTTTTATTAAAGGAGCATTCTTAAAATACCACAAGGCTAAGCTCACAGATTTCCTCGGTTTTTATCTGCCTTCTTTTCTAAATTGATACTAAAAGTACTGCTATATAAAGAATCACTGAGTAATAGTTAGCACAAAAAAGATGTCTTCCATTAGCAGCACTGAAATTGATGGCTTCTCTCTGAATTCCAAATAGGATGAAATTCTGCATAATAGCATTAACTCTCTTTTCTAAAGATTATTTTCCAGCTGTGTAGAAGCTCAACCGAGCAACATCTGGCAGCATTTATGAAACATTCTCATCTTGTGAGATTAAACAGTGCTGTAAATTTCATCTAACCCTTGCCTCTGAGAAATGCTAATAATGAGAACTCATCACCGAATAGCAATAATTCTTAGTGTTGATGAGATGGATGTGTTACTGACTTCCCAGAATTAATAGCAGATCCCAGGGCCTAGAAGAACAGCTGTCACTTTGAAATATATCTGCAAACAAATAGCAACCTTCCTTTAGGTTTAATTTGTTATGAACCAACAGCAGCATCTCTTCAGGCAGAAGGCTAGGGGGTGGTGGCGAATTATTCTTTTTATTCCTCAAACATATTGTCAAATAGTTTTAAACCTTGAGAAAGGCATGCTGTCCAATTATGCAGATGCTACTATGACAGATAAAAAAAATTAATGGCAACCCTTACAAACACAGGAACAAAGGAAGGAAGGATGTAATCCATATTTTTAAAAATCAGGTAATAGAAGAAGAGTTGGCTTTTCTACACCGCTTTTCTCACCTGTTTAAGGGGACTCAGAGCGGCTGACAAAGCTTTCTATTATTCTCCCCACAACAGACACCCTGTGAGGTAGGTGGGGCTGTGAGATCTCAGAAGAGAGCTGTGCTTAGCCCAAGGTCACCCAGGTGGCTTCGTGGAGGAGTGCGGAATCAAATCCAGTACTCCCAGATAAGAGTCCGGCTCCCTAACCACTAGACCAAACTGGCTCAATAGGAACAAGAGAAACTATTATGAAATCAAAACTTTTCCCTAAGAAGAAGAGTTTGTTAACAGCTCTGTGGTGCATCTGGTGAGTTGGTGGTCAGAGTACCTCTCTCTTTTTACTTCTACCCTTCACTGCTGGTTACTTGGGTTGCTTTTACAGCACCATAACAGAGAACTAAAGTTTCTCCTCCGAACAGTAAGGCTGTGTCCAGACTTGGGAATACTGAACATTCTGATATGCAGTCGGGGCATGATGTCCGATAATTTGTAGCGGCAGCACTTTATGCCGCCGCTACTGCAAATTTATTTACTGCAGAACGTTGAGCACTTGCTCCGCTGTAGCAGGTAAATGTGAAGTTTCCTGCCGTCCTCACAGGATGGCCAGAAACAGTCAACGAGAGTTAAGTCTGCAGCTCAGCTCCCATTGGCTGCCCCATCCCATGTGATGCACACCTCACTGCATACACCACAGAAGTATCACAGCTTTCTGTGAGAAAGCTGCGGGGAGGCTGCTGGAGTCCAGATGGCCCATTGTGGCTTTGCAGCCAGGTAAGCTACATATTTCAATATAACTGTGAATTTAATCTGCTAATCTGGACACAGCCTAAGTCCTAAGCAATATCTTCATGCAGTGACAGATGCAAACTGGGCACCCAAAAATCCTAGGCTTCACTGTATGGATCATGGAGGAGGCTTGACTCCTAGATTATTGGCACAAATGGCCCCCTTCTACGTATTGCCCAGCTTTGGGTAAATAGTTTCCTTGTCTTGTGAGTGCCCTGGAAAGGGAAAGATACACAATCTGGAAACACACTGTGACCAGACCCAAACCAAATGTAATATTTGCACTTCTTTGGATCACACCGGTGAGGCTGAGGAGGAAACTCTGGTGCCAAACCAAGTAGCAAACAATTGTGGCAACTACATGTTGCCTCTGATACGAGGAGGGATAATTGAGTTCCACTGGTCTGGTACTTGCCCAACTTAAGCCTGCTCTGCCTGTGACTCTGAATGAAAGGAGCTTAGAAGATAGCCTCAACACGTTGATTAAATAAACTGCTCCAGGAAAATCTCCAGAAAACGTGCTTAGCTAGCTGGAATGTTGGAATCTTGTGTCCAAATCTTCAGGGATGATACAAAGAGTCAGAACTGACCATGAACATAAGAAGCTGAGTGTTGACACTGCTACCTTGAATGGGAATACCTCTTCTTTCGGTACAAGGTTGGCTCTAAACTGCTCTGCACAAATCTAAGGGCTTTGGAATCTGTCATTAGGAGAGCTTCTGCCTCAGAGGATCTGTTGTTTCCTGGAGACTTTACCGCTTAAATGGACTTGACTGCAATTCACGGTCTGCTTGCATTGGTCAGTTTGGTGTGGGAATATTATGAAAAAAAAACCAGGCAGAGGTGGTTGGATGTTTGCTCTTAGCACAGCTTTATTCTTACAAGAACATTTTCTGACACCAAGAAATGTCAACTGGATGTAATGTATCAGACGTTCAAAAATTCATATTTGTACAAATAGACGGTTTTGAATGTTCAAAATGCTATTCAATATCAATGTATTTATAAGAATTCGTACGAATATCTGATACAAATACATACTGGATACGAATACATATCCGATATGTATCGGAGATACATATCTGATACATATCCTGTAACAAATCCGCTCTGAAAGCATCAAATCCAACCCGAATCCACTTTTAATACGCTCTCAATCCATGTCGAATACGCTCTAGATCTGTTGCAGATGTCTGGCGCAGCCGCTTTCCCTCTTCCCCAGTTTAACGAATATCTGAAATACTCATATGAATGTCTGAATATTGTAACATTCTATTTGTATATAAATAACTAATGTTACAGATAGTTCTGCACATCCCTAATGCCCTTATTACCCACACTTATCACAGTTCAGACTACAACGGTGACCGCTCTCTAGCTGGGAGCAACGTACGCCTTTAGCTTAATTAAATTGACCGTTCAAAGCTGAAATATTATGCCCATACTGACTCTGCTAAAATAGCGATCCCAGTTCTGCGTGAACATTTTGCCAATTCCATCCAGGGAGCTCTCCAGGACAACCCTAAAAATAATGCTGAAGTGCATTGGCATTACATCAGTGATGCGCTCTGTCATTCAATTGTGGATACTCTAGGCAAGAAGAAGAGGCACAATCCAGATTGGTTTGAGGCTAGCATTGCGGTGCTGAAGCCTGTCGTCAAGAGCAAATGAGCAGCTCCAGTGCATCATAAAAAGAATCTGTCAGAGGAAATTCTACAGCCCAGGGGATCGTAGGACACGGTGCCAATGAGTACTGGATGAAACTATCTCAAAACATTCAGCTGTGGTTGAATTATTACTTAAGAAAACCCAAAGCCTGATACATTTTACAGTGAGCCATCAAACATTTTACCTCTGTTACTTTTAAAAATAAAGTTTTATTGGCCCCATTAACCAGAAGAAAGGAGAGTAATTTATTTCATAGCATATGACATTAGGTTACCGGAACCCAGGTAGGAACACCAGCAACAGTTAAAAGCAAGACCTGTATATATTGTACTAATTAATTATCAGCCTTCTGTAACCCTAAATCACAAAATAGCAGTGCAGGATTTTTCTGGTTCAATACCTACTTTACAGCCTTGTTACATTTCATTATGTTGTTCTAATTTCTCTAGATGGAAACTCAAAGAGAGCATGGGCAATAAGCAGACTAGGCAACTGCCCACGGGATAACATGTGCAAGGGTTGTGTATATGTGTTTTCCAAACTAAGTTGCCCTGCTAAGGCAATCATCTCCTTTGCCCATCTCCAAAGACAACCATGTTAGCCAAAACCTCTCGCAAGGTCAAAGGGCCTCACAGATAACTTTTGCCTAAGGGTCTTATTATCTATAGAAACACTTCTGCGGAAGGTGAAGGGGAAATTCATTATTTCTTATCCTTTGACTGTATTTTCAGTCCTATGGAAAATCTCAAAGCAACTTTTAGAGCACATATTCAGGACTCCTGCAATAGCTTATTGTTCTTTCTGAATTTTGAGAGCGCTGTCTGTCTATTCAAATGACCGAAATACTTGCATACACTTCAAGTATAAGCAATTTGGTGCTATTACACGGGGGGGGGGGGGGGCAGGAGGAACAGCGGTTAATGGGATACACAGCACATGCAGACCATTACCCCAAAGCTCAATCGAGTTGCCAATAGTAATTTTACCATATTGCTCTCAAAAATTTACAGAAAGAAAGAAAGAAAGAAAGAAAGAAAGAAAGAAAGAAAGAAAGAAAGAAAGAAAGAAAGAAAGAAAGAAAGAAAGAAAGAAAGAAAGAAAGAGAAAGAAAGAAAGCCTGGCACTCGTAGATGATAAGAACATAAGAACATAAGAGAAGCCTTGCTGGATCAGGCCACAGCCCATCTAGTCCAGCATCCTGTCGCACACAGTGGCCCACCAAATGCTCACAGGCATCTCAAGCAGAGACAAGGACAAACCCTCTCCTGCTCTCAAGTCCCAGCAGATGGCCCTAGAAGCGCCCCATTTCCTCCCCCCCCTCAGCCTGAAAGATGCACCTAGGCATTCGTTCTAGTAGCCATTGATACATCTGTCATCCATAAATTTGTCTAACCCTTTGTGATGTTTGCACAAAGGCAGTGTGCCAGCAAAATTTTGCACCCCAGACTGTAAAACTAGAAATCAGCTTCCTTAGTTTATCATCTCAAAGCAAACAAATGTTCATTGAATTCATACATTAGTCAACTCTTTAACAAGAGCTTTGGTGAATTCAGACTGTGACTTAAATGGTTTTGAATACCTTTTTTGTCTTTCAGTGCTCTTGAGTATAGAGGTTGTGAAGCAGAGTAAGTCACTGGTGTGCCTCTACTCTGGTTGTTTTTGGCTGCTTTTGTATGTCTTTATGTGTTTCTGAGTGCTTTAGTTTGTGTGCTGAATTCCTGAATCTGTGCTGAATCTGTCATGCGAATTCCTGAATGGCTGCAGAATGCTTATTGGTGTGCCTTTATCTGCATACCTACTTCAGATTATGCAAAACAAAAAAACCCAAACTCTGCTCTATTTTATTCTCCTCCAGAAGCTACTTTTGGAGCTGGAAAAGATGACTTCAAAGCATGCTGGCAGCAAGGAACCAGTTCCTGCAGAAGCAAAAAAATCAAAAGGTGGTAGATCACCCCATCGCTTGAGGACAAAATCAAAATACTGGATCAACTCAAAGAAGGCAAAGAGTTGAGTCCTGTGGGGAGAGTCATGGATTCAGTCATCAAGAGTAGAGGGAGGGGATGAGGGAAGGAGAGAGAGAAAGAGAGGAAGGAAGGAAGGAAGGAAGAAAGGAAGAAAAAGGAAGGAAGGAAGGAAGGAAGGAAGGAAGGAAGGAAGGAAGGAAGGAAGGAAGGAAGGAAAGACTGGCTGGCTGGCTGGCTGGCTGGCTGGCTGGCTGGCTGGCTGGCTGGCTGGCTGGCTGGCTGGCTGGCTGGCTGGCTGGCTGGCTGGCTGGCTGGCTGGATGGATGGATGGATGGATGGATGGATGGATGGATGGATGGATGGATGGATGGATGGATGGATGGATGGATGGATGGATATCACTTACAAGTACTGCCAGCAATGTTGCAACTCTTGCTCAAATTTGGTAGGCTGGCCTCTTATGTAGCACGATGTGTCATCTGAATGTTCAGCACTGCCATCCTGTGAAAGAATTTGGGTGGAGAAATCTGTGGCATCTGTGTGGTGCAGGTTACAGGAAGGTAATATGCGTGATGTTCTTAACTGGCCATCATGGCGGGGGGGGGGGGGCAGGGGAGAAAGCGAATTCTTCCCCATTCAAAGCAATGTGATTCTGAATAGGGCCAGTCTACCACACTGGGTTTACATTGAAAACTATTGTTCTATGTAAGACTAGGGCCTAAGATCAGGATCCAGATCTCCATTTGGCCATGGAATTCACTTCTTCATTCCTACCTTATGTCACATACTGTAATAGTTTTGAGGATAAAATTGTTAGAGAATAATGTTTGCTATCTTTTCAGAAGACAGGAGAAATATATTAGCAAGCTTAAATAAAATGGAAAGACCCTATGATCCATATCTTGTTGCTTTATCTGTCTTTTATTATATTTCTGGAACCAATTTGTAATGAAGTGGTCATCAAAACACAATGAAAAATGTTGTGAACAACTTATCACAATATAATCCAACAAATAAACAAATGAATGCATAAAAGCTACCTGAGTTTGAAAAGGCAGAACTCCTTTATTAGTCCCATTTACTGATTTAACTTGATAGACACATAACTGAAGAGGAAAAATTAACAAATCTCTCTTTCAAAAAGATGCATAGCCTCTCTCTTTCTGTTTCTTCTCCATCCTTTTTTTTTCACAAACCATAGAAAAAAAGCAATTCTTCCTCTTCAATTTATCAAATCTCCTCCAAACGAATTCTTCCTCTATTCCTTCCTCTGCTGGCTTACAATACAACCTTTATTTAGAAGGCTGCAACTGAACTGGTTTGGAAATTGTGCAAATGATAACATTTCCCAAAGCCCAGTCTATGCCATGTTGCAGGGTCAAGCAGCCAGAAGCAACTTGCCATGACTTTTGACCGCTTGCTCTTCAAGGTGATACAGGTCTATCATTGCTGGTGGTGAGAAAGGAATGGAGAGCATATTCACCTCCACCCCCACTATGCCTTATGTCCAAAACAATCTAAAGCAGTTTGGTTTTCAAAAATGAACCAACATCAACTGAAGCACAAATATCTGAATTTCCATAGCAGCACTCAGAAGAAACTCCTCTCTTTCTCTCATTGTAAAACCCAACAGTATGAGAACATAAGAACCTAAGAGGAGCCCTGCTGGATCAGGCCACAGCCCATCTAGTCCAGCACTCTGTCGCACACAGTGGCCCACCAATTGCCCATGGGCATCTCAAGCAGAGACAAGGACAAACCTTTTCCTGCTCTCAAACCCCAGCAAATGGCCTTAGAAGCATCCTGCTTGTCTCCCACAACCTGAAAGATGTACTTAGGCATCCATTCTAGTAGAAATTGATACATCTGTCATCCATGTTGCAATGATTATCACAATTATGACAGATATTGAAAAAACCAAGTCTTTTTTTAAAAAAATCCTGTGTGGATTAGCTGACCAAGGACAGGAAGAAAGGGGAGATTTGCAGGCTAGATTGAAACCAAATGGGATCTAGAGATTAGGAAACATTACTTTGGAGCCTATGGAATGTTCAGAGGGAGGCGAAATTGATATTTGCAGACTGACACAAGAATAGAGATCTATTTTAATCAGGCGCTGTAAACTTTCTATCTCAAATTCTTATGTTTTGTAAAGCCAAAAGAATGTGCTTATTATGAGATTTCATTTTAGGATGAAGTAAGAATAAGCAACAAAGCTTTTTGTTATCTGAATGGACTGAATCTTGTTTTTGAGTATATGGGTGTTTTTCCACTGAGCTCCTTTAATCCAGATCTAAGAAGATCCGGATCTATGGAATGGGTACTTCCCTTAATCTGGATCTAGATCAGGATTAAGGGAAGCACCCAATAGCAATGGATGCTAGCCTGCCTGCTGTGGAAACGCCAGAGCACCCATGTGCAAATCTGGATCTACCCACGAGGGGTCTGCCTGTCATCTTAGGTATTTGGGGGGACAGGGGGTGCAATCTTTGAAGATCCTCCGGAGCGGCTCTGGAGAATCTCCTGAGCGATCTGCCACTAACTTCGAAGATCCTCCGGAGCCTTTGACAGTGGCATTTCTCTTGCAAGGGGTTTTTCTTTGGAGCCTGTACTGATCTCCAAAGGCAACTTCAGAAGGACTTCGGAGTCAACTTTGGAGGGACTTTGAAGTCTTGAGTTTGGGGCACCCCCCCCCCAATGGGTGCTCCCCCCGAGCCTCCTCTAGACCCCATTGCCCAATTGTAGTGGAAACAGGCTCCCTATAATCCAGATTTGATGGCTGAAGACCCCATTGTAGAGCCCTTTAATGGGGTCTGCAGGAAATCTAGATTATAGGTCCTGAAGGACCCATATGATCCAGATTTCCCTAGCTGTGGTAGAAACAGATGTGTCTCTAACAGGGTCTGTAGTGGAAATGGGGTCATCCGGCTCTCAGCTAAATGGGTCCTTAATGGGTGCTTCAATGGGTACTTTGTGCTAGTGGAAAAACACCCTAAGTGTGACTAGATCTAATTGTACTGTACACATTATGTTCTTCCCATCACACAGATAATATGCGCTTTCAGATACCAAGTAGCCAGATACTGGTTACTTATAAAAAGAAAGGATGTATCTGGACACTTCTGGAAGGTTCTGATGAATTTATGTTTTATCACTTGGGGATGAGAAATTTTGTTTCATGCACAATATTCTGAAAAACACAGTTTATCAACTTCAGGAATAAAAATACTGGTGTTAGAAAAATGCAACCATTAGTTAATTTGACGTTTTTCTTTTTAAAAATGTAATTCCAAAGTTACTTTGATAACACAGAAAGTACAAAGATGTTTTCTTAGCAGGCTTTTTTTGCCGCAGAGGTAACATCTTTTTCCACCAGCTTAAAATTACTGCATTGTTCAATGGGGATAGGACTGCTTTTCTGGTGATAATTATTACATACAATGAAAGAAGCCAAGTTTGCTTTTTGAAGTAGTGTGGGTAATGTAATGCATAATACCCATCATGGATGAAATGTGAACACAGACTAGAAAAAGATTTAAGTAATTCAATTCAGTGGAAAATTTTTGGGTCCGTTACTGTATGTCAAGGTCATTCACCATCCATGTTTGCTTGGAGGATAAAAAGGCAGAGATAGGTGGGGAGAAGGGGCAATGAAAAATGTCTTTATTTCCTTGAAAAAAAGGTCAGTATACTGATGTGATTAACAAAATTCATAGTAAATAACTTCTCCTGCCCCTCCTCGATATTAATCTTCCAATGAGCTTCCTAGACCTTGAAGTTTGATGTCAAATGGAAGTTCTTAGACTGACTCATGGTGAACTTAAAAATAAGTCTGCAGGAAAAAGATGTTTTATAGGTATAAGCAAACTGAAAGGGCACTCTGTATTGGTAACAGTTATTATTTCTGTAGCATCATCTGCAATATCCATATCAGATGTCTTTACTCCAAATATGTTTTTGTACAATACATATGTAACAGGCAGTAAAAATGAGTGAGAATGATTTATGCACTCCACTTATTTTTACTGTGCAACTGAACACGCTGCAGGTTTCTGTGTCTGCTGCTTCTGATGGATACTGCAAGTGAACTGTGCAGAGACGTCAGAGGAAAGGCCTTCTGTTACCAGTTCCAGCTTATGAAACTCTTCCTTGGATACTGGGCACACATCCTTCCCTCTCTGTTACAAGGATTATGAAAGCACTCTTGCTTTTTCCCAAGAGTTCTGTTCATTCTCAGGATGATCACTGAGGTTGCCTCCAGACAATGGCAAAAACTTCGCAGTCACTACTGATCTGGTGGTCACATGATTTGTCATGTGACCTTCAATCATCATCATCAGCAGCAGCAGCAGGGAAAGTGCGCAGTTAAAGCTGCTGTTTTATCAGCAGCTTTTAACTTTGCACTTTCCCTCGACTGGAGGGAGGATACTTCAGAGTTTTTATTGTCCCGTCTGGACAACAGGTCTCGGCTCCACAAGATCTCTGCATTCTAAGCTTTAAGACAGCTTTAAGATGTCTGGATGAACCCTGAGAGGGAGCTGTGGTCCAAGATGTGTGATTTTCAACTGAGTTTTACAGACTTAGTAAGTTCACTTATACGGTGCTGTATCTGATAATACTATTCTGAGGCATTTTATCATAGTATTCTAAGACTTCAAGCTGGATGTCCAAAGCTACAAGTCATAATTCGCACTTCCTAATTTGAAGAACAGTAACTGTGATTATGGCAAGGTTCTAAAAAGCTTATGTTGAAGCAGAAATGTTATGCAAGGTTTGTAAGTTCTTGAATCCAACGGTTGCAAGTACTGAAAATTCCCTTCCACACAGAAGACATTTTAGGGAAGGACTGCTAACATGTTACAGTAAACAGGAATAAAAGATATGCCCTATACACATGCTTTTTATATTCCCTCACTGAATTTCAGCCAGACGGAATACGTGGAAACACATTTGTATTTTATTTAGATTCCTACACCACTCTTTGCAAATGTTTCAGGATGGTGAATAAGATACGCCAAAAAACACCATTAAGCTGTGAAATGCAAATAACGACAAAAAGCATAAAATCTGCAACTCATCCATAAAATTAAGACTAAAATGTAAAATCCACAAACCTATGAATAAAATGTGTTCAGTAAATATTTTTTTAACAAGTGCTAGATAAAAATAAAAAGAAATCAGTGTTTGTACCTGGAATGTATCTCTGGGGGAAGATTGCTCCAAAGCCTGAGGACTATGACAGATAGAACCATTTCTCCAGGAGAAGAATCAAGGACTTCACAGGGTGATGTAACTAAGAGGGATTCACTGGAAGACCTTAATTGATGAGTAGGATAGTATTGAAGGAGATGTACCCTCAGGTATTTGGCTTTAAAAATTAAAAACAAAACCTTGAACTGGGCTTGAACCTGGCAGCTAGCACTGATATTTAAGGATCAGGGTATCATGAGCTTGGCCAAAAGTCCCACTAGCAATCTAGCTGCAATATTTTCCAAAGCATCATCATAGACAGCCCTACATTAAACGTATTACTATAATCTAACCTTGAGATCCTAAGGGCAAGGATCACAATAGTCAGATGTTCTCATTAGAGGAAAGGTTTGAACTGCCTAATTAATCTGAGCCAGGAGGGTCCACTTCAGAAATGCAACAAGTTCTCACCAACAAAACAGGTCCCCCATAAACTAGTATGGAGTTAGATCTCATTGGTCTACTGATGGCCCGGTATATTTGGGGTATAGTGTCCTACTCTATTACTTTGCCCATGTGTGTTGTCTCATAATAGCATGCAGACACCACAGTCCTTAAATCGGTACCTGGAATGAACTGAGGCTCAGTACTGAAAAGGCCTAGATTCAGTTTCTATCTTCTGGGACCTCATCTAACCCATCACTACCTCCAGGCACTGATTCAGGACCTGAATTACCTCACCTTACTTGAATGGAACTGAGATACAGAATGGTGGCATCTGCCCCAGTAAGGTGAGTTCCCTTACAGTTCTCGTTGCGCTTGCCTGTTCCTTAATAGTACCTGTTTACCATAGGGGGGGCTGGGATTGCTAAGTGCTTCACCTAGATGTCTCGGGTCTCTTTACTGTCCTCTCAACAGGTCTGAATACTTGCTCATATATAAGCTTCTTCATCACTCAACAAAGTTCAGCTGGACAGCTACCAAAGGATGCAGTGGCAGCACAGAAGTACAATCTCTTTGCTGCCATCGATGCCACATGATACTCACATTGTTGAGCCTATGTCTTGTCAGATTTGCCCTGGGATTAGTACCATTTGTGTTCTAGCTGCCAACCCATCTATTCCATTGCCCATAGATCAGCTGAAAACCAAGAACAGGTGAGCTCCACCATACTGTCAAAGTCACTCAGGAACATTTACATTACATGCCAAAATGAAACTATAGGCTCAATGAAAGCACTGTCAGCCAAAAACTTTCCCAGAGAATACAGTGGTTCCGTAGGCTTCTTAAGGCAGAACATGTAAATAGGTTTCCCATTTCTGCAGTGAGAAAAGTTGGTGCAAGCTCAAATTTCACTCGAGCATGATCTGTCCATACCAATGACCTTACATACTGTATGATCATGGCTGCTATCTCTTAACCATTTTTATCTGACAGAAATGTCAGAGAATACTGAGTCTCTAAAGTGGCCAGCAAACATCTAATGATGAATTGCTTGATGTTTGGAAAAGGGCTGTATCTACAACAGTCCAACAGTAGTTCTGATTTTAATGACATTTGATTAATTCATTTGGTTGTCTGTATGAACTTGCTTGTCAGCATCAACTTTCTTGTCTCAATTAATCAAATCTTTATTAAGCACAATGACCAACTCAAGACAAAACAGAACCAACACTAACAGTATTTCAGTGCAAGATCAAGGATTTATTTACACAAAAGCTATATATTTTAATGGCTGTTGTATGTAATTCAACACATAGAATTTTAGAATTCAATTAGACACAGCAAAATAATAGTCAAGAAGCTATCTGATATTAAAAAAAACATTATTTCTATGTCGATATTTTACTAGGAGAATTAATTGATGGAAGAAACAGTGTCACCACAATACTTAATCCACCATTATTATGGGCAGGTTTAGTTTGCACACAAACTCTTAATTTTTCTTTTTTCTAAAACAGCATAAGGAACACATCAAAATGTGTTTTCATAAATGTTCTTATTATTTTTGGAATTGTTAAACCATTAAGGCTGGGTTAAGCCCTATTACAGGGCTGCCCTTACTGGCAAAAGTCAGAGTGAGATCTTTTTAGTGCTCAACATAAAAGGCATACAAATGCATTAAGAATCTAGCTTAAGGTGATCTGCCAAGAAACCACATTTGCTTTGAATTTCACATACTGGGTTTAAAACAATCAGGAAACCTGTACTTAAAATAAACAGAGCCAACTCTGTTGAACAGAAAATCAATTTCAACCGTAAATTAAAATGCATTAAGCCACAGACAAATCTTCAGACGCAAGATTTCAGCCTCCAAGTACATATATCTTTCAGAACACGAAAGGGAACCACCAAATTAAGCCCAAGGAATTTTGACTGGACACGCTATAAGAAGAAGAGATATCACATTTAAGGGCAGATATCTGAGCCATCAAGCAGTTGGACAAGGCTTCTGGCTTCAAATGCCCTAATAGCAGATGAAATCACTAAATAATTTAGTGATAAAAACAGTAGGCTGGTTTTTTTTTTTACACATTTTCAACAGTATAGTTAATCTGTGTAATGTAGTTGCCCATGGTTTCGAAAATGACATCAATTTGAATGCTGTTAATATGTTATTTAGGTATAACAGACTTACCCCTCAAAACAACAAAACCTGTCTTTTGGTATGGTAATTATTGAAGAGATCATCTTTATAATAAGCTGCTATAGCTGAAAATATCCTCATTTCAACAGAAGTTAGGGACAGAAATACTAAGTCATCAACATATAGAAAAGTAGCTAAGTGATCATTATTTAGTTTTGGAGGGTGGACGTCTGTGCTTTGAGCAGTGTGATCAAACACTATAAAAGGGTCAACTTCTGGTCAACTTTGGTCCTTATCCTGAAGACATACCTAGCAGTATTCAAATTATTCCAGGCTTGAAGTTAGAAAAAACTTGCTCCAGCTGAAGGGTGAGAGTTCTAAAACTGAAGCTGGCTTGTGTTACTGATAAAGTAGCCAATAGGGAAACCTTTGTGAGACTCACAGAATCCAGTCTGAATAGAGCAATTATTTCTGCTCCAAGGATGTACATTAGAGAGCAGAGATACTTTGTTTTTCTTCATTTGCAGCACAATCAACCACAAACATGGGGAGGACTATCATTCTTCCCCCTTCCCCTTTCAGTAATACCGTATTTTCCGGCGTATAAGACGACTGGGCGTATAAGACAATCCCCAACTTTCCAGTTAAAATATAGAGTTTGGGATATACTCACCGTATAAGAAACAACACTCAGCGTATAAGACGACCCCCGACTTTTGAAAAGATTTTCCTGGGTTAAAAAGTAGTCTTATACGCCAGAAAATACAGTAACTCTTTTGTGAGAGACAGGTCATGAGGGCAGCCACCTTTTCTGAGGAATTGGATTATGCAGCAGCAGAGGGTGAAGAGAGAAAAATACTTTTCCTTCCAAGACTGAAAAGCACACAAGCTGGGTGGGAGGACAAGAAGGCAGTATATTATATAGGCAATGTAAACAATCAAATGTCCAGGCACTATGCTGTTACTACTCCCAGTATTTTCTTAACTACACCTGGGCTGCTAGTGCAGGGCTAAGAGACATAAGAGGCAAGCCCAAGGGCAGTGTAACGCTAACCAGCCACAGTCTAGAAACAGGCTTGTAGCAGGCTTATCCTTTCTTGGTGTGGGAGGACATTGATTATCCACATAAGTGAATAGATGACTTGATTAAACTGAACACCCTTTATAAGATATGCCTGATTGTAGCCTTAGGCTCTGTGACAAACACCCAGGTCTAGTTATCAGATTAGCCAGACAGTGTTGTATAGCTAGGGAAAGCTGTCAAATCAGAGGGAGGGGTGACTTGTTCATTCCAGGAATAGCCAATCAGGGTTCAGCATCCATGAGCAGAATGGCTATAAAGGCCTATTCAACGGTTGTTCTACATTCTCTGCCTGGGGGTTAACTGACCTGAGGGAAGTTAACAGGAGGGAAACAGGCTCTAGGCTGCCCTGAGGGGAGCTGGGAAAAAGAGTCCTGAGTTTTAGTTGTCAGCTTAAAGAAAAGAAAGTTCTCCAACGGATGCAGCAGCCTACGGTGGGTATGTGAAGGTGCAGGTTGCTGACACGACCAACAGATGGCTTTTTTGGGTATAAATCCCGGTTAAGGACCGCCCATAGCCAGTCTTCTGTTGGTCGTGTTGCTGACTGCACCTTCACTATTCCCGTAGGATTTGCTGTTGCGTCACTATGTCGTCAGCCTGTTCGCCCTCCTCCGATTCCCCCTCGGAGTTCCTGGGATTTCGTTCGGATGAACGTAAGTTCACACACCTTCCCCAGGTCCCAAGAGGTACTCAGGAGACTGAATAGCAGCCTTCCTTGAAGGCGGGGGAGGGTTAACCCTTATACTATATCGCTACGGAGATGGGGCATGGATGGCACATCCCCTCTTCCTTCTTCCCCCTTCTACCTCCCCCTGCCTCCAGCCCTCGTATTTTTGCCTCCTCCCTCCTTTACCACCTAGTGTCCGAGGGGTCCAGGGACGAGGCGGCAGATTCCGAACCCGCTCCCCAGCCGGTTCAAGACACCGCGGCTCAGCCCGCCTCGGAGCTGGCACAGGCGCCTGTACAAGCCGCCGCTCGCCGCTTCCGTTCGCGCTGCAGAAGCCCGCCAAGCGCCGGGGAAAGATGCGGCCGCCACTCACGAAGCCCGCCCCCTCATCGCTCCCACGGCACGCGCCAGGAAGAACGGCCCGTTCGTGCCGGTGAGGAGCACAGCCGGGCTATGCAGGAGGCTGGGAGACGCTCGCACGCCCACAGGGCTTATTCGCCCTCCTCCCGCTCCAAGTCGCCCCCGCGGCAGCCTCAGAAGCGCCGGGAAAGGCACACACATAAAAAAAGAAAGTCTCCCACCTCCTCTTCCAGCGAGGATGAAAACATGCAGCTGGTGCGTTTACTGGCTAAGAGGCTTGCAAAGGGCTCGACCAAGAAAAAAGCACGCAAGAGGTGCCATAGGAGCCCAACCCCTCCTCTGCCTCTGAATCGGAAGGCTCTGCAGAGCACAAGCAGAGGAGAGCTGCTAGCAGAAAGCAGGCTAAAGGGACACTTACCTCTAAAGTCCACAAGAGGGCGAGCCAGGATAACATACGAACTGTTATAGAGAGTGATGCTAATGTTATTGCTGTTACTAGTTCTGGAGTTGGTTTCCCCCCCTCCATCCTAATGTTATTGCTGTTACTAGTTCTGGGGCAGATTTTCCCCCTACCCCAGCTATTGTTACGAATGTTGCTGCTCCTGGATTGGGTTTGCTGCCTCTAAATGCTAATGTTACTGCTGTTACTACTTCGGCAGCTGAGTTGCCCCCCCTTAATGCTAATGTTTCTGCTGTTACTAGTCCCGGGGTTGGTGTGTGTACATTCCCTTGTCGCATTTCACAGCAAAGGGAACAGGGGATTCCTTCTGGTATTCAGGTCAACGCTGCTGCGGCCATTGGGGACGCTAATACCTTGCCTCCCCTGGCAAGCCGACCCACATCAGATGGGCCAACTCCCTCTGGAGGGCAGGACGCCCCCCCTTCTGGTTCTATTGGCCGGGTCCCAGCTCCTGCACCCAGTCCTTCATTTGTCACGGTGGCAGACATACATCATCCACCTTGCTCTGTGCCAGGGCGCACCACAGGGCACAGTGACTCTGTATCTCCCCAAGACACACCTGCTGTTCCTAAGGGCAACCCGGTAGCCCCTAACCCTGCTGAACCCACTCCCACTGCTCCCACGCCCGCTTTTCCACCACCTACACAGGTGGATTCCGTTCCTCAGGAGGAGGAAGGGCCTAAAGGGGAGGAGCCACCCGCCCATTCTACCCCAAGGCTATTTTCTTATGACTTCCTGCCAAGTGTGGTCCTATTTATTACTAACACCCTTAACCTCAAGAAACCTCAGGAGGTCCCTGAGGAGCAGGCCAAAATAGCCAGGGATATGCTTATGCCTCCTCCTCCTAAAGATATCATAATCCACATCCCCCCGATCCTGGAACAGATAGTCACAAGTGAGTGGGCGGAGCCTACTATGACTAGGAGACTACCAGGACCTCCCAAAAAGCTGCTCCTTCCTCCCGATCATGCCTCATCCATGTGGGCTACGCCCGCATTGGACACGCCCATCCTCCAGATGTTATCCAATCAGATTCTCCCTAAAGACTCCGAGCATGTTCTCCGAGACAATAATGACAGGAAAAGGGATGCTTAAGCAGAATTATGAATCCGCGTCCTTAAATGCTTGGTGTTCGGCCACCAATTCCCTTATTGCCCGGGTGGTCATCAAAGGGTTAGAGGAAGTCCTTTCATCCCCGGCTGTTTCAGAGGAGCTCAAGCCCAAGCTGCTGGAATTTAAGAGAGCGCTGATGCTCAGCGCTGACACGAGTATGGACACCCTCCAGCTGGCGGGCAGATGTACTGCAGCCAATAACGCAGCAAGAAGGGCCCTCTGGTTACGTAACTGGCCCGTGGAATTCTCTTCCAAGTTGCAGCTCATTGGCGCTCCATACAAAGGGAAGCTTTTGTTTGGGCCGGATGCCCTTCAAGAGGTCCTCGTGGAGAAAAATAAACGCAAGGTGATGCCGGTTTCCTCCACAGCATCAGCCTCAGCTTCTACCAGGCCCAAAGGTAATAAGCGCTCCTTTTCGTCCCCATCTACATATGGCCAGCCTTACCATAGGAAGCAGCCCTTTCGGTCTAAGCCCCTGGGAGGACGCTACTCTTGGGGGCGTAACTCCTCAGCTAATAA
Source organism: Aspidoscelis tigris stejnegeri (assembly GCA_023333525.1). Classification (NCBI taxonomy): domain Eukaryota; kingdom Metazoa; phylum Chordata; class Lepidosauria; order Squamata; family Teiidae; genus Aspidoscelis; species Aspidoscelis tigris. The sequence goes on along the minus strand of JALMGA010000019.1, from coordinate 9,600,497 downwards.
GAAGCCCTTGGGCAGGGGACGGGGCAGGCAATTCGGGTTCCAAAAACAGAACAACTGAACATTCCCCTGAGGTAGGGGACATGGCCAAGGTAGGAGCACGCCTCCAGCAGTATGTGCAGGCTTGGGAGGCCTCTATCAAGGACTGATGGGTCCTGGATGTTATACACCTAGGTTATAAGCTTGAGTTTAGTTCTGTACCTGTTAACCGTTTGGTCAAGGTTCCTATCCCCAAGAACCCATTAAAGAAACAAGCATTGTATGACGCTGTGAAAGAATTGATTGAAATAGGAGCAGTAGAGGAAGTCCCCCTCTTGGAAAGGGGCCGGGGAACCTACTCTATTATATTTCTGGTTCCAAAAAAGAACGACTTATGGAGGTTGGTTTTGGATCTTAAGTTCCTCAATAAGTTTATGGCCAGGAAATATTATAAAATGGACGGATTACCTTCCATCAGGAGTCAGCTTGAGGAATCCCAATACATGGCTACCATAGATTTGACCCATGCCTTTCTCCATGTACCGGTACACCCATATCACAGGAGATATCTGAGGTTTGCAGTGGGCTCTAACCACTATCAATACCGCTGTTTGCCTTTTGGCCTCAGTGCCTCTCCCCATGTGTTCAGTAAATGTCTCATAGCCATCCTAGAAACGGTGAGGCTCCAGGGGGTCAGAGTTTACCCCTTTTTGGACGACCTCCTGGTGGTTGGGCGGGACCATCAGGAGGCTTCCTGGGCTGTCAGTACCACCATCAGAGTACTGACCACATACGGGTTCCTTATAAATTACGAAAAGAGCAACCTGGCACCATCCCAGGTTATTACCCACCTCGGGGCGGTTATTGATTCGGTTTCATTTACGGTCCGTCCCTCGGATGACAGAATTTCCAGTATCACTACTTGGCTAGAAAGGTAAAAGCGGACCGGGGTGCTAAGCTTCTCACCTTATCTTCATTATTGGGTAAAATGATTTCTCTTATTGATTTGCATCTGTGGGCCAAGGTACATGCTCGGCCTCTGCAGTGGGCGCTCAGGCCCCTGGCCAAGTCCACTGCTCTACGCATGGACCCCTGGGTACCCCTCACTCCAGAGGTGGTAGACTCACTGGAGTGGTGGATGTACGGGCCTAGGTTCCAACTGGGTGTACCTATCATCAAGCCTACAGGGATGGTTGTCTACACGGATGCTAGCCACCACGGTTGGGGAGGTACATGCGGCTCCCTATCCGCCCAGGGCGTATGGGAACCGTCGGACCTTGTTCACCACATCAATTGGCTTGAGTTGAAAGCCATATACTTGGTTCTGTCCGCCTTCGCTGTCACGCTGAGGGGTAAACATGTAACGGTGATGACAGATAACATGATGGCCAAGTCGCATGTAACCAGACAAGGGGGTACGAGGTCTAACTCGCTAATGTCATTGTCTTTTCTTTTGTTCAAGTGGGCGGAGCAGAACATAGCCTCACTCTCAGCCCTACATGTTCAAGGTCAGTTGAACTCTCAAGCGGATTTTCTGAGCCGCACTATGATAGACAATGCGGAGTGGAAGCTCAACTGGGACATTTTTCTCCGCATAGATCAGACTTGGGGTCCTTTCGAGATGGATCTCTTTGCCTCATACAGGAACCACCAGCTCCCAGTGTACTTCTCCTGGAGGAAAGACCCTTGGGCCGTGGGAGTGGATGCCCTGTCAAACCCTTGGCCTCGGGGCTGGCTTTACGCCTTTCCCCCCACCCCCCTGATCTCAAAAACTTTGAGGAAGATCAGGGTGGAGAAGGCACGCCTGGTCATGATCACACCGTTCTGGCCCTGGCGCCCATGGTTCCCGTTGCTCCTGAGCATGGCCACAGCCCCCCCCCATGGAGGCTCCCGAATCGCCCAGACCTTCTGTCTCAGGGAGGCGTCTTCCATCAAGACCCGAGCTGGTTAGCCTTGACGGCATGGAAGTTAAGCGGAGACTGTTACAGGAGTCGGGCCTCCATGATTCAGTGATCAAAACTATTCTCTCAGCTCGCAGACCTTCTACGTGGAGGATATACGGTACCACCTGGAAGGTGTTCAGGGAATGGTCGTTGGAGCGGGATTTAGACCCAATTTCTCCCAGGTTGGAAGATGTGCTCTTGTTTCTACAAGCTGGTGTTAATAAAGGGCTATCATTCAGTACCATTAAGAGGCAGATGTTTGCCCTGTCGGCTATTATTCAGATCCCAGGTCTGCCTGATATCGCCGGACATCCACACGTGTCTGCCTTTCTGGCCGGGGTGAAGGCTAATGCTCCCCCCACGTTACATAGGTTACCCACATGGGATCTAGATGTGGTATTGCAGGCACTAGCACAACCCCCTTTTGAGCCCTTATTGGACTTACCATTAAAGTTACTGACTTATAAGGCTATATTTCTTACAGCTATTACGTCTGCACGCAGGGTCTCGGAGATTGCTGCTCTCTCCACACACCCACAATGTTGCACATTCACCTCGGATACTCTCACGCTTAGACCGGACCCCCTGTTCCGCCCTAAGGTGGATTCAAGATTCCACAGGTCCCAGGTGATCTGTTTACCTGCCATCACCGAAAGCTCATTGGGGGACAATGAGAAGTGGCTCCTGAAAGTGGATGTTAGAAGGACACTTGAGGTATATATTGACAAAACCAGAGACATTAGGAAGTCTACGGCTTTATTTGTGTGTTTTCACCCTGCGTACCAGGGTAACAAAGCATCCCCTAGCGTAGTCTCTTTGTGGATTAGGAACTGCATTGCCTTAGCGTACCAATACAGCTCCATGGACCCGCCGGAGGGTATCACGGCTCATTCCACCAGGTCCTGTGCCACCTCGAAGGCATTTGCCGCGGCGGTCTCAGTGGAAGACATCTGTAGAGCAGCGACGTGGGCTTCTCCTTCCACGTTCACGAGGCATTACCATCTTGAGGAGCTAAAACGCCAGCAAGCGGAGTTCGGCCGCACAGTATTGGGCCAGGTTCCTTAAGGTAGGATACACCCTTTTCTCTACCTGGAGCCGCTTCTTAGAAGCAGTTAGGATGGATCTTCCCACCCGTAGGCTGCTGCATCCGTTGGAGAACGGGAGGTTGTACCTTGTGAATATCCGTTCTAGACGGATGCAGCAGACTACGCCCCACCCTGGGGCACATCCCATCCTAACTGCATCTGCATCTGCTATTGTATTCGGTGATTTACCATAATGAGTCCTAACCGGATTATACACTGCACTCCCTACGGAAGACTGGCTATGGGCGGTCCTTAACCGGGATTTATACCCAAAAAAGCCATCTGTTGGTCATGTCAGCAACCTGCACCTTCACATACCCACCGTAGTCTGCTGCATCCATCTAGAACGGATATTCACGAGGTACAACCTCCCGTTCTGCTGTGTGTTTTACATGAAGTCAAAATCTGTGTGCTCTACCAAAACTTTGTTACAATAAAACCAATATCCATTCTGTCTTCAACATAAAAGGCATACAAATGCATTGATAAAAAACCAACATCAATTCTATGCTCAACATAAAAGGCATACAAATGCATTAAGAATCTAGCTGTGTGCTCTACCAAAAGTTTGTTACAATAAAACCAATATCCATTCTATCCTTATAAAGAGTCCTAGACTGCTGTCTATCAGTGGAAACAGTATCTGATGGGACTCGCAAAGGAGTACTGTACCTTTAAAAGTATTAGAAACAAAGTGGCAAAGAAGCCCGCCAGCTAGAAAAACCTTTCTGTTTTAGGTTTGAAGAGAAAGTAAGCGGGGTAAGGGGGGACTGCCTGCCCATACCAAGCCATAGTTTACAGATTAAGCCTATAACAGCATTAAAATACTATAGGAAAGGAAGGCGTTGGGCAGGGATCTTCACAGGCTCTTAATCGCAGTACAAATTATTCCCTTGGGAATTCTCTATTAAAGATTACCTCATTCCCATTAAATAAGTCAAATTTTGAGAAGTCCCACAACTTAAAAGCTTGGGCCAATGACTGCAATCATTTTTCACTGCTGTTTTCCTCTTCCTGTTGAAGCAGATTCTTGAGATGGATATACATGATACCAAACGGTCTCCTCAAATATCTCTCTTTTTCAACAAGATTTTTGTTGTTGCTGTTATTCTGAAATTCTGCGAAGGCACAGTTTTGATTTACAATTGCTCCTCTGAGTGACTTGTCTAATTTGCAGGCGTGACTCAAGAAAACAATATGCTATTAAGTTTTAGTAGTATAAGATGAGAGATCTCACCTTCTCCAGTAAATAAATGTTTTAACATATTTCTTTTGAAAATGTGGTGACAGGAATATGGAATAGAGCTTTAAGTAAAAAATACTGAGTTCATAGACCCAAACCGCTAATGAGCATGCAATAAAGTTCACTTTAACAGAATCCTGTGCATACTGAACAAATGCATCGTTCTTCAATTACACAATGGTTCTATTAATATTGTGAGTTCCTAAGTTCCTAAAAAGCAATACCTACAGTATGGGACAAAAATTAACAAAATATAACAGGCAGTGGTGCTGGAGAGCAAAAGGGGAAGGATTTTTCTCTCTCACTCACACACACAGGCTGCCTCCAGACTAGTGGATTTATTTATTTATATTTCTATCCCACCCTGTACCCAGAGGTATAGGATATAAATCTGCAGTTATATCTAAAATGCTATCACTGCAGTAAAAATAAAGCAGGAAGTGATGACAGTGTGGTAAAGGTGGCTGAGGTAAATTTCCATGTCCAGAAGGTTAAGCTGAGAAACAATCACTGGCTTACAGCTACCCAATAAGCAATCTCCTCCTCTTCATGATTAAATGTACTACTCAATTTTTTTCTCAAAAAGAAAAAAAAATAAGAGAGTGACTTTTAGTTAAAGGTATAATGTAAAAACACAAAGTAAAACATTAAAACAATGTCATACTAGTAAAAGCACATCTGCTTCACATCTGAGCTAGGATTCGAACCATGGGTTAGTCCAAAGTGCTGTTTACATATACTAAAAAGCACTGCCTAAGAGCTGCTGTTAAGATTCTACTGAATTCTAAGTCCCAGTTGAAATGGACATTCAGTGACACGGAGGAACTGCATGATTGCTGAAACATATATTTGTCAAGTATACAAATGGACAATGGGTGAAGATGTAACAACTTAGGTTCCTTCATGGATTCATTACTACTAAAAAAATCTCCATACTGAGGGTTCTACTACCTTCACTATCGGTAGTAGAATGTTCTGGATCGTCAAACTATTAGGTTTTTTAAAAAACCTTTTATAACTAGTAGTGCTCATAATGAAGAAGGCATACACCTTCTCCTTCCTTTTCTTCCTCCTGTATTATAGTGTTGTAATAATACAGTAAAAGTAGCAATGGTAGAAGCAGAAGAAAAAAACAGGTGCAGCACAGACCATTGAAAATCAGTAGAAAAGTCCAACCGTTTCTCTTATTAGAATCCATCCAAATAATTTATTTATATAAAAACTGCTAAAAATAAACTAGCAACTTACCTCTGGATATTTTAACTTTAATGTTTGATGCATTTCCCTAAAGCGACTGTACCTCCGGAACACTGTCCATGTTTCATCTAGGACTGAAATCTATTATGTATTAAAAGAAAAAGCATCATTAAAGAGAAAGATACTTGTAACATTTCTAGGATAAACTTATCTAAGTGGATTCCTGTAATAAATATTCTGCTTTAATTCAATTACACTGGTTAAGCATGATCCCACCACTACTGGAAGCTAAGAGAGGACCTTCTCTCATAGGCTCTGGGATGGTCTCGCTTTCTGAGGTGCATCAGAAAGACCCTGTTACCTGTTGCTTCTGTTGAAGAGGCAGTTTTAACTCTTGTTTTAACGCATTTAAACTGTTTTAACGTACCGTGAGTAGATTACACCTACATTCTCAGTGCACTGAAACTATGGGTGTTTTTCCACTAGCACTAGAGTACTCATTAAGTTGAAAAACACCCTATAATGCTTTATATATAACTGCTAAGGTATTATGACAGCCATTTCCTCATAATGAAATCCCCCAGGTTCGCTGAATGCTAACACGTATGAACCAATCATATGTTTCTTTCACTCATGACTGTCCTCCAAACAGAGATATGGTTACGAAGTGTGCTAAGACAACGCAAATAGACTTGCTCACATGGGTCAGGCCATTTTTGCACTTATTTCCATTTATATCCCACACTAATAATGCAATACTGTGAGGAAAGGCTACCAGATTAAACTGTCAGTCAGTCAAGATTAATCTTGGAGAATTTGGTCACGCTGGACAGATTCAGCAGCCCTTTCCTTCTATTCTTATATTGAACTATTTACCTGCAGCTGTGTAGGATCAAATGATAGCAAAAGCCTACAGACACCTTATTTTCCATTGCTCCACAAAAATAAATAATAATGCTAACGCTATTTCTGATGCACCGCTCTTCTCCTTAAATATGAAACAGTAGACCTGTTACATTTCTAGCTCCTTTTGTGAAATAGAAAATGCATACACTGTCCACAGAACGATCCTTGTAATGGGGGGGGGGGAGGAGAGCAGGACACTTCTAAGGCCATTTGCTGGGATTTGAGAGCAGGAGGTTTGTCCTTGTCTCTGCTTCATGAGCATCTGGTGCGCCACTGTGTGTGATGGGATGCTGAACTAGATGGGCTGTGGCCTGATCCAGCAGGGCTTCTCTTATGTTCTCTTATTTTTATCCTGCCCTATACCTGAAGGTCTCAGAGCAGGTTACAAAATTACAAAAGGAAATATAAAAAGGAACATACTAGAACAATAACTGTGCCAGAAAGTGGGGAGGAAAAGCATATACTCCTTTCGCTTTCTTTCTCTGCTTCTCTGACACACGCATACATAATAGTGCTTTATCTCTTTAGCACCACACCAACTTGACTTAGGAAGACGTGTAGTAACACACATTTCAGTCACATCAAGCCTTGAAGAACCTTAAGCCTGGACCAATTACAATCTTATTGCTATAAAAAAAAAAATTCAAGGGTTCTAGCTGGAGGTGCTTTCCCTTTATGTAAAGAGAAATTCAAATACATTGGCCCCGGAAAGCACTGTATGATGGTGAAAAAAAAAACAAGAATATCAACTTGTAACTATAGCCTCTGTTCTAGAAAAATCCATTCTCTCCTTTCCAAGACAGAACTTTCCCTGAAAAAATAATTCTTGAACAATTCATTAAAGTAAATGCAATCAAACCCCTCATGCAAATGACAATTAAAGAATACCTTTCATTTTTTAAAAGGACACTTGAACATCTTACCTTTATTTCATATTCATAGTGCTCATCCTTCCCCTGTCCACAAAGGACGTAGCGTGGGATGCTAATTTTAACCGGATTCTTTAGGTCATCTGGGCTTGTTTTAACAGAGCGACAGATCATTCGCTATCAAATGAATATCAAACAGGAAGAACAAATTAAAACTGCATCAAACTGTGAAAATAATATCCCGCGGGGCAGAATATGCTCTTCAGTGAACAGTAAAATAAAAGGTGGAAAGCAAAGGGCTTTGGGGGAGCAGTGGCAATTCTCTTTTGATGTTCTTTCAGTGACAAAGAAGGAAATGGAAGCAATTCTTGCAACACGCTGCTTGCTTCTCTTACAGTATTAATCGTAAGAGCAATATCTTTAAAAATTCATTTTTAAGTTAGTTTCCACAGGTCACAATCACAAATATTTTTATACCAGAGGTGGGGTTCCTCATTTTGGACAAAAAATTTGCAAGCTCTTAATTCTTCCTTTTCCTTGATCTGTTCCTTTCATGGATCTGCTACTCACGTCAGCTAAGAATTCACGACTCAAAAACACTTTGTTAAAAAAAATTGTAAGAAACTCTCAAATGCCTTGCATCATCTGCACAATAAGCATTGACGTTTTTGTCTATATGAATAATTGAAGTGGTGTTTTCTGTGCCTCCTTGGGCAGGTTCATATGTGCGATGACTCGACTCCACCCCCCTCTCTTGGACACGTATTAGCAGAGTCACGCAGAGGAAGCGGCTGTCGAGCACCACGGCCCAACGGCCCACCATTAGGCTGGTATCAGTGTAGGAACTTGACTATACCCCCCTTGCCCAGGCGTCCCGCTTCAAAGGCTTACTGCCCAGCCTCCATCCTGAAGCAACACAATAAACACCAGTGTAAAACACCTGTAAGACCTGGCTGTTTGGGAAGGATTTTGGTCAGGGTGGTTAATAGACAAAATAGTAGCCAGTTGGACGGGGGTGGTCTTACGAAGGCTTTTATGCCCCTGGTTAAATGATCAGAGGAATTTTTTGATAAATGGTATCGTCTGTTGTAATGTTTTAAAGCACTAGAATGAAGTGTGTGTTTTTAATCTTGTTAGCCGCTCAGAGTCCACCAAGGTGGAGATGGTACGGGATAAAAGCTAAATAAATAAAAATAAAATAAATAATATACAAGCAGATAAATGAATGAATAAATAGAAGCAAAGATAAACCACTGAAAGCAAACTAAACGACTCAAGCCTCCAGCTCCCCTTAACCTGAATGAAACTTCCAGACGTTCAGTGTGAATGCTCTTCCCAAAATAAAGAACGAACTCCAGCAGTAAAACCTAACTGCCCTCCAGGAGTCTGACTTGCTCAAACCAGAGCCAAGTAGCCCCTGCAACGTTCCTGTATCTGCCCAAGTACGCACCAAGATCTTCCTCTAAAGAGGTGAGACCTCCCTTCTATCCTCTGCCTCCAAGCTGAGAGCATAAGGCCTGGAGAGTTCAGCTAACTCCCCAACGATCTTCCCCCTGTAAAATCTTCCAGGCGGGAGACACTCAGAGCCCCAGACCACTGGCTTAAATACAGCGAGAACCGGCTGCTCTGATTGGTGCAATTTCATGGATTTTTGAGGCAGCTGGTCCCTCCGGTCCATCAAGTCTGCAAAATCTCCGGGAAATATACCTGCGGTTTTCAGCTTGCACCATGAATCTGTCAAGAGTATGCTACTGAAATGGTTGCATTGCTGACTAGCTCCTTCTGTGGAGTATGGACAGGTTTTCATCAGCTTCACCTTGGAGAAGCCACATCTGCACTAACAATTATTTTAGAAAGTGCTGGAAATATTGGTAGAGCAAGCAAAACATTTGAGACAAAGCATCATCTTAAGGGTGCCCATATATTCTAAGATAGACTTTGAAGTTGATCTTGCTAAAATGCATCTTGAAAGGGCTTTCAGCACTCATCACTTACATTAATATTCTAAATGTTATCACTGAACAACACAATCTCATGTTCATGCACATCATCTGGTACACTGAAGAGCTCTGGAATACCTCACAACATCCCAAATACACTACTTTGTTTCTTGAGCTACATAAAACGTTCTTCAGCTAACAGTAAAGAGCCATCTAGCACCTAGTTTTAAAAACCAATTAATTGCTACTCGGAGGCTCTAATAACACTTTCTCATGTCTAGCAATCAAAGTGTTTTTCCATTGAATCTTTAAATATTGAACAGATGGTTCCGTCTGAAGTTCTTTTGACGCTTTCCATTCGATCTTAATGTCCTATCTAAGGCAGGCATGGATAGGAACTCACTTGCAAACTCAGTCTTTATAGCAGCACAAACACGGCAGCAGCCCCTAGTTACCACCCAGGACAAGAAGCAGCACAGCAAGGGTGAATTCCTAAATGATCAGCTGGAGATAAACACATGTCATAGTCAGGGAGCAGAGCCAAAGTCCAGAAGCCAGAAATTACAGCAGCCACTTCAGGGACAAATCCAAAAGCCAAGGTCAGAAGCCAATCCAAAATTTAGGAGTCAGGAGTCAAGGATCACGAACAGGAGGGTGCAAATGTCCAGTTAGAACAACTGCCTGCAACAACTTGACTGGAAAGCTGGGGCTTTTATCCCTCAGCCGGCCAGAAAGGTAAGGCTTGATTGAGTTCTACCTGTGTTGTTCCTTCCAGAGAAGGTCCTTTGCCAGCATCCTCTAGCCCTATCCCAGATTGCATATTGGGAAGGCCGGCCTCAGTGACCTCTGTGCTTGTCTGGCCTTGAATGTCATGTTCTCTGATTTCTGTGTGGACAACTGCTATCTCAGATGCCACTTCTGAATAGACAGGCTCATCATGTGAGGCAGCATCACCGTCCAAAACAACTTGTGGAGGGCACTGCATATATTTTCAAATTCTCCATTTGTCTATTCAGTCCTTGAGTTGTCCAGACAATAGCAGTTGCTGTGGGTGGAGCAGACAGAAACAACTGGAACTTCCACATGCCATTTCTTTGCTTTGTCCGAAGTCTAAACACTTTAAATATCTAGCAGGTCGGATCAAAGTGAAATTTACTAGTCTGATCTGAGCTTCAAAAGAAACTGAATAACTGATGTTTAGTGGTTCCAAGTACTTACACTTGTACCCACTAATGTGTTGAGTCATTCCACTAGTCCTGATATATGAGGGACAGCACCTTGGAGTCTTTTGCTTACATCATTTCTTTCAAACAGCACAACGCCCAATTTACAAATAAAGCTGAAGTTGTAAATGATTTGGGTGTTCCCATTTCACTTGTGGCACAGCTGTCCCATAAACAGTTCCTGTCGAAATGTTACCTCCATAAGATAACTATGGTAACATCTATCTTCCCATTTTAGCATTTGATAGGCTTTATTGTAGGGACGTGCAAGAACTAGAAAAACTGACTTGACTCTAACCAGGAAATATCTCAAACTGATCACCTGATCGCCCTCATTTTTAAGTTCTTCTACAGCACTGTGATCCAAATATCAAAGAAGAGAGCTGGCTTTTTATACCCTGCTTTTCTCACCCTTTTAAGGGGACTCAAAGCAGCTGACAAAGATATCAGTCATTTTCCTGGAGCAAGCTTTTCCTTCTTCTCTTGAAAAGAAAAAATCTTGTTCCCACAAAACCAAGAATAATTGAAGTGACACTTCATTTGATTGGGGGAGACCTCCTTCAATTTCTTTCCTCTAACTGGCTTTTCCCCAGTGCTGCCAACTGGTCTGGTCAAACTAGGATCTGAATGGGTCCCATTACCTAGTCAGTTTATGTGGCCAAACAGCTATTCTTCTTCTTCTTCTTCTTCTTCTTCTTCTTCTTCTTCTTCTTCTTCTTCTTCTTCTTCTTCTTCTTCTTCTTCTTCTTCTTCTTCTTCTTCTTCTTCTTCTTATTATTATTATTATTATTATTATTATTATTATTATTATTATTATTCTTATTCTTATTCTTATTATTATTATTATTATTATTATTATTATTATTATTATTATTTCATCCACACCCCTGTTTTACTGTCTGCACTCAACTTTCCCACTCAGTGGTTATATTATAAGAGACAATCCTTTAAGATGCTATTTCAAAATTTGCTATTGATGACGAAGAGAAAAATTCATAAAAGCTTTCAATTACATTTAAAAAAATCCAGCAGCTTCACTAAATGCTGATGCCACCCTTCTGACCATCAAGTTAAATGAACGAAAATTACATGGGCAAAAGTAGGCTGAAGTTTTAATTCTAATGTCTGCAAGCTGCGGTATTTCAAATATGAACTATATCTCACATCATTCCTTGTCATTTGCCAGATGGTTAAGGTCCAAAGAAGCCATAGTAGAAACCACAGTTCAGTTACATCTGTAGGACCTTAGCCCATTCCTGGTTTAATTTCTGCATCTATGTTTGCAATAAGCTGTTCTTAAGATTTCGCCAGTGAAGAAATTCTGACACAAGCATCTTGTGATGTAGATCACCTAAGGTGGCCTTTAACCATAATTTCATCTTTGCCAATCAACTGTCTCATAGGGAGAGGATTTCTAGGCAGAATTTTCCAGTCCTGTAGAATTCAGTGTGGCTAGAACATTAATCGGGCAGAACTGTAAACAGAATGCTGCATTATGGACTTTAAAGCATGCAAGCATGGATCAAAACTATTTTCAGTGTCCTTCATTTGCTGTAAAAGGAACTCTATTAGGCATAGCATGCCTGCTATAGAGAACAAAGGGTTAATAAGTTTAAACTATCTGGGTGGGAAAACAGAGTAGGAAAGTAAAAGCAAAAAAGATAGCTGACAGCTGTCAAACACGATACATTGCTGTGAATGAGAGCAGCCCTCTGTATTCCTGCTAAGAATTAACTGCTATGAGCTGAATCTTAAGACTGAATAAATCCTGACTTTTGTTCATCAATAGAGTGATTTATTTCCCCTTGGGTTGAGAAAGAGCATCACAAAGTCCCTCAGGTTACTACTTAAGTGGGTCAACAGTCCTGAATCATCTTAAGGAAATGAACACTGCACTAGCTGTTTCTTGTCCTTTTGCCTCAATCTACTCAATTTTCTTCAAGGATTTACCCAGCTACATGTATCTGAAATAGAAATATGGGTACTAATGTAATTGCCCGGTCACTCACTCACACTCTGATGGACTAGAAAATCAAGTATCCCCCCTTCCACATCTTCTGTTCTCACTGGGGCTAGAAGATAAAAAGTACCCCACTGAATCAGATCTTTTGTTCATCTAGTCCAGCTGTCTGTTCTAGTAGATCCGGATTAAGGGAAGCACCCAATGTGTTTCCACGGGAGGTGTAGCACCCATTAGCAATGGGTGCTAACACCCCTGCTGTGGAAACCGCTTTGCACCCATGTGGGGAATCCGGATCGACCCACAAGGGGTCGGTCCATTACCCCAGGTGTTTTGGGGGGCAGGGGGGGGGGCAGTCTTCGAATTCACTTTGAAGTCACTTTGAAGTCACTCGAAGTCTGTGCAAAATAGCTCTGGAGTGCCTTTGAAGTCTGTGATGATCTTCGGAGTGAACTTCGGAGTGAACTTCGGAGTGAACTTCGAAATGACTTTGGAGTCACTTCAAAGTCACTTTGGAGTCACTCCGAAGTTCACTCCGAAGATCAGCACAGACTTCAGAGGCACTCTGGAACTATTTTGCACAGACTTCGAAATGACTTCGAAGTGACTTCGGAGCCTAGGTTTAGGGGTGCATCCCCTCCCCCTAGCCTCCCTTGGATCCCATTGCTTGTTTCCAGTGGAAACAGGCTCCATTTAATCCAGATTTTCTGGCAGAAGACCCCATTGTAGACCCCATTAATGGGGTCTACAGAAAATCCAGATTAAAGGCCAAAACGTACCCATTAGATTCAGATTTCCCCCACGGCAGTGGAAACAATCGGGTCACAAATGGGTGCCGTGGTGGAAATGGGATCATCCGGCTCACACCCAAATGGGTCCTAAATGTGTGCAAAAATGGGTACTTTTTGACAGTGCAAAAACACCCGAAGTTTGAGTTCCCTTCAGAATGAAAAAGGAAGTGCAAGGGATAGAAAGTAGAAATGAAAGTCTAAAGTATGTGGTGGAAGATGGTGGGATATAGTATATTGCGGTGATGGCCAACCTATGACACACGTGTCACAGGTGACACGCCAAGCCCTTTTGGGTGACACACATGGTCACCCTGGCACCTGGGCGTGCAGTGCTTGCTTGTTCTTGAAGTGTATGAAATACCAACTTTCAATTGAAGATTTAGCAACAAAAGTCACTAATGTAAAGAATTATTTGTTTTTGCTTTTAATAAAATACATATATCAAAACTATAACTTTTTTACTAGAGCTACGAATATCACAAAATTATGGATATTTCTAGATGTGACACACCACCCGAGTTAAGCTAGGTTTTCTTGAGAATTTTGACACATCGAGCTCAAAAGGTTCGCCATCACTGGTATATTGATTGAGGACAAAAAATGGAGGGAATTGTGAATATGGTCTTGCACTAGGGAAACACCAATGTTTTAATTAGTGACTCATTACCCCAGTGAAGGGAACCAGGAAGCGATGGGGGAAAGTGGAAATAGGCAACGTATAATGATGGAAAGTTTGCAAGTTAAAACAGAGCATTTGTTGTATGTTGGAAACATGGGGAAATAAAGGTAACAAAAAAACCCTCCCTTTTCATTCTTCTTCTTTCTAGACTAAGAAGTACCAACAGCTACCGCCTCTTCTCATGATTTTTCATCCCATTAATTATCATAGTGTGCCCCTTTTTGAACCTTTTCCAAATCTGCTACATCCCTTTTCAAATGAGGTGACCAAAACTGCACATCATATTTGAGATGCAGGCACATCACGGATTTGTGTAAGGACATTATAATATTAGCATTTTTATTGTCAATTCCATTTCTTATTACCCCTAACATGCTATTGGCTTTCTGACTTCAGATGTACATTGAGTCAACATCTTCACATAACTTTTTATCATTACTTCAGGATTTCTTTCCTTATCAGTTACAGGCGGCTTTGACCTCAACGGAGTACGACAAAAGTTAGGATTTTTAGCTTCACTGTGCACCCCTTTGCATTTTTCCCCATTGAACATCAATTGCAATTTAGATGCACAGTCCCCAAATGTATAGAGATCCCTTTGGAGGTCTTCCCTCTTCCTTTTTCAATCGTTATTTATGATCCATGACCAGTATAGCTACATAAATATGATTAAAATGTACACTTTGCAAAATCTGATGATAGTGTTCGCACTTTTTGTTTTTACCACTTCATTCATGTGAATCTGCTGAGTCATAATCGGCCGAGAAAGTTGAAAAGCTGTCCCTAAATTCTTGTATGACTTAATCCTGCATATAGTTTTATATATATGCCAGATATATTTAACTTGGTACCTAGAGAAGACCATTATTTTAGATTTGACATAATGTACTTCTCTCTCACACAGTATTTAGTACCCTGTGTGGTCTTCTGAAACTTTCCTAATGTTGATCTGTGAGAAGCAGCATGGACCAAGTTCAAGGGAAAAACAGAAGGCAGCAGAAGAGGTTATACATACATACATGCATACATGCATACATACAGTATATTCTGGTGTATAAGACTACTTTTTAAGCCAGGAAAATCTCAAAACTATGGTCTTATATGTCGGGTGTCATCTTCTTATATGGTGAGTATATCCCAAACTCTATATTTTAACTGGAAAAGTTGGGGGTCGTCTTACATGCCGGAATACACAGGTATACACACACACAAACACACACATAGGTACCCTGCTCTTCACCTGAAGGTCCCAGGACCAATCACACAGAACCACACAGGGCAATGCTAGAGTTCATATGGAACTTTCCTGAATAATAAAGTCTAATGGAGATACAACCTCCTCTGGAACTCTTTTACTCTTACCTGAAGAAGAGTAAAAGGCCAGCAGTTGGTTTGGGTGAAGCGTTGTGTCTGAGAAGCTCCTATCACTTGTTTATTCCATTCCCCAGTAGCCCTCCTTCCCTTACAGCGTTTCTGGTGCCCCTCACAGAACTGATGCTGTTTAACGCATAATCTAAAAGCACACTTATTAACACCAAGATTAAGGTTTGATATTTGGTCTAGCAGTGCACACCATATTGTTCTTCATTTTTATTCTATTTATTTTGATTGATGCACAATTTTAAACTGCTTCATTTTTGTCGGATTCTGCTCTGGGCACCCAATGAAGAAGATTGGTACATTAAATCTGAATATATATAAATTGCATGCCAAGTGGATATTTAACAGCAAGAGCTTGATAATGAAAGCAATCAACTTACATAGCAATTTCAGATATAATTCTATTCAACAACATACTATATAGATCTCATTCCCGAGGAGTCTTTAAAAGCTTATAAATATAGGCTAGACAAAGCTGGACAAAATATTAGCAGGAATGTGGAAGTACAGATAAATCAATGCAAACATGGAAAACAATTGGCAATTAGCTTGGTTCAGAAAATTCTCTTGAAAGTATGCCTTTTTGAAGCCAGACCCACAAAAAAAAAATCAGTCATAACCTTGTGCATTTGAGCATATGTCAGTCACACAAGATTACACTGATGGACTTGATTTTGTATGCTGGAAAAAAGTATGATCCATATTAAGCAGTTGGGGGGAAAACTATCAACAGCAATAGGAAGACATATAACTAATGTTTAGAACCTACACCCTTTGGAAGATACACTTAAGAGCAGAGTTTTATGCAGTGAGGAGGACAGGAGAACATTGAAAACTCTAAAATCTATTCCTTGAGGCTAATGAAAAACAGATCATGGTTTTCTCACTGCATCTGACAATCCTTGCTTGCTGAAATGAGACAAGTAATGTTGTGTTAAAATATATATTGGGGAAGGTCCTCCATTATCCTTTGCTTTTTGGGTTTGCACCAAGAATGTTTGATAGCACCTTCCCTAATTTATTATATATTAAATGCTATAAAGATGCCTAAATCCTGCTTTAGGTACTCCAGCTCAGCTCTGGCTTGGATATTGTTTTCATATGTCTGTTTCTAAGGGTGCTTCCGCATCTGCTGCCGAGAAATGGATTTAAGAAAATCAGTTTCCCAGTGATCCATTCTCCAAAGGATCCATCCGAAATAGGGACGGATCCTTAGAGGCCTCCTGCATCTGCATATGTGCGGGGAGGACGGATTAGGCCGGCTGGATCCCCTGGGTGCTGTGCGGAGGCCGCAGCACCCATTCCAAAGGGCATCCGGCCCCCTGCGCCACTGATGCCACCCCCAGAACCACGGGACTGGAGCATGTAGCTGCCAGTCACCATGTGTTTCCACTGGCGTGCAGCATGCGGGGGAAGGGTGGAAGGAGGCAGACCGGCCTGCTTCCGCCCTCCCCAAGATAGTGACCGCTGGCACATCCAGCCCCTCGCCTCTCTGTGTGTGGAAGCGTCCTGCTTCCGATTGGATCGAGGCAAGGGGACGGATGGAAGACCTAATTTTTCAGGTCTTCCCAGAGGCCAGATTTTTCAGTGGCGAGACCCCATTAAAGATCGGGTCTCGCACACTGGTGTGTGGAAGCGGCCACCGTGAGGAGTCCCAGATCCAGCCTCCAATGCGGAAGGTAAGTCTTATGTGTTCTGTACGTGTCTTACATGCGTTCTTAATGGGGTTTCCGCACCCAGTGCGGAAACACCCAAAATTTCCACCTGTCCCATCATTTCCAGTTAAGGGTTAGCATACTCTGGGAAAGAAAAAAGATCAAAATACTGGTCACATGGCAGGAATCTCATGGGATTCCAACCAGGGATGGATACTGGCCATCAGCAAGTTTTAAAAATTGTAGACTCTATTAGATAAAAGCAGGGGAGACCTGCAGATTTCTTTTATTATGCTTTCAGATGCTAAAGAACTGCTGATGTAAACCAGGGAAGGAAGATTGGTGTGAATTTTCACTGCTTTCCATATGCAACTTCCAGTTCAAAATGTAATCTTCAATTATATTAAGGTCTGGAGTTACCCATACCATACACCCATACCTCTGGGAACCCCAGAGGCACCTCAGAGAGTCTGTATGTGGCTCTCGTGTTCCCAAGGCTTCTCTTATCCACCTTTTCTAGCAAAGAACGTTCAGAAGAGGAGGGAGGGGCAGACTGGTGTGTGAACAATCCCACCTCCAAGCCGTCTCTAAGTTATCCTGGAGGTGCTTTGTTGTTGTTATGCTGTTTGATCCCAGGCTTTCATTTTGCTACAACCAAACTGTACATTCACTATGCATTTATTTTATTTTAATTCTTGTTCTTTCTTACCATAAGGAACAAATATTTAAAACCGATACTTTCTATCAATCTTCTAAAACGTTAGGAAATCTTTTCAGACAGATGGATACAATTTAGTAGTGAACAGGATAAATCTCAAAGTGGATGAGGCCAGACACCAAACTGTCATTTCCCTATGGAAACAGGGGTACGGATTAAACATTTAGAATTAAATTCTACTCTTCACTTTTGCCTCACTCTGTTTTTTCCCAAGTTATTTTCTTCTTGAAAAAGAAGCTTTTCCATAGTTTCTCTGTAGTCTAGTTATAAGAGTATCTTCTTCATCATCTAGTAGTACCTTAGAGACTAACAAAGAAGTTGGTAGCATGAGCTTTTGAGGACTAAGCCTACTTCATCAGACACAAGTAGGCTTAGTCTACAAAAGCTCATGCTACATCTTCTCTTTGTTAGTCTCTAAGGTGCTATTAGACTTGCTTATTTACTGATCCAGACTAACACAGCTCTTCCTTTGGATTTTTCTTCATCTGTGCAACTTGCTTATATGCTGTCTTGTCAAATGCCTCATTAATATAATGGCATCTTCATCTGAACTGAAAGTCAGCTTCCAAATATACAATGGTGTCTTACCAGAGCTACAACAAAAGGGCAATACAACTCTTGACTGAGTAACTGTTTCTGTTGGGAAAGTGCAAGATAAATGGCCATCTAAGTCACAGTCATCCTTATTTGTGTTGGAAAATATAAACTCAATCTCTATTAGATCTTTTTCTGTCACAACCACACATCTGAGTTCACTCAAAGAATGAAGCTGAATTCTGTCAGCCTGTGACTTGCTGTCTGACACGCATGGAAATTCAGGAATGGGAGAGCACAAATTATCTTCCCATATGAGACCTATGTGTGTATTTGTAAGGACCAGTGATAGGATTCCACTTTCTTGCTTTACAGTTGTATAGAGAAGTATCTGTATTTCTCCTAAAGGGACAATTTTGATTTTCATATTTTCATGGAGAATGTAAACCAGATCAGCCAAATAGGCTTCAAAATTGCATGAGAGAAGCACACCGTTTTCACAAACTAGGTCAGAGACTGCTGAAGCCCAGTCAAGTGAAAGTTGTGATAGATCACCTTTTAAGAGTGGGTGATTCAAGTAAGCATAATCTGATGGGGAAATCATAATGCTAAGTATGTTGCGGCATATTTCTTGTGTGAGGTTTTTGTTGAAGGTAAATATTGTTATTACATTTTCTTCACTGGAACACAGAAGTCTGAGGGTCTGTCCAGCATAACCAACTTGTATTTCTTTTAGTGTGGCAACTGGAAGAAGATGGAGAAGTTCCAGAGCATCCTGGCTGTCTTCTAGTTGGTCAGTAGTTCCAGTAATAACATACATAACTGAGCTGAATAAAAGCAAACAGGCAGTCTCTAGTCCAGTTTTTTTAGGGCTTCCCACAGCAATCCAATATAGGCCCTTCAACTCATCAGTTTTGGCACAAACGTCTGGCAAGTTGTAGGTCACATATTGCAGCAATTCATCTTGAGAACACAATTGCAATTTCAGAAGCCCATTGGAAAAGCAAAGAAATTTTTGCCTGTGCACAAGGCTGCTTTTTGTTTTTTCAGGATTTATGGCACACGTAGAATACATGGAGCATTCTGCTGCCTGCATATCAGTTATGGCCCTTGAGGACAAGTACTTAGCAACATCTCTTTGTAAAGAATTTCCCACAGTGGCCTTTGTATCATGGGAGTCATCCTCCTTTGTGCCTAGAAGAAGACTTAGCTGTATTTTTTTAATCGCTGTAAAGCTTTTAATAAATGATACTACTTGTATATATTTCTCATTTTTATCACAGAAACTGACCAAGTCTTTTATCAGTTTAGAAAATGAACTAGTCTTCAACACTTGATAGTTGGTATTTCCGAAAACACTGGAGAACTTTCTAAATGCAAGTCCCAAGACATAACTTTGCTTTGACGTTGCAACTGGTCTCTGGTTGATACCTGTAGCCATTTCATCGAAGTGCTGGTTTGGGATCTGCTCACAGTCTTTACACTTTTCTGCGAGAGATAAAGAAGCACAAGCAGAAGACCGGGGTTCTGCAGTAGCTAAAGGTTCTAGAGGAGGCACCTGGTGCTCACGGCAAGGATCAGGTTGGCTTTCAGAGCTGCTCCAGTTGCAAGACACAGAGGGCTGTCTTGTGATTCCAGAATGATGCAATGTTGCTTTTTCATCCAACAGAAAAACAATCTGACATCTGTCATACGTCTGGAGAAAAGAATCTGTAGAATACTCAGAGCAAGTTCTAGTGCTACTAATAATATCAGATTGATTGAAGTCACATTCATTATTGCCTAGCCAGTTGACATACTCCTCTTTGAACTGTCGCCTGTTATTTGTAGCTGCTTGGTTCATGTGAAAGTGCAGGCTTCTTTGCAAATTAGAACTGAGAGAATCTACGCTTTCGTATTGCTTACTGAGGCCTGCTAGTCTTGCATCTTCATTCAAACAGCATTGGCTGTCATCATTACAGCCAAAAGGAGGCAACCAAGGCTGTCTTTTCTGTTTAAAATGTTAAAAAAAGGTGGTTTTGTGTACTTGTCAGGGGAAAAAAAAACTGTTCTAAAATGTTGATGTGAATTTAATTGCCTTATAGTTCACCTGCAGATTATTTAGTGCTAGATTCAAATCAAGCGAAGGGGATTAGTTGGATTCAAAAAGAAAAAAGCCACCTTGATCATTTGCCCAAATCTGGTATTTAGAAATATAATTTATTCACCTTCAGTTTGTAGAATCAATCCATATTCCCAAATCAATCACAGAATTCCTGCCAATCTCTGAATTTACGATTCCCCCCAAACCTCAAGAATTTTGTTAATCATCAGGATTCATTGAAAAGATACTGCTGAAAGACCCATTTCTGCTTGAGCAGTGGCTGGGAGGTGGTGGTTGTACAATTATTATGACTACAGAAAACTTTAGCTATAATTCTAATCTTCCTTTCCCGGAGGGAACCAGCACTGAGCAATACTTTTGAGTCAACATGTGAGCAGGACTGTACTAAATCTTGCACGGGAATAGTATTGCTCAACAATAAAGCAGCTGCCTAAAGCACAGAGTTACTAGTTCCTTTAGCCCCCCAAAATAACAAATCACCTCTATTTTTGCCACTAAAACTAAATGGGTGCATCTGTGTAGTCACTAGAAATTGCTTTCCACTCACAGCAACACCATAGCTTTCATACAATATGTCTTCCTCCAGTAGTTGGAAAAGTAGCCACCCAGAATATCAAGATATACTTGAGTAACCGATAGACTGTGTCTTCCGATTCATTCATTGGCACTCAAGATGTAAGATTCTCTGGGTGACTTATATCTTTGACATAAAAGGAACCCTGTATAGCTGGGTTCAAACAAACTGTTTATTTTTAATAAAAGATCAGGTTTCTACATAATATACTACAGGACCGTTTTCTGTTACGGAATGAAAACAAAACTGTTGCAATATTAAACTGTTAGTAAAAATTACTGTGTAATTCTAATGCCAGATCATCAGACCTTGTGAAGGATCCACAGGTGAACAGTAAGAAACACAAGACGCTTTCAGATCAGCCATGCATTTATTACTAGGGATGTGCACGAATAATCTGAACATTCAAAATTCAATCCAATTCATTCGAACGTGGACGTTCGAATTATAACAGAATGTCTTCACATTCAAATTTAGACATTCAAACGAATTTAGACTGTTCCAAAACATTCGTTTGAATAATTCAAATCATTCAAATGTACAGAGATGTATGTACGCATTTGCGCTTATAATACGGAATGAAAACGGGATGCATACGGGATAAAACAAAATGCGTACTGATACGTACAACACATAAGAATGTTGTCAACATTCGTATGTTTAATACAAATGTTGTTGACATTTGTATCTTCAAATTCGTATCTAACATTCGAACGAATATATTTGAACGTTTTGGATAAAAATCGGTTTTCGTTGCATTCGGATTTTAAGCATTTGAATCAAACAGAATGTTTTTACATACAATTTGACTCAAATTCGAATACAAAAACATTGGTGCACACCCCTATTTATTACTTAATTGGCACCTGTAAACCTGGCCGGTAGCAGATACCATGACAAAGGAGCATTCATTCCTGAGGAAGGAGGGATTGTTTGGGTTGGGTAGCTGTAGAACATCCCGCAATCCTGTGCCAAAAAATAAACTGTATTTTTCAGCAATGGCACCAGACTGAACAAGGTAGAACAATGATACAGCTAGTGGGAGGCGAGGATTGTGTTGTATTACCACCCTTACAACAGCCAAACTTTTCCCACGGCAAAAGCGTTAGGTTTTCTGTCCCCTGCCCCCTCTAACTGGCCATAAATCTTGCAAGCAGAATTATAATTATGCTGTGAAATGCTAAGAAATTTAATTACAGAGCATGCTGTATTTTAAGATTATCACTTCTTCAAGCTGACAGACGATAACTTACCTCATACTTCAGTTTGCGCTGAACAGTGCCATTATGAAGCTTATCATTATCCTGGCAAGCAAAGAAAAACGCATAATGCAAATTCTGAGATTTTCAGAAATAGATAGCTCAAAAGTAAAAACAAAAAACGTCCTCATCAGGTTGGAGTACTAGCGGTGCGGGTCAATTTTAATCTAAACCAGTACTAAATTAAATTCAAGTACTTAGAAGTGACAAGCTGATAATAGCCACCAGTGATCATGATTTCTGATAAAATGGTAAAAAGACAGCTTGTCGCAAAGCCATTTCTAAAATGTCACTATTCTATTATGCAATAAATTTGGAAAGCAAGAGACAACGAACAGCAATTCTAGCCAATCTGTGGCTGGAGATATGTTGATGCCCTTAAAGGAAGCTATGTACTTTGCACAGGAAAGCAAGAATTTATTTTTTAGAAAATTGCTGTAATTTACTTAATACCAAAAGGGAACCAACCTTGGGCTTCAACAGTGTATTGGAAGAACATTACGAATCTTTGCAACCACATGACACTAACTGCCAAGTACCAAAGGACAGCAAGCACCCATATTTAGTCTTTTGAGTCAAAGTGCATATGAACGTTTTCCTGCTGCACCCAGAACAAAAGGAGCACCAGAGTTTCCCAACAATATAACATCCAGTTGAACGACTGCATGCTCAGAGAATCCATTTCTAGGAGTGGACACACTATACTCATAGCCCTTGGATTAAAGAAATAACCAACAAATAACTAAGTCTGAATCTTGAAACTTGGAAATTAGTATTGCTACCTCCCCCTTAAGCTAGACTGTGGGCTTGGGTTGAGGGAGCAGAACACAACGGGTGGACATCTGAGAGAGGGCCTTCTCAGTAATGGCCCCCACGCTATGGAACAGTCTCCCCCTCAAGGTGTGTCAGGCTCCTTCCTTGAATACGTTCAGGAAGGTAGTGAAGACGCACCTCTTTCCTCTGCCTTTCCGCCAAACGTGGTATAGTTTTCCCCCACCACAGACATTACTGTTTTATAATATTTTATATATACGGCTATATTTTAACATGTCTGTTTTTAAATGCTGTTGCCTGCCCTGAGACATTAGGGTATAGGGCGGGATAGAAATGTAAATATAAATAAATAAAATAAAGACATCCCTACGATGTAATTGATTATCACACAGAAAAATCTCCCTTAATTCGATTCCCGGAAGTGCTTCTCCTTTAAAGTCCAAGCAGCTCTCAGTATGGGCTTATGCCTCTCACTATTGCACATTTTACCACTGGGAAAGTCAGAGGTGAGGAGGGTCAAACCTCCAGCATGCTGGGAACTTATTCTTTGTTCAGCACCCATTTTCACATTTGCCTTTGTCTAAGTGAGGAAGGTGCTTTTCGAAAAACAATTTTCAAGTGCAGATTTCGTGTGTCTTGAGTTAATTTTGACTAAGATTTGACTGCTTCCATGTCCCTTTGAGTGAGAGGAGCAGAGGGGGTCACTGATGTATGAGCTTTGTGGGTATTTGGGTGAGCTTTTGTGCTGCATTTATATGCGCTTGGGCTTATGTGCTGTACTGTGTCTGTGCTCTGGCTGGTGACTTTGTGGTTGAGTTCCTAAAAGTGTGTAAAGGTTTTTTTTGGTGGGAAGCGTGTGCACTTTTTTCGACACACTTTATTTGCTGGGTGCAAACAAGTGCACAATGTTTGTTGTGCACATTTTTTTTAATTGGGTGTAGATTCCCCCCCCCCCCCAATCCAGAACAGTTTGTTGGTGCAGAGGCTTTTTGGTGAGCTGCCAAAGATGCATCTAATGCAGGCTGACAGCAAGGCAGAGGTCCCTGAAAAGGCAAAAATGAGGAAGGCTATTTTGTCCCTTAAGGACAAAGGGTGTTTTTCCACTGTCTCTAGAAGTACCCATTAAGTACCCATTAATGGGTACAGATATGCCATTACGTACCCATTAATGGGTACTTAACGGGTACTTTTAGTGACAGTGGAAAAACACCCCAAATCAAAGACCTGGACACAGTCAAAGAAGGGAGAGATTTCACAATTGTAGAAAGGCTCTTTGGTGTCAGGAAACTGACCACAATGAAAAATAAAGCTGTAATTCGTGCAAGCATGGCGAGCCATTGCTGCAGCCTCCCATACGCACTTGTTTCAGGATGTGAGATCTGCTTATGATGAAGGCTTTGGACAGGGGACCAATCTCAGAAAACGATGCCCTTGACTTGGCAGTTTGCAATAAGGCCAAGCAGCTCCTTGAACATCTTGTTCAGAGCTCAGGAGAAAGAGAATGGAAAGTTGCTTTCACTTATGTGATCTTCCATTCTAGACGGATGACAGCAGACTGACATAGGGTTATCCCCTGTGTGCGCTGGCTGACAATCACTACCAGGAGTAGGTGGCCTCTTTTCCCCACTCTTTAGCTGCCAAGCAACCAAGCATGTCCTTGCCATGTACACAGCTGCTCCTTATCCAGCTCAACACTGTGCTTGGGGGTGGAAAGCTAAGGCCAAGAACTTTCTGCGGAAGCCAAAGAGCCTTTGCTAGCACCTCTGAGACAGCGCCGTGTCTCTAAGTCCGCCTGTTCCTATGGGGGACAGGACTTGGCACTGGGATTATCCATCATGGCACTGGGTGCTGTTTGGGCTGCGACAAGGCAAGTGGCAAGGGCTTGCATTTATATGATTCGTCATTGCCTTCATGGTAGATACTCGGGGGGGGGGGTGCCCTTTCAACAAAGGTTCCTTTCCTCCATTGATTTGCATTGGGAAGCTACTCAAGTGAATGTGATTTTACAGACGTCTGGTCCAACACTGTCATTTTTTTTTGTTTGCAATTGTGTTGTGTTACTATTTCTTTGTTTGTGTGTGTATTTAAAAAACCCATAAAAATAGTCATTTAAAAAACAAAAACTAAGCCAAAGAAGGTTTTTGCTGTGGTTCCACTGAAATCTATTGCTCCTAAGTTTTGATGGGAAAAACCCTGTACTGTACCTTTACAGAGCGCTGGAGGATTGGATTGAATGACAGTAGCATACAGAACCAAATAATGTTGTTTATTGGCAGTATTACAGGGTTGAGGTTGTAAACTAGCCTGAAACAATTATGGGGGGGCGTTTTTCTGGCGGCAGTAACAGTAAGAAATCATACGCTCACAGAAGAATATGAGGAAAATATTTTTCAAAGCCATTTTCTTATCAGAACTGATCATAAACACAGATGGTCATTTTATTGACAGCATTTACTCACCTTCGTAGAATGTGAAAGGCTGTAACTGTGCTCTCCGGAAGTACAGTGAATATTGTGAAGACGCCTTTGAACTTCTTCTTCAATCAAGGCATTTATTCTAGACGTTTTCAAAATTGCACACAAGAGAAACAGAAATATTTGAGTTGCATGAAGGACCAGGAAGGCAATGTAACTAAGATCGAATTTTCCTAGAAGTAACCAAAGGAACCGACTTTGAAATGGACATGTCAAAACTGCGCTGTAGGTGATCAAGACAAATACAAGATTCTTGATTGTTTCAGTTTGATAGTCATAATTCAAGATGGTGTTATAGTTAGCAGACTTCAACAGAGAACCCATAAAAGGAACTAGAAAATGTATGTATAAAAAAAATTGAAATAATCCCAGAGTAAAATACCCAACTCTGTATTTTAAAATATTTACTTATTTATTTACTTACTTACTTATTTAAAATGTTTGTATCCTGATCTATATCCAAAGATCTATGGACAGCTTACAACAAAAGACCCATATACAACAATAAATACATACCCCATTCAAACAGTATTAAACAGCATAATTAGTTAAAAGCTAAAGTAAAATAAAAATAGTGCTTGAGTGAATTAATATTAAACAATACAGTAAATCAGATATGAACAAATATAAATTTTTTAACAGATATCAAACGTCAAAATATGTATTGGGAACCACCACAGGTTAACTACTGTTCTCTAGCAAAGATTCTGTAAATTCTTTTGTAAATGATGTTTTACTATCCAATATGTTTTAATGACACAATTTTAATGTGCTTGTTCTTAAATGTTGTAAGCCGCCCAGAGACCCTCGGTTATGGGGCGAGATATAAATATAAATATAAATATAAATATAAATATAAATATAAATATAAATATAAATATAAATATAAATATAAATAAATAAATAAATAAATAAATATAAATAAACTTCATTGTAACCTGCCCTCGGATCATCCAATGAAGGATGGGACATAAACGACAGATAGATAGATAGATAGATAGATAGATAGATAGATAGATAGATAGATAGATAGATAGATAGATAGATAGATAGATAGATAGATAGATAGATAGATAGATAGATAGATAGATTCATATTTAATATATTGTTTGACATAAATTAATCTTATTACTTTTTAATACAGAATTGGATATATTAGTCAGTGGTTGTTTGAGTTTTTTACACATTTATTTTCAAATCCTTTTTGTGGATTCTCCTTTGGGGATGATTTTTCCCCTGAATCTACTATTTTGGGGGACTTTCTTGTATATGCTGCTATAGTTAGCAGCATTAAACTGATTGTTTTAATATATTCTGCCTGTCTTGGATATGACGGTCTAAATAGCAAATAAGTATAGATATTTGAAGTACAGAAGGAGTTGCTAACTTTAAGTTTCTTGCTGTTACTAATTACAATAAACATGAGAATCACTCACAGTCATTCAGTGGCAGCAAGAGGCTGCAAACCAGCACTAAATACCAATGGAAATTTTTCTGTTGCTTTCAATAGCAGGAGAATTGCTTCCATTGCTCACAGCATATAATTTTGGCTCACACTGTGAAATTTGTTTATTTATAATAAAAAGGTATTATCACACAGTTGCTGGAAAGAGCAAAACTCTGTTAAAAAGCAATAGAGAGGAAATGTGTGTATGCTGATAATGCGGTTTAAGAAACAACCCCAGGTCTATTTTGTAGGATGGGAGTTTGGACTCTGTGAATGCTACTGGGTAGTATTTCATATTCCTTTGATTATATGGCATTTAAACAGGTTTTTCAGGCATCATGGAAGTAAGATCATAAAATGCTACAAAAACCCTTAGGCCTCAATTTTAAGAGATGAAGCTCATGAACTACTCCAAAGAAAAATCAAAACACAGTTCTGAGCCTTATTCCATGAAACATTTTAAACTTTTCAGAGCAAAATTATTTTATTATTTTACTCAAATTATAACATAGGTATTATTTTCACGCTTTTATTAAAGGTATCTATCAAAGAATGCATCGGTAGAAAACTGAGTTATAGAATTTCTGAAAGCATAATGCAAGGATGAGTCAGGAGTACATACGTGTCATCCACCAATGGTATAAAATGAGGTTGAGATTTTCTAATACTAGAAGGGGAAGTGCTGTGAGTCAGCCTCTCTTCTACATTTCCAAAGGACACTTTTTCAGCTTCATCTCCTTCATATATCTTCTGCTTTAACTGCTGAATTTGCAAGTCTAAACTGTCAGCAAAATTTCAAACACATTAATTAAGGTACATTTAAACTCTACAGCGGTAGCGTCTTTAACACACAGACAATAAATCTGAGGTTATCTATTTAAACTATATTTATTTATTATTTATTAAATTTTCTATCCTGCCCTATACGCAAAGGTTTCATGGCAAATTAAACAAATTAAAACCAGTATTAAAAACAATAATATACATAAAAAGATTTAAAGATTCTGCATGTTAAAATATTAAATAATAGTATCTGCCATGGGGGTGGGGCGAAGTATAATATATATGCATATATCCCTTATATAACATAGTCTTGTGTGAGTCATGTTAGATGAAATGATGCTAGCCTGTTTAGCTAGCTCTGAACCATCCAAACCACTCTACTGGGAAAAGGGATAGATTGTACCAAGTTCTCCATAGGCTCCTTGGCTCAGGGTACAATCCAGTGCATCTATCTAATAAACTTCATTTAAAACACTAGATAGGATAAGGGAAGCAAGGAATTCATCCATATGCACTGGGTAAACCTACGTAAAAAGGAATGTCTTCAAAAAACACCTGAAGGAAGTGACTGTAGAGATGAAAGTATGCGCAAACTAGGCACCACAAGCCTCTAACTTAAGGAAAAACAGAGAAACTCTACTTGACCATTGACTCTTAAGCAGTGAAAAGTAGATTAACCTGACTGACATATATAAAATCATGCATGGTATAAAAAAGGTGGATAGAGAAAATTTCTTTTCTCTATCACCCAACACTAAATCAGGGGGAACTCTATGAAGCTGATGGGTAGGAGAGTCGGATCCGACAAGGGGAAGTATTTCTTCACCCACAGGGTCATGTGTTTATGGAATTTGCAGCCAGAAGAGGTGGTAACAGCTACCAGTCTAGATGGCTTTAAAAGTAGAGTTAGACAAACATATGGATGACAGATGTATCAGTGGCTACTAGAATGAATGCCTAGGTACATCCTTCAGGCTGGGGGGGGGGGAGTGGGATGCTTCTATGGCCATTTGCTGGAATTCGAGAGCAGACAAAGGTTTGGCCCTGTCTGCTTGTGATGTCCATGAGCATTTGGTGGGCCAGTGTGTGCGATGGGACATTCGGCTACGTGGGCTGTGGCCTGATCCAGCAGGGCTTCTCTTATGTTTTTACCTTCCTGTCCTGAGTATAATCAAGGTAGGTTGATGGCAGACAGAAAGCCTCTCACAATAAACTGGAGTATCAGAAAGCCTTACCAAAAAAATGTTCATTCTTCATTATGTAGACCCTCATTCTACATCACTTTCAGAGCCTAATCATATTTTGGGAGACCTAGCACTTTAGACAATACAGCCTGAGAAGAAATTTAATCAGGATGCTATTCTATCAGAGACATTTCCTTAGCTACACACATATGTCTAACGTGTGAACTACTCATTTGTCAACAAGGAAGCATATTAGGATGTAAATATATGAGTTAAACAAATGAACACTAGTAATTTTCAGACCAAATACCTTAGTCAGCTCATTAAGGTTAGATTGATTCATGAGTCTTAGGCCATTAGCAACACTCCAATAACCTTGCCTCATTTTAGGGCTTCTACAATGACTGCTACAATTCAGTCTCTGGAAGGGCCAGCAGACTCAAATAAATGAAGGCAAATAAAAATGTTTTTAAGTGTTCCCAGTCCTCCTTAGAGGAATGCAGACTCGACTTTGAAGTTCATTACTGCTGGCCCTTTTAAATTTGGAGAGAATAGCTCATCTCTGTGCATTAAGGGAAGTAACCTGCACATCAGCACTGACACGCTTATTTCATTTTGGTAACTCAGGAAATAAGTGCAGCAATTTTCTAGATCACTTTGAGTGTCTCAAGAGCTGAAAAGTTTTAAACAAATTTGAGCACCACAAACTTTGGTTGTGCAAAGTGAAACGTCCACCAGTAAGAGAAATTCATCATGTAAACTTTCCAATGGAACACTATCAAAGAAAATTAAAAGGAGGGTTTACACCTGGCTGTTTGGTTTTAGACTAGCTGCACTGCTAATTCCCTTCTGAATTTTCAGGCCACCCATTATTTTCATTAACCTACTAAAATATCAAATTGAAGTGTTACTGTGAGTTGCCAGATGTCTGACTAGGTCAGTGTTAAGAGATACAGGATTTTACTGTATAGATTTAAACACGTTTTATGGCCTAATTTACAGGGTAAATAGAAAAAAATTGTAAAAGATTGCATCTACGTACAGTAATGAATAACTGCTGGACTGCACTGAATACATCAAGAGACACCACATGTTTTGGGTCTCCAAGCACCGTGGCAGTATCCCCACAATGAGTACTCCCATGACTTCTTTTTTCAGATTGGAAGCATGGAGATTAGAGAATACAAAGAAAACCCAGAGGCATACGATTGGCCTCTATGCTGATCACCCTTGCACAAGGAATAAAACCCTCCTCACCCTGCTCAGTAATAAAACAGATGCAGCTGAAAGCCAAATCAGACATCATGTTTTAAAAGACCTCACGGGGACTTTGAAAACACAGACCATTTCCACTTCAAAATGCCCATGTATGTTTTATTGATGCTAAAATAGATCCTTCTTACTGTTCTCTGTCTTCTTCCAAGGCTTTTTGTTCCGCTTCCAGAGTAGCTTGCAGACCTGCCTGATCACTGCAACTGCTATTCAAGGTTGCCAACTTCTGTTTTTGCTCCTCAATTTCTATAGTGGAATGGCGCTGCAAGGCAGAATGTCTCCTTTCTAATTTGGCGACTGCTTGTTCCAGCGCCTCTCGCTGCTGCTTTTGTCTTGATTCAAGGATTTCTTTTTCTTTCTTCCGAACTTTTTCTTCCTGTCGGGCTATGTTTGCGGTGAATTCAAAAGTTTCTTGAAGCTGTTGCAGCTGGCTTGCACTGGCTCTATATTGTGCAAGCTGCTCTTCTTTCTCTTCCATTTCTTTCTCAACTTCGTAAAGAGTATTGTCTAAATTCTGCAGACCTCTACCGAGAACTTCAGAGGCTCTATGTTTCTCGTCCAGCAAAGCTGGTAGATGATTATTCACCAAATATTGAAGCTGCCGTTCTTTGTGCTGTAATCTGTACTCACAAGACTTCATTTTGTTACATTCTTCAACATTTAAAGTGGCATCCACAATGCTTTCATCGTTTCTCTCAAGATTTAAGCGCTGTGCGTGCATGTGTTTTAAGTGATCTAAGTTCTCTTGTTCAACAGCTATTTCTTCTTCCAGGTGATCCCTTTGCTGAATTAAGTCTTTCTCTAAACTTGTTAGTTGCTGTAGCTGCTGCTTCTTGAAATCCATGAAGAACTGTTGTGCTTTTGCTAAATCTTCACAGCTTTCATCTTCATCAGATCTGGCTTCTTTGACCCGTAATAGAGACTCCCTGATGTCTTCCAGCCCATTCATCTCTTCTTCAATCCTCTGCACGTTTCCTCTTTTGAACAACTGCACCATAACTTGTTTATCTCTAAGCTGTTCTTCTAAATTTGCCACTAGAAGAACTTGGTCTCTTTCCTGGTCCTCCAACCTTTTTTTTTCCAACTCTAATTTGATGTACTGCTCCTCTTTTTCCTTTTTAAGCTTTTCTAGTTCTCGAAAAATCTGCATTTTCTCTGCTTTTTCATTCTGATTAAGCTCTTGTAATCGTTGAAGTTCTTCTTTAACGCTAGCAAAAATTTCTTCCTCTTGTTTCTTTTTTTGAAGCTCTATTTCTTGTTGTTCCCGTAATCTCTCCTCTTCAAATTTTTCCTTTTCTGCTAGCAGGTCTTTCATCCTGCTTTCAATATGAAAACTTCTCCTTTTAAGATTTTCCTCTTGCTTTCGGATTTGGAGCTGAACAATTTCTGTCTCCTTACGCTGTGATTCTACCTCTTGTTGCATTCTTTCTAGTTCTGCTTTGTTATATTTCTGTTTCTCCTCCATTTCTTCTATCAGCTTTCTAAAACGTAAAAGAAAAAGCTTTTCAGACATTTTCCACTTAAGAGAAACCACAGAGTAAGACTAATATAACCAAGCTTTAAGAAAGCTATTTAATGTGATTTAAACATCATGATACGTATACTTAAAAAAATATATTGTGAATACTCAATCTTACCTAACTGCATATGGAAAGTGAATAAGTAAATATAAACGCATAAATACTTTTTTAAATGAGTAAAATAAATATTAGATTGACCATACATGGAGTACACAAACCTAAATACTGGCCTGCTTCATTGTATTTGGAGAACAACTGTGAACCAGATAGCTTGGCATTACTTCAGCAAGAATTTATCTTTTATTCCTGCTTTTAATTACCTCATGCCCCTTTACTTATCAAAGCACATTCAAAGTAATCAATTACATGGCATGTGGAACAAGCTTCAAGAATTCTAAGCCTCAGCTAAATTTGAAGGGCAAAGTTAGGGCTGTCCCTAAAATGGCTGTGTCAAACTGAGGTTCCATTGAAACAACAGAGGATTCAAAAGTCTGATGAATTAGAAAGTACCTTGGATTCTTTTGTTGTTTCAAACATTTTTGCATCCCTAACTTAATTATCACCTACTAAGAACACTGCAGGTTTTATAACTAGCTAAAGTCACCTATAGGCACATTTACACCAGCTGAATTTTTCAGATTTAGCCTTGAAGAGTGATAAAACATATCTCAATCGCACAAAAAGATGTAATATCCCTCTCTTTCCTCTATCCTCTCCTTCAACAGACTTCATTGCCAAGGATTTTGGAGACTATAACTGTGTTATTTTAAAAAGTTAATTGTATTAACCATCAAGGGCTGGAAGACTAGGGTAGAAGTATTTTTAGAACTCAACCAAAATTGAGGAAATGCTTGGGGGGGGGGGAGTTCCA
The DNA here is from genome assembly GCA_023333525.1 of Aspidoscelis tigris stejnegeri. NCBI lineage: Eukaryota > Metazoa > Chordata > Lepidosauria > Squamata > Teiidae > Aspidoscelis > Aspidoscelis tigris. The sequence continues at coordinate 9,568,136 of JALMGA010000019.1, read as the reverse complement.
CTGACCTCCCTTAATCTGGATCTAAGATGATCCGGATCTAAGTAATGGGTCCTTCAACTAATCCGGATCTAGTAGATCCGGATTAAGGGAGGTATCCAATGCATCCCCATAGCAATGGGTGCTAGCCTGCCCACAGTGGAAACGCCGAAGCACCCATGTGGCAAATCTGGATTAACTCACGTGTGGACTGCCCGTCACCTCAGGTTTTTGGGGGGACAGGGGTGCAATCTCCGTAGACGTTTTGTCGTAAGCTCCGGATATTCTCCAGAGCGATCTGCTGCAAACTTTGAAGATTCTCCGGAGCCTTTGACAAAGGTTCGTAGGATTGGCATTGCTCTCACGTGGGGTCCTCTTCGGAGCCAGCTTCAGAGCCAGCTTCTGCAGTGGAAATGGGGTCTTCCTGCTCTGAGCCTAATGGGTCCTTAATGGGTCCCTAATGGGTACTTAGTGCTAGTGGAAAAAAAACCCTTTCTTTAAATATTTAAGTAACCCATCAAATCTTCCTAATGTTTAAAAACTGGAGGCACAGCTGAAGCTTATCCAAACAAATCTACTGCAGGAACAAATGCTTATCACCCCCTTCTGGTTGAGCAGGCAGTTCTATCCATTTGTACAAACAAATACAATTCGGAATGCTGGGGGGGGAAAAGCTAGTGGTTATGCTCTCTAAAATGGCTGCGTCAAACCGAGGTTTCATTGAAACAATGGCATGAGCCACTCTATCAGCAAAAACTATTGTTTATCTTTCAATAACTAGTTGTGCCTAAGTTGCTTTGAGGATGGGGAAATTTCTTACTAATTTCTGAATACACATCACGTAATTTAAAAAAATACTCTACCTAGATGATTTCTAGGCTGCATCAAAAGGAAGGGCTAACTTTGTAAGAAAACATCTAGATTTTAACTAATTAAAGGCCTTTCAGAGATGCAGACATAGAATGATCGAAACTATATGAACAGGAGAGCTTCTATCGAAGTATTAAAGTACCCTATTCAGTCCCACTTGAGCCTGGTTTAAGCATGCTGAAGCTGGATAACGTAGGCAGAGGAATGGGGACTCTCATATTAATTTTGTTAAGCCCACCATGGAGAGGAACTCTCAAGAAGGCAGGAAAGAACAATCCAAGCAGACACCCTCTGAATGTACAATGCACCAGCCATTGATTCATGCCTCAGAGGAGCCTCATTATTCATCCTCATCTTTATGAGACAAGCACTCAGCTACAAATACAAGAGCTGCAGAATCTCAAGACTAGAAAATAGATTCATATATTGCAGACAAAATGTTAAGTGACATGGCACATTCTAATGCCAGAACTGAATCACTGACATAAGAATTTATAGAAGCCAGTGCTTCTGTTCTAACTGTTGTGAGTTCCTTCTAAGATGCAACTGGCATTTGCACTGTGGAGAAACCAACCTGCTACTTTACACCAGCCCTCAGTGGTGAACCTTTCATTTACTTTCCTTGCCAATTTTTGAATCTTTAGATGTTAGCATAATTTGACTAACAACATAGATACAACACTGCATTTCAACTGATTCTGTCCACCATTTGATCTTCATACTGCAAAAGATGTCTCCCAATACCAGCCAATTAAAAATTATCACAACGGGGAGATCTTATTTTGTGCCTGGAACATCACTGGCTGGTCAGATAATTGCATAGATACCCTCCTTGTTAAAATTTTCTATCTAAACACAATATTATACTTCTTCAAGAAACAGGGACAATTAATCAAATGCAGATGGCTTCTGTGTTGTATACGTTAATAGACTACCAAGTGATAGGATGGAAGCATGAAAGGAGGTCTGGTAACCCTTATTTCTATAAGTTTATCCTTCTGTGTTCTGAATAGCTGCTGTTTTACTACCATTCAACCATATATAGCTAATTCATTTTTACGTAACTCTTCTCCACATTTGGCTCCAGATTCAAGGTCTATGGGACAGTTAACTCATTTCATTGGGACCTGCACTGAGTTTAACTCTATAACTTCTATTTCAAATAGAGCTGATTTCACTGCAAGATCTAACACTGCATATCTATATCCTCAGTTAGTCACCTGATATCAAAGAGGGATTCAACCTTTTTCCAAAGGTTACTAAAGACAAACCACGTAATTTTGCTGATTTCTGTAAGTGAGCTAAACAAAATGATCTCTATTTCCTCAAAGGGACAATACCTTATTGAGTTAACTACTAGTGTATACACAATGGAGTACTGGTCAGTCTCTCATAACTTGCTGGAGAAAGTTAATCAGATATCAGTTGAATCACAACTTTATAATAAACACCTTCACCTAACCTTTCGGATAAGGTCCCTTTATAGATCACTTATGTTCTCCTGTTTAGAAACTAGGGCTGAGTGAAGTTCAAATGGAACTTAAAACAGGCTCACACATTTTCAGCAGTATTCAATCTGTGAACAGGGATGCTAAGTACAGATTCAGATGAACAGACAGAATTTAATTATAGGTTTCTTGTATCATTTTTATAAGATCACGCCAGGTCTAAAAGCTGGTTTGATCATGAACACATAGCAAATATGCAAGATTTTATAGCATAATTTCAATTACGTTTTTTTCTCATATCAAATTAATGGATTAAAGAAAGCAAAGTAAAACCCTCATGAGAAGCAAAAAAAAAAAAGGAGACTCTCTGAAAACTTGGCAACAGCAAGTTTGGGCAGTTAATTATCAGAATTCTCCTTCTTTTTGGCAATTAATTGCTGATTATAGGGTGCACAACCAATCTCTTCTACACAAGTGGTCCCCATAGATGCTTGGGAAACATATTATTAGGCACTTTAGTCTACCTACAAAGAGGATCAGATACATTTAAAACCTAGAATTTTATAAGATGCTCTTTCCTACTGGCCCCAAGTGTCAGCATCAGAAATTCAAAATGTATTAATTTACTGAACTTGGATAAAACAACTAATGGTGAACTTGAGCTCTGGTGTTCCTTTTTATATCTATAGGCCAAATTGGACATTTAGCCAGACTGAGGTGAGGCAGTAATTGTCCCCATTTATAATAAGAGAGAAAGAGACAGAGACAGAGAGAGGAGATGGAGCTAACTATATATCAATTAACCTAATTAGTATAATTAGCAAATTTTTCACACATCACTTAGATTAGAAACTTCAAGAATGTCTTAAGAAAGAATCCATCTCACGCAATGAATGATTCCAAAATTCCAGCCCAAGCACTCTACCATCGATCACATTCTGGTTTTACACCATCTAATTGAGAAGTACAGCCATGAGGCAAGAGGCTTATATAATATATGGTCTTTATAGATTTTAACTCAGCTTTTGACTCCATCATGGCACATAGTCTGTGCAAGAAACTGTAAAACACCAGGACAGATAGAAGTTTACTTTTTCTTATTCAATGATTACATGAAAACGCGTCTATAAGAATCTGATGAAATCCACAAGGAGTGCTAACTAATTCAATACCTGTCCAAAACAAGTATGAGAGAGCTGTATATTGGGCCCTACTTTAATTTGGATCTTAACCCCTTAGAAAACCGGATTTCATTCGAATCAAATTAAATTCTTGAATATTCTATTTGACTCAAATTCGAACGCTAAAAATACATTCGTGCACACCCCTATTCTAAAGCATGCTAGCTTTGCATACTCTATGAATGATCAGTCTAATACAGTGGTCCTCAACCTGGGGGTCGGGACCCCTTTGGGGGTTGAATTGCCCTTTCAGAGGGGTCGCGAGTCTCCTGTTGCCCTTCTCTCCCACCTCCAGCTGCTCCGCCCCCGTGGTTGGGGGTCCCCACAACATAAGGAACTCCATTAAGGGGTCGTGGCATTAGGAAGGTTGAGAACTGCTGGTCTAATATTTATTTTACTAATTTTAAAAGCAGTGGTGTTCTTGACACAGTAACCCAAAGATTACTCTCTTAGAGGTATCCACTTGAAGACTGGTGCTGACCTCTACCGTAAGACCATGGTTGTAAAGCTTAAAGTATGTGAAGCTGATCTTCCTCCAGAAATTTAGTGCTACAATGTAATAAAAGCAAGCCCGAGATGCAACACAGTATACAGGAATTAGAATAATCACTAACATATTAAATGCCACTCCAAGCAATACCCACGGTGTAAATGATCGCCTTATTAGGTGTCAAAATGATATAGAAACTTTCTTTTGAGGTCTATTGTAAGACTAAAGATAAGCTGATAAACAGATTCTGATCATAAATTCGGTACTATGTTATGCTTAGTAAAGGAAACACTTGTAAGCTTTAAAACTAATATTAATACAACAAATGAGAGTCCTTGAAGGAAGTATCTCTTCCCATTTTCTTAAAGTTTAGTTTGTCAAAAACCCAACAACCACTACCTATCATTCTAGGATAGGAAATAATACTGCTATATTAATTTTCCTCTCAGTCATTCACACAGCCACTTACCAGTACGTATCTTTACTGTCAAAGAGCCCTAACATTTACCTTTTACTTTCTAATTTTTCCAGTTCTTCCCGCTGCTGCCTCTCAAATTCTAATCTGTTTTCAAAAAAGGAAAGGAAGTTTTAAAAGAGAATTCAGATGAATGATTAGAACTGACACTTGATTCAATTTAATGTACTATATAATTCAATATACTGAGCAACTTAACAAAATGTGTTTTATATTAACCATAATTTATAATTACAGTTTTAGAAAATAAAATTAAGTAGGACAAGTGAATGATTAGTAAGGCTTTCACTAATGAGGTTCAGACAGGTATAATAGTGAATATAAAGAAATTTAGTTCCTCTACCTTAGACAGATTGGTCCTTTTACAGGGAAAAGGCTGCCAGAGGAGGTAGAGAGAAACAAGGTTACAGATATAAGAAACTAGAGAAAGCAGCAAAAGACAGACTAATATTAACAATCTAGCTAAAGGAACATAACACATACAAATACATACGACTGCACATACAAAGTTGAATTAGCAAGTGGAAGCTGAAAACAATTTTACCATTGTAGGCTTAGGGTGCGTCTCCATGCTGAATATACTCCGGAGCGAACCTGAGTTCGCCTCAGAGCGTCCCCATGCAGAGCTTCTAATCCGGGCTACATGTGGGACAAATCGCACAAATCGGCATCAAAAAATCCCCCTTTCCAACTGTTTTCGCCACAAATTAGGAGGCAATCACACATTATCCTGGAGTCATGGGGACGCTCCCGGGGTGGAGATTGGCGATCGCAGCATTAGCGGGTGGGGTTTTGTCTGTGCTAGCAGTTCCTGTTATGTGCACTGCGTTTGCAACTGCTTGGGGGATTTCTTCAAAGAAATTAGGCTGAAAGAGAAGGGATGAAGGGGTGGAGAAAAAAGGAAGTGGTTGCCCGATGGACGGGTTTACTGCGGTTTTCATGCGGGCAGGCAGATTCGGCTTGAACCCGTGCTCCCCTCAATCACATGGGGACGTCTTGATTCGAGCTACAATGCATATTGGCGATGACCCAATTCAACACCACAGTAAACGGAGCCCATGGGGACTCAGCCTTAGACTTATGCATAGATTTTCACCCCTTTAGACATTTCCTGTGCTTGTACAAGATCCTGGGATACTCAGCAAATACTCTGAATGAAAATGAGTCAAAACTGGGAATGGAACAGATCACACCCCACCCTCACGCCCTTCAAGCAGCCTACATTTGCTCCAACCACAGTGAATGTGGCTGCATGATGCTTCTAGAAATAACAGAATGACTTCCTTAGTGCCTTGTTCTAACTGCAGATTCACCCTGAGTGAATTTCTCAATTTTTATTAGTTGGCAATTTTATTATTTCCTTTCTCCATCGTCTTTGTTTTTTGAAAAATAAATATTATTTCCATGACCTACTTAAATTAAATTTGATGACTAGGTAATATGCTCACTAGGTAAGTGTAAGCACAGGAGTGTGGCTGAGCTAAAAAGTTTGGCTTGTCTGTGTTCCAATTTGTTAAGCTGCCTGAACTATAAGATGCTAGTTCAGGTTGGCTTGGTTGCCTACCAAAACAGGACCTGAGAGGGCTTCCTTTCCTTTTCCCCTTCCTCAGGCACTCTTCTGGAGGAGAGAAAATGGCAAAATAGTTCCCTGTACACCAGCTGACATCCATCAATCAGCTGTTGTATGGTAGTGAACTTTATCCCTTCCCTCCTCCTAGCAAGGGAATGGAAAGGGATTGAGCCAGTCCAACCAAACCGGACTCAGATCAGATCTAATCCAACATTTAGTTGGTTTGGATGCAACTTCTTTTCAAGTAGTTTTATATCTGATCTGATCAAACCAACTCAGTTTGAGTGTGGGTGCACCTTTAGGAAACCTGCTACAGAAAACAAATATGCTGAAAACAGAAAAAGAAAAAGAAAGGCACGACAACTGAAATCAGTAATCTGAAAAAAGGCCCATTTATGCAAGTGACACTCCCTGCTTTGCAAGATTAAAACAGGAAGTTCAAGAACAATATTTACGTTACTCTGGCCCTAAACATTTGTGTTGTCTTCATATTTCAGCCTGCTGTCATTCTGAAACATACCACTCATAGGAATCTGCAATTCTTACTACTAACATTCAAGAAAGGCCAGAAGCAGTAAGCTCACAAAGAATCTAGCCTGAAGAAGGACAAGATGGCTAAATAGGAAAGGACTTAAATGAGCTCCTATACAAAATGTTATATGAGCTGTTCATATAACACAGAAACCAAGCACTGTACAGGGCATTTTGGACCAGTTCTGACTGGGTCTGGACTGGATGCTTTGACAGTGACCATCAATCACCATGAAGGAACTTCTGACCTTCAGCCCTTTGAAGACCACTATGTTGGTATGGAGTAGATGGAGAAAGAAGTTATTGGGCACATGGTCTCGATTTACACCAGTAGAGACAATGAATGAGAGGGCAGAAGTGTTAAATGGGCATACATTACAGTTATTAAAGGCAAATGGGATGCAATACCTGCAGAACTTATTTGGGGATAATCATGAGTTGTTGTCAGATGATTTTTGGGGGAGGTCTATTGGGAAGGGGCCAGTGGCTACAAGTAGCTGCTATTAGAAACTTTGTAAGGGTGAATGATATACAAAGGGTAATTACAACCCCATTAAAAGACTTTGAAGCTATAATACAATTGAGATTGCAGACCCGTAAAGGGGTCAATAGGATGATTTATAGGCTTTTGGCTACAGAGAGAAACATAATACAGTCATTGACTGATATATGGGGGATGGATTTACAGGTGGAGCAGGAAGAGATTGAAAGGAAGGTTAGAAGTATTACAAAAGTGAAAAATGTAAAATGGAAGGAGTTGAATTTAAAGTTACTACACCGTTGGTATCGTACTCCTGCACAACTTTCACACATGATCCCTACACTTGCTCCTACATGCTGGCATGGATGCGGAGGACGGGGAACCTATTTTCATATGTGGTGGAAATGTCCGGAGGTATTAAGGTATTGGGGAAAGGTGGTGGATCATATACAGTTGGTGTTTGGGGTAAATGTGGGGCTGCACTCTGAGAGATGTTTATTGCAGAGATATCGTGGTACATGGTTGGCACAAGATGAAAGGCATATGTTGGACAGGTTGATGTGGGCAGCTTTGATGGTTATTGCAGGGGGGTGGAGGGATAAATCACAGTGGACGTTGGAAAAATGGCAAGACTATGAGCCTGAAATATTTAAATTTGATGCCCTTAGGCACCAAAGACTTCTTTATTTGGGGGAGAGACCAAAGAAGAGCCTACAGGATCTGTGGAAGAGACTATAGGAAGCTAGCAATCAAGACTCCCTACCAGATAGAATGAAAGATGGTTTAGCAAAAATTAGAGCCCATGTAACAGTGGGAGGGATTTAAAACTTAGGGTGTAATGTATATGATTTGTACATTTTTTTTTGGTGTATTGTAAAATAATAAAGAAAAAAAATAAAGTAACTGAAAAGATAAAAAAAATCATTAAAAAAATGACCTTCAGTAAAGATGCTCCTCTTTACCTTCATCTTTGGTTGATGGAACAGCATGTCCTCTCAAAGCAGGCATTGTCATAGCTGATTTAATCTTATCCATTTTCACCCTGATTTTACTGTAACCCACCCTGGGACCTTTGGGGGAGGGGGGAGGGATGATAGGTAGGTAGGTAGGTAGGTAGGTAGGTAGGTAGGTAGGTAGGTAGGTAGGTAGGTATAGATAGATAGATAGATGATAGATAGATAGATAGATAGATAGATAGATAGATAGATAGATAGATAGATAGATAGATAGATAGATAGATAGATAGATAGATAGATAGATAGATAGATAGAGACACCTGGGAAGTGTTCACATAGACATGAGCTTTCATTATCAGTCCAAAAGGATGCTACTAGATAGCAAATGTCACTTAGCAGGTAAGCATCTTTAATTTTATAGATCTAAAGTATTTTTAAAGCCATTCCTATAGGGAGGAGAGATACTGTATCTTCGCAAAACGTTTGAATCTAAAATATACCTACATATTCTAGCAACATAACCACATCAACAACAAGCAATTATTTCTATCTCTCTGATTCTGTCAATATGTACAGTGTGATAAATGTAAGCGTACAGCAGATTAGCTGAAAAGTCTGCTCTTTTCAAATGTTGGTATTTAAAAATCACATGTACCCACAATAAGAAATCAATAAGAATAATATGCTCACCCTGGGTTGTACAGCATGACTGTGGAGAGATTCTCACAAGACTTTGAAAGATCTGACATTGACAAACTGAAGGAAGACAGAAGTCCACTCTAAAAAGCAAAACATTTAGCAATCAGTTACTATCAATATTAAAATAAGTTCCATCTTCTAATCAAATATTTTCCTAGTCAAAATATGAAAAACAGGACAATCCTAGCCCGGCAGAGTGATCTCATTTGGAATACGACCAGAGCAAGATTAGAAACCAACCCCACCTTCAGTCTACTCCTGCCAAGACTCCCAAATGCCTTTCATTTTGATCTTTCAGCTCCACAGAGTCTCCCATCCATGGTGATCAGAAACCACCAAATCCACAGATACTATAGGTAGCGGTCATGTCTTTCAGCTTCCACAATATGCAGAAGCCATGTGCAGAGGAGGGCCTCAGAACTGCACTGAACAGTGATACACCTAGCTTCTGCGTATGGAGTACTAGGGTGTGCAATTAAATATGAAAATGAAAATTAGAACTACACGCCAATTTACGGGATAAGATTCAATCAAACAGCTACATTAGTAAAGGAACTACAGGCTTACCAAATTGGTAACGAATCTCACCTTTCTTTTTTCTCTCAATTTGGCGGCTTCCTTTGGATGATTGAAACGAAACATATTTGTCCTACCAAGTAATATAACAGCACCTAGCAAGAAATACAGATATTGGTGAGAAACACTATTTTGACAATTTTTACCTGACAGTTAATTAGCTGTATAAAGAGAAATGTTCCATTTTGTTATTTTAAAGAAAGTATTAGGGGCAGGACTTCTATTAAGTATATTCAGTTTAGATCCACCTTCACTAATACATAAAAGCCTCATGCCTAAACATTTGCAACAACATGAAGAAAACATCGGTACCCCAAGGTAATTTTGCAAGTATTTCTCCTACAGAAGTGTTCACACTTCCTAAAGTGATGCAAAAATGAAGTACATTTTCTAACCACGATAAACATTCTTTCTGAAAATAGAATATTACCATCAAGTGAAATCCAGATAGCTTCTAAAGGTTGTTTTAAATGAGAGAGTTATGTGAGGCTGAACATTGATTTCTGTATCAAAACATTGTACTAAAAAAGGCAATAGTTAGAAGACTGTTTGACTACATACAGTATTTTAATAATTTTAGCCTTGATTGTGCTTTCTTTTCGTTACCCTGGAACAGACTTTTAACATTGCTAAGTATATGGAATCTTACAAATATTTATTTATTTATTTAATAAATTAAAATAAATAAATTTATTTATTTAATAAATAAATTAAATAAATAAATAAATTTATTTATTTAATAAATAAATTAAATATGCACAGTTTTAGATTTCTTGAATTTTAAGGTGTTTTCAAGTGTGCATCTTGTTTTATTTGTATTTCATTTTAATCTGTATATGTTCTTAATTTGTATCTTGTTTTAATCTATTTTAACCTATTGTTACCTGCCCAGAGACCTCCGGGTGTGGGGCGGGATAGAAATGTAAATAAATAAATTTATATTTATATTTATATCTCGCCCTATACCCAAAGGTCTTGGGATGGGTTACAATATTATATTAATCTTAGGCAGGTCCCTGCCCTCAGGCTTACGATCTAAAGACACAAGAAACAAAAGGAAAATGGTGAGGAAGGGAACAGGGACACTCTGGCAGCAACAGTGTCCTTGCAGTGGTAAAATGCTTTTATTTTCTTTTTTTTCCTCCATTCCCCACAGGCAAGATGGTTCCTTCATGTCCTGTGTGGTGACAGTTGGGAGGGAGGGGTCAGTGCTTTGACCTTGATGGAAGGTGCTCACCCAGTTTCCTTCTCACTTCCTCTCTCCACAGACAAGACGGTTCCCTCATAGCCTGCGTGGTAACAATTGGGAGGGACGGGTCAGTGCTGGGACCTTGATGGAAGGTGCTCACGCAGTTTCCTTCTCTCTTCCTCTCTCCACAGACAAGATGGTTCCCTCATAGCCTGCGTGGTGACACTTGGGAGGGAGGAGTCAGTGCTTTGACCTTGATGGAAGGTGCTCACCCAGTTTCCTTCTCACTTCCTCTCCCCCCAGACAAGATGGTTCCCTCATAGCCTGCGTGGTGAAAGTTGGGAGGGAGGGGCCAATGCTGGGAGCTTGATGGAAGGTGCTCACCAGTTTCCTTCTCTCTTCCTCTTCCCACAGGCAAGATGGCTGCTTCATAGCTTGTTTGATGACAGATGGGAAGGAGGGATCAATGCTGGGAGCTTGATGGGTTTGTATTGCAATATTGGTATTACATATCTATAGTTGCATATATTTATTTTTAGCAACATCAAGGTTGTAATCTCTATGACTGATGAGCATCCTCCATAGCTGAGGAACTCACTATGCCTCTCTCTGTAATACAGAGATAACTGAAAGAAGGATAAGACCTGCAAAGTTACCCATATAAGATCTAAGCAACAAACCTGTTTTCATAACATCATTCACTTTATCTTTTTTTTAATTAACCATTTCATATGCAAATTTAATAGTGGGGTGAATACTATCTATCTTATCTATCTCAAACATTTACGGTATATGCCGTGTTTCATATTAAAAATTTCAAGGATGCAATAAAAATGAAGAGTAAAAACACAGAAAGGGTAAAAACAATTTTAAATAAACTTTTAAAAACTGAGTTGTCCAGGGAAGAAGCAAACATTCACAGAGGGATACCTGAATACGAAGATAGGTTTTTAATAGGTACCAATAAACTGTAACTGCAGGTACTTCACAAACAGCAGAAGAGATTTCAAAGGGAAGGTGCTGTCACTGAGAAGGCCATCTGTTCTTTATGACACTACATTTTAATTTGTTAGCAGCTCTTAAAATTTCATTTTTCTGAGTTCTATTTGGGAGACTTTTTCAGATTATTTCTCTCAAAACAGTATTTCAGGCACAGATGTCTTTCAAAGTAATCCAAATAACTCCCACAACCTCTACAATTTAGCTCTTTCCCTTCATTATCTGATGAACCTATTGCTTTAGGTTGATGTATAGTGATATGAGGAAATGCTTATTTTATCTATCTATGGGTGTTTTCCACTGTCACTAGAAGTACCCATTAAGTACCCACTAATGGGTACAAAAATGCCATTACATACCCATTAATGGGCACTTAATGGGTACTTTTAGTGACAGTGGAAAAACACTCTCTCTCTATCGATCGATCAATAGATCGATAGAGAGAGAGAAACATCTGTTTTTTAAAACAAAAAGAACACCAAGTTCACCTGTTTTAAGTTCAGCTAACCTTTGGCCCTCATTCTGCTAAACAGCATCTTGCAACAGCAGAAAAAATGCCCACTGGCCAGAGGAGATAACAGTTGCAGTTTAACAATATTCCAATGTTAACTAGATCTAATTTAAAATATTTTTAGTTCAACACTTTCAGAGCTCAAAGCAATTTATAAAGGTCATAAATATTACGATGGAGGAGGGAAGGAGGAGGAGGATGAGAGAATAGGGGAATAAATACTTGCTCTCCCCCATTGCCAATTTCTCCTGCCCACTTACTGCAGGCACAAAGTCTTTGTTTTTCCACAATTGCTGTACATAGATCAGATCTAGTTCAGCTCCTACCTTCTCCCTTACTGAACTGCCAGATATTTAAAACAGATACCCCTAAGTTTTGAAGAGTCTTTTCTTTAATTCAACGCCCTACCTACAGCTGTTTGGGAGGGGAAATATAATGAAATATCTCACTCTAACAGGCTCTGTCTTTGTGATGTGGAGGTTAAAGAAGCAATAGCCCATGTTTTACTTTACTGTCCTTTTTTCAGGGATGCATACTTCTGTTAAATTGATTCACTTTTTCTATAGTATTTACTTTCTGACTAGCAGGACATAGTTCCATTTAATAAGTTTTGTTATATCATGATTAGAAGCCGATAAAACCTGTCTCTTAGCTAATAGATGGCCTTGTATTTTATTAACTTTTGTGTGTGTTTATATTCAACAATTTGTTGATGGGACCTCTGAAATTATTCTGCTTCAAATGCTTCCAGCTTTGGTTTTTGAGCTTGTTGATTTCTCAAGAAGGAAAATGTGCCTAGCCTTGAGAGTTCATGATAAGGAAATGGTGAAGGGTTTTGTGAGCACCAAGCAGAATTCTCAAGAAAATAATATGCCTTGGGTATTAGTGGTGAGATCTGGGCTGAATGATGACTCGCTTACAGTGAGTTCAGCAGATCCCATTGCAATGCAGCCAGCTGGCCATTGGGTATTGGAGCTTCACCTCTGATCACTTCAACAGTGATACAGAGTCTGGAGAGATCAAAGACAAGACCAGAGCCTCGCCTTTTCTTGCAGCTTACGCCACTTTGGAATGCTTTAAAGAGCTCCCTAAAAATATTTAGAGTGAATACTTCTAAATAAAGTAATCTGAAATTTTGACAGGGATCTAATATCCGGCAATCTCAACTGGAAACAATTTAAACATCAAATTGTTCTTTCTACTTTATTCCACAAAGGAGAGGGCTGCTTCTAAGTGAAGGTACCAATAATTAATCACGAATCTTGGGAACACACAAAGCATGCAGCCACTCGGAGCAGTGCAGCCCTTTGTCAAGGTTTCCAAGCAACCACAAAATAAAAAGTAACACTGATGTCCAAAGCACAGATTTGAGATGAAACCACCATTTGTTAAGAAAATACATGGGATAAGGGAGAACAATGTGAAAAAGGCTTAGGACAACTCTTTGAGCTACACATAAATTAGCAATAGGATTTCGCTCTCTCAAGTTGTAACTTCAGATTTTTTACAACTCAGAAGCCACTTTAAAAAACACAATAGAAGCAACATAATTAAGAGCAAATAAGAGGCATCATTAAGTTAAGAATGTTAAAAAAAAGAGTAGATTTCACCGACACAGCTCATACCCTGAGCCTAATTTGCCTGTTCCACACAAAAACGAATGCTTCCAAGTGAGTCACTTTGGTGTGCTTGTCTTAACTACTCTTGGACACATGCAAAAAAATTCTTGACTTGGTAAGAAAAAAAACAATTCTCTGGAGGCTCTAGTTACAAACCAGACCCCATTCTATAGATAGCATGAAATGCCATGTGTAATGAAGACTAAATAATTCAAGAGATCAAGAGATGATGAAAACAAGACGCGTTGTTTGAAGAGAAGAATTGTCTACAAATAGACCAAAAGTCACATTACCAATTAAATGCTCAAGAGTGCTGCATCTGTGGTTCATTCTACAAATCTGGTTATGCCCTGACAGCTTAGAACTACAGCATTACGTTTTGTAGGTGGAAGTAAATCCTAGACAATAAAACCCATATCAGGGCTTAGACCATTTTTCTCCAAATAATTCCATCTTCAAATTACCTTTCAAGCATCCTGCTCAATTCACTATGGAAATTAAAATGTAATAGATGTTGTAAGATAAATTTACTTTGCAAACTATGCCAAATCATCCCTCAGAAAGGCAGAATGTTTTTCTTACATTCAAAATTTTGCTAACATTGCCTATTGCACTTTATCACAGTCTAATCTTAAAGAAGATTTACGGTTCATAAAACTTTATGCTGCAAAGCTATTTCAGTACTATCACTATAATTTATGCTATGCACCAGGTTGGCCTTCCTTTCAATTGGTATATTTTTATGCAACTATAGTGAAGCGGTCCCAGATGGTTACATTTCTGCCAGTTAACACTGTAAAACAGTTTCACGCTTAACTCTTTCATATGCCCATTACTTTATTCCTCTTTTCATCTTTTATGGCACATTGATAGCTAAATTTACAGGATTTTTTTTTAAAAAAATAAAGATTGTAAATTGATTTAAATATTCAACTGTTTGGTAAAAAGAAGTTCAGGTGACACATTTATTTTCCAGGCCCACAAAGATTCAAACACACACAGGCACACACACATTTACTCAAGCATTTAGGGAACCTTAGAATTCAAAGTCACGTGTGACTGAAGCCCTTGTTTCAGCCACAGAGCATAGACGTATTTACTTCTTCAAAGAGAAAACAGTTAGCAGCTTGGGAGGAGAAGCTGCAACACTGGCGACTCTGTAGCACTTCCAGACGGATTATTGTGTTAAAATAGGGCATAGTTGGCTGGATTGCACATAAAAATAAAAAAGCTACAACAAAAAGTCAAACTAAAACGACAAAAAGAGCAATTTAGATTCCCTCAGAGCCAAACTGTAGTGTGAGGTTGCCTGAGTAACTGCAAGCAACACATGTGTCTTTTATTACACAGACAGTGGTCAAAATAAAAACAGTGTACCAGTGTTAGCGTGTAAAGGCATAGAACTATATATAGATATATGCAAACGCCAGGAGCCTTCGAGCCAAAATAGGGGAGCTAGAAAGCTTAGTTATGGAAAATAGGATTGATATTATTGGCATAACTGAAACCTGGTGGACCAGCGAAAACCAATGGGATACAGTCATCCCAGGATACAAACTGTACAGGAAAGACAGGGAAGGGCGACATGGAGGTGGTGTAGCCTTGTATATTAAAGAAGAGATAGAATCTTATGAACTGGAATGTCCAAGTGAGTCTGGCTCTTCCACAGAAGCAGTGTGGATAAAAATACCAAGCCAAAAAGGAAGTCTAACAATAGGGACATGCTACCGTCCTCCCAACCATACGTCCGAAGGAGATGAACAATTGGAGAAGGAGGTAAAGGAGGTAGCCCATAAAGATAGGGTACTTATAATGGGGGACTTCAATTATCCTCACATAGACTGGGTGAACTCCTGTTCAACTCAGGAAAGAGAGAGAAAATTCCTAGACCTGCTAAATGACTGTTCCATGGAACAAATGGTCATGGAACCAACCAGGGGAAATGCAGTCCTGGACTTGATCCTAAGTAATGCTCAGGACCTGGTAAAGGACGTCACTGTAGCTGATCCAATTGGGAACAGTGACCACAATGCAATAACCTTCAACTTAAATACAGGGAGTAAGTTCTTAATAAAGTCTAACACAGAGACCTTAAACTTTCACAAGGGAAACTTCCCCAAAATGAGGAAATTAGTGAAAAGGAAATTGAAAGGGAAAGTCAAAAGAGTTAAATCACTTCAAAATGCATGGAGACTACTTAAAAACACAATAACGGAAGTGCAACTAGAATGCATTCCTAAAAGAAGAAAGGGGACTTCTAGGTCCAAGAAGAAACCAATGTGGCTCACAAATGCAGTAGATGAAGTCATTAAAAACAAGAAGAGTTCATTTAGGAAATGGAAGGCTTGTCCAAATGAGGAGAACAGGAGGGAACATAGACACTGGCAACACGAATGCAAGACGGCCATTAGGAAAGCTAAGAAAGATTTTGAGGAGCACATTGCTAAAAACATCAAAAGAAATAACAAGAACTTCTTTAAGTATATCAGAAGTAGGAATCCAACCAGGAGAGCAGTTGGACCACTAGATAGTAAAGGAGAGAAAGGGGTAATTAAAGAAGACACGGAGATTGCAGAGAGACTAAACGAATTTTTTGCTTCCGTATTCACGGAGGAAGACAGAAGACACATGCCAGTAGCTGAGCCTGTGTTTTCTGAAGAGTTAAACTGTACAGAAATAACCAAGGAAGAGGTCCTGGCATGTCTTAATAAACTAAATGTTAACAAGTCACTGGGACCAGATGGTATTCATCCAAGAGTCCTTAAGGAACTCAAATGCGAAATTGCCGACCTTCTAGCAAAAATATATAATCTTTCCCTAACATCAGGCTCCGTATCTGAGGACTGGAGGGTAGCAAATGTAACACCAATATTCAAAAAAGGATCCAGGGGTGATCCAGGCAACTACAGACCAGTTAGCTTAACGTCAGTTCCGTGTAAGGTGATGGAAACCATTATTAAAGACAAAATTAGTGTGCATATGGAGCAGCAGGCATTGCTGAACAAAAGCCAGCATGGCTTCTGCAAAGGTAAATCATGCCTCACAAATTTGTTGGAATTCTTTGAGAGTGTCAATAAACACGTGGATAAAGGTGAACCAGTAGACATTGTCTATCTGGACTTTCAGAAGGCTTTTGACAAAGTCCCACATCAAAGGCTACTGAGTAAACTCACCAGCCATGGAATAAAAGGACAGGTTCTGTCCTGGATTTGTGACTGGCTTAAGGGCAGAAAGCAGAGAGTAGTAGTAAACGGCAATTTCTCAGGGTGGAAAGAAGTAAAAAGTGGGGTCCCTCAAGGCTCAGTACTGGGACCAATGCTTTTTAATTTATTCATCAATGATCTAGAAAAAGGGGTACATAGTAAAATAGCAAAGTTTGCTGATGATACTAAATTATTTAGGGTAGTAAAATCTGAAAGAGATTGCCAAGAGCTCCAGAGGGATCTCTTAGCATTGGGTGAGTGGGCAACCTAGTGGCAAATGTGCTTTAATCTTAACAAGTGTAAAGTAATGCACATTGAGGCCAAGAATCCAAATTACGTCTATAAACTGATGGGGTCTGAGCTTTCTGCAACACGCCAGGAAAGGGATCTCGGGGTTTTGGTGGACAGTTCAATGAAGGTGTCAACCCAGTGTGCGGCAGCAGCAAAAAAAGCAAATTCAATGCTGGGAATAATTAGGAAGGGAATAGAAAATAAGTCAGCAAGTGTCATTTTGCCCCTTTATAAATCTATAGTGAGGCCACATTTGGAATACTGTGTACAATTCTGGTCACCACACCTCAAAAAGGATATTGTGGAACTAGAGAAGGTGCAGAGAAGGGCAACCAGAATGATTAAGGGTCTGGAACACCTCCCTTACGAAACCAGGCTGCAACGTCTAGGCCTCTTCAGTCTGGAGAGACGGCGTTTGAGAGGGGACCTGATTGAAGTATATAAAATTATGCACGGCATAGAAAAGGTGGATAGAGAAAATTTCTTTTCTCTATCACACAACACTAGAACCAGGGGGCACTCTATGAAGCTGATGGGTAGGAGCGTAAGGTCTGACAGGGTGAAGTATTTCTTCACGCAGAGGGTCATCGGCCTATGGAATGTGCTGCCAGAAGAGGTGGTGACAGCTACCAGTCTGGATGGCTTTAAGGTAGGGTTAGACAAATTTATGGACAACTGATGTATCAATGGCTACTAGAACGAATGCCTAGGTGCATCTTTCAGGCTGAGGTGGGGGAGGAAATGGGGCGCTTCTAGGGCCATCTGCTGGGACTCGAGAGCAGGAGAAGGTTTGTCCTTGTCTCTGCTTGAGATGCCCATGAGCATTTGGTGGGCCACTGTGTGCGACAGGATGCTGGACTAGATGGGCTGTGGCCTGATCCAGCAAGGCTTCTCTTATGTTCTTATGTTCTTATGTTAACTTTCTCCACTATCCATGGTGCTGAAAATAATTTTCTTTCCAACACTGTTTGCTTTGAGGGAAGAGTGAGAAGACCAACAATTAAACATCCATTTCTTTGGGAAATCCTTGTTTATTTTTATCTCATTAACAAAGAAGAAATTCTATATAAAAATAACTGAAAATAACATCAATAAAACTTGCCACAGACCTCAAAAATCTAGACTCATAAAGATAAACCTAAATTTTAGGATTTACAGTGTTTGGCAAACCACAACATTCTGTGTTCTGTGGGAGAAAGGGTGTCAAGTCACTGGAGATTTTTTTGAAAATATGACAAATCCTACTAGGCAGAAACTAGAAGAAATTGTAAGAAGAGGATTTTGGCTTCAGGTAATAAGTATTAAACAATAGTGGTGAGAAGGAAAATCTTGAAATAAATTAGCGAACCACTAAAACCATTGGAACAGATAACAAAGTTGAAAATTAAGTGGAGAAAAGGGAATTATGGGAGAAATGGCAGTTGGATGTTGTAAATAATTTATTAATGGGATAGAGAGAAGAAATTGAGGAATTTTGTTGAGATTGCTTAAGTAATAGCCAAAACAATTTACTTTGGCTCCATTTAAAAACTGGCCTCATTCTATTCACTAATCAACCCACCTTTTCAAATTTGCATCATTGCTGTACAAGGTCTGAAAGTAACCATCCACTTTTCTACTGTCCAACTCACCAAATATTAAGAACACTCCCTGTAAGCCATTCATAATTCTTTCTATCCTTATCCATTTGCTCTTCCCAACAGATTCCAAATCTAATAACTTATTATGTTGATTTCCTGATAACCTTCTAAACAGGATTTTGCTCCTGTTCCCTCTTGCTGCAAATCAACATCAGAATCATGGTGACAACCACTTTCCCAGAAAAGGAGAGTACTGTACTCTAAAAGCCATAAGGCCCTTGCGTCCAGTTCTTGTAAGGGGGGGGGGGGGGGACTAGCAGTCAGGTCCTGTGGATTCTATGCAAGAAGAGAGGGCATTTAGATGTTTCATCAAATGTTCTGACACAGCCATACATTCTTGGAATGGACCTCAATGTTTAGGATGCCTTCCATGCCATTGCGAAGTCCCTAGGAGCAGAAGAAGACCTTGCCTAGCCACGCATGTAGAGCATGTAGAGATGAAGTTCCCTAGAATGACACCAGAATGTAAGGCAATGCAGTAACTTTGCCTTGCCCTCACAGATCCAGTGCGGCGGGAGAGGGAATTTGGACAGATAAGAACTTTTTCTTGCTCATACAGCTCTGAGAATGATACTTCATTGTGCCTCAACACTTGGCCCTATTCTGACAGCACATGGCTGTTTAAACTGTCCAACTGCATTACGCCCATGCAGGGCAATAGTGATTAGGACTCTGCCTTAAGACTTTCAAATTTGGACTTACTATTGTGGAAATAAACTTCACTGAATCCAATGGGACTTAAAAATTAAGCAATATTTAATTAATAAACAGTGCTAACATGTGCATATTAAAAGCTGCTTTCAAATTACTTTGGTTTGTGTACCACAATTTGCTATGAGCGCAACTGCCATCTGTCTATATTAAAATCAATGGTCTATGCTAACCTTCACTCGAATATTTTCTTCCAAAATACTGGATATCAAAATTAAGTCTAAGAAGACATGAAGAAAAAAAATTCACTTTAAACTGCCAATTCAACATATGGTAGATTAATCAGCAATATCAGTTCTCGATCCAGACCCACAGATATTTGATTTTAAAGAACACAGAAGGATATGGGCATTACAGTTCTGATGTGTTTTAACTAATGTGCTGAATTTTCCCTTGTGTCTTCTTCCATCTAGCACGTTTCCATCTTTTCCTTCATCTCAAAGCCAAGCTCTGAGGAAACAGCAGAAGAAAAGCTAAACTATAACCCTCTACTATCAAGAGAATAAGGAGAAGTGAAATTATATAGATGAAAATGATGATAATGACAGACTTAAAGGAGACATTTCATCCTGTTAAATAGATTTCCTTATATTCTGTGCAGTTTTATCACCCACTGTACAGGGAAAGAATGTATAGGTCACTAAATCCATTTTAACCACATCTACTTCCTTTGTCCACCTCATTAACAAATTGTTTATGACTTTAGTCTTCCACATTTCTGATATGCACTTTGTTTATTTTGCCACTAATTCCTTTTTCTCCACTTAATCTCAACTTTATTATCTGTTCTAAGGGTTCTAGTAGTTTCTTAACTGGTTCCAAGATTCCTCTTCTCACTAAATATTCTGAGAATAGCCAATTTCCTATTTCTACAATTTCTTCCAGTTTCTGCCTAGTTAAACTTGTCATATTTCCCAAAAAAATCTCCAATGACTCAATACTCTTTCTCCTATAGAACACTTACTTTGGCTTCACCTAAAAATTGGGCTTATTCTAGAGTATTCACTAATCAAGGATTTTTATTTTTATTTTTTTACTCTTTTTGCAACATCACTTAAGAAAATCTTGTTTGCACTTGGGTTTATTCTGGAATATATCCTGGAATAGGGACCTGCTGTCCATATGCTAGTGAAAGCTATAGCAGGCCCCGATCATGCAGACACCAGACACCAGTCCTGAGATACATTCCAGAATACATCCAAGTGCAAACAGGCCCTACATCTTGATCCAAACTTAGTGACTAGGACAACAGGTTAAACAAAAGTTGTATACATATGCAAACATGTCTCTTTCTTTCTCTTATACTATTTCAAAATTTACAGAGGACAACAGAAGGGAAATTTCTGCTCATAACGCAATATCTTTACAATACATGTGAAAAACATATCATACTTAGTCTTAATTTTAACCAAATACCTTGGTTCAGCTGGGTAGCCTCTGTGATCTGAATTCCATTAATAGAACACTGTGCTCCATGGAGTGGTATTAAATTAACTGTTCCATTGAAATGCTCAAAGATGCAGTGCTCACTTTCCAAATCAAGGCCATGAAGTACTACAAAATATAAACAGATTATTCTTTTTTTAGTAGTTGTGAACACTTTGGAACTATCAAATTTCCTACCAAATAACTATTGCATCTCAGACTCATTCACTGCAAAAGGGTCTTTTAGATTTCTCCTGTCGCAATGCCTGGAAACATTGGCAAAAAGTGGGTAGAAGTCTAGACACATCACTCCATGAATTGAAGATCTTCTGCCAAGTGCCTCAGAGCTATGCTTCAGGAAATGCTTTCTTTACTGACTGGGTTCTATTAGAAGCAGAAGGCATTTTCACCAAGTTCTACAGGTCCAGACAGATAAACGGAAAATGTGTTTGAAGTACATATTATCAAAAATATGAATGTGGATAGACAGCAGCAGCAGCAGCAACAGCATCCTGAAATAGAGTAAATTAGATGTGAGGAAGGAAGTAATTGTAGCTCAGTAGTAGAGCAAACTGCCTGGAAAGCAGAGGGCTGCAAATCTGATCCTCAGCCTCTCCCCCAAAGTAGGCAATGTCAAGCCATTACTTTATCTCTGCCCAGAAGACTGCACAGAGGTGGCCATAGAGGAAATAAATAAGATATAGTTTTATCGCTGGACTTCCATGTATTGCACAATCCTCTCTAAACTTAATCTGAATTATTACCTCATTATCTAGGCCCCTTCCAGATTAGCAGACTAAATCTGCAGTTATTAAAAAATTCACAGTTTACCTGCTGCGAAGTGGGGATCCAGCACCACCACCACCCCGTGGCTTCTGAGGAGGAAGCTCCGAGAGCTGAGATTGGTGCATGGGTCATGTGGGATGAGAAAGCCAATCGCAACTGAGCTGCCATTCCTGTTCTCACTGGCAATTCTTGCCATCCTGTCTGGACTGGCGGGAAGCTTTGAATTTACTGTGTTCTCCAACCAGCATTAATTAAATATTCAGTAGCATTGCTATATTGCGATGCTACCACAGAGTGTCGGCCATCATGTGTGATGGCTCTATCATGGCTGCGCATTCGGATGCACAGCATCAAGAAGTCTGGGCACACCCTTAATCTATGCAGAACAGCATCAAACAGCGACTGGCTGGAAATACGCAAACAATCTTAGCATAGAAAAATAGTATCAAGAACTATTGTCAATAATGGTTAATGAAATAATACGCGAGCGACAAAAGAATATGTAAGGAGAGACAGACAGCAAAACAAGGCTTCACAAATATGGAAACTATTCCTGGAAGAAATGAAAAAAAGTAATATTGAAACCTGATGAGCTGCAATAACAACGAAACCAGTCGTGTCCTGCCTAGGCCAGTGGTGGTCATATATTGGAATCTAATACTGAAACATCTGGAGAAAAATTCCTACTGATGTGGTTGGCAACTTAGCAGAAAGAGGAGGAGAAAGGGGAGGAGAAAAATAAAAGAAAGAAAAAGAAAGAAAGAAAGAAAGAAAGAAAGAAAGAAAGAAAGAAAGAAAGAAAGAAAGAAAGAAAGAAAGAAAGAAAGAAAGAAAGAAAGAAAGAAAAAGAACAAGCAAAACTGAATCTCATGTATCTCTAGTTTAGGGAAAGGGTGGGGTGGGGAAATAACATAATTAAGTTTATGTATATATTGTATTTTTCTGACAATATGTATTCTTAATGGTACTTATAAATAAAAATATGAAAGGAAAAAGAGTGGTGTCTATGCAGTCAATTAGGAGTCAGACACAAATCAGTGGTACCCAACAAAAATAAAGAAGCGAGGAAGCTAGATTGGAAGCCATTTGATCCCTTGGATGTATAAAATAGCAAATGGAAACCCTAAAATACTTTGTATCTGTGCGCAAAACAGAGCATTTGGGGTAGATCCCTGATCTTTAACTTCTTTTCTCAAAAGTGAAATCTTCAAAAAAACAAAATAAAAAAAGAGGCACAAAGCAGTGAGAAGACAACTAAAAGTTCTTATTGATAAATTAATTACTAAAAATCATATGTCCAGATAGTATCCACTCAAAAGGCAAGACAAAACTGAAAGGTGAGATGAAAGTCTTCTTAATAAGAATATGCAACTTGTTGTTAAGCTTGACTCCTTCTCTAATTGAGGAACAGAAAGAGGAATCTAGAATGGAATCTAGAAGAGGGCCAAGAGAGCAAAAGTACAAGAAACTGAGGATATGACTATATGTTTCAGGTATTAAAGATACTAACAAAGGTTCTATAGTGAAACTTGGGCTTTTTAATATTATTCATATATGCAATGAAATAGGAAAATCTGCAGACAATTTCAAATTGTTCAGGGTTGTAAAAACAAACAAACAAAAAGATTGCAACGAGTTCCATGTTTCTCTCCAAATTAGGGAAGAGGTAACACAAATACAGTAAAATGTGAGCAAATGTAAAGTGATCAACAAAAAAATGAAAAATCAAAATAATTTCATCTTGAGTTGGCAGAGATGGACCAGGGAAATCTACAGTTGCAGTCGACATTTTGATGGAAATGTCAAGCTGTTGTGCAGCAACTTTGAAAAGTGCTTATTTAACATTTGTTAGACCTAGTAATGTAACTGAAAATAAATCGATCAAAAATGCAATGCATTTATACAGATCAGTGATGGCCTCATTTAGAATACTGAGGCAACTTGCCCACAATGGAAGGCTATAACTTGGGAGTCTTACTAGATTAGAAAAGAATCCTGATAGTGGGGAAACATAAGAGAGACATACGAGACGTCATTTCATACAACTTGGGATCCAACCCATAAATAATATGGTACCGAGAACAAGTAAGTGACTTCAGTTGTACAAACGGTCTGCATAAAACTACAGAAAAATTACAGAAATTCTCAGAAGTTTTGGGCTCCCCTGGTAAAAACGCCGTAATAGTTTAACCAACTACTTTATGAACAGAAACAATAGGCACATCATGTTACTGTTAAAAGAAGCACATAAACTCCCATGAGGCTTCTTTTGGGGGATATCAAACATGTCCAATAATAAGACATTCATCAGTTCTTGGGGAGTTTTGAAATCTAGTCTGCCATGTATTCCTCTCTCTGAAATTATTACTTTTATTACCAAAAGTGCTCTAGGGACCTCTGCTACCACACTCAGAAGCAGCTCAAAACTTAACTTTGAATTTTTGTAAGAAGCAGATCCCAGAAAGCCTGAACTGTTTTGAGTAAACATAATGAATCAGTGCATGGGATTCACAGGATACTAGAAACAGAAGTATGGTCCTCTCCAAATACCTCAATCACAGTTCAAAGAACTGCAGCAGCATTTGTGCTAAGTATAACAAGATGCTTAAGAAACATGTCATTATTTTATATGGAACTATCCTTCAGTAGATAATCTTGCTGCTTTTAAGAAACTATGTTTTTAAAACCACAGAAACATTTCTGATCAACAGCTACAGACAGTTCAGATGTGTCCTGGGAATATCTACTCCTGGATAACCTTAACAATTTAGATTCTGCAAGCTCTCCTAAAATAGCAACGATTGCTTAACATTTTGGGGACATTAAAAGTAAAGTGAAGCTGACAAAGGGGCTTCTTCTTGTGTTTGTTACTGGGTTGCTCTGTCATTGTGCTCCCAGCAGAGGCCCCTTCCTCCTCTAAATGCCACCCTCAGCTGTGGGCATGGAGAAGAGACATCAGGATGGATTGCTCTACCATCTTACTTCCAACTTTGGCCCCTCCCTCTTACAACTGCCACCAGAAAACTATGAACCATCTTGTCTGAAGGGAATGAGAAGAGACAGCAGGCTAGGGTCTTTACCTGTATTTATAGCACTTTTTGTTATGATGTGCCCTGAAACCCTCAGATATAGAATGGGATAGAAATATAAATAACTTTATTTATAAATAAATTTATGGATTATATAAATGCTATCTGGATGAAAGTTGTTTACTGGTGCTCCAAAACTGACTGACAGCTACCAGTCTAGATGGCTTTAAGGTAGTGTTAGACAAACTTATGGACAACAGATGTATCAATGGCTACTAGAATGAATGCCTAGGTCAGTGATGGTGAACCTTTTGAGCTCGGTGTGTCAAAATTCGCAAGAAAACCTGGCTTAACTTGGGTGCTGTGTCACATCTAGAAATATCCATAATTTTGTGATATTTGTAGTTCCAGTAAAAAAGTTATATTTTTGATATATGTATTCTATTAAAAGCAAAAACATAATTCTTTACATTAGTCACTTTTGTTGCTAAATCTTCAATTGAAAGTTGGTATTTCATACACTTCAAGAACAAGCAAGCACTACACGTACAGGTGCCAGGGTGACCATGTGTGTCACCCAAAAGGGCTTGGTGTGTCACCTGTGACACGCGTGTCATAGGTTGGCCATCACCGGCCTACGTGCATCTTTCAGGCGAGGGTGGGACGGACTGGGGTGCTTCTAAGGCCATTTGCTGGGATTCTAGAGCAGGAATAGGTTTGTCCTCGTCTCTGCTGGAGATGCCCATGAGCATTTGGTGGGCCACTGTGTGCGACAGGATGCTGGGCTAGATGGGCTGTGGCCTGATCCAGCAGGGCTTCTCTTATGTTCTTAACTGATGTAGCTCACCAACATAATCTTAAGCTATACTCCAGTCTCTAGTTGTTCACTGAACCACTCTTGTTCCATTCCCTGTTCATCTGTGTTTTTGGAGGCCAGCTGCATCAACTTCTCTTATAAAGAAGTGTTTGTGTCTTTGTGGCTGATATCTTAATATAATGGTAGACTATGTTCCTTCTGCCCTGTAGTTCATGTACTGAATTCCCCAGTAAATCAGACCACACATTCTTTTGTGTTCTTCATTCAGACAGCCAGTTATGATAACCCAATTTTGTACATCATTATGTAAACTGTATAATCAAGATAAAAAAAAGGCTCTTGTGCCTATGGCTGCAAGATGATCTATTTTAGTTTTTCTTTCTTTTCCTTTTACTAACTGGGCACTGACCCAAACAAATCTCATCTGTTCAAAAAAGTTTCAAAGGAGGGAACTGAGACTTTCTTCAAGTTTATCCGTCAGCAAGTCTAAGAATATGCCATTAAAAAAGAGCTTGAGGAATAGCCCTCTGCTTTGGAAGATTTTTCGCACAGATCCTGAAGGAGAGAGGCAACAGCTCTTGTTTTTACCGATGTCCTGCTCTGCTGCAGCATCTTCTCTGCCAACATGTGTTTGACCCTCCTAAAGAAGGAAAGCAAAATCGTCATTTATTATGATAAAAAGCTGAGTAATACTACTCCAGAACAGCAACATAAATTAAACAAAAAGAATTTTAGAACAGCTAAGAATCTATAAAGATTATTGCTATATGTTACTGGCATTCTTTTTAAGTTCTCTGCTTACAATACAAAAGGATCTTGAAAGTTTCCAAGCAACATTAATCCACTGCTACAGCAAAATGAATGAAAAACCAATACACTCAACAAGAATGCCATGCATCTATCATTGAACATGAGGACAGATATGGTCAGCAGCTGACTGATACTTCCACACTGCACAAATTAGAACATTTAACAGATGATGCTCAGCTCCAGAGAAGAAATGGATGCCTAACTTATTTAAGCAGCAAATTAACACTATGATTAAAATTGACCATTTAGGAACTGGAAGACAGATAAATATTGAATTACCTTCAAGTGATACAGGATGATCCCTGTGCTCAGGAGGTCATCATCAATGCCAATTAGATGAGGCAGTTCAGAGTCTAGCACAACACCAATTCCTTCCTTCCTGAGAGCTAAAGTTTGCTCCTAAAATAGTTTTATTTAAAAAAGAACAGAACTTACTTGACAGGTTTTGTTTTTGCTTGCACATTTTATGACAAAAGGCAAATACTCCAACTATGGCCTCAAGAGTTAAGTATTTTCAAGGAATTTTCTAAACATAAATTCAAGGAACTTTCTAATCATGAATTAACTTTTTAGAACTAATTGAACACCAATTCCTGCATGATGCCTAACCAGTCTCCCAGAAATGGCTAGAAAAAACAATACTAACTTCCTTTAAAAAAATGCATTTCTATTTCATTCTACATTCAGAAGTCTCAAGGCAGGTTACATCAAAACCAATGCAAGGAGGAAATGGCCATGAAAAAGACAAACACAAGCTGTAGTACAACTATAAGACCTAGTAATGGACTAATTTCCCATTTCCTAATCTACTTTGGCCATGGAAGAAGGTGCAACTAGAAGGTGACAGTGAGTAAGTGAGTGAGTGAGTGAATGGACTTTATTGATTAGTTGCTTGACCATATGAAGTATGAAGTATACAAGGATAAAACCATACAAGAATAAAATCAAAATATACTCATCACCCTTACATTTCCTAATCTACTTTGGCCATGGAAGAAGGTGCAACTAGAAGGTGACAGTGAATGAGCTGTTGGTATGCAGAAAAACTGTCTTGCAGGAGATAGGAGCTAGTGTTGTGAGCAGTGGTCAGTTACCACATGTGGTTTTCTTCCCTTCCTACTAAGTTGCTCCAGAGGAAATGGGTACAGGATTGAGAGATATGGAGCAGAAAGATGGTGAGCCAGTTTGGTCTAGTGGTTAGGGAGCCAGACTCTTATCTGGGAATACTGGGTTTGATTCTGATCTCCTCCATGAAGCCAGCTGGGTGACCTTGGGCTAGTCACAGCTCTCTTCTGAGCTCTCACAGCCCTACTCACCTCATAAGGTGTTTTGTTGTGGGGAGAAGAATAGAAAAGCTTTGTCAGCTGCTTTGAGTCCACTTGAACGGGTGAGAAAAGAGGGGTATAAAAGCCAACTCTTTTTCTTTTACTGGCAAGGTGGATGAAGGAATGCTGCCACAAGCAGCAGCTCCCCCAAAATGACACTCTAACCCTAATTTAAGACATCTCAGGAAGAAGGAGGAAGTCAGCAAAATAAATAAATTAGGAAAACAAACAACATCGTATGCACTGTGGATATATTCAGCATGAGTCTAATCCCTCATGTCTATAAAGTCCATCTGAGAGACCAACTCTCCACCACCAGAGACAGTGCTTTCTGATAAAACAGAACATGATACCCTGGAGGACAAAAAAAAAAAATCTCTGATCTTTATGGACAAATTTGAATATAAGTAAATTTTGTCCCAACTTCAGACTGCCCAGAAACAACTAGTGTGGGAGAGAATGCTGCACTAGGATTGTGGCCTTATCCAGGAGGACTTCACTTATGTTCTCATTTTTAAAAAGGATCTTATTTCTAAAATGAGCATTGGTTATTATAATGGTGTATATGACCTAATAAAATAAGGCTGTCTGGGTTTGTGAAGCAACCACTAGGCTGCACAGCCTTCCTCCCCTGGCTTCCTCTTTCAGCCCTCCACTCTATTTATAGGCCTTTCCTGGTAACAAGCTTCGAACTATAAAGAACCAACTATTTTCCTCCATAGACTTGCATTGTACACAGGGTGCTGTCCAAGGTACTTCCCTCTCTTTTCCACTGTACGCTGCTGCTGCTAAGCATAATGGCGTTTCACAGCCATGTGGAGAAAAAAAGAACAGCTGTCCTTCTCTTCCGGCTGAAGATTTTTCCCACCACGTACCAGAGGATGTGACATCACAAGGACATCTTACCTGCCTGACCCCAGCCTTCCTCCAATCACCTCCACAGATGTTGCCTCAATGTCATTTCCCCCACATCACTTCTTTAGCTGTATTTAACCCCTGGCAAGATTAAAACACTCTCTTGAGTTCCTCCTGCCTCCAGCCTCTTCATTTACCCTCCTGTTTTATAGTCTAATCAGGTCAGCCATAGCCTTGGCTGATCTCCAGGACTGTACCAGCAAAACCTGGGTAAACCTATTGTAACAAAGTTGGTGTTACCAGCATCGCAGCAGCAAGCAGCCTTCCCCCTGCTGCCAAGGCTATTTCCCTGAGCCACGTATCCAGGAATGTATTATTAATAAGGTGATCTTGTGACTCTGTTACAAACACACCCAAAAGAGTTTAGAAGTGCAAAATAATGTGGTTAAAATAACTACAATCACAATATACGAGAATAAGAAATAGCAAGTTAATAAAATTAAATTACAGTACTGGAAAGCAGTAGAATCAGAGGACAAAGCTACTAAAAAGGACAGTGACACCTAACAACTAGTGAGAAGTTACTACAGCTTTATGCAAATCTACACTGAAATAAATCCTACTGAACTTGCTGGATTATTCAGCTATTAGGCAATCCTGTAAGCATGCCTGAATGAAAATGGGAAAAAGGCATCAAGGTTTGGACTACTGAATATGATGGGGCACTGTCTATCCACCTGTATGGACCAGCTGTCCCTTCTACTTTGAGGTTCTGTTCATATATGTTTTGATGCTACTTACAACAAATATGTGGTAAGACAATGGTTCACCTAGTTACTTCCACTAGTAGAATGTGATATGATATACCCCAAATGATAGCTTCTCTATCACAAGCTACACTAACCTCAGCAGCAAAGCTTTAGCAGAGATATTTAAGACCTTCAAACATAGCAGGAAATTACCTATTTAGCATGATTTGTAAACAGTATGTGAACTGTTTCTGAACAGTACACCACAGTAGAACCTGTCCTAAGATTTTTGGTGCCTAACTTCCTTAAATGGTAGGATTATATAACTGATTTTGCATTAAGATTTCTTAACTTGTATTTTATTTTATTTTTGTTCTAACAAGAAAGTGAAGGAGACATTTCAACTAAAAAAAAAAAACCTCAACAAAATCCCCAAAGTTTCTTGAGATACCAAAAAGAATCTATAAAATTATTTTAATCCTGTATGTTATGAGCTGTCAAAAAGAAAGAATGTACATTGCTCTGTTTTCAGCAAACATGATTTCACTCCTGAGTGAACAAAACCTTGTCAAAGGCAAGTCATTCTCCCTCCAAAAAAAGAAAAGAAAAATCTCTAAAACTAAAGCCATCATACCTGTTGCACTGAGTACACAAGGCATCAATCTTTCTTTTTTCTTTCATTTTACCAAGAAAACTGCAGAGACCACACTGTGTATCATGTTAGATTGTACCCAATGTATACAATAACTATACTCACAACTCAAGCATAATTTAACAATGCATGTACAAGCAGATGTGGTCATGAAAAGATCAGAACAATTTGTAAAGAAAACATTTTTTGCAAGCAGATCCATATCTGTCTCTTCCATTTTTGTCTACTTAAAGCTTCTGAAGCTACTCCAAGTGGGCCTCTGGGAGTCACGGTGCAATAACCGGAGGAAAGCTCCCTTCAGACAAGCTGTAAAACCCAGGATTATTCCAGGCCCATGTTTGGATTGCCACACATGTCTGTGGCAATCCCAACATGGCCCCAGATATCCTGCAATATTGATATTAAGGGACTTAGCTCATCTGGATGACAGTTCATCAGAATGCACGTGGGATGGTAATTGCACTCCCACGCAGTTCCCTAGCATCTGGACAAACAGTGATTACTCTGACTTCTTCCAGAATACCACTATAAGTGTTCATGCAAAAGATTCCACTGGTTTGCAATAATATTTCTGGCATTACTTGCAAAAATCTTAACTGGAAAGATTAAGCGAAAATAATGAAGAAATGCCACAGGAGGTAAACCAACCAAATTTTAAAATATGCAAAAGTATTTCTAATAGTCATCTGCTTGAGTCTCAAAATAGTGAACTAAAAATACAGGAGCAAAAGATAATTAATTTAGTTGCAATCAATTAAACCAGATGAGATTACCATGCTACTCTGAATAGTTTAAATGAAAACAGCTGTAAATCATGCTGGAATACAGTTTTTCATATATTATAAACCATGAAGTTACCTTGCATTTAGCTTATTTATGCTTACACGGTAATTTGAAGCTAACACAGATTGATTTAGAAGTGATCAGATTATAGAGACAAGCTTAGTTGAGTACACACAAATGTTCCAACTATGTTTACCATCGTTACTGCCTGTTTCACTTTCTAATAATTTAACAGAACTTTATGCAGCTTCGGATCCAAAAGCAACAGAAAAAAAAATCCAACATTCATCCTATAGAACCAAAGAAATATGAATTAACATAAAGAAACACTAGGAATGTGCATGAGTATTCGTAACATTCGATGTTCAGGCGAATTCAGACATCTGTGTAAGAATCAAATGCTATGACATTTGTACATTGACATTTGTACAAATATAAATGTTTTGGAACATCTGTACGAGGCTTCGGAACATTTGTGAAATGAGAATGTGGGAAAGCGGCTGAGTCAGTCACATCTGCAACAGATCCAGAAAGAAATCGACATGGTTTGAGAGTGGATCCAAAGTGGATTCAGGGCGGATTTGATGCTTTCAGAGTGGCTATGTTATGGGATACGTATCAGATACATATGTGTTCATATCGGATTTTCGTACGAATACATTCGTATTGAATAGAATCCTACCACATTCAAAGGGGATCTATTCGAATGAATACAAATTTTCTGCGTTGGTTTTCTAGGTGTACCAGATCACATCCACTGCTTACTTCAGTGGGCCCAATGGAAGGGGGACCCCACTGCACTGGCCCACTGAAGAAAGCAACAGGTGCATTTCTGAGCACTGCTGAGGATAGCAACAGGGCCAGCACAATATGCAAGGAACTCAGCCAGGGCAAAAAGGCCCTGGCTTCCTTCCTTGGAAGGCCACTGCAACCATCCATCAGCCTGCCAAAGAAAGCATCAAGGGCCTTTGGATGAGCCAAGGAATACTTGGTGCACCAAAACATGCCCGCTGCTTTCCTAGGCGGAGTAATGAAACCTTCCATGGGCTTGTTGTAGATTGCTTCCTTCAGCACCAATGCAAGGGGGAGGCTGAGGCTGACAAGTGAGCAGGAAAGACATTTGTTAAGATGACTTCCTAACAGTTCTAAAGAACAACTATTTCTTTTGATAGAAAGATGGAAAATGCTGAACCCAGTCTGTGCTTTGTAAGGAAACCATGTTATAAAGGTGGTGGTGGGGGGAATATAGATACATGTTTCAAATAAAATAAAACTGTTTTACTTCTGTTAGATGGCAGGTATTGCATTGAACAAGATTATTCAATCTCTGAAACCTCCAATTAAAAGGAAACCACGGAGCAAGTCTGGGGAAAACCTGAGCTGTTGACTTGGGAAAGAGGCTGCCAATCAGAGTATTAATGCAAGGCTAGATGTAGACCAATGATCTGACAGTATGAGGCTGCTTTGTGTATTCTGATCACAGATTTTGAGGGAAAGAAGACCAGCTGGGGCTTAAGAACTCCTTCCCAATGGATGTCAGTTCATGAATCAGAAGATAAACTTCACAAGTTCTAGCTCTTTACATTATTAATGGCCGGCTGAACTGTGGATTGTGGGGCACAAAGCAGCAGAGATCATGTTTAGTCCCTATTATCTTGTGTAGTTTTCTCCTACTTCCTTTCTTCCCTCTGCTGCTTTGGGAAACAAACGTTTAAGGAAAAGACGGCCACACTGAATTTGAAGTTTTTTGTTGCATTCTCCCTGAAAGAGTACAGATCTTTTTCTGAATTAGGAGCAGTGGAATATCTCCCTTTGCAAGTCAATAGTGTCTTCCCTATGGCAAATGGGAAGAGTCATATTTAACAGATAACCTTGCTTAGTTCTGATTAGCTGGAAAATATAGGCTGGATCTGTGAGCTGTCTTCACTTTACTGGGAGTAAGTGCCATTCAAGGATCATCCAATGGATAAATCTAGCCCTCAAGTTAACAAAGGTTGGGTATGTTTGCTTAAAATCAACCTTGTTTTCTGCACTGCTCTGTGCAACAAAGTGTGTTTAAGTAGTTACTGCACACAGGTTGTGACATTTTTGAAGATACTGAAGCTGTTTGAAGCTAAGAGATTATTTCCCTTTCTTAATTACCGATAGGAAGGCAGCCCTCGTGTCAGGCAGTGTGAGAAGGTTTTGGCGCCAAGTTTAAATAGGTTTTGAAAAATTGTTATTGTTCATTGGTTAAGGGCCAAACCCCACCCAGCTATGAAACATATAAATATGCTGGGCTTTCTGTTCCAAGTTGCTCCCAACAAGAAATGTCCTAACCCTGAGCTGAAATAAATCACTGTTTTTCATGTTCAAGAGTCTCGTGGTCATTCTTTGCCAGCCTGACACCTAGCCAGAAAGGGAACATTTAAGGCCAACAGAAATGCAAACATTTCTATATTTCTACATATTCTCACCCACACCCAGATAGTATGTCTGAGATACCATTTCCTTGAAAGTTCTCTTTTTCTTCTCTCTGTCAATGCAGGTGGATCAAACTGTGTTGGAACAGAGCACCAAATGCGGAACAAGGAGAGGTCACGCCTCTTGTACCACTTTGGTACCTCTGACCAAGAAACTTTTCCTCTTTCCATACTTACACATCAATGGCAGAATTTAATACACATAAATAGGGCAGAATTTAAATTCAGCTCCTTACATTTATTTATCAGTGGGATACAGCTATCCCTGGAAAGGAAAGGGTGAATTGGAGGTGGTGTGATTATAGAGCAGATACTGTGTAGAAAGCAGCAGTATTGGAGGTAAAATAACACTTTTATATTCAGCTGTGGTTGATGTGAATACTATGCTTTGTGTTCAGTTTGTAACACTGAAAATACATCCTGCACGTCAGATATTCACATTACGATTCATAACAGTAGCAAAATTACATTTACGAAGTAGCAATGAAAATAATTTTATGGTTGGCGGTTAGGGTTAGGTTGGGGTCACCACAACATGAGGAACTGTATTAAAGGGTTGCGGCATTAAGAAGTTTGAGAACCACTGCTGTAGTAAGTCAACAGCAGCTCCATGGGAATTAGGACTCTAGTGTAAGCTATCTTTACCTAACATTTCTTCTTAAGGCAAATCTGTTCACTTTTATCATATTGTAATCCAGTGATCATATAGTTAAGTTCATGTTATTGGAATTTTAACAACAACAAAAAATTAGAATAGCCACTGAAAGGTCATAACACGGCAAAAAGAAAAGTTGTGAAGGTTCTGAAGCTAGTTTCAAGTCAAAAAGATCAAGTGTTTTTGTAAAGATGGATGAAATGGCCTTTAAAAACCTATCAGCTTGATTGTGTGTACCTATATTTTAAAATAATTGCTGCTTTTGCTCTATCAAATGTCATAGGTAATTGGCTGGTCAGATGCTATGGATTTTACAGATACCATCCGCTTTTCTAAAAGTGTACAGACTTCACATTGCAGAATAATCACCTTTTCAAAAACTATATACTGTGTAACAATATAAATGTTGAAAATATGCCTCTCAATTCAGCATTATGGGATGCTGTACATTAACAATAGGAAAAAGCCCACAACAGTTCACTTGATGCTGATAGGAAAAAGTATTTGGACCATCCAGAATAAATCATCAAGGACCAAACTGTCAGAATGTTTCATGATATTTGACCCATAGCCCATATTTGAATTATATGAATTATAAAGTCTAGGGCTGCGTCCCCATACATGCTGTTTGGCACGAAATGGCCATGCATGGGACCGGGACTGGGTCCGAGATTGATCCCATACTGTCCCCATACCATTCCCAGTGACGCGGGCTGGGTGAAGGTTGGGCGCAGTTGCAGCTGTCCCCATGCAACCACACCAAACCCTGGCATGGGGAAGCAGCGCCACCTCCTCTCTGCCCTCTCTCTCCTCATTGGAAGCCAGATTCATGTCAGACCATCCCTGTTCCACTGGCTGCAAATGCCACATCCCCCCCCCTCCCTTAGCAGCACAGAAAGCCAGGACTGGGCTGGCAAGCACAGAAAAAAAGTTAAAATAAAGCTTAATTAAAAAAATCCATAGCAATGATTTTTGCTGCATTCCAAATCCTACCAAGATTTGTCCCAAGGCCATCTTCTCTTCTTCTAAATTTTCAAACATAATCCTCTGCTGTCAGCATTATAGTACATAAAGTACATATCAAGAATTCTGTAATATGTGTGGCACCTCTTACTGCTAATAGAACATCTGCAGATCAATTTGGCTAAATTTATAATGATGCCCTATGTCAATTAAGATGTGAGAATCGCAAACAAGAGTTCTGAGCATAGAAGGAAACGAGGTCTTGAAACAGAGAGTAACTGTATGAAATCTTCGTAATGTTTAAGGAAAGAAAAGGCTTTCTAAAATTACTCAACAGTACTAGTTTGGCTACAGTCAGTCTGCCTATGTGCTAGGAACACTCAAAGCTCTCATTATGAAATGCTTCCCAATGAGACTCTTCCAGTTACCACAAACCGAACCCACCTCCTGGGCACACATTCAAGGAGCAAACTGGTCATTTCAGACCATCATCAATTAGTCTGGCCCTTAGCCAAAGCTGTTTACAATTACAGTGTTTTGTTTTTGCTCTGAATTTGCTGATGATATAGAATCAGCAACACAAGGAAGAAAAAAGTGTTGAAATCCTGCTGGAGCAAGACAAATAAAAATGAAGACAAAACCGATTGGTGCTTGAAACTAAGCAAACCTTCAAAACAGTACTGATCAGCTTCACGGTTTCATGCAAAATGTAATATAAGCGTGAATCAAACTATAAAATACTATGGGCTAGAATTTTCAGCAAGAATAAACTCTTTTCCATTAAATGAGAAATGGAGAAGTTCTCTCTTTCTTCTGCAACCATCTCTATTTCTCTCGTTATGTTTCTGTGTTTTACCAGCCCTCCAGAGCAGACTCTGAGGGGGAAGGAAGCAACAGTTGAAAATGCCTTCCACCTAACAATCCCTCCTTCACTAGGAACACTCAATAACCATAATTTCATTCAGAAGAATTTGGAGTAAGGCTACACAGTTTACACTAACAGCTTAATGTGTCTAAACTGTGTGTGAGAGAGAGAGAGCAGAAGAGGGAAGGGGGCACATAAAGGACTGGCTTCATATAGGTCTGTAGGGGCCTCCATTAGTGGAGTTCACACACCAGTGACAACCTCTGGTTGCCTTGTGGCAGATGGAACTCCTGCAGGTTAGAAGACATTTCATGTCGATATACATTGGTAGCGTGCTCAAATGTCTTGGTGTTATGAACACCTGGCATACATGAGCATGTTTCACGTGAAAAATCCCAGGGCCATGCAACTGGTGTCCGGCTCTAATGTACAGTACATACAACTTCAGTGAATTTAAATTAAGCTATCTAATTCAAAATATTGTAAACTAACAAAAATATAAACGGCATTTGGATATACCTGAAACCTCTTCTAAGACAGTTCTGTGTTGCTTTACTTATTTGATATTCTTGCTGAAGTGACGATGTCAATTAACAAGGCAGGCATGTTGAACGGTTACTATGTTTTGCTCAATGCAATACCTACTTACTACCGTGCTTGGGAATCTCCCAGTCATCCTCGGCACACTGGGCATGGTGCCAAAAGATCTCAGCGGGCACCTAAAAACCGTTGGGATTGACCAAATATCCATCTGCCAACTACAAGAAGCCACTTTACTGGGATCTGCTCGCATAATTTGCCGATACATCACGCAGTCCTAGGTGCTTGGGAAGTGTCCCATTAGTGATATAATACGAAATCCAGCATAGTGATCTCGTTTGCTGTGTGTAACTGCTGATAATAATAATAATAAGAAGAGTTGGCTTTTCTACCCCGCTTTTCTCACCCATTTAAGGGGATTCAAAGCAGCTGACAAAGCTTCTATTCTTCTCCCCACAACAGAACACTCTATGAGGTAGGTCGGCCTGTGAGAGCTCAGAAGAGAGCTGTGACTCGCCCAAGGTCACCCAGCTGGCTTCATGGGGGAGGTTGGAATCGAACCCGGTATTCCCAGAATAAAGAGCCCGGCTCCCTAACCACTAGACCAACTGGCTCACTACACCAAACAGCAACCAACAACAACACCACAATAATAATAGTTGCTGTTAAAGAACCAAAAGGTCTTGATTGCAGCACTTAAGTCTTATCCAACAAGTAGTTACAAAAAACATCGGAATATGCTTTAAAATGACTATTCTATAGTTCCTAGTGTCTCGTTAAATTGTAACTCTTCATCCAAGCTGTCAATGTTTAAATTTCCTGTTGCCCTGCACTGGAGGGGTGGGTGAGGCTATAATTAAGTTTATACGCTTTTATTCATTTTTAATGAATATGTGGCTCCTTGAGTCTTTGGGTGAAGGGCAGGATATAAATATTTTGAAATGATAATAATACAAAAAGGAGTCCTTGCATGAAAACTACCCAAGAAAGAAAACACGTACAAGAAAATCCTAGAAAGATCTCTTCTATCAGGCGAGTGAAACTGAGCCCAGCAAGAATTAGACCAAAATTATCCAGCTGAAATGGACAAATGAGAAGAGATGACACTGAAATTAAGAACTGGCAACACTTAACTGATTATCTACAGAGGACTATCAGTTAAAACTTTCAAAGAATAAAAGAAAAGATAGCAAAAAGGAGAAATAATAAAAAAGAGAAGCAGAAAACTGGATATACAAAAATACCTGGAAAGAGGTTGGAAGTCAAGTATATGATCAAGAACATATAGGAAATGAAATTTTATCTATCCACCACAAGAGAAAGGAAGAGAGAGAGAGGAGTTTCTTCAGCAGAATATTTTCTGCTTCTCATTACATTAAGAGGTCACGTCGTCCTCATCAATCTCAGACAAACAAACAACGTATGGCTAACTAAATTAATGTGGACGGTGGTGGACCAAACTATATATCCACAGCATTGGTGTGAGCAGCTTGTTTCCAGAGGAGCTGTAAGGAGCTGTCCAGACCTCCAAAATGAATATCAACTTAACGAGGCAGGTGTAGCCTGCAGCAGTGTTCAAACGGGTGACTACTAGGAAAGAAAAGACACAATGATGCCATTCTTTTCAAGGTGATCTGGAAGAGTGAATTATATTAATGACTTCTGCAAGTTAATTTACATTCTCTATTATTAATCACCTTTCACTCCCATGAGTTGTTTGCCAATCCAGTCATATTGATGTTAACAAAAAGTATCATGCTGGAGAAAA
The DNA here is from genome assembly GCA_023333525.1 of Aspidoscelis tigris stejnegeri. Lineage (NCBI taxonomy): Eukaryota > Metazoa > Chordata > Lepidosauria > Squamata > Teiidae > Aspidoscelis > Aspidoscelis tigris. The sequence goes on along the minus strand of JALMGA010000019.1, from coordinate 9,530,236 downwards.
GACTGGTGTAATTGAGGTTCTACTAGTATATCCTATTATAAAACCAATAACAGAAATAAATCACTTAAATAAAATACCGTCACAAGGATATGAGTTAAAAAGATAATCTGAATTTCTACAGGGAAACGCTGTAACTAATTCTGGTGATCTCCTCAAGTAAGAACAAAACAGCATCACAAAAATAAAATAAAATCTTTCACAGTGAGCATCACAGCACAAGATTTTATGGAACAGCAGCTGGGTTGGTAGGCATCTGGCCTTCCTAATACACACTCACTTTTTCAGACTGATGGCTTAAAAACAAACAAAAACCTACCAACATGTTACCATCTGCCAATACTGTGGTATTAACCTTTACTGATTCAGTAGCAAGCCATAACACAGTTCTTACAAACTACAATATACTGACAGTTCATGCAGACCTGGTCCATTTTAACTACCAGACTATAGGGTCAAGTAATTTAGAATAAATTGGACGATTTAGATTTAAATGGAGTCTCAAAAATATAATGATGTACAATATAGGAAATGCAAAGAATACTAATAAATACGGACATTTGTTTTAATGATAAAAAACATAGAAAATGGAAGTCAAATCAAATTTGTTCTGCCTTTCAGAATGACTTGTAGATATTAAATCATTAAGAAGATTCCACCAGAAGTAGAAGTATAAAACCTTAACTTTATAAAATTAATTTCAACTGAAAGAGTAGTATATTCAGGCATGTTTCTACTATTTTCTTGGTGGTTTAATAAATATAAAACTGGCTGGAAAGAATTTAAAAAGGCTACAGAACAATATTTTCCCAGTAGGTTTGTTCATAACACTATTAGATTTTTTTCCCATTAATGTAGCTGAAAAAGGTTTGTGTGATAAATGAATCTGAATGCATTTTCCTGCTCAACTAGTAAAGAGACAGATCAACGAAAGAATCTTTCAGTCAGCTGACAGCTGTACAAAAATGTTTGTTTCTCACTCTTTTTCAGGTTTTTAAATACTTTGCCAACATGTAGCCATCTGCACTTCAAAAGAGTAACAAAAATGTCTCATCTTAGGGAAGAGAAAAAGAAAATGAATTTTTGTGTGGGACAACAGAGAAGAGGGGTGCATCCACCTGCAGTAAAATAGATGAGCTGCAGTTGCTTAGGAGGTGGAATGGCTACTTCCAATCGCAAATCAACCAATCATCAATCAATCAATCCCAAATGCATCAGTCAATCATCCAATCAATCAAACTTTATATTTATATCCCACCTTTGAACTGAAAGTCTCAGGGCAAGGCAAGGCACACAATAAAAGTGTCCCCTTTATAAATCTATGGTGGGGCCACATTTGGAATACTGTGTACAATTCTGGTCACCACACCTCAAAAAGGATATTGGGGAATTAGAGAAGGTGCAGAAAAGGGCAACCAGAATGATTAAGGGACTAGAACACCTCCCTTACGAAACCAGGCTGCAACATCTAGGCCTCTTCAATCTGGAGAGACAGCGTTTAAGAGGGGATCTGATTGAAGTATATAAAATTATGCATGGTATAGAAAAGGTGGATAGAGAAAATTTCGTTTCTGTATCACACAATACTAGAACCAGCGGGCACTCTATGAAGCTTATGGATAGGAGAGTCAGGTCTGACAGGGGGAAGTATTTCTTTACCCAGAGGGTCATCGGCTTACCAAAAGAGGTGGTGACAGCTACCAGTCTAGATGGCTTTAAGGTAGGGTTAGACAAATTTTTGGATGACAGATGTATCAATGGCAACTAGAACGAATGCCTAGGTGCATTTTTCAGGCTGGGGTGGGAGGGGGACAGAGCGCTTCTAAGGCCATTTGCTGGGATTCTAGAGCAGGAATATGTTTGTTCTTGTCTCTGCTTGAGATGCCCATGGGCAATTGGTGGGCCACTGTGTGCAATAGGATGCTGGACTAGATGGGCTGTGGCCTGATCCAGCAGGGCTTCTCTTATGTTCTTATGTTCTTAAAAACATGAAACACTAACCCATATTTAGAATATAACCCACCCATCCACCCTGGCATGATTATATCCAGAGGAAACTATGCACCAGGAGTTTAAGTAAGGAGCTACCTAAACCCTTATAAAGTTGGCACCTGGCATACCTCCACAGAAAAGGCCCTCTCACCTGATGAAGCCCTTCACACCACTTGAGGGTAGTAGAACTACAAGAAACACCTCATTCTGTGATCTTCAAAAGTAACTGGCTTCCTCTTTCCTGTGGAGTTGGCAGGTGACAGATGGTATTATGCCAACTCAACAACTTTAGTACCAGGCTGCATACCTCATAATGCCCAAGTTCTGGGATTTCTTCTGTTCCCTACCTAGCATCCCAACATAGGCAGTGCTCTGCTCAAAAAAAGGTTCAGACATCTCCTAAGAAATATACTAGAACACTCTTCATATGGGCTCACCTCCCCTGCTCTCACCATTGCAAGACTTCACTGGCACACACAGGTGCCCCAAACCAATGTAAAGATTTGTTGGCTTTGCCTGTTTGACAAGCAATTTATTTTCCTATGGAAAATCCAGCTGCCAACTCTAAACAGCTTCTGAGGAAATTTTAACTGCCACAGATCCTGGACCTTGAAAACTCCTGATCCCAACATATGAAGTTTAAGCTAGAGACTTCAACATACAACTATCTGCAGCAGTTCATCTAGTGGGCCAACAAAGTCCACAACATAGCTATTTTTCTGAATAGTAAAAAAATGAATCCAAGGTCCTTTAACATAGGGTCCTCCAGCAGGATTCAGGAAAAATTTGGTTTCATGCAGAAATTCAAATGAAAACAGCACTAAAAACCAGCTATCCAGCCTGCTTGAACACCCTTGGGTTGTGTTCACATACAAGTGAAGCAGCTGCATTCCAAGGGTAGCTGCTTCTCACTGCAAATTCTGGAAGGAGCATAGTTTTCCAAGAGTGGGAAATGCCACCCTCTGGGCATCCCTCCAAACGCGGTCATCAACTCAGTGGCTGGAGTTCCAGGAAGACTTCCTGTTCATGGCCAAATTCTGGAGGGACAGCCCTGCTTAACAGTAAAGTTTGTGCCATGTGACGCCAGTCGGCCAAGCTAACCCATCCACGCATCCAATCTCCACAACCCTAAACAAGCACTCTCAAAAAAAGGAAAGTGCTTTCGCTGGAAGAAGCAGTCATTTCCCAGACAGGTGTCATCGCCTGGGCCCCTTCTATTGAGGAAGCATCGCTGTCAAGGGAAGATTGGCTTGCATGTCCTAAAGTTGGTTCCTTCATGGTGTGTGTGGGTTTTTCCTGCATACATTGCAGTAGGATTCCACTGGTGGCTCATGTAGCTATAACCTTAACGAAACATAGCACTACCTCTCTAGATAAATGTACAAACCATTAAAAAAAATTAAAAAATTGGCTTTCAATTTTGATTTGTGAGCAGATTTTAACTTTTTCTGTGTCTTCCTTTTGGGTATGTGCTAGTGAACCTCTCAGATATACCTAGGAAAACACTGGGGACAGCTATGCTAGGAGGAGTAAATTTTGAGAGTTAAGTACAAGAATGCCTTCATATGTTTATGATGTTCCTAAACAAAGAAACAAAAAAGCAAGCAGCAAAGCAGTAATCAAAGACATTCAGTGCAATAGTTCCCATGTCCAGAGACAACTTTCCTCATACGCTGTTGTAAAAGGCCACCAAAAGCTCTGGTTTACGGAATTTGCTGCCAGAAGAGGTGGTGACAGTTACCAGCCTGGATGGCTTTAAGGAAGGGTTAGACACATTTATGGACGACAGATGTATCAATGGCTACTAGAATGAATGTCTAAGTACATCGTTCAGCCTGGGGGGGGCAGGATGCTTCTAAAGCCATTTGCTGGGATTAGAGAGCAGGAAAAGGTTGTCCCTGCCTGAGATGCCCATGAACATTTGGTGGGCCACCATGTGCGACAGGACGCTGAACTAGATAGGCTGTGGCCTGATCCGGCAGGGCTTCTCTTATGTTCTTAAGCATTGGTGTTAACAATTGGGAGTGCCCAGAATTTAATTTTGTGCCCACCATGCAAAAACACGTATTGAAGAAGTGGAACTGGCATCTTCAAAAGACAGTCATGATAGTATTGTTTGCCATACTGACAAGAAATGAACTGCCTTTTTCAAGACTGATAAAAAAAAGTTTGTACTCCAAGTTGAAAGTGTTGAAAGGTATCTAAACTGCTCACAGAAGTGGAATGACTGATGCAAGCAGGAAAAAACAAATGAAATAAGATCCAAATTTCTAACTAGATCATGGAAACCAGAGGAGGGAATAACAATTTGGGAGGGAAAGGGGGAATCCAATTGCTTGCTTAAATTCTTGGCAGTATAAGAAAACAGTAGATGGGATATTTAAATGGTGTTTTTGAAAAGGATAACAGCATTGAGGTGGGATGTTACAATTATGAGAATAAAAGCATGAAAAGAAGGCAGAATTAAAATACTTCTTAAAAATGACTGCTTCTAGTGCACTAGAACTAACTAACTCTAGTGCAGAAGTGCTTCCCAGCTAAGACAACATCTTCAAAAGAAAAAAGGAAAAACAGGCCTCTTGTTATTAATGCTGCTATTACAAAATCTAACAGCAGAATCTGGAGCTGGAGGAAAAAACCAATTAATATTTTCTGTTTCTGCTTATGGGCTACAGCAAAATACAATACCTATTTCTAAATCAGAATTATATTATTTTGCTACAGCCTCAGCATACAACAGCATTTTGCAGTTTTTTTCAACGACTATCTAGATAAAACACGAATCCAAATTATTTCAATCCATTTCTCTTTGATAATACGTCCAGAGCCTTCTGCATACAATGAAGGCACATTTCTGCATCAGCAGTGACATCTAGCGATGAGAAAAATAAAGTGCACATTGCCTTTTAGAAATCAAAGCCCTTAAGGCTAAATAAAAAAGTATAGAAACAAACCCTTACGTTTTCTATAACATACTGTCTTATACAGGTTTTAACCACTTAATGTGCAGAGAAACAATATATTTAAAATAAAATAAAATGGGACAATAAAATATTCTATACCTTGAGGAGCTATAATTCAAGGAGAGTGTGGGGGCAAAATACTCAAAATTTAAAAGGATATACTTTAGAGAGGAAAAAGAACTAAACTACAAGCCTGTATTCCAAAAGCAGAGAACCTGAGGCCCTCTAAATAGTCCTAAACAAACAAAGGACCATGGCAGATTTACATTTGTGTATTTGGAGGAGTTTGACAGTTATACAACTTACGGATGATTCAATCCTCGAATGCCATTAAACTACATATAATGAAGATACATACTTGTAGAATAAATGCATCTATACTAAGGATAACACTGTCTCCTTCCAAAGGCAGGAAACCTAGAGGTATAGGGACATAAAACACTGCATACACACTAAGGATACTTTAAGGGCCTACTTACTATGGTCCTTTCTGTACTAGGTTTTATTCCAGATTGTATCTTGGAATAGGGACCTGCCAACCACAGGCTAGAGGGGACTACTGCAGGCCTGGGGGTGGGGGGGAGGGCTATCGTAATTGGCCCCATTTATGCGAATGGCAGCTCCCTATTCCAGGATATAATCCGAAATAAAGCCCAGTGCAGAAATGGCCTCTGTCTCTTTCCTCCTCCAACACACACACACACCATCTTTGGTCTTGTGGTTAGAGTGCCGGACTTGTATCTCACAGTCATGGGGTTTGATTCCTTGCTCCTCCACGAAGCCAGCTGGGTGACCTTGGACTAGTCACAGAGTGTCTGTTGTGGGGAGAAAAACAGAAGGTTTGCCAGCCGCTTTGAGTCCCCTTAAATGGGTGAGAAAAGCGGGATAGAAAAGCCAACTCCTCTTCTTAACACATTTTTTTAAAAGACACAATTAATTCTAACTTGATCAATTTCTAAAATTTCTAATAACTAGTAGTTTTCAGAAGATACTGCTAGAAGTAACTGCATTTTTGATTTAGTTCAGCATCTTCTGGAGAGGCCACATACTGTATTAGTCTCCCATAGCTTACAGTTAAACTTTTATATTAAAGTTTGTGATGCCATGTAATGCAAGAAATATTACAGTACAGATAACCTGTTTGCAATTAATTATAGTCTTAAATGAATTTTTTTTCACAGTTTCTTTGCTTTACCAGCAGGGTCCAGCATTTTAGAACTGCAGAACACAAAATTTTCATTAGTTTTCCAGGAACATCACTGATACAACAAATATGTGCATTTTAGGAAAAAAGCTAACAATGTTTTTGTAATTTGGCATTTGGTTGATGCTACCCTAAAGCATAATCACATGCTGTGTATTGTGTAGGTCACATAAGAACTTCTAATAAAAGAAAGATAATAAAATGTGTGTTTCTATAACTATGGCAAGAAGACTATATATGGAGAGACAGTCTGCAGAACATAGGATATAGCTAAATTTGTGACATTCTGCAGTGTTTTCCCATCTCCCTTTTTTTAAGCCGATATATTAAAAAGGAAAGCTCTTAGTTTAATACATATTTATAGTGAACTTTACCTGCTGCATCAATAAAAGCTTTCCTAGTCTATTTTGGCATTTAACTTGGGCAGACTTTTCTTAACAACGCTAGAAAAACAAACACTGATCGCTCAAATGTATCTATCATTACACCCTCTTTTCACAGATTTATAACATTTTAGAAAGCATATCAGACTGAAGTTCTAAGAGTAGTGCAAACAGATGGCATATTTTGCAAGCAGAGATTTAGAGTATTTCTATGTGAACCTAAGGTTAATCTATAATGCAATAAGGTGATAAAATTTGGAAATGAAATGCTGTGCTTCAGCCTACTAACAGTACCTAAAGTTTTATTAAATGATTCATATTCTAGCATATATTCAAAGGCCTCAAAGTGCATGAAGAAGTTCCTAATAAAACACCTAATCTATCCATGTAATTTCAGAATACAAAAGATTAAAAACAAGCTAGTTCCAAAACCTTTTCTGTTAGCTTTTTAAGCTAATTTATGAAATCCACCAGTGAAGGCCTTCTGATTAGGGATGTGCGTGAATATTCAAAAATTCAAAAATCCAATTCGAATCTGACAAATATCAACATTCGAATTTGAACTGGATTTAACAACATTCGAATCGAGACATTCAAACGAATTTCGGATTTTCCGAAATATTCGTTTGAATATTCAAATGACTTGAATGTACAGATTTGTATGTATTACATACAAATTTGCACAAAAATTATACATATTTGCACTTATAATGTGGGATGAAAATAGGGTGCATATATGACAGATACGAATGTTGTCAACATTTGTATCTTTAAATATGAATCTAACATACAAACGTATCGATTCAAATAATGAGGATTCTAATCGGATTTTCAGACATTTGGATTTTTGACATTCGAATCGAATCAAATTTTCAGATATTCAATTCAACTCCAATTTGAATGGGAAAAAAAACCCTTTTGTGCACACCCCTACTTCTGATGGGGAACAAAGTCTCAAATCTTAGTGCCACCACAGGAAAGTCCTACCAGTCTGAATTCAGAAGCACCTCTGAGTAACTCTGTTCAGTTATCTTTAATAATTTACCATACATATACTGGCTGTTGCCAACAACTGTACAGCCTCAAGCCACTAAATTATGAAGGGAGAAAAAACCCTTCAGTACTGTAAACAAAATATAGTTTTCTACTACAGATAAGGTTCAGGGAAGATACGCTTTTTCAGACAAATATGAATCACTTTGTACAATAATTCTGCCAATTCATTATGCTGGACATCACGTTCTTGTTATCTGCCAGCTAAGCATGGGGCATAGGCCACAAATTCATTTTACAAGGGTGAAGACACAGGAGCCTGCATATTATACTCAGTTAACTACTTTGCTCCAGATGTAGCTAGTTCTATAAGTGCGGGCAAAAGTAAAAATAGAAATTACAGCATGTCGGAACGGTTCTTCAAATCTTCCCATAGTTTCAGCAGAAGACAAGCTACAATTTTCTTTACTCAATACAAGAAGCAGCTGACCTTTCATAGATGTGACAGTTTGGCAAAGAATACTAGATGATTTGGACTAGCATCAACCCAATGACTCTAAAGACAATAAAGCTCTGTGTAATCACAAAACTGAGTTCTGGGAAGGATATATTTTCACTAGGGAGCAACTGAATAAAGGTTTGCAGAAGAAGAAGAAGCCTTTAAGCTTTAAATCCCTGTTTTATATTCTATCTTGTTGGCATTGTAATCACAGTTACTCCAACCATTGTCGAAGAACAAAGTGAGGTAGCACACTGGTGGGAGGACAAGCGATCATGCAGAACTTCTGAAGGTGGAGAGAACCAAGATTCAGATGACCAGCCATACTAAATCAGTAAACGGGGTAAGTGGAAATTAGATAAACTAGTAGAGGGGGAAAAAAGAATTGGGCTATGACTGAGAAAAGAGAAAACGCTGGAGAAGTTGAAGAAAGAGATTGCGCTGAAAAACCGGAGGGAAAGAAAAACCTACAGACGAATTAGAAAGGTTCAGGGCAACTAATGTCATTTAAGTGAAATCGTAATTCATCACAATTCAGATTTGATGCAGAAACACACACTGCTTGACTACTTTTCTCGTTCTCTTACCATCAGAATTCATGAATAATTAAAACTAAGCGACACAGAAGTGTTTCTTGAAATTGAATCACCGAGAAGGCTTAAAAACAAATAAAATGCATGGGCAAGAAAATAATCACCTTTTGATTCTGCCTAAATTTTCCCCTAAATTATTAAACATTTTTTAATTTTTTAAATATCTGATTTTGCACGGAGGAGGGGATTAAAAGTAGGAGTGAGAAAAATAAACCGTATTAAAAATCTCTTCAATTGATGTCCTAAAACTTAGACTTCCTCAACACAGCTTTTCTAATTCAGTTTGAAGTAAAATCCATCCTTCCAATGAGGTTTGTTGTAAAATATAATTGCTTAAAACTTTGACTCTCGACTTGAATCAAAGATTCTATTAAAGAAACTGTCTGTGATAAACAGGACCGATATGCACAGGTATATGATGGGTGTTTTTCCACTTAGCACTAGAGTACCCATTAAGGACCCATTAACGACCCTTAATGGGTCCTTCATGGGTCCTTTAGTGCTAAGTGGAAAAACACCCATATAGAACAACTTTTTCCATGACAGAATCAGAAGATTCAAAATAATATTGACCAAAACAACTTTCTCCTTCCTAAGAACTTTCTGGAACTGAAATATAGGCACTCTTTAGTATTTAAAAATTGGGTTTTTAATTACTTTCAGTGACTTATGTCTATTTACACAGGTCAGCAATAATACATTGCTGGCTCCCTAATGTCTTTTTGGCTTTCAAAATGGTGTCCTACCATCTTAAGTACTAGAAGGAGCAATACTTCATCTTCCATCAAATGTGCCAGCATGCACAGAAAAAACACACAATCATGTTCTTGCATGGGATAAGGTTTATCTATATTGAGGGCTAAGGGTGTTTCTGCACTAGCTGCAGAAACTGGTTTAACACACACACCCTTAAGTAATATTTAAAACACTTACCTTAAACAGCTTCTGCACTGTAGACCTGATCAGAGATTCTTCGCGGACGCCGCTTCCACATTTCAGCGTGTAAGACCGGTTTTTAAAACCGGTTTTGCCGCCAAAATCCAGATTAAATGTAAGACCTGAAAAATCAGGTCTTACATCCATCTCTTTGCTTGGATGTGTGAAGGAGCAGGACGCTTCTGAACATGGACAGACGAAGGGACTATGTCCCTCTGGCCGCCTTGTTGGGAAGGGCAGAAGCAGGACTGCCTGCTTCCGAAGCCCTTCCCCTGCGTGCCGGGTGCTGCTGGAAACACACGGTGACTGGCAGCTCACCGCTCCAATCCCGCGGCTCCAGGGGTGGTGTCGGCAGCACATGAGCTGGAGGATTTTTTTAATGGGTGCTGATGCGTCTGCACAGCAACCACTCCATCCGTTCTCCGGAATCCGGCCTCTCCGCACGTGCGCGGACATGCAAGGACCCTTTGTTGGATCACCAAAAAATGGATCTTTTTAGATCTGTTTTTCGGTGGCCACTGTAGAAGCACCCTAAATTTCTTGAAGAAGAATCACAGGACATACCAGAGGAACTAGTGAGGACAAATCAGCCCACACTGTCATATAGGACATAAAGTGTTCAGTCACACTCATATTAAAAGAGAAAAAGGCCCTCCATTATAGTTTCCACAAAGACTCAGAATCTTATTAAGTTCCTTTGTCTCAACCCTTCATCCTTGCCACCATTTTCTTTTCATTTGCTCATTCATTTATCCCCAAGTGAAGCAAGAAAAAGTGTAGATTTGCCTCCTCTGAAATAAAACATCAACTATGCAACATGACAAATGACAATGACACAAAGAAAGAAAGAAAGAAAATAATTCAGACAGACAGAGTGGGGCTCTTTTGGAAGGCAGGACCTACACTATTCACTTTGCTCGCAGTTCTTACTGAAACTCCAAACACCTTTTTTTCCTTCCTACCTGTAGGAAAATTAAATCAGTATGATGCTTTCAAAAGGCTGAGCCTTCTCAAAGCTCCGCACAATATGAAAGATGAACTACCTTTCATCAAAATGGTTAGGAACTGAAAGAGCATGGCTTCCAGAGATAATGCAAGGCACCATATCGCCAAGGAATTATATACCCCCTTTGGCCTAGAGAACAAAAATGTACCAAAGTATTCAGTATTTTGTTATTTGGCATAGCTGAAAACCATCAGCCATAACAGTGTAAAGTTACTGTCTAGATTAGTAGCCTAATAAATGATATTTTCAGAGATATGTTAAAAAGTGCAATTTGAGCCAGAAAAAAAATGACATCATTGAATTCAAATATTATAATGTAAACCTTCCACTTGCCTCTTTACATCTTTGGTAAAGTAGCAAATGAAAAGGAACAACATGGAAAAATAGAATTGACTTCAGCAACCTTTGGTACTTAGGAAGTTCCTGTGATATCGAAATTTGTCTCACTCAAATTTGAAACATAGCTAAATACTTAGCCATTCAGAGCAATCGGACTAAAGTCACTAAACAATATTAAACTACACGGCCCTATGATCATATGCCACATGGCAGTTTTTTATGTTCCTACTCCATAGGTATTCTTTGTTCCATTTGGGGAATTTAAAACATGAAGAAAATGCTTCCTAGATAATCCAGCTTTTTTAAAGCTACAACTTTGTATAGCTTTAAATAAGATTATCTACCACTTCAAAACATAATAGGTACGTACACAAGGCATGTTCTAAGATATATTACACTTGCCAGACATGAACTGAACAAATTTATAGAAGTTTTTAAGGATGATGATAATAATATCAGTACTCATGATATTTTTCCCTTTTAAGTTGGAAACCTCCTCCTTCAAATCAGCTAGGGAAGATCCTTTCAGAAAGTGAATATTATGGGTGTGTCAAATCCAGAAGTATAAAGGCACACTTGATTGTTCCACTCAGCAGATGGGATATTACAGAAGTATTGTAATTTTGAAGATGGATGTACATTCGAGAGCAAGTAACAGAATGCTGAGTTGCAGTTGTGAGTACATAGGGAGCCTGTGTAAAGCTAACATTTCCAGCTGTTATATACTGCAAAAGCAGTGCATTTTATAGCATACGCTTAATGTTTGCTTCTCCCCAAGACACAGAGCTTTAGTGTGTAGTACTAAAGCAGAGCAGATAAATCAGCGAGTATTTCCATCTCGCCTACAGTAAACACACAAGATACACATTGAAATGTGAAACAGAAGCAAGTTTGTATGATCTGAATATCAAAAGGAGGCAGCCGAATGAGAAAAATGGCATTTTAAAAAAGAGCTGAAATAAATAAATAGCAGGCACCCATTATAAGCCTTTTATAACGCAAAAACTGCATCATTCCAAAGTATATGAATATCCCAATTTCCAGTTCAATTTCTGTGCAGAAATTAAACAAATCTGTTCATTCTGTCACACTATCTGCCAGACAGTCTTTGGTTTAATTCTTCCTTCTTAATGTGTGTACTTTATTCCGAAATCATTATGTTATTAACTAGTCACACAGCATCACTAACATTCTTACACTAAGCTCCTTGACTTTTAGAAAATACCACTATGGTAGCAGTAACCAGCATAACAGGAGTCAGATTCCAGTGATCCTGTTCAAAGTAGCACCACTCCACTGAACGTCTTTCCCAAAACCTTTCACCAACCTCTTAACTGAACTGATTCACATGTGCAGTTTTCAGAACTGCAACCAGAACACAAGGTCAAAACAGGGAATATCAAAGACACAAGTGTGTCTCTTCTTGCTTTCTCTTGTAACACTTGTTGCCTGTGGAGAACTAGCAGGTAGAAGGCTGTGGAATATACCAGTATAGGTCAATGGTGCCATAGGAAAAACTCTCAGATCCAGATTTCCACTGTAAGTCAGTGGTGTAACAAAGGCTAAACTGCATTAGTGCACCTTTCTAGTATCATAGTAAATCAAAGAAGGCACATTTTATCAACCATGTAACAGGAAAAAAAAATCAGTACAAAATTGTGCAAATATGATGGATGACTGAACTTGCAACAAGTATTAGGCCAAGTATTGCCAATCATTTAAAAAATATAAACAAAGTCAGGATTTCAGTAGTCCTCTAATGAGCTGACAAGTTGGAAGAAAAATACATTCAAGCTTTTAAGGTTAGTCAAACCTGTTATACAAATAACTAAAATAGCCCTAGATAGGAATCAAATACCGCTATACAAATGGTAACATTTAATAACATACTAAATATTGACCTATATTTTTTCCTTACATTTGCTTTATTCATTACAGGAAACTAAGCTTTTCTGGGACACTGGTGGGGACAAATCCAGGTACCTTCTAGTTTTATACTAAGTCCTCTATTGTCCTATGTCCCTCTCAGACTGAAACTACAGACAAAGTGATCAGATGCATATAAAGAAACATTTAGGGCAGGTGGGAACCATGTCCTGAGGCCTAGAAATAGCCACCTCTTTCTGAGTCATGAAATTATAATTCTGAGTGTAACTTTTTGGAGCGGGGGGGCTGTCTAATTCAGTGGGAAGCTCAGGAGGTTTATGCATCCAATGATAAGTCTGGAAATGGATGAGGCAAGAAGATGCATTAGAAGAAGAAGAAGAGTTGGCTTTTCTACCCTGCTTTTCTCATCCATTTCAGGGAACTCAAAGCAGCTGATAAAACTTTCTATTCTTCTCCCCAAACCAGACATCCTATGAGGTAGGTAGGGCTGTGAGAGCATAGAAGAGAGCTGTGGCTAGATCAAGGTCAACCAGCTGGCTTCATGGAGGACGGCGGAATCAAACCCAGTATTCCCAGATAAGAGTCCAACTCTTAACCACTAGACCAAATTGGCTGAGCCTTGGCATTCTGTTGACTCAAGAAAAGGAGATACGGGAGCATGATCAAAGGATGATCTTTCTATTCTTCCTCCAAACTGCCACAAAAGAAGCCAAGCTGCCTCTGGTGAATGGGTGACTTCTGAAGGAACTAAAGGAGGATTTGAGGGTGGTGTGCTCCATTCATGGAATAGGACCAGCGATCAACTGAAACTAGCAGGGACAGGGACAAGGCTGTTCAAGGAGGACTGATGAGAGGAGGTGCAGAGAGAGGATGGTGGAAAAGCAGGGAGGCAGAGGTGAGGGAGGAGGAGCAGGTGGCCGTGTGATACATGTGATAAGGCAGGTGTGACTTTGGTGAAATGGACAGCTAACTGGAAATGATCAAGCAGTTGTTGATCCCTCAGCTTTGCAGTATTGGGGCTGCTGCCCAATAAACCGTACCAGCACAAGAGACAATGCTCCTCCCATAGTTCTGACAGAACCTGCATCCTGCTGCCAACAATGCAGCAAAACGCTGAAGGCAGCAACATGGTTCTAAGGGTGGTCTCTATCGGGGGTTTTCCACTTACCCCCTTAATCCAGATCTAAGATGATCCAGATCTAAGAAATGGGTCCTGCAACTAATCTGGATTTAGTAGATCCGGTTCTAAGGAGGTACCCAATGCATCTCCACGAGTGGTGGGGCACCCAATAGCAATGGGTGCTAGGCATGCTTGCATGCTCACATCAACGTCAAAGCATCCATGTGGCGATTCCATTTTTTTTTGGGGGGGGGGCTATGCACGGTGGGGGCAAACTCCGGAGCTGCTCTGGAGAACCACTCCAGAGAATCTTCTAAGATTGTGGCAAATCGCTCTGGAGATTCTCCAGAGCTTGGCCAAAGCTCTGTAGAAAGGCCCCATAGAAATGGCCTAAGCTCTGAAGTCTGTGCCATTCTCTGGAGTTTTCTTTGGAGGTGTCTTTGGAGATTAGGCACCGGCTTCGAAGCTGTGGGTTTTGGGGTACCCACCATGGATCCACCCCACACCCCACCCCGAACCTGCCCCTAGACTCCATTGCCTGATTGTGGTGCGAATGCGCACCGTATAATCCGGATTTCCTGGCCAAAGACTGGATTGTAGACCAGGAAGTCCAGATTATACATCCTGAAGGACCCATTTAATCCAGATTTCCCTTGTACAGGTGGAAACAAATGTGTCCCTAATGGGGTCTGCAGTGGAAACGGGGTCTTCCTGCCCTGAGCTTAATGGGTCCCTAATGGGTACTTAATGCTAGTGGGGAAAAAACCCTCAGATAACTAATCAGGGCCACAGAAAGGCACCCAGAGAGTAATAGCCACTGGCAGGGATACTATTGCTGGACGTAGAGATGTGTGCTGACTGATGCATGGAAAGAAAAGGTAGTTTTTGTGATGCCTAACCAGTAAAGTGTTTGGAATGAAATTTTACTGAACTTCTCAAGATGGGGAAGCTCTTTGTAAAGGGATGACTGGAATGAGCCCTGTCTGATCACACCCTAAGAAGAGAAGGCAACACTACAGTTGAAACCCTCATTTCTACATGCTCAAACTGAAGTCCAGACCACTACTTAGTCCCTGTTTGGGATTAGTAAAGATGATCCTTTCTATTACGCTATAATCTTGCCTCTGACAGCACCTTTGGATGCAACCAGGAACCAATCTATCTACAAATATCATAAGGTAAGTATAAAGTATCAGCTTAACACAAAAAATTGAGGAAGTCTGCTTATTTCCTTAATACTTTTAAATACTTCTTAATAATAAAAAAGCATTATTCCATAGCTATGTCTGCTACACTTGTTCTTGTTCTGTAATACTTTACTTGCCCACCTTTTTGATTTCTCTTAAATTACAGTGCAAATGCCCATAGTAATAAAATGGGGTGGTTAGATCAATTCCTGCTTGCTGCCCAGAGCTACAGGCTGCTATTATTCAAAACACTCTGTGCAAGAAGAAGTAAACATAGTCATTATTACCTACACTGCCTCCCAGAACAGGAAGGCCATTTATATTTCAAGCAATCCATTCCAGTGTGCCTTCTTTCTGCTTATGTTTATTTTAAATTTGTCATGCTCTAGAAACCTCAAATAAGACCCTCCCATCCAATCTTTTTGCCACTTCTTACCTTTTCCCGCGCATAAAAAGCACTCCCATTATTGAAAAACCTGAAACTTAAGCCTTATTTATCCTAAGATGGGCTTTGAATTCTTGGCCACAAGTTGTCTTAAGCTTCAAACTTAAATACTTTTTTCAAAAAGGGAAAATTAACATAAAGTTCATAATGGTCATTACTCTTTACTTCTGAAGTCTAAATAAAATATAAAACTAACTTTCTTCATTATATAAAGTATACTGATCCTTAAAGGAATTGAATTTATAAATAATGAAGACTGATTCTTACTTTTAGAATGTTTTGGGTTTCATTCCACTTGTTCGTCCACTCCTTAGTAAGCTCTTCAACCTAAAAAAAATTGCCAAAATATTATTTACTTATGGAAATCACATTTAACCAACTAAAACCTAAAGAAAAAAAGGATTGTGTTAATCCTTTAAAACTAAACCAAATAAATTGGAGAAATGAAAAGCCAAATGTAATAATTACAGCAAGGTTTTTTTAAAAAAAACTACTCATATCTTTCTTATAAACTTTCTGTGAAATAATAAAAATAATAAAAAAGCAAAAGATCCAGCAGTCAGTATTATCTTGTAGTGTCAATACAAGACCTTTGTGGGTGTTTTTCCACTTAGCACTAGAGTACCCATTAAGGACCCATGAGTCCTTCATGTGTACTTTGGTGCTAAGTGGAAAAACACCCCTATTTTTACAGAAACAATTCTAGAGTATAATAAAGAGTATAATATGTTCCATTATAAAATGAAAAGGGAGTTCTTAAATTTATTTTGAAAACTAAGCCCTCTCAATTCAAATTTCACACACAAAAAAGAACTAAGCGAACTCAAAACAGCTAATTCAACACTTCAGCTGATTAGAATCAGTGTTTATTTTTTACTTTTGTCCCACAGAAGTAGTTTCTTTCTAAGTTTTCTGCTTCTCCAGCAATAAGTTAATAGGCACTATCTGACCGCTCTTCAATGTGAACTTGGTCTCCTGGATTTGCCATTTTTAATTTGTTTACAGTTTGCAAAAGCAATAGGATTAGGCACACTCCACTGGAGAAGGAAAAGGAGTAGAAATAACCTTGATAATAAGTTGTTCTACTTGGACAGCTGATCATTGGTTCATTGCTGCTGAAAGCGGAGGGGGAAAATACCTATTTCCCTCTGCTGTTTGTTGACAGGTTGGAGGAAATGGATCCATTCTGGGGTCCGAATATCCTGTTCCACTGAATCTTAGAACATTCTGAGAAAACCAGACCTGTTTTGTTCTCTGTTTGAACCTTACAAAAAATCTTGTTTCAAGTATAAAACATTCCATATTAAACTTTGTTTCCTAAAAGGTACAAAGGAAAAGCAGAGGGAGCCCAGTATTTGCTGTTTTTGATCCCTAGGATCAAAACTGTGTATTAAAAAACTGTAAGAAATCAAAACAGTCCAACTACTGCAAGAGTGAAAACAGAGTTTCTAAAAGATACTGCAGAGTGGGAAAGGACAACCTACCAGAGGCAGGGCTATAACTACCATGGGGTTAGACTGGCTTTTTGCCACAGGTCCAAGCGGTGAAAAGGTCCCCAGCGGACATGGGTGCATCCAATCAGGCCACCCTTTGAGCTTTGTCTTCACTCACTATTTTGTGTATGTTTTTAATTAAAGCTGAACTGTGTATTATTGCCATTATGCTATTCTCGATAGTTCCCTTTCTTTCCAAGCTACAGCCCTCACCATAGGGCACTTAAACTCATTAAATTTGGGAATAACCCAAATACAAATTGCAGAAAAGAAAAATAAGACTTATGAGATTTTCTCTAGTAAAATGTGGTACAATAGCTGCTTCTTATCGACTTTGCAATGAATTCTGGGTAATCCCTTAGAGACTTGCATCGTTGTATTTTACACTGGACCCTCCAGCTCTACTCCATTCTTGGAAGGCTTGTGAATCTGAATTCTAAAAGGGAAGTTCTCATCCTCCCCCTCTGTTAACTCAGGACTATAAACTGTTTGTCTTCAAAGCCAATTAATTAATCCATTAAGATGGAGAATATCATAAAGAACAGATAGGATTTCCAATAATTATGCCTGCAGTAATCACCATAAATCAATCACACACTCTCAATGAAGTGAGTACAGAAGTAACAAAAAATAATATTCAATATACTTCTTTCCCAGAAACGCATTTCAGATTAGTAAAAGGAATGATTTATGGCCAGTTCATGGATAATGTATTCTAATACATTTTAAATCTGAAGTTTTCATTCAGGATAATGTTCATAAGACTTATTAGCCAATATAATTTTATCTCAGTTAGAGAGACATGTCACAATTCTCTTTTGGAAAAAAAAAACAATTAGTGAACTTGTAATCTTTGAATTATATTTAATCACCCAACTTGCAACATATATATATCTGATGGCATAGATCAGCATATCTAAAATTCTGAGGAGATCAAACAACAAAGAGTTGGAAAGGTCTAAACCGGAGAAATGGAATCAAATTCTTTGATCCATTTAAGCAAGAAAAATTTCTTAGAAATTCATCTGGGCTTCCATTTGACTTTTTTGCACATTACAAAGAGGCAAATCTGAAATTACAGTTGAATATATGCAATTTGTAAAATATATGCAATCAGCATTTGTAAAACATGTTTGTATATAATAACACTTTCAGTTAAATACCACACTATTTTTCATCCCTGTCTCCTCACTCTCTAAAAAGTCCACTTACACTTTAAAAGTTAAAACTAGCATTTTGAAATTTGCTTGGAATCAAAGTGGTATCATGTGCAACTGATAGCCACATATGCTCAGAATAACAAAATATATTGCTCTGGTTTACATTAAGTGAAGCTTCCAAAATATCTCCTTGGGGATATTGTCTTACAGCACATTCCCACTGACCAGTGAATGAAGTAGGGAATATGGGTGTTTTTCCACTAGCACTAAGTACCCATTGAAGGACCCATTAAGGACCCATTAGGCTCAGAGCAGAATGACTCCATTTCCACTACAGACCCCATTAGAGTCACATTTGTTTCCACCACAGCTAGGGAAATCCAGATCATATGGGTCCTTCAGGACCTATAATCCGGATTTCCTGTAGACCCCCTCAAAGGGGTCCACAATGGGGTCTTCAGCCATCAAATCCGGATTAAAAGGAGACTGTTTCCACTAAAATTGGGCAATGGGGTCTAGAGGAGGCTCGGGGAGCACCTTTGGAGACTAGCAGAGGCTAGTCCTTGTGAGAACCCCTTGTGAGAGCAATGTTGCTGTCAAGGCTCTGGAGGATCTTCAAAATTAGCAGCAGATCACTCTGGAGATTCTCCGGAGCCGCTCCAAAGGATCTTCAAAGATTCTCTGGAGCGTCTATGAAGATTGCATCCCCTGTCCCCCAAAACACCTGGGGTGACAGGCAGGACCCTCATGCGTAGATCTGGATTTGCACATGGGTGCTCTGGCATTTCCACAGCAGGCAGGCTAGCACCCATTGCTATTGGGTACTAGACCACCCGTGGAAACACATTGGGTACTTCCCTTAATCCGGATCTACTAGATCCAGATTAAGGAAAGTACCCATTCCTTAGATCCGGGTCTTCTTAGATCCAGTTTAAAAGAGCTCAGTGGAAAAACACTCTATCATGACCAAGTGGTCGCCAAATAGAATGGTATTTGGTATATCAACCAAAAACTTTCAGTACTACAAAAGTCTTAAAAGCGTTCAGAAAGTAATTATTGGTTTAATAATTATTTAATTATTGGAAAGTCTGTTGGTGATATATCATCAGCATAAGTTAAACCTGGTGTAGATACTTCATACTAGTCTAGGGATGTGCACAAATATTTGTAGCATTCAATATTTGGACGAATTTGGACATTCATACACATATCGAATGTCACAACATTCATACATTAACATTTGTACGAATATGAATGTTTTGGAACATTTGTATGAATAATTCAGACATTCATTAAACTGGGGGGAGGGGACTGAGGGTGAAGCCGTATCAGAGCAGAGAGGGAGGAAAAGGGTATGTGTGAAAGACAGGAGGGGAATCCATATCTGTTATGTACCGTATTTTCCGGCGTATAAGACGACTGGGCGTATAAGACGACCCCCAACTTTCCAGTTAAAATATAGAGTTTGGGATATACTCGCCATATAAGAAGACGACACCCGGCGTATAAGACGACCCCTGACTTTTGAGAAGATTTTCCTGGGTTAAAAAGTAGTCTTATACGCCAGAAAATACAGTATGTGTTCATATAAGATACATATCCAGGATATATATCCATGATAGGCATCTGATACATATGCATTCGTAACGGATACTCGTACAAATTCACACGAATACATTCACATCAAATAGAATCCTACCACATTTGAATGGGATCTACTCAGACGAATATGAACTTTCTAACATTTGATTCCTTATGAATTAGATGCCAAGAAATCCATTTGTGCAGATCCCCATTAGTAACTAGTAAACTATTTAACAAAAATTTATGACCAGCAGTCACCATGCAAAAGAATTATCTTCACTCTTATGCAGCAACCACCTTTTTGTGATCTGGGAAACATGCTGGAAATCTTAACCCAACATGGAGTTGTAACAAAAACTGAACTCCATCTCAAAGGTTATTAAGAAAGAAGCAACAACAAAAAAAACCCTATAAATGTCATAAGGCTGTTATACCTATCCTTAGTACAACCACATCACAATAATTGCACTGAATTCAGAAAGCATATTAAAGAACTGAAAAAAAAGAAAGAAACACAGAAGAATAATCATTCTGATTCAAATTTTGGGGAATGGCTAACAAAACTGGTTTTTGAAAACTGTAGAAAACTAAAGCTTACTCTTGCTTCATTCTGCTGAAGTTTTTCTTCCATGCTTAGAGCTGTTGGTGAATCCAAAAGAGCAATCTAGGATAAGCAAATGATAAATGTATTATAATATAATAGCTACTATATCTCTCAGAATTTAGTTTCACAGACTAAAACAGGTTATCGTATAAATGTATAGAAGATAAAAGGTGCAATGTAATATAAGGTTTAAGAAAACTATTTTAATACAGGTCTATATAAATAGGTCCTGATGTAAATGCTACTAATTTAATACTGTATCTACATGCAAAATTTAACCCAATACTAGTCGGGCTGGATAGCAAATGATCCATACTACATACGTTAGCACCAAAACCATACCAGGTTATATATGATTATTTTATTTTATACTTTACTTTGCAATTCATTTCTTCTAAGAGGCTTTGGGACCTCATGGGTCCAGGCATATGTCTGCTGTTCAGGATGGGACTTAAATCTGTGATACACAGATTTAAATAAGTAAATTAAGGTGCCCCTCAAATTTTGTGAGTTTAAATTTTGCTAATTTTCTGTATTTGCAAGCTGGATGACATATATGTACAAGCATTTGATTTTTATGAATCAAGTGTTTGTGAATTTCTCAGAAGATTCCGTTGAACCAAAATGAGATTTGAGAGATGCTGGGCTTTTTTCAATGATCAGTATAGTAACATAGCTGACACTGGAGTGTTTGCAATCTGGTGATCTTCTCTTATTTTTTGAGCGATTTGGGGTGGATTTTGAGTGGATTGGATTGAGGAATTAGCATGGATTTGTACTTTCTTTGTCTTTGGCCCTTTCTATACTTACCTTTGAAGTCCCACCCTATACAGCAGACAAATTCCTGTACAGCTGACAGAGCAGGACCCAAATTAAGAGGCCCTTAATCCAGATTGCTTGTGGACCCATTTAATAAGGTCCATAAGAAGTCAAAGGGGTTTGTTCTGGACCATGGGAGGCATGCAGATGGTTGTGTGACTTCTGCAGATGCAGGGCAGCATGGGCTGCTTCAGCTCTATCAATGCAGACGGAATGGATCCAGCTCACGCCTACACATGATCCAGATCTGTGGGTCTGTTTAATCCAGATCCATTGATCCAGATTAAACAGAAGAAAGTGCAGAAAAGGCCCTAATCCCTGCTCTTCTAGTTTATCTAGCCCTCTGAAGCTGTGCAATCAAGTTCTTATGTATGTGTGTTTCTGTGGTGTTCCGGCTCTGTTGTCCTTCTGCCTTATATGTGTGTCCAGAGAAAAGAACTGTCTGAGCACCTTAGACATATCAGTGAAGTCAAGGTGCATCTATAGGTCCCACACTGAGTTGGCTGGCCATAGTGGGCATTTTTCAACTAGTAAGTAATGGTTTGATTTTTTTTTTAAAAAAGTGTGGCCTTCAGAATTTGAAGAATATTGGAAAGCTTCCATTGGCCAAAAAAGAGGTAGCTGCATATTTCCCCATGATACTACATGAGCTCTTATGTGAAAAGGAGCAACTGCAGAACAGGCCTTTAAGAACCTAAGGGGAGCCCTGCTGGATCAGGCCACAGTCCATCTAGTCCAGCATCCTGTCTCAGAGTGGTCCACCAACTGCCCATGGGCATCTCAAGCAGGGACAAGGGCAAACCTTCTCCTGCTCTCGAATCCTAGTAAATGGTCTTAGAAGCATCCCGCTCAGATGAAACACACTGATTGTGGAAGAAGATGCCAGAATGCACCTTTATAATCAAAGTCCTTCAAAGCAGTAAAAGACTGCCTCCTGCTCCTGCTTTGCTATAATGTATCCCAAATTTTACATAGTAAAACTGCTTCAGCCTTATCGATCCCCTAACCCCACAGAACTGAAAAAAAAAGGGCAACTTATCAAGTGTCTGGGTTGAAATCCAAATTATTAGATGATCAATGCTGACTTTGATTGTTGGAAAATATGCCCCTTTCTAGGAAGTGAATAGAGAAAGCCCAGAAAGGTTGCCATACAACTGCAAATGGAGGCATCAGTTGGAGATACACAAAAGATACCAAGGCTATTTTGAAGGCTGAAGTTTCATTTGGTAGTGGACCTGGAATGTGCCAATACACCTCCATTTGATGAGATACCAGAGCTAACGAGTTCAGATGCTTAACTATGGGTCCATGCCAGTAGGGCAAGGGAATGGTCTCATTGGCTTACTTCTATCCAGATCATTCTTCTACAGAGCACAGGATTAAATTGGTCTTTGCAGTAAGCTAAAAGTCTACTTTGAATGTGGTTATGCTAATCTCTAACAATTTACCAAACATATGTAGGAAGTAGGAACATAGTGTTAAGATTTACCTAATAAACAACAGTACCTCAATCTGTCTAGAGGAAAGAAGCAAATAGTATTGTGAAACTGTCTAGCCTAAATCAATATTAAATCAATACTTTTTTATAAGAACATCTTCTGAAAGATATAGAAACGAAAGAGCATTATCCCTCAAAAATAACATATCTGAAGTGCAATCTAACCTGATTCCCTTGAGCAAGCAGAGTTTTTAACCGGGCTATTTCAGCTCGAAGTTCACGAATCAGTTTGACGTTCGGATCCTCATTAATGGTAGGCTTGTTTATAATGTTTTTAGCTCGGTTTGCATAGCGAAGGGTGCTTAAGGTTTCTCCATAATTTATGTCAGCAGGGGAAATAGCTAAGGAAAGCAAATTCAGAATTAGGTTATACAAATGCTAGGCTTCTATAACAGATCAAGAAACATTTGCTAATGGAGAGGAAGTAAATGATAAATATTTTAATTCGAGGATTAGGATGTTTCTGAGGTATGTTGTATCAATCAGCGTGCCTTTTCAAAATATGGCTTTAACACAAAGAGATTGTTCCAAGAGATGTTGACAAAAAGCTGCTGCACTTTTGGAAAAGAAGACAGTTGTGGGGTATGTACTTCACCTTCCAACTCTGCAGGTAGGCAGGTAAGTGTGTGTATATGTATCATTAAGTTAACTGAATCTATAACTTATTTTATCTAACATTTTACTCTAACTTAGTTTATAATTCTATGGTGAAAAATGAGATGCCTTACTGAATATGCAGTGCCAACATTCTGGTCTTGCTGAAGTTAAGCAGCTAACCATTTTACCATTGCACATGCTTGAAATTTCAAACAGTGCCATAGGTATCTTATATTCTGTTTTGCTACAAATAAAAGTATGAGAAGGTAAGGTGTCCATTTCAAGGCACAATCTTAGCTAAAAGAGTGCTCCTCATTAAAAAGTATTTTCAGCTCCTAGGGGGAAAGGAAGGTAAAATAAACAGAATGTGTTTCAATGAAGTGCAACCACATGCCTAACTAAGACAGCCCATTTGATTTCTGTGCCTCGTAGGTACACACCACATCAAGTTGTTTGGCCAGACCATCCTGCTGCCAATTTGACAGCAGTTCAGAGCGAGGCATCGTGGTAAGGCATCATTTCATCCCATGATACTCTTGCAACAAGCAAGGATGGTAACGTTGTCTACTTAGGTGAGCATACTTTCTTGTGGGTTCCGATGGATCACGATGGGCAATAGATAGCAGATATTACCCTTTGTGATCCTACTCTGAACCCACAGAGAACTAAGCTTTCTGTCTGCTTTGGGGGTAGTCACATAAAACCCTTTTGAGATGCATCCACAAATCCTTGAGGAAGACCCTCTGAAAACCCAACTAAGTCCAGAAAGTGAGACCGCTCTCCAACTGCAACTCCATGAGATTGTTAGAAGTAAACGGAGTTTTTTACTACTCATCATCATTATATAGTAGAAGGGGTTAGGGAGCATTTCAGAACTCATTCCCTTGGCAGAACTTTATTTTGGAATACATGAATAAAGAATGCACCCTTCCCAAAACAAAGTTTTAGATGAAGCCACAAATACCATATTAAGTGGCATATTTGATAAACCTGCAGGTGTTTCCTCCTTCGTTAGTGTACTGACACTGCTCTACTCTCTCTACTCTTCCAGTGTCATATTAAAGCATACTTCGGAAGACAGTGCAATTACAAATTGTACCTAAGATAGTTTCTTAATGAATTACTTGTAATTCACCAACTGGACTTGTAGGAAAGGGAAATTAAAAGAAGCAGCTAAGAGCACACTCACTTGCAATCATTATGGTTTTAGAGTTTCCTCCTAGGCTATCTTTCAAGAGCCATGTCAAAACAGAATCTCTATAAGGCACAAATACTTGCTTCTTCTTTGTAAGAGAGTACGAGGCATCCTGAGATAAATCAGCTGTGGACAAAAACAAGGAGAGTAAAATAACATTACATTTGGCACTCTCGTAGGTATGGGAAAAACATAAAACAAAAATGGGAGATTCTTACCTAAGGCAGAAATTACATTCCCCAGGGTAACCAGGGATTTGTTAATATTCCCTCCTTCTTTGAGCCTAACACCTGTAGCACCAGTGGCATCTGCTCTCTCACTTCCAGCAAGGTCTACCAAATGTATTTTGCTAACAGTTTCACATGGCATTTCAGCATCAAACTTCGCCTAAAGGAAAACAACAAAGGTTTAGGATACTGGGCTGTGAAAATCTGATGTACCAAAAGAAAGGCAGGAGTGTAAATAGAACTTTTCCTACTTTTCAAATATAAAGAAATACAGAGCTGCCTTGGGTGAAATTTCCTCTCCAAGGCAGTTTGCACATACTATTCAAGGACAATGAAATTACTTTTGTCCCATAAAGGTTGTGGGGTATTTTTGTTTTCGTAATGAGCATTTTTATTCCCCTGTTTAATCAGAAGGTCTCAGGAAGGGTGTCTCAGCATTCAATAAAACAGTATAAAGCTTTTAATAAAAACGTGTTTAAAATACAGCCTCGTGTCCTAGCAGAACAACACTGAGAGGGAACTAAACATCAAAAGCTTGGGTGAAAAGGTAAGTTTTAACCAGGCACCAAAAGCCATATAACCCTGGAGCCTCGCTGTACGTCTGCTGGGAGAGTATTCCAAAGTGTAGAGAACCCACAGAAAACCCCCCCTTATGTGCCACCACTCCTTCAATAAATAAAAGTATTCCTATCTGTAAAATGCAGCTCATAATTTGTTGCCATTTCATTACACCTTAACATTGGCTGCCTCTGTTGCCTTGATAAGAGAGGAAGGTTAACCAGCATTCATGGCTTGAAGAGAAAGTACTGCAAGCAAAAATTGACAGCAGTCATGAAATGAACTTCTATGAAATGAACAGTTTCATAAAATTGTGTCTCACACACCAAGGGAAGCTGCAGCTGTTGTCTTCTATGGTCCTGGCAATGGATTCAATGGCTGTTCTTCCTTTTACTTCTGCCTTTTTTACAGTGATAGAAACAGTCTGATGCCATCCTGGCACATTCTCAGTAAAGCAGCAATGAATAGGGATGTGCACAGGGTTTTTTTTTTTTTTTACATTCTATTCAAACTGAATACTCAAAAATTTGATTCAATTCAAATCTGTTAAATTCTAATTTAACAAGATTCAATTTGTTTTTTCCAAATGTGAATCTGCACATACGAATGTCTTCACCTAAAAGGTTTTCTCCTCTGATCGGATGAGCAAGGAGCCTCTTTTTGGGAGTTTTGGTCAACCTTCCAAGTTTGGTCTAGTGGTTAGGGAGCCAGTTTGGTTTAATGGTCTAGTGAGCCAGTTTGGTCTAGTGGTTAGGCAGCTGGACTCTTATCTGGGAATACCGGGTTCGATTCTGCCCTCCCCCATGAAGCCAGCTGGGTGACCTTGGGCTAGTCACAGCTCTCTTCTGAGCTCTCACAGCCCTACCTACCTCACAGGGTGTCTCTTGTGGGGAGAAGAACAGAAGCTTTGTCAGCCGCTTTGAGTCCCCTTAAATGGGTGAGAAAAGCAGGGTAGAAAAGCCAACACTTCTTCACCTTCTTCTTCTTCCTCCATAGAGCACATCTGCAAACCACATTGGATGCTGTAGATCTACCAAGGAGTTGCAGAGTATCCAGAGAAGGATCAGCTGCAGAAGCCAGCACAGACCAGATGTTGGATATAATAGCTTTGACCACTTCTGGGATGGTAGGGTCCACCATCAATTCACTTGTCCAGCAGAGCCCTGCATGGACAAACATTGAAACAGTAGTCGCTCCTCTTGAGGCAAGTGATTGAGATTCAAAAGATTTTTTAAGATGGGCCTCAATTTTCTTCTCAATTACACCTTTGAGTGAGAGGTCAGGAACAATCTGGGTCAAGACCAGTTTGGAGATGAGTTTATCAACTACAGGCACTTTTCATATGGGCGGAACAGCATCAGACTCCCCAAATAATTTCCTTGGCAAGGCAGGCAACTGCTTGTTAGATGAAAAATGGCTTGGAAAACAGAAGGAATTGGAAGGATCGTGTTAGTTGCAGGAGGTACCAAAAGAAATCTTAATGCCTCTGCCCTTAATTCAGGAGTAACCGGAACTGGAGGCTGCAGTTCATAAAAGTTCATAAGAATGTCCACTAGGGGGCTATAATCTTCCCCAGGGAAGAGACGAGGACTTTGCTGAGACAAGGTCTCATCCTGCAAATCAACAGCATCCACATCCATCTCTACATCAGAAACTGAATCCAGAATTTCCCCTTCCTCAGGTAAGGATGGCAAGACTTGAGATATGGTACGGCCTTGAGGAACAGGTGAAGCAGTGGAGGGCAGAGCAAGAGAACAACCAGGCCCCTCTACTGCAGCAGATTGAAGGAGAGCAACAACCTGGATCACATCAATGTGCTGCTTCTTCTTGCGCTTTCTCTTCTCCTCCTCTTCCGAAGAGGAGGAATAGGAATCAAGAGCGCAGTGATCTAGCCCTTTTCTTCTTCTCTTTTTGTTTCTCTCCTCTAACAGAGCTTTGAAAATGTCCACAATAGCTTGCTGAGTAAGCGGGGCGTCAACCTGAGCAGCAGACATGGTAGAAGAGTTAGAACAGCCCCTGGCCATACTCATCCCCCCGGCCTTGGAATTACCAGCACATTCACTCACCCTGCGCTGAGAGGAATCTGCCATGTCGCGGTTGCTTTTGTTAAGGAAGACACAGAGTTTGCTGGTCTTACCCGCTTCTTTTCCTTCTCCTTCTCGGCCACTGTGCTGTTGACCGCAGCCCTGGATGTCTCTGGCTGGGGAACAGCGGTGGACTCGCTGCTTCTCTGCTCCGCTGACATAGGGGTACCCGGAGAAGGGCTCCGGTTCCCTACCAAAACAAACAGCTCCTCCGAATAAACGGCCTCTGTCCCAGGAGATTGAAACAGAGCCATGAGCAGCTGCAAGAGGTGGCTCACCAACCACTGAAACTCAGCATTCAGGCTGACTAGGTGGGACCAGGAACAAGGTCAGCACACCTTCAGGCAAATCCGAGAACCTGGGGGAAATATCCTTCACCACAGGCTCTCTGTCCATATAATAAACACCTTTTGGTTTCCCTCTGTCTAACTAACTGATGTAGAAAGGAGTGAACGAGTGAAAACTGGAGAAGGCACATGGGAGAGAGCCCTTATATACAACCAAAAACTATACCATCTGGTGGTCGATTGTAGAAAGGAGCAGTAGCAACATCCCAAATTGCTTTGACTGCAACAGCCGGAAGAGAATTATAGTGAAACACAGTGTGGAATGTTTTTTCCTAAGTAGATACTTAATGGCTGTTTTTGTTTCTTACCTTCCTTTTGAAAACAGTTTACATGCAGGTACGAAAGGACATTAAAAGTTTCTTATTTTAATGATGACATCAGCAAAAAACAATCAGATCAGGACATCTTCCTGCAGTTCTATTCTGAGGACTCATTTTGTTTATACAAATGGAACCACTGACCTTTTCAAAATATACTTATGGCACAGAAACTGCAGCAATTTAACATTGATTCAATCCATATTCTAAACATCAGGGATGATTAGTGAAATGGAATTGGAAAGCAATGATTTGTCTTCCCCTAGACCCAGTTTTTAAACATAATAGCTCCAAACTGGTTTGGGAAAATTAGCATCTCATTCCTCAAATACCTGTCCCAGAACACCAGGCATTCCTCCTCAGGTTACACCAACACTTCCATTTGCAGCTGCTAAAAAAGCATTTGTTTCAATTTAGCACTGACATGGATAAAATGCCACTCCAATTCTGTCAAAATGAGAAAATGCTTCAAAACTGCACTCTGCCTGAATTTTCAAGCAGTAGCTGTAAAAGCTGTAAGGTGGTGGAATTATACTCCCTCTGTCTACAAACTTACCTGGACTCCCTTGAGCATTATACAAAATAAAACGAAGAACATGGAGATACAATCATGTGTTGTCCGCTGTCACAAGAGCATTTCAGAACTCATTCCCTTGGCAGAACTTTATTTTGGAATACATGGATAAAGAATGCACCCTTCCCAAAACAAAGAGGAAGAAGAAGAGTTGGCTTTTCTACCCCACTTTTCTCACCCATTTAAGGAGACTCAAAGCGGCTGAAAAAGCTTTTCTATCCTTCTCCCCATAACAGACACCCTGTGAGGTGGGTGGGGCTGGGAGAGCTCAAAAGAGAGCTGTGACTAGCCCAAGGTCACCCTTTATTTATCACAGATAAATAAGACCTTGATATTGTTTTTTTAAAGAGATATTACCTAACATCTCAGAATCAAGATGTTGCATTAAAGCACATTCATCTAAAGATGTGACAAAACGGTTCATAAATTAAATGTTCATATTCAAACTGTTCAGTAGGTTCATTTTTGAAAGAAACCAGGCTATGGTTTGATTCTAATTTTTAAAAACATTATGTTAGCATTCCAGTGGCTGTCCTTTTGGAGAGGTGCTAAACAACCGCAGCTTTCTTATAACTGAAGTTAACAGATCGGAGGTTGCGGAAGGACATTGACGGAGATAATTTTAAGGCTCACTGCCAGATCTGGCCAGAATTGAAGGCGACTGCCCAGCATTCTATGTTTTGCCTCACTGTGGGTGTGTTCTTCACAGTGGACAATGTGATAAGCTCTCATTGCTCATGCTTGGGCACTGTGCTTGACTGGATTGGGTTTTGCCCAAGTTTGGGTCTCAGAAAAGCTTTCCTGAGATGTCCATGGAGGATGGGTGACCCAAAGTGACTTCCCACCCAGCAATTCCATGAGCACCTTAACCAGAAGCCTCCAAAATGGTTTTGTTTGTTTTTAAAGGGGAGAAATGACAAAAAATAAACCATCACTACAACTCACACAGGTTAACACACAGGCTAGGGTTACTAACAAAAAATACCGGGGAGGATTTCCTTAATGCTTCTAAACTTGGCATACTAAGAAAGGGAGAAGTCCCTCTGGTTGGGACTTTAGTCACTGAATTCAGCACACAAGACACATATAGTACAGCCCACATGTGCATCACCCCTATATACCCAGGTAACATGGCAGAGTCTGTATTAGTGCTGTTGCACAAAGCACACAAACTCTAGATCCAACAGTGGGACTAATGGAAGAATGGAGCAAAAAGGGAGTGATGAGGTTCGAAAGAGTGCTTAACCACCACCAAAGATACTAGTACTCAGTGCACTGGGTCAGCATCTTCTGGGTCCATTGGGAAGCCACAGTGGAGGTGGCAAACCCATCTCACTGCCATAGTCAACACCACTTTACTATATTCCTCTTCAGTCCTCAATTACTGACCAGACTACAGGTCAGCAGCACAGCTAAATACATGCCATTTTAAAGCAATTTTTGAAAAATGAAAAATAGTTTTTATTTTTCAAACCTTCCTTAAAAATTGCCCACAGTGTAGGCAGAATAGATGTATTCTACTTCCACCTGATATGAGGAGGAGACTGGGCCATCAAAAAGGGAAGGAGGAACTCAAACTAGATTTCTCCCATTGCTTCCTACTGTGAACTTGAAGTCCAACTATCTGGTCAGTTTGATACACCTAGTTTGAACTTGTTCTATCAAAACCTTAGTACAGCTTGAACCAATAGTAGCGTACAGTCTATGAAAAAATAAGAAACAGATCAGTCCATGCACATCTTTACATCCATTTTCTTTCCAGATTGTGTACTACCTGAGTAAAATTTATCGTGAAAATCGCATGGGATCTGCTACTGACATCATTCATTCCGGTTGCGGCTGTGGTCCGATTTATGTTTCCTGCTTCCATAAGTTCTTCCACATCACTGAAATTCTGCACTAAGTGTTTTGATAAATCTGGTAGACAGAAAATCAAGAACACTCAGAAAGGCTGTAACTAGGGAGACACATGACTGTAAAATGCTGGTTCTGTTTGTATGGACCTGAAATGACATTGCGGTGGATTGTGTGTCCCCAGATTTAGAACCCGCTGGTCTATTTGGCAAATGGTTTGCGAATTCCTGAAATGTACCTCAGCAGTGCCCTCTGCCCCCAATGGCCCCCTAGTCTGTCCCTGGATTGTACCCAGGCTTCACCCCATTATACCCTGGCCTCCCTCCTTCCCTGATCAAGCCATGCCAATCCCCACATTTTACCATCCCTTCCTCAGGCCCACATTGTATTTACATGGCTCTCATGAGCCTATATGGTCCATTAGGCCTTCTAGAGTGGAGAACAACTTTCTCCCAGAAGCCCTTGCAAGTAGACTTGCATTCAACTACTTCCCTCAAGAACCTCAAACCGAGGGGCCCGGAAAGACAAGCTCGATTATTAGTATGTTCTCACTGCATCATAGAGATACATTATAAGCTATACTGGAACCTTAGAATAACCATAATTAGCAGGACATATGTCAGGGATCTCATCTGTACAGAAAGTCAACTGGAAAAGGAATTTCAAACTTCCTCAGTAATTGATGCTTTCAAGACACTATGACATATTTGGATGAGAAAGATTAAAATAGTTACAATCTAATGAATAGTCTTCACAAGTGCATTAAATATGGAAGTCAGGACTGTTGCCAGCCTAAATTAATTCGTATAGTGAGCTACTGCACACCAGAATTCTTTTTTAAAAAATGTTCACAGATATTGATGACAAACACTACATAAGTTAGAAGATCCAAAGAGGGAGTATAGAAATTTACAACTTCATTTATATGGGCCTCCAAATTTACACTAAAAGCAAGTTCATTTATATTCAATACATAGGTGAATTAAGCTTGTTTTTTAAACTCTCACCTTCGACATAAGGACCTTCTTTTGGGTGCTCACGAATTCTTAAGTTATTTGTTTTTGAAGATTTGCGCCTCAATAGATCTCTGACACGTTCATTGTAAATTTCTAGGTAACTGAAACAAAATACACTTTAAGCAGATGGTAAAAGTTTTAAATCCAACATACGAACATATCTTCTCTGTGTTCCACAGGCATTAGCCACAAGTTCAAATAATTCACATGGGCTGCACTCATAATTAATAACTTGCAGCTGAACAAGGGATTCGCAGATTCAAAGGAGGTATGCATGATTCAATGGAGAGGAAAATTTGTTATGGATGCAAATGAATGAAAACATTTAATAACATGTTGCTCGTATTTTAAGTTGATTTTCTCACAATGCAAAAGCATTCTAAAACAAGGACTCAGAATCAGAATGATGTCATGGGAGTATTTATCTTCCCTGGCTAGATGCTACTGGACGGTTATGGCAGTTCTTGTTATTTAAAGAAATGTTTAGGCTAGAATTCGCTAGAAATGGAATAAATTTATAAATAAACAATTATTTTATTCCATTCAGAAGTCCTTCTATTATGTTTCAGAATCCTGCTTATCTGAACAAAACCATTTACTTATATATTATTATATTATATTATATTATATTATATTATATTATATTATATTATATTATATTATATTATATTATATTATATTATATTATATTATATTATATTATATTATATTATATTATATTATATTATATTATATTATATTAGAACCCCACCCCAGGGTAGCTTACAGGATTAACAGACACGAAGAAATTGAACTACAATATTAAAACACAAGAAATAAAAAATAAAATGCATTAATTGGAAATTCAAAAGGGATTTCTGGAGGTGACTGCCAAGGTGATCAAAAATGTTTCCAACTCTCTTCTAAAACTATCTAGAGAGACGTCTTGCCTTAAAACAGGTGTATATTTATCTATTTATATTGTAGGTCTTTATTCTACAATATTGGTGCTACCACAGAGAAGGCCCCCTGGAACACCTCTCAAACACTTTGTGTGTGTGGGTGCAACTGTTAGCAAGCCTGCTCTGGATGACTTTAAATCCTGGCATGGCTATATGGAATTAGAAACTCAGTGAAATGGAGTGCCTAAAGCATTTATTTATTTACTTATATTCACATTAATATCCCGCCCGATACCCCAAGATCCTCAGGGTGGGTAATAGCACCTAAAAACAGATATTTAAAATAGAACCATATATATAAGTGAGCGTGCTACCAAAACACACCTGACCTCTGTCCGAAAAGAGGCTTCATTCCATCTTGTCTTCTCATTTATTCGGTCAAATAATCCTTCACAAATTCGAGGTATTAAACCAGCGTCCCCCTACAACAAAAACACCAACTGTCATATCACACACACTTCTGCAAAGAACCACTTCTAAAGACTCAAGTCGGAAAAGCAAGACATACAGCATTTCCCATCATAGTGTAAGACTTCCCAGATCCAGTTTGCCCATATGCAAAGACACAAGCATTATAACCTTCAAAAGCAGATTTGAGGACATCTGTGCCGAGGTTCATAAAGACCTGAAAAATAAGAAAAAGAGAGAGATCTCAAGGTTTTATCATTCAAAGGACATTAACTTTTTCCCGCAGAACCATTCATTACAAAAGCTATACCATAACATCCTCAGGTAATATTTAATATTCTATTTACTAAATATTAATTAATTCAAATATCTATAATTATAGACCTAGTATGTATAAAAAGATTTAACACAGGGATATTCTAAACAATCTTTAGTCTTGCAAAACAGCTTTTTCAGGGTTTTACTCAAAAGCGAAAAGTACAGTAATTTTTCACTTGGTAGAAAGAAAAACAGTTCATATTTCACTGTGGGAAGGCATGTGTGTAAAGTCAGCTCCAACGGCTTTATTCAGAAAGGTATATCAAAACAGATTTCATGACTTTTGCCTCCAAAGCATAATAAGGATGTGTGATTGATTCAGTTCTTGTCAATTCATTCTTTTTGTCCACAAAGATGAGAAAAACAATTTATCTTTAAAGTTACATTTAGTAACATTACAAGTTACACTACTTGTTAAAATAATGCCACGTACACTGTAAAAGTAGTTTTATAATTAACACCAAATATGCAGGAAATGTTACAAACAATGTTTAATGGACAACTCAACAGAAACAAAAGTTCTAAGAATACTGTTTATAATGAAAATGTGGATTCCGTCTAGAAATAGCTCCATCGAATTAAAATTCCATCCATTGATGTGAATTGTTCCAAGTTCATCTAATGGTCCATTCCATTCAGAGTTCTCTGACACCCTAGGACACACTGACCCGAAATAATTTGTAAAGTAGCTCTCAGTAATTCCACAAACACGTCCAAAAAATGTGCAATTACACAAGTAACAAAGAAATGGTTTATAACTGCTGTTTTCAAAAGCATGTCAGGGTCTTAGAATCAGAGTCATATCACCCAAAACACACTTTGATGCTACTATTTCCCTGTGAAAGAAAATGAGAAATATCTAGCTGCCTACCATTTCTTGAGATGTATAGTTAGGACTTTTAGGATCAGCTGAGAAGTAGGAGAAATCATATGTAAATGTTTTAATCCGTTCTCTTCCCATGTCTCCACTTCCTCCTTCTGGTATCTAAAATGAATGAGCAAGTTTATCACTGCACTACATAATGTCTGCATAAAATTTCAACAACTGTTCTTGAAAATACAAGTTTCATACTGGCAATAACTTAAGGACAGCAAGTAAATAAAGTGAATAAATAAATATGTTAATATTTTTAGTACTACAATAAAACTAATTTTAACCAAAGTTTCTTAAGAAACTGACGATTTCTAGTTCTGACATTATTTGGAATACTATTCTAACTCAGTGTATTCACTGATATTGCCACAAGTTTTTAAGTGCAAATTAATAACGAAAGACATTTTCTGGAAAAGTTCTGCATAATTCAAGCAGTTTTTTTAAAAAAATGACAGCTGAAAATGTACTACTTCATGGCGCTTCACTAAAATCATAATGAATACACATAATTTCAATTGCTGATTTATTTGACTTTATAAAGCCATTTTCCTTCTGACACCTAACACTAAGAAGCATATACTGTATTTTCTGGCATATAAGACTACTTTTTAACCCAGGAAAATTTTCTCAGAACTCGGGGGTCATCTTATATGCCGGATGTCGTCTTCTTATATGGCAAGCATATCCCAAACCCTATATTTTAACTGGAAAGTTGGGGGTCGTCTTATACGCCCAGTCGTCTTATATGCCGGAATATACGGTAAGTATTAATTTTGATTCTGATAAAAATAAATTGCATTCAAATATTTCTACACTTCGGTAGTTTTTTAAAAAAATCCTTACAAATATTGTTTACTTTCACAACATCCAAAGAAAGAGTAAAATATTCAAGCACCAAAGCTTAAAATATCATTTCTTCCTATTGTTTAATAAACAGAAATATTTTTAAGGTTACTTAGTTTAGAGTACCAAAGCTGAGTTTGTTACTATTTTCCAGAAAATCTAAATCTCTGCAGTACCATAACATGAAGATTAATTGTCCAAGACTATCAAATTCAAATTCTGACAAATTAAAATAAGAAGGAAGGCCATAGGGGCTAACAACACTCACCTTAACATTTGTAATTGTTGTTTTATTTTTTTCCATAGAAATTATAAATTTGGCATCCATTTCCTTTTCTCTGTGAATTAACACATAAGTGAGTTAATAGCAAAATTATAATTTGTAATGAATTTAACTTTTTTTTTTTTTTGGTAGTGCAAGAAGTTGCTAAGTAAGCAATGTTACATATACTAGCACCTTTAAAATTTCCAAGGGTTTTTTCCCACTAGCACTAGCACATTTCGAAGAATCTCCGGAGCCTCTACAGCAGTGGTTCTCAACCTGGGGGTCGGGACCCCTTTGGGGGTCGAACTACCCTTTCAGAGAGGTCGTGATGAGTCTCCTGCTGCCCTTCCCTCCTACCTCCCAGCTGCTTCCGCCCCTGTGGTTGGGGGTCTCCACAACATGAGGAACTCCATTAAGGGGTCGCGGCATTAGGAAGGTTGAGAACCGCTGCTCTACAGAGATTGCACCCTGTCTCCCAAAAAAACTGGGGTGACAGGCAGACCCCACGTGGGTCAATCCAGATTCACCACATGGGTGCTCCGGCATTTCCACTCCGGGCAGGCTAGCACCCATTGCTATGCAAAAATTTCTTTCAATTTGATGGGGCTTTGTATTGGCAAACTTCTGGTGTTGCCATGGGTTGCAAGTTTGCTCCTGAAGTAGCTAACCTCTTCATGGATGATTTTGAGACCACCTTTGTATTGAACCATCTTATGTTTAAAGATCATATAATTTCATGAAGAGATATATAGATCACATTTTTTGCATCTGGTCAGGCTCCGAGACAATGTTACATTCTTTTTTGGCTTTCCTAAATACCATTCATGATACCATCCATTTTGATATGAAATACAGCAGTACTGGACATATAAGTCTCCTTGGGTGAAGGCACATTTCATACACAAACCTACATAAAACCTACAGACACCAATTCTTTTTTGAGGTATGACAGCTTCCACCCTTCTAAACTGAAATGCAGTCTACCTGACTCTCAGTTCTTGAGAAACAAGAGAAACTGCAGTACATCAGAGTCCTTTATGTATCAATCTTCAGGGCTGGCACATAATTTTCAATTCACAAAGCAATGGAGAAAGCATCTACACAACAGAGAGAATCCCTCTTAAGGTATAAGAAGAAAAACAACAAAAATGTCAATAGACTGTTTGTACCCCTTACTTTTAGTACAAAGTCCATTTTAGTAAAAAACATAATACTCAAACACTGGCATCTTCTTGAAGATGTTCCAGGCTGCCAGGCACCTCCTGTCTTTTCTTACAAAAGAGGTCGGAATCTTAAGGATTGTTTAGTTAGATCCAACATTTTTTCCCCAGAGGAGTCTCAGTCATTACTTCCCAGTTTACCTCCCTTCATTGGCCATTTCAAATGTGGATGTTGTAAGGTTTGTGAAGTGTGTTACACAAGAAAAACCTTTATCAATCCACTTGATGATAAAACATACTCTATTAGACATTTCTTCACGTGCCAAAGTTCCAATGTTGTTTATGTTATCCAGTGCCCCTGCGAAAAGTTATATGTAGGTATGACTACCAGGGAAGTCAAAACTAGAATACTGGAACACCAAAGCTGCATCAGAAACAATAAAATACAGGCTCCCCTGGTTAAACATTTCCTTGAATCATCACACTAAGCCACTCAATTAAAATATTGGTGTACTGACCATGTACAATCCGGTGCACAATGTAAAGAAAAACTGGCCAGAAAGGAACTTTTTTGGATTCACAGATTAAAGACTCTTGAACCCTTTGTTCTTAATGAGGAAGTCAATTGGTATATTTAAGTTGCCATCTTCTCTGTATCAAGATGGTCCATGACTATCTGCAGAACTGGGACCATGACAGTCCTACAAGATTTGCCCTGTGTATATTAGTTCTTTGAGTTTTGTTTCATTAGTTCAAAGAGAGATAGTATTACACTGTTTTAGAGTGAGAAAATAGTCTTATATGAGTATATTTGTGATTTTTCTGTATACATTATTTACACCTATGTTCTTATTGACTTATTATTTGTTATTGAATTCCATGTAACATTTGTATTTTATGATTGTTTTCTGGCCTTTTATAAAAGTTTTACGTATGGTGTATGTGTTAGAGCCCCTTGTGGCATGTAAGTACTGTTCATTTTATGTGCACTTTGGGAAACAGGAGATGGTTAAATGTATTTGTATACATAAATTGCTTTATTATTTGAGAGTATGGTCTTATGTAACATGCTGCTTAATTTTACGTTATATAATCATATAGATATGAAAGAGTTATCTTCATTCGGGATGATCGTATGAGCCACTGAAGAAGACTATCAGTCGAAACGCGTCTGGCTTAAGATCCCCCTTTTTGTTATATGAAAATACTTTGGACGCAACTCTTTCTTTGCCTTTTCTGAGGAGTCTCAGATTGGTGCTCTTGCATTACTGGACATTTGCTATCTCATTTCTTGTTTCTATACACCACCACCCCTCATATTTTCTTTTGTATATTGTTATTTCTTTTTTATATTGTTACAAGCTTTTATAAGATATACTATTTTTATTAGTAAATTTACAACTATTCTTTAGAATAAGGTTGTATATTCCTTCTTTGGAATCAGGGCATTCATTGGTTATTTCATATTAGAAGGACCTTGATTTCTCTTCTTGATGTCTCTAATGGGGTCTGTAGTGGAAATAGGGTCATCCGGCTCTCATCCAAATGGGTTCTTAATGGGTACTTCAATAGGTACTTAGTCTAGTGGAAAAACACTATAAGCTGCTGTGAGTCCCCTTAGATGGGGGAGAGCAGTGGGGTACAAAAGACAACTCTTCTTCTTCTTCTTCTTAGTTTGTCATGCCTTTTTGGGGGGAGCTTTTTTTCAGAGAAGCAGAGGGGCAAACATAGGAGATATGAGTTACCCTCCTGAGGATGCCACAGGTCTGGTGCATTGATGGGTTCCATTATGAAGGGAGGGTGTCCCACTGCAAATAACCCAAGAAATATTATGTGTTGACCAAGAACTTGACTTTTTAATGTGCCTTTTTAAAATAAATAATAAATAAACAAGACTTTTAGATCAGTCTATCTGTGCAACAATTAATAATACAAGATTCTATCCAATAGAGTTTTATAATGTAGTCCATGTTTAGAGGTGAGAGTCAAAGAAATCAGAATAGCTGATAGAGAGGACATTTATTTCTCTGTTATATAAAATGCATGTTTATGTCACCACATATTTTGCATACATGTGGTAGGAACTGTAGTGTTTATCATCATACTCTGTTGCGTATATGCAGACCTCTGAAACTATGTTATGGATATTGATACATTTTAGTGAACGTGCAACAAAACTGCAGACATGGTAATATTTTAATTGATTACCTATTCTGGCATTGTACACATAAGGCCGTGATTCTTTTCACAGCTAGAAGCCACAAGTAAAATTATTAGTTGTGCACTGTGATGTATTCCTTCTGTTTTTATTGCTGGGAATTGCTTGGCTGTGGGTCTCATAAAACAACTAACAGACCTGGATTTTAAGTTTCAGGAAAACAAGTTCAGTGCACCAAAATTTCACATTTCTCCTCCCTTCCAGTATCATAAGCTCCTGAAAACCCCAACAGGAGGGCTTTCTAACCACTGTGGCATGGGATGTGGAGGGCTACTGAGATGGAAAGGATCCAACCAGGAAACAGCAAAGGGGTCCACTCACAAAACATCACTGCCCCTTACTTCAGTTCTTGGAAGATGAAATGAAAGTGAACTTTCCCACTAGAACTTCACTATACCTGACCACTTCCAGCAGACATTATGGATGTGAGTCTCCAACATGCCAGAATGTTTGGAAAACTTCAGACAGCTAAGGAACAAGATTATTTCCCTCTAAGAACAGGATTAATTTTTTCTTCTGTACCCCAAATGATGACTTTTTTATTCTTAGGGAACATATAGTGAATAATTTCCACGTATATCATGATCTAATTTTCTCCCTGCTTGTGATTTTATAAAGTAACTGAACAAATCTGAAGTTCCTCTACTGGGCAGCCATATTTTCCTCAGCAGTCCTCATAAACGAAGCTATAGTACAGTTGACAAGAGCAATTTAGTCAAGTCAACCCATAGCTACTCTCTACTGTAATTTTGCATGCTGCATTGAGCTCCATAATAAGAGAAACCCGTTTCTGGGCCTACAACCAACAACGACATGCAAATTCCTCAGGGAAATTTCCTAGCAACTCTTCGCAGTGTTACAACAAGGTAATAGCTTTGGATGAAAGTAGTAAGAAGCAGCAAGGCCGAAGCTCAAGGATTATAACAAATTTAATAAAGAAGAAAGCGTTACCAGCAACTCTTAAAGCAAATCTGATCTTCTGGCAGTCAAAAACAGATGAGCAGAAGATTACCGCTTCTTTAATTGAGACTCAAGTAGGAGGAACAGAACAAAAATAACAAATCACTAATAAATAAGTATCCCACTGCACAGTGTTTCAAGCACCAGTGAAAGAAGAAATGCAAAGCAGAACTTGAAATATCTGGATAATAGATAGCCCATAATAAGACAGAAACAGAGTCAGCAGACAAGGAAGGAGGAAGCCCAACTGACTTCCTTCAGCCTTGCAGGCATTTGCCTTTTCTTCCCATGACAGCAAAGCGTGAAGAGGAACAACTCTGTTTAAGTCTTTGAGCTGGCCATGGTGCTGTTCTTCCCAGGTTCAGAGGACTGAAGAAACTAAAAGGGGAACAGAAGAATCCTTTGGAATGAAGTGTCAAGAAACTGCCCTACTTAGTTTCCTTTAGATGAAAAGCAGAAGCTTTCTTTATCTAGCCATAAGTACAAGAATCAAATATCAGTTTTTAGACCACAGCTCCAAATGATGTGAAACCACAATGGCCACCAAGAAGAGTTTGCTTTTCTACCCCATTTTTCTCACCCATTTAAGGGGACTCAAAGCACCTGACAAACCTTTCTGTTCTTCACCCCACAACAGACATCCTGTGATGGAGGTGGGATTGTGAGAGCTCAGAAGAGAGCTGTGACTAGCCCAACGTCACCCAGCTGGCTTCATGGGGGAGGAAGAAGAGTTGGCTTTTCTACCCCGCTTTTCTTACTCATTTAAGGGGACTCAAAGTGACTGACAAATCTCCCCACAAGAGCCACCCTGTGGGGTAGGTGGGGCTGTGAGAGCTCAGAAGAGAGCTGTGACTAGCCCAAGGTCACCCAACTGGCTTCATGGAGGATGGCAGAATCGAACTTGGTATTCCCAGATAAGAGTCCGGCTCCCTAACCACATGACCAAACTGACCAAATAGGCAACTTGTTGGTTGTTGGCACCATCAAATTGCAGCCAACTCCTGGATGCCTGCACAGCAACCTCTGTGCAGTTTTTGTGGTACAGAAGTGGTTTGCCTTTGCAACCCAGCAACCTCTGCTTTACCAGGCTACTTTAATTATTACTGAGCTATAGCCACTCCCAAGAAAGCAAATGTACATGGGACATAAATCTGACCACAATCTAAGTTTCCCAGGACAGTGAAAAGGAAGTCTTTTTGCCTGCAGGGAGTCATACAGAAAGGAGACAGACGCCTCGTCTGCCGCATGCTAAGTTGTTCCTTTTTTCCTATCCTGGGCAACAGGAAAAGTTTCCCTTTGATGACAGATAAAAAGAGATGCACTGGAATGTTTATATTGGTCATTAACAAACATAAACTTGGGAACAAGATGCACACACGCCATTTCACCCAGCTCAAGAATGGTAGTAAAAGAAAACAAACATCCCAGCCATTTGGCAACCACATCCCTATGAACTTTGAACATAGGTTTTGTTTCTTAAGCACAAAAGTCATGTAGAAACTACCTTAAATTAAGCTCCAGCTTTGAATAAACAGCTTAGACTTGATACTACTTAAGAGGTTTGCAGTATATTTGTTGAGAAGGGGGATCAGAACTAGGGGTTGTCCAACCAGTTTAGCAAGCTTTCCTAACAAACAATTTCTGCCGTGATATTTCATAACTGTCCATTAATTATAGAAGCTGCATGCTTTGGGGTCATGACTTTTAAGGGCATCTCCATGGATTATGGTGCCTCTCCACCAACAAAGAAGAAGAATGACAAGCAGTCTGACTATTGTAAGAAAGCAAATTATTGGCTTTGTCAGCTTTGGAAAACGTAAGTGTATATCATAAAAGGGCACAAAATGCAGAAACCTTTGGAAATGTAGGAAAATACAACTTAAAACTCTTGGTTATGAGTCAAGTATCACACAAAATAGAACCAGTGGGGCAGCAGAGGAAGAGCAAGACACTGAGCTCAACACTGTCTTTGATCTACCTGAATCACATCTGGTCTACAGCAAAAATGAAAGAAAAGGCTCCAGTCTGTGTGCCTTGCCTCTTGCACCAGATCTGATATCTGAGGCACCAAGGGATGCAGTTTCCATCACAGGTTGCTGCAGTCCTTGAACATCCTCATCACTGATGTGATCTGTAAAGGCTAAACACACTAAGTTCTTAAATCTTTTCTAGTAAAAGACATGCCTAACTGAGTATGTGAAACTGAAATAAGAATTATCCCAGAATAGTTTATGGAAGGCATATTTAGACTGTATCCAAATATGCCTTAACGAAGCAACTGTAAAATACATACATATATATATATTCCCAAGAGGTTTTTTTTTAAAAAAAACCAGAAATATTAAATATAACATTGTTCTTTATAGTATTAAAAAAAAATCAGTGCAACCTACCATTATATCCTATAAGCAATGTGCTTATAAATATCTGTGTGGTTCGTATTATCCCACAGACACTGAACTCACAAATACATCATCTCTTGTAGAACGTGTGGCTTCGGTTCCCAAGGAAGCAACACTTTATGCCAAACACACGGTGGGAACTGGAGAAATCATCAGTTCCTTTAACTGCTAGGCTTCTAAAGCCAGCAATGGGTGTTTTTCCACTGTCACTAAAAGTACCCATTAAGTACCCATTAATCGGTACGTAACAGCATTTTTGTACCCATTAATGGGTACTTAATGGGTACTTCTAGTGACAGTGGAAAAACACCCTAAAAAGTGGCTTACAGTGTAGCTTTGTACTTAGGCACAGGAGGCCCCATTTTAGCAGTCCTGAGAAAGGACACTGTAACAAGCGACATTATACAAGGAAGAACTCTGTAACTATCTTGCTTGTTGAATAACATCACAGTATTTTTATTCTCTCAAATGCCATGTCTTAAGCTTAGAGATAAAATGTAGCCGATGACAAGAAAATGAGAAAATCAGAGTAGGCACAGACTTCTTTCTTTTCTCCCCAGCATTTTAAGGAAGGAGGTCAAGTTTGTCTTCCCCTTCCACCACCAAATCTTCACATCTTTATTCCTCTTAGTTTTCCTAAATTTCGCTCAGCAAAGCTGCAGCTCCTATTTAAAGCTCAGACTGATGATTACTTGTTAGCACAGAAAGTAAATAACTACAGAATTTCCAAGGTAATAACTGATACTTGCAAGAGGTTATGTGAGAATAAGAAGTCACTGTTATCACATTTATTTCCCACAATAACCACCATGAAATACAAAACGATCTTACGCAAGTCTTACACAGGAAATAGGAAACTAGAAGACCCAAAGAAACACAATCTACCAGTTTAAGTTGAGGTCAAATCTTTCAATTCATGTTTCCAAAATTGCACTAAACTAAGGAAAACAATATTTTATCAACCACATATGAAGCAAAACTATATTTACTTTACTTTTGTAATATCCGATTCAACTCAAGTTTGAATGCAAAAAATGCATTTGTGCACACCCCTATAGGGGACTTCCAGAATATAGATTCAGTGCAAAGTGGCCCACAGAGGGGGAAAAGGGAGAACCCAGGATCTCAGGGCAGCCATAGTTAAGGGGGTGACTATATAATATTTTTCAAACTCATCTCTCAAGGAGATGCAGCCCTGGAATCAAAAATCATCAGGAGGCTCCTAATTCCTACAGTGATGTGATCCATCTCCATCTCTCTACTCACTTCAACAGTGGAATAGGAAGCAGAAACTCCTATTCACACACAACATAAAACTATGTGGTAGGAGAAGTTAATCGCTCCATTTCCTCCCTGACAGCCAACTTGCTTTTTGTGGTACATACACATACAGAGACAAAACAATCTCTGCTACATCCACTGTAGATATGCAGGGGAAAAAATCAGAAAAGGGACAAAGAACGCCCAGGAACAGACTAGTTATGAAGGCTACTTTCTAAAAACACCTTATGAATGTGCAAACAGTGAATGCGGGTTTTTGCTTAAAACAAGACAAAAAACCATGCAGAAGACCTGCAACTTCCATTTCTAGATAAGCAAAATTGAGAAAACGGAAAAAAAAATGGATGCCAAGGACTGACTGTATGAACTACTTTAACCAGCAAAGAAAAGTACATTCAGACTAGGTCAATATGTACATAATTCTTGGTACACTTTAGGTTAAGCTATACAAGAAAGCATTTAAAACTATCAGTTTTTTAAAAAACAAAATTAAACTCTTTTCTCGTGTAGCTAATTGGTTTTGATGCTTATTCATAGGCAACATTATAACTACCAAATAAATTACATTTTGTTGAGAGCATCACAGCATTCTGCTATAATCTTCCTGTGGATAATCCTAGATTCATCTGGATCTCAGCAGTTTCCTTCTAGACACTACAGTGGATCACATTTGTTTGAGAGGTGGTTGTGCCAAAGACATATGGTTGGACTGATGTTCCCATGCTTCCGCCAGACTACATTTATATATAATATCCTGCTGTTGCTCCAAGAAACTCAAGGCTGACTCATATGGCTCCCAGTAGTCTCCTATTTAAGATTCACATCTTGCAAGAACAAACCTACTTAGCTTCAGTAATAGATTTCTATCATGTGCCTTCAGTTACCAAAGAGTTTTGCAACAAGCATTAGTCATAGTGTAAACTCATCTGATAATCCTGTTCCAAGGTGGAAGGGAATCCTGTCTGAAACCTCAAACTTAATAGGTAAAAACAATGAGATGCATTCAGCACCAAGGATTAAATGCAGAGATAACTTTCCAGGATTAACAGGGACTGTAGTTCCTATTTTCCACCACTAGAACACCTGTCATTGAGTCACACCTAATCAGAGCTGTGTGACCCCTTAATTAACATTATAATTAATTATTACCTAACAACAACAACAACAACAAAAATTAAGACTAGAGCAAAGTGGGACAGAAGAATAAATACCCCAAATCTCCTTTGGGATCTAGTTATAAATAACTGGAGTAAAACGTTACTAAAACTAATAATGTTGTCCTGTAACTCCTAGAAGCCACAGGAAGTTAGACAATACAACAGCAATAAACCATCCTTTCAATACAGGGTTATGTGGGAAGGCTATATTTTAAATATGTTTTAATACTTTACATTGGGCTGCGTCTACATGCAAAGAAAAATCCATTAAAAAGCTTCTTTTGCAGGGGGGTGGGGGTGGGGAGAAAAAGATGCGGGCTCACAAAAAGCAGTTTGCAT
Source organism: Aspidoscelis tigris stejnegeri (assembly GCA_023333525.1). Classification (NCBI taxonomy): domain Eukaryota; kingdom Metazoa; phylum Chordata; class Lepidosauria; order Squamata; family Teiidae; genus Aspidoscelis; species Aspidoscelis tigris. The sequence continues at coordinate 9,485,599 of JALMGA010000019.1, read as the reverse complement.
GGAGACAGGAAAGTACGTTTTAAATCCATGTTGCCCCAAACCACATGGGGATGCTTTATTTCGAATTACAACCCCCATTTTTAAAATCCACCACAAGAGGGAAGCAAAAAGAGACCATGGAGACGTGTCCTTGAATAAATAAACAAATAACTTTAAGTGTAACTGTTCCCAGATTTAAATCTGATTATTCTGGGCAAGAGACTCTACTCATGCCAAAGGTGTAGATCAGTGGTTCTCAACCTTCCTAATGCTGCGAATCCTTAATGGAGTTCCTCATGTTGTGGAGACCCCCAACCACGGGGCTGGAGCAGCTGGGAGGTGGGAGGGAAGGGCGGTGGGAGACTCGTCGCGACCCCTCTAAAAGGGGAGTTCGACCCCCAAAGGGGTCCCGACCCCCAGGTTGAGAACCACTGGTCTAGATAATATCACTGAAAAATAAGCACAGACTGCCATTCAGGAGAAGACAGCTAAAAAGCAAAAGTAACTAGAAGATCCTGCCAGTATAGATTTGCAATCCTATAAAGAGATTTACTGAGGGCCACTGCATTCACCTAGCTGGGAACACAGGAGTGCTGGCAAGACTTGTGTCTTCTTCTGCATGAAACAGAAAGGAATTCTAGATGACCAAGACACTCTGGTTAAGGAATTCAAAACGTGGCATGAGGCTCTGTTCTAAAGGTACCTTGTATGTCTATTTCTTCCTTCCTTCCTTTAGAAGAACACCAACAAGATTTCAGTGCATGGTGTTCACAATGAGGAGACCAGAAACCTGCTTTTCTGGAATACATTTCAGGAGAGGGGGTCTGTGGTTCACATGCTAATACAGACTATGGCAGGCCTCACTTGGGGCCTGTTGTAGCCTGCACTAGCATGTGGACAGCAGACCTCTTTTCCAGGATATATTCCAGAATAAAGCCAAGTGCAAACAGGCCCACTGTCTTGGCCAAAGGATGCTTACATGCTGATCAATAAGCCTTACTGATCATTTTCAAGCACATGCCCAAATGAAACCAAAAGCTGCTAGGCAGATTACCCATTGCCTCCCACTCTTCTGCAAGCAGAAGAAATATTCCAGAGGCAAAGGAGTCTTCTTGCTTGCCTGAAATCAGCTTTTACTCATTTTCAGTTCATACCCAAGTTTGGAGTACCTTTAAACTCTCTAAAAATGAAAATAAAAACTGAGAAGTAATACAGATGAGAAGAAACTCGGAATTTAACATTACTGATTTGCTTTACCCTTGTAAATGCACAACAATTACAACAGATATGCAGAGAAAGACTCCACTGAAAGAGCCACTTATAGCATGGTGTGATGTATTTTATAATACTTCTAGCACCAACTGATAACGCAGCTTATGGAAGTATAATATAACTAAATCCTGCTGACAAATGGTCTGTTTTATTGCTGACACTAGTTGTGGGTGAGTTTACAAGCAACCACCCACATGCAAAATGATCCATACCAGTACCTAGTTTATAGGGAAATGCGAGCTGAGCAAAACCGAGCAATGTACTATTTTGTGTATGTGCTTTAAGGTTAAGCTTTACAACTTAAGATTTCCTTTTAATGATGCTGTTGTTTAAGAGTTACAGTTCAGGAAATGCTTCTTTAGTTTACTATGCACAAAATAAAAATTGTGCTGGCTGTTGTACACTCTCAGTTGCTGAACATTATGTTTTCCAGGCTTACTAACACAGAACGATCAGTTCGAGTTCCATGAAGCAGATATATTCTGGGCAGGCACATTTATCCCCCCCCCTTCCCTTGTTTTGTTTACAACTCTGCTAAAAGGCACATGAGCAGGAAAAGTTATTTGCCTATCTGATATCAAGCTGGGGGTTTGCCAAGGGGACTCTTTTAAATATTTTTTACTATTGTAACCCACCCTAAGACCTTCGGGTACAGGTAGGGCTGGATAAAAAAAAATACAAATAAAATTTAAAAAATAGCAAAGTTGATGGGGCATAGGGGTGGTATTTCTAAGCGGGGAAAACAAACCCTATATTTTTACGTGACTCTCTGGGCCATCCTGAATGGTCACAGGAACTTGGGATGGTGAGAAAAACACAGGAGGGGCTGCTGCCATCTAGAATCCTGGAGGCCTTCTTGTAGTCCCTTCTCTTGCAGAGAGTTATGAGGCATAGGGGCATACAAGAGGGCCTTTTCTATGGTGGCACCTTAACTTTGGAAAAGGCTCCCCCGTGAAGTTCACCAGGCAACTACGCAGTATAGTTTTTGGCACCTGGTGAAAGCACATTTTTTCAACCAGGCTTTTGCCATTTAAATAGCTTCCTCAGGGTGCTGCCCTGTTAGGGAGGGAGGGAGGGAGGGAAGGGGGTGATATTTTTAATTGTGTTTATTATTTGATACACTTTATTCTTATTGTAACGCACCTGGGACTATGTGATGAAGGGTGGGATATAAACATTAAATAAAATAAATAGGTAAAATTCAGCACCACTGACAGTTGTGCTGACGTACCCTGTGTTGACGCACAGGTAAAAATTGGTGAAATGGTTCTGCAGCAGGTGGTCTAGTGGTTAGGGGAGCTGGACTTTTATCTGGGAATACTGGGTTGGATTCTGCACTCCTCCACAAAGCCAACTGGGTGACTTTGGGCTGGTCACAGTTCCCTTCTGAGCTCTCACAGCCCCACCTGCCCCACAGGTTGTCTGTTGTGGGCAGAAGAACACCAGGTGCAGAGCATCCCCTCCATTCCTCTATGAGCCAGTTTGGTCTAGTGGTTAGGGAAGCCGGACTCTTATCTTGGAATACTGGGTTCGATTCCGCCCTCCTCCACAAAACCAGCTGGGGGACCTTGGGCTAGTCACAGCTCTCTTCTGAACTCTCACAGCCCCACCTGCCCCACAGTGTGTTCTGTTGTGGGGAGAAGAACAGAAGCTTTGTCAGCCGCTCTGAGTCCCCTGAAACGGGTGAGAAAAGCGGGGCAGAAAAGCCAGCGGTTGTTCTTCTTCCTCCACGAAGCCTGCTGGGTGACCTTGGGCTAGTCACAGCTCTTTTCTGAGCTCTCACAGCCCCACCCACATCACAGGTCGTCTGTTGTGGGGAGAAGAGAAGCTTTGTCAGCCGCTCTGAGTCCCCTGAAAGGGGTGAGAAAAGCGGGGCAGAAAAGCCAACTCTTCTCCTTCTCCTTCTTCCACCTGCTGCCACTGGAGTCTACGGGGCTGCTGGCGACGCGACCCCCCCTTCCCAGCAGCCCTCCAGTGGTGGGGCCTGGGGTACAGGCACGAGTGGCAAGGCCACACCCGCTTCCTCTTCCTCTCACCTGCGGTTGATGGGCCGGACTCTGACCGCCACCTTCACCGAGGCCATGGTGCGCCCGCCCGTCCACGGAGAAGGGCCCTTCTTCGCCCACTTTGCCTCGGCCCCGCCCACTTTTCCGGGAGGGAGGGGGAGGGAGAGAGGGGCGTGGCTTCCTCCCCCCTGGGCGGGTCACAGCCCCGCCCCCGGAGTAGCAGCAGCAGCAGCCGGGCGAGGGCTTCCCTCCTCCCTCCCACCCTCGCCTTTCCCTTTCCCGCTCCGACTTCTAGAGTAAGGGTGCTGGTGAGGGACAAAATAGCCAACGACAGCAGAGCGCCCATGCAGCGGCAGAGTTTATTTGCGCTCTTGATGACTGGGCATTTCCCTCCTCCCCCGCGGCAGCAAGCGCGTCTCTCAATAGAGTAAGGGTGCTGGTGAGGGACAAAATAAGCCAACGAACGCGCTCTACCCATGCAGCGGCAGAGTTTATTTGCGTTCTTGGTGACTGGGCATTTTCTTGCCCCGCACAGGCGCGGCAATGCACGCAGCTGCTTGCCAGCGCGTCTCTCCATGCACAGCCTAGACGCCAGACGTCGATTCGGCGTCGGTTGCTCTGCCTGCAAATATGTAATCCGGTGGCGGGCGCGCCAGGTGGGAACTCATTCAGTCGCCTGTCGCCGTGGAGGTGTGATATAAAAAGGAGAAAAGGAACCTTCCCTGTTTGATTGACATATACGCATAAGACCCTTGGCGATAGGGCCGGATAAAAATGCAAGTGAATAAATAAATGCACTGCATCAATGTAAATAAGTAAATAAAACCACTGCATCTATGCAAATAAGTAAAAATGCACTGCATCTATGAAATAAGTAAATAAATGCACTGCAACAATGCAAATAAGTAAATGCACTGCACCTATGTAAGTAAATGAATGCACTGCACCTATGTAAATAAGTAAATAAATGCACTGCATCTATGCAAATAAGTAAATAAATGCACTGCAACAATGCAAATAAGTAAATGGACTGCACCTATGTAAGTAAGTAAATGCACTGCATCACCGAACTGCATCAGGCAAGGCAATTCCACGAAAGGAAGCATCCAGGGCTTTGTCTTTCATTGTAAATCGACTTTGTTGTTGAAAGCTTAATAAATGCAACAGTGATTTTTGTTTTCTGGTCTCCGCCTTTCTTATCCATAGACTATTTTTTCTTTACCTGTAGTATATGTTTTTGCCCTCCTGAGATCACTAGATTTGTGTGCTGTAGAACCTCAAGTAACAACAAGATTAAAAATAAGTTTATAATAAATGCTATGCAGAGTGTACCTATTTTACTTTATTTTATTCTATTTGCATTTTTATCCCGCCCTAATCCCAGAGGTCTCCAGGCGGGTTACAACATATAAAATGAACACATTAAAACATATTAAACATTAAAACCCTGGCAGCGTCTGAATCCGGGGAGGAAAAGGCTGTTCCTTTGCTTAGCAAAAGGCCAGGGTAAAGAGGCAGTTTGGCTTAACATACTTTCTACGTGTTAAACCACCCCAAAGCGTGGTGAATCTCAATCCTGATTTCAACAGGTTTCACTCCGGATCGTGTGCTTGAAACGTTTTACATTTTTTACTGTGGGGACCGAACGGTGTTAAGGGATGAGAATCCATGTTTAGGGTTTCCCTCCCCCAATAGCTTGCTTCCAAAGATAGTGATTTCATTGAAAAAATCCACCCTCAAAACAGCCACTATAAAAATCCAGTCCTTAAAGCTACACTGTATTGATCTAGCCTCTTCACACCTTAATAACAATGTTGCAGTTTTGCGCAATTCTAGCTCTTTGAAAGTTCTGACCTTTAAAAAGGAAAGGAAGGGAAAGCCCTGGAGGTTCTGTTTTAAAGGCTGTGGCTGTGAAGGGGGTTTGAGTTGTTGCTGCTGCTGCTGCTGCTGCTGTGTGCCCTGGGAAATGGGGAGAGGAGGGGAAAGAATCGCTGGCTGCCGGTGCCTGTTTTTCATCCATCCAGGCAAGCGGCAGCCACTCAGCTAGGCTCTGTGAAGGGGTCTGTTATGGGTGGCACGTCCATGCCCGGAGGAAGAGGGCAGGGCAGCCCTGCAAAGCGGCTTTTAAAAAGTAGCCACTTGAGTCCCCCCTTGAGTCACGTATGCCCCCTACGATCCTCAGAATCCAGATCGAACATGATTAAGTTAAAAGTAATGGGAACAGGCAAATTCGTGTTTGCATCCGGTTCTATTATTTCGGTTTAGGGAAAGCGAAATAAGCTTGCTGTGGGGATTCCCCCAAGGTTGCCGTGAAGACATGGCCCTTGTCTTGTTAGCAGATGAGTACACAAAACTCATGGTGAATCTGATCATAACCATAACCTCAGAACAAAAATTGTCCTGTACTTTGTCCTTAAAGCAAAACTATCACAGGGAACCAGTAGAGTTGGAACTTGAGGAAACTACCCTTTCCTATATGGGAAATGCAGAAATCAAATCCCTCTTGGACAAAGGCCTTTCATAGCCTGGAAACCAGAGAGCAGAGCACCAGAGGAAAAGTTCATTGACGCAGAAGAAGAACAAAGTTCTTAACTAATAACAATGCATTCCTAGTATAAAATGGAATGCTAAAAGCCATCTGTAAAGCTTCTGCTCAACTCTAAGCTGGTGTCAAGAAAGCAGGTAACAGATGTGCAATGCTTACCTAAACTGATGTTAATTGGTAAAACTGGTAACAGCAAAACAACCACAACCCACGCTTGTTTGGCAAAAAAAAAAAAAAAAAGCTGCTATGCTCACACTTCAAGAACAAAAGAAATAAATTGCCAAAGTATAATTTAAAAAAAATCCTGAAGCACTGATTTGTGCTCACATAAACTCTAAACAAGCAGTCTCTAATGCTGAGGTACTCCTCCTGCTAGGACAGCCATCAAAGCTCAACATATGTGGAAGCAATTTTTATATGCTAGAAGGGAAAGGATGGAAAGTCGGTCTCCCATGCTCACATCAAGGGAGGAGATTAACATAACTATATGGATCACTCTATGAGTCCTCAACACTGATAAGGTGGCTTAACCCAGGATGTACATTCGTCCTGTTATGAGTCGCATAGCTAGTCAACATTCAAGCGAGATCCGTGTAGGTATAGCCAGGGAGGGTTACATTTAAAAAATATTTTAAGAATATTTTTACGTATTTCTATCATTGTCATTATGACTCAACCTGGGACCTCCTGGTGAAGGGCAGAATATAAATTCATAAATAAATAAATGTAAAGAGGAGCCCTGCTGGATCAGGCTACAGCCCATCCAATCCAGCATCTTTCCTCGCACAGTGCCCCACCATTTGCTTCTGGAGACAAGGACAAATCCTTCACCTGTTCTCAGATCCCTACAAAAGGTATTTAGAGACACCCTGCTAGTCTCTTGATTCTAGATTAAACACAAACAAGAGAGAAGTTGAGGCAGATTTCTGGTGAGGCTGCCAGTTTTTCCAGCAGCACGTTTGAGGTGGAAATTGCCCGCTCCATCACATCTGTGTTATGGAAACCAGTGGAAAGTTTGGCCTTTATTTGTTCATTTCTTTGTTTTGTTTCAAAACAAATGAACAAAAAGTAGGTGGAAATGGAATTTGAAGGGGTTCATTCATTGTAACACCCCTTTAAACCATGAGAGTGAGCAATAGATTGAAGACAGCGTGAAGGCTGAGAAATAGCTGAACTATAAGCCTACCAATGACTCTTCCAGCCCAAAGAATACTTATGTGTCTGCTACTGCACAACAGTCAAAACATTCCAAAATAGTTTGCCAAGTAAGAGTGTTTTTCCACTTAGCACTAGAAAATGGGTACTCTAGTACTAGTGGAACCCCCCCCCCAAGTTTGATATTGATCAGTCTACTGAAATGCTATACCGTACTCAGTGTAATTCACACAAGAGTGGAAAGTCTAGAAACGTTCTGCCAAGTTAACCCAAAGTTTCCCAGTTTGCAGGATAGCACTAGGTGTTTAGTGAGGGAGTGGGGACAAGGTATTTTTCTGAGCAACTGTGGAGGAATATTGTCCACATGTGTTCTTATATGGTTGCCCAAATATTCTATACAGACCACGAACACCACCCCATTCAAAAGCCAATGACTGACTGGAGCTCTATCAGGCAAGTCTCAAGAAGCTGATGCTATTTGATCATAAGGAGAATGTGCCTTATCCTGCAACCTGCTCCATCTTATCCTATTTAGATGTTTGTTTGTGATGTATATGGCACAAGAGGATGGAACATGAACCACTGATGTGCAGAAATATCACTTATGATGAACAAAGTCATGCCAAATGTGATTCCCCTCCCCCTTAGGCTAGTTGGTACCATCCTTTCCATCCTACTTAAAGCTGTCATGTATCATGGAGTGCCCCATTCTGAGTGAGCTGCTTGGAGACATACCAAATTTTCACCAAACAGTGCTACTTTCTAAAAGACTGGTCTCTGATTCAGAAGGAATTTCAGCAAGGAACTCTTATTCAGCGAAAGCTTTGAAGACAATATCTTCTTGTTACAGCTGAAGATCAATTCATCTCCAGAACTATCCTTTGCTTTGATCTCTCTGAACTCTTGGGAGAAGTAAACTGCAGAACAACTCAGCTGATTTGTTCTGTGTGTCAGCATTATTATCTCTGAGCTGTGTAGGACTCCTTAAACCTCTTTTGATGTGCAGTATCAGAATGGTGGGATTCATTTCATGCTGAGTTTAACAGCACTCTTGCAACTTAGCTATTGCTAATGAGTACTGATTATTGTTTCCTTTCCCCTTAGGATATTTTTGCTCTTTGTAAATGCTATTACAGTTGAGTTTTATTTTCCTATAATCAACAGAGCACTCATAGGCAGCAATATTTTTCAGTTGTTTTCCGAATGAAGATGATTTTGTAGGAGCCATGCACCTGTTTGCTAGCTTTGTCTTGTCTTTTTCTTTTAAAATCATACTCTGTATGGGTTAAAGACACCAATCCTATACAATTATGCATGTGAACAAAAAGTGCTGGATAACTATGCTGCCCTCCTCATCTATCTGCCAAAATCTGTGTAATTCTTATCCTTTATAGCCTCCTGCTTAACCAACTTCTGAATTGGATGTAGTGAAGCAACCGTTAGTGTGACAACACCAAAGAAGGGCAGGGGAATAAAACTAGAGTGAACAGCTGGGAGAGAATGTCACTTCTACCACTCCATGGGAAAGAATTTTTTTTAAAAAATTATGTGGGCAGATTCACAATAAGACTTAAAGAAACCCCTCCTTTCTTATGTGGCTGGGTGGCAGTGACAGTAAGGGTGTGTTCCCATAAGCGTTTAAATGTGAATCAAATCCGAATTCGGTATCCAGCGTTCCCATTCAATTTTGTATTCCCGGATTTTATTAGGATTACCCAGCGAAAGAAAGGTCCTGGGGGAAACTGGGCTTTTCCCCCCTTTTGGAGCTGAGTCCGCTTTCCCCTCCCCCCAAATGGGCCCACTCCTGGACTATTTGGGATCGAGATCTAGCATTCTGGCCAATGCCTGCCAGATGTGGGTAGGATTTAACAACTGCAAATGTCCCCCCTCCCTGGCCATGCCCGCAATGATAAAGTCCTGATCAAGAAAAGGCAAAGGCTTGGATTTCCCCTGAAGGGGGGAGGGGAGAGCTTGACTTGTCGTTTGCTTTTAAAACCTTATTGCTTGCCACATATGTATCCTTCTCTGATTGTTAGCAGCTACTAGGAATGTATTTCTCATAGCTACATTTCTGGTAGCTGCTAATAATCATCAGAGGGATACTTATGTATCAAGCAAAAAAGTTTTAAACCATTTCCCCAGCCTGAGCTGCCAGCCTTCCCGCTGGACTGTGCTCCTTAAGTGCAAATGCTGTCTTCCTAGACAGGTTTTGCCCCCGAAATCCGGATTAAATTGAAGACCTGAAAAATCAGGTCTTCAATCCGTCACTTCGCCTGGATGTGTGCAGAAGCAGGATGCTTCCGCACATAGCCAGGCGAAAGGCTGAATTCCCTCTGGCCACCATGTTGGGAAGGGCAGAAGCAGGACTGCCTGCTTCCGAAGCCCCTCGCCTGTGTGCCAGGTGCTGCCGGAAATACACAGTGACTGGCAGCTCCATGCTCCAGTCCCACAGCTCCGGGGGTGGCATTGGCAGTGTCCGAGCCAGAGGACTTTCAGAATGGGTGCTCATGCAGCCACCCAGCACCCTCTCCATCCGTCTTCCCGAATCCGTCCTCCCTGCACATCCACACATGCACGGGGCCCCCTCAGATCTGTCACTATTTGTGATGGATCTGGGGGAGGACGGATTGCCCAAAAGCTGACCTATTTAGATCCACTTTTCGGCAGCAAATGCAGAAACAGCCCCTGAGTCTCCTTTACACAACTCTTTAGTTCTCAGTTGCATCAACACCACCTGCATTCTGATAGAATAAAGTTCTGTCAATCAACAGAGGCAATGGGGTGTGTTTGCAGTTGTGTGGGGCTGATGGCAAACTCAATGGTAACACAGCGTACTGTTGGAGTAAGGGGACTGTGCCCCCAAAAAGATACATCCAAGCATGCTGCCCCACTCCCCCAACCATTCCTAAAGAAAATTGAGAGGCTGTACTCTGCCACTTGCCCCAAAGCTGCTGAGGCAGTTCTGCTTTTCAGTAAAAGTACCATTATTAGATGGTCAAAGGGTGTTTTTCCCCTGCGCTCCTTAGATCCGGATCTAAGGAATGGGTACATTCGTTAATCCGGATGTAGTAGATCCAGATTAAGGGAAGCACCCAATGTGTTTCCACGGGAGGTGTGGCACCCATTAGCAATGGGTGCTAACCCCCCTGCCATGGAAACACCTTTGCACCCATGTGGGGAATCTGGATCATCCCCCAAGGTCCACCCGTCACCCCAGGTGTTCGGGGGACAGGGGGGGTGCGATCTCCGAAGTCCCTCCAAAGAGACTGGCACAGACTTCAAAGCCACTCTGGAATCATTTCGGAATGCCTCCAAAGTCTGCGCAAAAGAGCCCCGGAGCACCTGCGATGTTAGCGGGGAAAAGCTCTGAGGTCCCTCCTATGTCTGCGCTGATCTTTGGAGAGACCGGCGGTGAGACTCCAGAGCCTTTTGCCAATCGCTTCGGAGGGATTTTCAGGGAAGTCAGTGCGGCCTGCACTAATAGCGAACGGACCGTGCTGACAGCTCTGGAGCCTCTCCGAAGTCTTTGCCGCTCTCTTCGAAGTGACTTCGGAGTCATTTCGAAATGACTCCAAAATCACTTCAAACCTGGGATTTTGGGGCTCCCCCCCATGCGTGCATCCCCTCCCCCTAGCCTCCTCTAGACCCCATTGCCTGTCACTAGTGGAAACACGCTCCCTTTAATCCAGATTTTCTGGCTGAAGACCCCATTGTAGACCCTATTAATGGGGTCTACAGAAAATCCAGATTAAAGGCCAAAAAGTACCCATATGATTCGGATTTCCCCAGCAGCAGTGGAAACAATCGGGTCCTACATGGGTGCCGTGCTGGAAATGGGGTCATCCGGCTCACACCCAAATGGGTCCTTAATGGGTGCAAAAATGGGTACTTTCTGACAGTGGAAAAACACCCAAAGTTTACTATAACAGTACCTTTTCCTCTAGAGTAGAAAAATCAGTATTACATATATGATGGCTCTTAATTAAACTAAGAATCTGTGTTTTCTTTTTACTTGTGCCCTTTTTCATGCCCAAACAGCTCAAAACAAAGCTAAGGATTTACAGCAATGCCAAAATAATTTAATAATATAATAATAATATATTCCTATAACCCTAAGTATGTAAAAACTTCATGAGTTAGTCAGTGAAAGTTGTTTTGAGTTTCTTTGTGTTAAATTATCTATGTTGTAAAAGAGAGTTGAATGCATGGCACATGCTACAAAAATATTTCAAGATAATATAAATCCCGAATCAGAATATAATAAGGCCCCATTTTAAGCAAATTCAGCTCATGTGGTTTACTAATGGAGACCTTGTTTCAGTAATAAGATGTATAAGTGTTCCTGATTCACTTTAATGCATTTTCCCTACCATTAAAGGTCTATTACTCACTTAACATGAATTTCACGTAAATGATGACTTGTCGGAATTTATGTTTTGCATTAAACGGGCCCTTGCTATAACATTAAAGACAACAGGTATGTACAGTGGTGTTGAGGATTTAGATTTAGGCAAGACTTGGGGATGTGCTTGAAGGCATTTTCGAGATCCGGATCTCCAGGAGGACCCCATCTCAAAGATCTGGATCTTGAAGACCCAGATCTTTGACTGTGTATGGAAAAAAGGGGTAAGCCTTGTTCAGAAATTGTTTAATGTGCATTTGACACATCCCTAGCAAGAATTATTTCAGAGTAGATGATCATTTTAATTAGAAAACCCATATTTGCTTAAATTCTACAATAGAAGCCTGAGGCTTTTCAGAGATAAACATAGGCTGTGACTATAATTCTGAATCTTTTAATGATTTCTTTTCAGGCATCTTTAAATTAGAGCCATCCATGTAGCTTCCTATTAATCCAGTGCTAAACATTATAATTTGTGCAAATTTTTGCACCTTAGGCGGTTCTTTAGAAATGAGTACATTACTCTGAGTAGCTTAATTGGATAAATTAATTGCGTAGACCAAAGTGCAAGACCGAAGGCATCTAACTGCAAAACAAGTGTACTATAGCACTCTTGTCGCATAATTCAGAGTTCTCTCTATCACTTTCTAAAGGACGCACAAGGAGATCTAATGCCTGCATATTTTGATGGAATGCATGTACATATTACAGAATGAAAAAGGCAAACCCAGTGGTGTCATCTATTATCAAGTGAGTCCAACTTTTGGTTGAGGGCCCAGGAAGCAAATCCGGACTTCTTTTGCAGCATTTTAATGTTTTCAGAATTTTTTGTTAGCATCCTTCAGTCACTATGAAATAGGTGGAATTCAAACAAGGGAAACCAACCAACCAATCAATATATTAGAGTCTGTGTTTGCTTTTCATCTCACTCTGCATCCATTTTGCTTTAGTTCCCAGGGACGTTTTATTCCAGTCATGCACGTGGGCATGCCATTGTTGGCAGGGAAAATTCTGTGCTCTTACTATTTTGCTTATACTTGAAATGAGATACTGGAATGAACTGGTAAGCCTTTGAAAAGGAGCTCAAAAGAGAGAGAGGAGGAAAAGGGCAGACACAAAACATAAGTCAGGATGTGATAACAGAGAGTAGATAAAAGCAAGTTGTTTCTGTTATGGTATCCTGGAGGAGAAAGAGAAGGAGAAATCAAGAAGGGAAATAACCTGCTAATTTATACTTCTGATACTAGCCAATACAATACTAGTAGATAACCTAAGGGAATATAGCTGACTTATGATCTGTCAATCAGAGCTCAGCAATGAAGAATTTCCCATAGCCTTCAATAACCCAACCGTATTAACATTCAACGATTATAACTACAGTCACCAAGTATAAATAATCCACTGGCACAATGCTTTCACTCAATGCATTCACACTCTCCCTGCTGGACAGCTCTGGAGCCTTGCACAGGGCCATGGCTATTGGGGCCGCTGGTCAGCAGCCACTTCAGGTGTGGGGCTCAACCAAACCGGGCTATCCTGATGTCCTGCTGGCTTCTGCTGCCTTGATCTGGCTGGCAGCAGCCAGCAAGGCCCCCCTGGTGCCCAGCCCCACCCAGGGGTCCACACCACCCGCCAGCCCCGTACACTAGGACTTAACTTCATCGGAGGTCCTGGATCAATCTCTGGCTGTGTGGTCTACCAGAGTGATCTGCTATTCTGTCTGCAGCTGCGTGCGATGACAAACTGCCCCAACACTGCCCTGACCCACAATGACCCACTGGGTGAAGAAATACTTCTAGATCCTTGGATTCAGAAGAGGTGTTTTCCCATCCCACTTCTAGTCTACCGTTTATAGCCTCAAATGTTAATATGGGGAGATGTGGACTGGCCTGTGAACAGTCCTGCCTATGAACTAAACTGCCTCCCTTTGCCCAGCAGGGGGCTCTGGGAAAGAAGACACAATGGAGTGCATTTTGGTGTTATTGATGGTGCATAAATGAGTGTTTACTTCTATAAACACTCAGAGACACTCAGCAGATGCTTGCATGGATGTACAGGCTGGTATTTGGCAGCTGGCCATGGAAAAGCACTGTGCACAGAAGCTGTAAGATTTACAGAACAGCTCATAAATACTAAGCATCTGTGCCAGTAGAAAAACCTTGAGGGTCCATATGGCCAAAGGTCTGTCAGGAGATCATTCATCTGTTCTTTAAAGGTTTCTGCTAGAACCTGATCCTGCCCTTTCAGAAATAAATGCCAGTGTTTGGAGCTAATAATACTTGTCTGCTTTAGAAATAAGCTCTGGTAGGTGGCTAGAGGACAGGTGCAACCAAGTTCTTCTGCTGATCCAGATTGCAAAATGCTTTGTGAACCCACCTAGCTGATAAACAGGATTAGCAACAGGAGGAAGAAGAGGGGAAGCAAGCAAAATCGATGCTTAATATCAGAAAAGAAATGTGGAAAGTTAGGAGCAGTTTGCACAATGCTTACCCCATAAATGTACACCACAGGGGTGGCCAACATGCCATATTGATTACAGTGTCTGTCTAAAAATGTGAAGATCCAGGGATCCAGAACCTCCGTAAGCCATAAATCTGTGTAATTGTTGCCCACCCACCACCCCAACCTATTCTCTCTCTCATGATGATACATACACAAATATAACATACAAATGTTTATTTCTAGGAAAACTTAGCTGTCTTCTTCCATAGTCAAGCCCAGGCAACCATTGTAATATTTTACCAAGAAATTTGTGGACATCACATAAATAGATTCTAGAACTGTCCACTGGTTATAATGCTAACTTAATACCAAGGCTTTTCTGTGGAAGTAACGGACATCATTGACTCCCATCAGGATTATCTTTTATTTGCTTCATCATCACTGGCTATTCAGTTGTGTATAAGCTGAAGACTTGTTAACATTGTCAGACAGAGCAGCCACTGTTGTGTTCTCAGTGACACTCAAACCCATTGTGCACTGGGGCTTATTCTGGAATAGGGACCTACCATCTGCATTCTGGTGCAGACTATAACAGGTCCTGGTAGCAGCCTAGCCAAGTAATTAACCAGCCTAATTATTCCTTACATGCAACCTACCTAAAAAAGCCAGGTGTGTCTCATTGGCTGGCTAATTTTTTGCCAGATCCGGAAACCTTGCCCGGTGGTATATTCTGGGATGTAATCAGAAATAAGACCCAGTGCACAAAGGACTGCAGAAGCCTCAAATGTTCTAGAAACAGCAGCCCATATTCATATTTTGTTGGATTATTGTCTGTCCGTCAGTCTGTCCATCCACCAGTCAGTCAGTCAGTCTGTCCATCCATCCCACTGTATATCCGAGGGTCTCAGGGTAGGTCACAAAAACAGAATAAAAACAAAATGAAACCATGAAAAGCTTTTGACATGGTTTTTGAGATACACAGATGCTCTGACGTGTTTCTGTTTCCTTCTGATCAGGAAAATTTCACACTCCACAATCTTGCGTATGGGACAGAGGTCATGAGATGAATAAGAAATCAGAAAATGAGTAAATTGCAGCAGGTCACCCTAGAAATGAAGAAGCTTTGTTACATTCTTCTGCTAGCATTGCTACATCCTTATGCTTTATTAAAGAAACAGGAAGGAGTGTGGCAAACATATTAGGTTAATAATCTACTGATAGGTGAAGGAACAGAAAAACATTGAGGGCAATGGGCATCTTCTAAGTTGCATGGGTGATCATCAAAAAAAGAATTAATAATTTTGTTACCATGCTTTAGTGAGCAACATTCAGTACACGCATCGTACCATTGCTCTTCCAAGTTGTATTTTATTTCTGCATGGTTGATACACTATAAAGATGGGGGCATGATTTCATGTTCTGTGCAAGATGTAATTAGCTGCAAATGTCAAGAAGATACAACTTTTATTCATCTTGGTTCGTTTAATGAAAGTAATTAGAATTTTTGAGCACTGCAAGTGTGTGTGTCAAAAGTGGCATGAAACAGCATAATACAATAGAAGAGCTGGAAAGCGACGCAGCAGTAGAATCTATCTAGACATCTGGAGGGAAGAACTTTGCGGAGTACATGGAAAGACAAAACTGTATGATTCAGTTTGTGACTTGATAGAGATGAAAATAACTATTTCTAGGAATAAGTTTATTCATTTAAGATAAATAGCTGTTTCAATTCTGTAAATGGAAATGCAGGAAGCTTCTGAAAACTCTGAACTGCTGTATGTGTTCATTTTAGCACATGAAAGGTAATAGCCAGAGCAAATGTGGGGCCACAAGTGTTGCATATGACCAATGATGACTTACAGTTCAAGTCAGCAGGAGCAGCATGGGAGGATCAATGTGCTGAATTTTGACATTTGAACTCGAATAGAATGTCCCAAAATTTGAATGTAAACATTCAAATTGAATTTCAAATTTTGGATCTATTGGTTCGAATTATCTGGACGTTCGTATGTGTACGGATTCATACACGATGCGTACTTGAGGATCCGCATCTTTTCCACATCCGTGCGCATTTGACAGGATCCTTACAGGATGAAAACGGGTTGCATACGGGATGACTACGGGATGCATACGGACATGTACGGATGCGTATGGATGTGGGAAAGATGCGTACATGCACATATCAATGTTGTCGACATTCCTATGTGCAGATTCGAATAAAAAATTCAAATGAATAGATTTGAACTTGGTAAATACCAAGTGAATCTTGTTAAATTCAAATTTAAAAGATTCGAATCGAATTGGAGTTTTGGGTATTCGATTTGAATAGAATGTCAAAAAAAAAAAAAAACATTTGTGCACATCTCTATTTTGCCTCCACTTCTTCAGGTTATGGATCCAGGCATGGTTCAGAGAGAGGAAACAGACTTCCAATGAGAGAATTGCACTTCTCCTCTTTTCTCCACCATCTCAAGATGCAGGTAGGTTTTAGGTGTGTCCCTGAGTAGCAAGCACTCCCTGAAATTGTGGCTAGAAAAAATGGAATGAAATAGGCAAATGAAGGAGATAGCCCTTTGATGCAACCATTCCAAATTTTACAGATTTTATTTTAGTACAGTGGTACTCTTTCTTACCATGGGGCTCAGCCGGAAGCACACTTCTTTTAAATATATATTGCTATCTATATATGATTACTAGACCAAGATCATAGTTCTGTCCCAACATATCCCCTAATAGGTTTAATGGCTTTTAGACAAAGGGGTTAGTAGAGTTATGGCTTTAACCTACCAATCGTTAAACAAATTCTTCCTACTGAAAAATACTTCAAAATGGCTCATTCACAGAAGCCAAGGCTTTTTGCCATCTGATTCCAGAAGCATTCAGCAGCTGTACTTTTTAAGGATGTTTATTTCTCCAGGCAAAAGTGAGGCACAAAAATAGTTTGTCAAATCTTTAATTTTCAATAAGTTTAAACAATTCAAAACAATAAAATAAGCCTTACTGAATAAACAATCTTTGCCCATAGGCATTTTGAAAAGTGCTGGTTTCACAGATTTCCCCCAAAGTTGCTGAATCATGAATTAATCCCGCAGGGGAAAAAGTTTCAAACTATCTAGTCACGTAACAGAGGAAGGATAAAGATGTATAAACATTCAGTACAGTAAAGCAGCTAGACCCAAACTTCATGGGTCTGAGGTTATACAGGGACTTCAGAGAAAGCTTTGTGGGCGCTACTAGTTAAGAAAAAGCAAGCTATAGCGGAGTCCCTTGTTTTTCTCTTCTGAAAAGGAAAGGGAAGGTATCCAAGGTAGAAGAAGAAGAATTGGCTTTTCTACCCCGCTTTTCTCACCCATTTAAGGGGGCTCAAACCAGCTGACAAAGCTTTTCTATTCTCCTCCCCACAACAGAACAACCTGTGAGGTAGCTCGGACTAGCCCAAGGTAACACAGAAGAGAGCTGTGGCTAGCCCAAGGTCACCCAGCTGGCTTCATGGAACAAGAAGAAGAGTTGGCTTTTCTACTCCGCTTGTCTCACCTATTTAAGGGGACTCAAAGCGGCTGACAAAGCTTTCTATTCTTCTTTCCACAACAGAACACCCTGTGTGGTAGGTGGGGCTGTGAGAGCTGAGAAGAGAGCTGTGACTAGCCCAAAGTCACCCAGCTGACTTCGGGGGGAGGGTGGAATCAAACCCGGTATTCCCAGATAAGAGTCGGGCTCCCTGACTGCTAGACCAGTGATGGCTAACCTTTTGAGCTTGGTGTGTCAAAATTCGCAAGAAAACCTAGCTTAACTCGGGTTCTGTGTCACATCTAGAAATATCCATAATTTTGTGATATTTGCAGCTCTAGCAAAAAAGTTATATTTTTGATATATGTATTTTATTAAAAGCAAAAACAAATAATTCTTTACATTAGTGACTTTTGTTGCTAAATCTTCAATTGAAAGTTGGTATTTCGTACACTTCAAGAACAAGCAAGCAATACACGCCCAGGTGCCAGGGTGACCATGTGTGTCACCCAAAAGGGCTTGGTGTGTCACCTGTGACACGCGTGTCATAGGTTGGCCATCACTGCGCTAGACCAAACTGGCTCACAGGGCAAGGAGAGTAAAGAGGTAATGGCCAGAGAGAGTACATAGTATGTATGGTTTGAATTGCCTCTGTGATTTCCCTTAATGTAAAAGGTCCATAGGCTATAATAAAGATTTCCCTTCCAAATATTCCATTTAACCTTGTTTTTGACTGTATATTATCTTTGATATTTGTAATATAAACCAGAATGGAAATGTTTGAAAGAAATGGTGATGATGATGATGATGATGATGATGATTTATTGAGTGACCTATGGTTCTGGTGCTTTGGAAAGGGGAGAAAACTTTCTCCGTATCCACACTATTTTCCCCCTGCATAATTTGATACCTTTCACCCCTTTTTCAGTTTCTCTTCTCTGAACTTTTATTCTGCTATAGAGGAGAAGTGGCTGTTTCGTTTACGTGTTGCTCTAACATCAATGTGTTTATATTTCGCTATAAATCGTAATTGTTGTAATCCTATTAACAAAACTCTTCCAAAAATTAATACCATTGTACTCCTTGCCCTCAGGCAGAAAGAGAAGCGAAGGTTGCATGGAGGAAGCCTAGGAATAGGCTGTGTGACTAAGATGAGGGGTAAAATAAGGACCTTTATCCAGAACAGAATCCTTAATAAAATCAGCGCTTTGCACACGCTCGTTTTGTGTGGATACCATCATAAACCTGTGCTATTCTTGCTAAGGGGAGTGTAGTTCAGAGCAAACTTCCTGGAAAGCAGAAAAGGGTTGCTGCTAATTGGATTCCCAGCCTCGCCCCAAAAGTAGGGAATGGGAAACCATTTCTGTAATCTCTGCCAAGAAAACTGCATAGAGAGGTGGCCATGCCATCAACCACGACTTAGTTCAGAACAAATTTCCTGGAAAGCAGAAAAGGGTTGCTGCTAATTGGATTCCCAGCCTCTCCCCAGAAGTAGGGAATGGCAAACCATTTTTGTATCCCAGCCAAGAAAACTGCATAGAGAGGTGACCATGAGATCAACCAGGAGATGGTTACGACTAGCAACAATTCTTGCTAGTAAGAAACACGGGACTTGCGATCCAGGAATTAAAATTCTTCTGAACCTATACATAAAAAGCATAAAAGATTCCCCCACACCGAAGGGGGGCAATGATCTAAAAGCGCAATGATTCGAACTCCATAGACGCTCTATCTAGAAGCCTCTGTGATGGAAGCCTATTGAGACGACGCTCTATCTAGAAACCTCTGTGGCGCAAGCCTATTGAGTCGACGGGAATCCATCTTGCGTTCTTTCAGGGTCACGAGACCGGAAGTAGTGTGTGCTGCACGCCGCGGTGCCGCCGTTCTAGAAAACGGAAAGCAGGCGGCGGCGGCGGCGGATGTGGTGAGTAGCGTGTGCTTTTGAATTGGGTAAATACAGTAAAAGGGGCACTTTTTTCCGTTTACCGTTGCTAAAGCTTCCCTGGGTGGCGAGTGGACCGTTGTTGTAACGGTTCCCCCCAACCGTCACCGCCTACCCACCCAAGAGAGCGGGCTGCCAGCGTCTCCCCTGGAAGTGCCCTTGCTTTCTTTGAGAGCGAGTTTCTCTGTAGGCAGAAGGAGGCTGCGTGGTCAGCGCCTGCCCAGTGATGGCCCCAGCGCAGTGGTCCTATGGAACCCAGATGAAAATCGCCCAGGGTCTTTAACAGCTGGACTGAATGTTAGGAGGGAGTTTTAGAAGGTCTTGCCTGAATTGCCAGTTGCATTGTGGCCTTAATATAATACTTGGGACTTTTGCTTCCCTATTCACGCTTGGAGATAAGAGGAGCCCTGCAGGATCAGGCCACATCCCATCTAGTCCAGCATCCTGTCGCACACTGTGGTCCACCAATTGCTTATAAGAAGCTAAGAGGAGCCCTACTGGATCAGGCCATATCCCATCTAGTCCAGCATCCTATCTCACACAGTGGCCCACCAATGGCTTATAAGAACATACAAGGAGCCCTGCAGGATCAGGCCACAGCCCTCCTAGTCCAGCATCCTGTCGCACACTGTGGTCCACCAATTGCTTAAAAGAATCTAAGAGGAGCCCTGCAGGATCAGGCCACATCCCATCTAGTCCAGCATCCTGTCGCACACTGTGGTCCACCAATTGCTTAAAAGAATCTAAGAGGAGCCCTGCAGGATCAGGCCATATCCCATCTAGTCCAGCATCCTGTCTCTCACTGTGGTCCACTGATTGCTTATAAGAACATAAGAGGAGCCCTGCAGGATCAGGCCACAGCCGACCTGGTCCAGCATCCTGTTGCACACAGCAGCCCACCAATTGCCCACGGGCATCTCAAGCAGGGACAAGGGCAAACCTTCCCCTGCTCTCGAATCCCAGCAAATGGCCTTAGAACAGTGATGGCTAACCTTTTGAGCTTGGTGTGTCAAAATTCGCAAGAAAACCTAGCTTGACTCGGGTGCTGTGTCACATCTAGAAATATCCATAATTTTGCGATAATTGTAGCTCTACTAAAAAAGTTATATTTTTGATATATGTATTTTATTAAAAGCAAAATCAAATAATTCTTTACATTTGCTAAATCTTCAATTGAAAGTTGGTATTTCATACACTTCAAGAACAAGCAAGCACTACATGCCCAGGTGCCAGGGTAACCATGTATATCACCCAAAAGGGCTTAGCGTGTCACCTGTGACACGTGTGTCATAGGTTGGCCATCACTGCCTTAGAAGCATCCTGCTTCTTGTCCCCCCAGCCTGAAAGATGTACCTAGGCATCCATTCTAATAGCCATTGATTCATCTGTCATCCATAAACTAGTCTAACCCTTCCTTAAAGCCATCTAGGCTGATAGCTGTTACCACCTCTTCCGGCAGCACATTCCATAAACCAATGACCCTCTCAGTGAAGAAATACTTCCCCTTGTTGGATCTGACTCTCCTACCCATCAGCTCCATAGATGCCCCCTGGTTCTAGTGTTGTGTGATAGAGAAAACAAATGTTCTCTATCCGTCTTTTCTGTACCGTGCATAATTTTATATACTTCAATCAAGTCCCCTTTTAAATGCTGTCTTTCAGGCTGAAGAGGCCAGACGTTGCAGTCTGATTTTTTAAGGAAGGTATTCCGGCCTCTTACAGGCAGGATTCCTCTAAGGCCATTTGCTGGGATTTGAGAGCAAGAGGAGGTTTGCCCTTGTCTCTGCTTGAGATGCCTGTGGGCAGTTGGTGGGCCACTGTGTGAGACAGGATGCTGGACTAGATGGGCTGCAGGTTCAATTCCGCCCTCCCCCACGAATCCAGCTGGGTGACCTTGGGCTAGTCACAGTTCTCTTTTGAGCTCTCACAGCACCACCTACCTCACAGGGTGTTGTGGGGAAAAGAGCAGAAGCTTTGTCAGCTGCTTTGAGTTCCCTTAAATGGGTGAGAAAAGCAGGGTAGAAAAGCCAACTCTTCTTCTTCTTAACTATTCTGGGGAAATGACAGAAGAGAACTGGGCTGAATAAATTATCTTGTTTTCAGATAATTCTGATGGGAATAAGAAGATGGATATTCGACCAAACCACACGCTGTACATCAACAATGTTAACGACAAAATTAAAAAGGAAGGTATGAAACTAAATCAAACTTTTATTCTACCTTTATCTGAGGATTTGATCCAAAGGCAATGTAGACATGCACTATTTTTTTTGCCTTCAATCTTCCGTTCTGAGTTAATTTTGGACCTCTAGTAAGCTATAACTAAGTCAGTGGTTCTCGACTTTGCTAATGCTTCGACCCCTTAGTACAGTTCCTTGTGGAGACCCCCAACCATGGGGTCAGGGCAGGTTGGGTGAGGATGGAGCGGGAAGGCAGGAGACTTTTCATGACCCCTCTGAAAGGGTAGTTTGACCCCCAAAGGGGTCGTGACCCACAGGTTGAGAACTGCTAGACTAAGTTATACAGCTGTTCTTTTGAGTGATTTGGATGAAGCTTGAAGCTTGGATCTTGCACTTCCATTTTTTCCCTTCAAAGATAGATGAGCATTACTGAATCAATGAGCAAAGGATAAGACGGGGGTGGGGGTGGGGGGAGTGAACACTGTACGCATAGTAAATTCTATTGGTTCGCTGCTGACCGATGGGGTTATTTGCCATTTCATTGACATTCAAAACAAAATAGATTCTTAAAGGCATAAAGATACACGTATAACTTCCCTTTTACTTCTCTTGACAGAATTGAAAAGATCTCTGTATGCGCTGTTTTCTCAGTTTGGCCATGTGGTAGACATTGTAGCTTTAAAGACAATGAAGATGAGAGGACAAGCCTTTGTTATATTTAAAGAGCTTGGATCATCCACAAATGCACTGAGACAGTTACAAGGTTTTCCTTTTTATGGCAAACCAATGGTAAGTCCTTTTACTGAAGGAACACAGCAAGAAGATTGTATTACACTTGGAATCTTGTGGTGATTTTTCTGTCTGGAAAAAATGGGTTTTGTTACCTCTTCTACTGTGATTTTATTGTATCATTACTTGTACTGCACATTTTTTGAACCATGGTTTTGTTGCATTATAGCCAGTATAATTTAATAATTATTTGGATGTACAATGTTCTTTGGATAATCCTTAGATTCCTAACTTGAACTTGAACTTCCAAAGAAAACCAAAGATGTCGTTTCTTTCTGTTCTGTTTTTGTAATGTTTTAAGTCAATTATTTAAAAATTGCCCTTGGTGGTTGACAATTCAGCTTCCATCACATGATTAGATGCTGTGTAAAGCAAAATCATGCTATAAAGTTAGCGTCAGCAACGTACAGTGGTACCTCGACATACAAGTGCCCTGACATACAAGTGTTTTGAGATACAAGCCGCCAAGCGAGTGATATTTTGCTTTGAGATGAGAGCAAGATTTGAGATACGAGTATGTAAATACAGTACAGTACATAACAAAAACAACTGAGGTGGTGTTTTGGGAGCTGGAATGGATTAATGGGAAAATTGCTTTGAGATACGAGCGATTTGACATAAGAGCAAGGTTACGGAACGAATTAAACTCGTATGTCAAGGTACCACTGTACCATGATTCATTTCCCGCCTATTTCTTATTTTGTTCTGGAAGCTCAAGCTTCTACACTAGGGGTGTGCACTAATATTTTTTTTGCATTCAATTCAATTCAAATGTTTAGAATCTGAATGCAACAAAATCCAATTCAAATCAAATACATTCAAATCTATTCATTCAAATGTTAGATTCACCTCTGACGATATGAATGTCAACAGCATTTGTGTTTGACGATACAAATGTCAACAACATTCGTATGTGTTATACATATCTGTACACGTTTCATACGGATCCCGTTTTATCCCATATACATCCCGTTTTTGTCCTATACTATCAGCGCAAATGCGTACAGATACGTATGAGATTTGTACAGATATGTATGTAATACGTACGTATCTGCACATTTGAATGTTTCAAATCATTCAAATGAGTGTTTCAGAACATTTGAAATTTGTTCACATGTTTAAATTAGAATGTGTAGAAATTCTATTCAAATTTGAATGGCCACATTCGATCTAATTTTGAATGTTTAGAATATTCATGCACATCCCTTTTGTACACACATCTTAATGTATTCTGGTTCAAACAGCGCATTCAGTATGCGAAAACAGATTCTGATGTCATTTCAAAAATGCGTGGGACATTTGCTGATAAAGAGAAGAGAAAAGAGAAGAAGAAGACCAAGGCCTTGGAACAGTCTGCTAACGCTGCCAATAAAAAGCCAAATCAGGTAAGCTGTATTTGTAAATAAGAGTATTTCTGTGCCAGTCTAATTACAGATTAATAGTTCAAGGAATGCTCAAAGCCTGTGGTTGTGTGATTGAGCTTTAAAATGATCACGTAGGTTTCAGAAGTGTGCGCTGGACTGGCATTCATAGGGCAGTAACTGATTATTTCAGCTCACAAAGCATCTGGCCACCGGATCAAATTTATTTCTAGATGATCAGTTATTTTCATAACTTATTACCTAATCACACTTACCATAATTTTATGATCTCTCATAATCATAATTGACCTGCCCGTACCTTAAGATCTGCAGGGGAGGCCCTTCTGGTTGTCCCACCGCCCTCAGTAGTGAAACAGGTGGGCACCTGGGAGAGGGCCTTCTCAGTAATGGCCCGCAGGCTACGGAATAGTCTCCCCCTTGAGGCGTGTCAGGCTCCTCTGATTATGTTCAGGAAGGTGGTGAAGACCTTCAGCTAAATTTTGGTTATGTTTTCCCCCCACTGCAAACACCACTGTTTTAACTAATGTTGTGTTGTTTTTAACATGTTGGATTTTAAATGTTGTGATGGTTATTATTATTTTAATATAGGGTTTTTTGATATGCTGGATTTTAAAAGTTGTTACCCACCCTGAGACCTTTGGGTATAGGTCAGGATAGAAATATTAATTAAAAGAAAAGAAGTACCTTCTCCTTAGTGATACCTTTTTTTAAATACTGTAATTAATTTTTATTATTTTATAATAACTTCTAACTCCCAAAGTGGATTACATTATTCAGTTGTTAACTATGGGTGTTTTTCCGCTTAGCACTAGAAGACCCATTATGGATCCTTAACTGGTACTCTAGTGCTAGTGGAAAAACACCCTATATGTCATTTCTTCCGTTCTTCTGAGTCTCCTTTCAGTATCACCTCAGTAATGTTTTCTTTTCGCTGGCCTTTTTGTTATAAAATTAGTCAAATCTTTAGTGATACCTGTCTAGAGATAATGCTAGGAAACGAACGAACACACAGATCTGAGCTGCTGGGGTATGGTTGGCACTGTAATTATTGCCAAAGTGAAAGCATATGAAGAATTCAGTCTCATTCCAGATCTCCATGAATTGTGTTTTGTTTTTTTGTTTTTTTGCTTTTGGCCTTCCTGCCCCTCTAAAAGAACCCAGCTTTCTTTGACTAGGACTGAATACTAACTAGAGAAAAAAACCTTTTTTTAGTGCTGATATGGTGCAAAAAAAGTATCTACTGCCTACTAACTGATCAAATTGACATTTTAAAAAATCTTCCTGCTTTATTGCTCAGACAAAGTTGGCGTGACATTTTCTGCATCCCTTTCCTCCCTTACTTGATTCTTCCTGTTACTCAACACTGATCACTCACATTCAAAAATATGATTTAGAAGCGTAGCTGGGGAGGCAGTTTGTACGTTTCTACTTGCCGCACTATATAGTAATTTACGTAACGCCTTTTAACAGTGGATACGTGATTGGCAACATGCTGAAAATGTATTTTCCTTTCATAGGGGATAAACCAGAATTCAAACACTCAAGCGAATTCACAGAATCAACAGGTAATTCCCACTATCTTTCTTAAGCCAGATACTTATAAATAGATTATAGAATGTTGCATTTAGCTCTGTAAAAGAACATGGTTGTTTTCTTCAGATTCAGGACCACATCTTTAATATAAACTTAACATTCTAATTATTTTATGTGCAGAAAATATTAATAAAGAACAAACTGAATTCTTCGTTTGATAGGGTTTGGGTAACTGCTGCTAAAATAATCTCCAAATTTATGCAGTGACTTTTAAACTGATAAATAATGAACTATATCTAAGCCACACTGAGCTTCTTGGCTAATCTGAAACTCTTTGGAATGCAGAAATAACTAGAAAGTAGGACTGTAGCTCATTGTAATAGAACTGTCTTGAAATCAGAGGGTCGCAGTTCAAATGTTTATGGTTATTAAAATGCATGTACTGCCCTATTACCAAGTAGGAATATGCACAGATATTCGAAACATTCAAAATTAGATCGAATTTGGACATTTGTACGTATCAGGGATGTGCATGAATATTCAAAATTTCAAAAATCCAATTCGAATCTGACAAATGTTGACATTCGAATTTGAATCGGATTTCATAACATTCAAATTTAGACATTCAAACAGATTTCGGATGATTCAAAACATTCAAGTGATTTGAATGTGCAGATACGTATGTATTACATATATGTCTGTACAAATATACCTATTTGCGCTTATAATATGGGATGAAAACAGGATGCATATGGGATAAAGTGGGATGCCTACGAAATGCGCACAGATGCGTATAACGGGTACGAATGTCGACATTCATATCTTTAAATATGAATCTTACATTTGAACGAATAGATTTGAACGTTACGGATTTGAATTGGATTTTTTGGCATGCAGATTTTAAACATTTGAATCGAATTGAATGTTTTGGCATTCAGTTCGACTTGAATTTGACTGCAAAAAAAATATTTTTGCACACCCCTAGTATGTATACGTATGTAATCTATACACATCTTATTCGTATCTGTATAATTTCTCGCCTCTTCTTTTCCTTCAGGTGCCTGATAATCCACCAAACTATATACTGTTCCTCAACAACTTGCCAGAAGAGACAAATGAAATGATGTTGTCAATGTTGTTCAATCAGTAAGTTCATCCAGAAATACACAGAATTTCTCAAAATGTACTTTTTCTACAGCCTTGCGTGTGCTTATTAAGGGAAATGGCTTACTGAAACGGGCAGGATTTCCTTTTCAGTGCATTCCGTAGGATAAGGTCTTATATTAAGTGCTGAAAACTATGAAAGCCCAGTTCGGCCTTCTGTCATTTAACAAAATTTCCCACCCTCTTGTATACCGCATCCAAATATCAGGTCTATTTGCACATATAATACAGGATGCAAACGGAACACAAATGCAATCAAAACGGGATGAAAATTCGATTTTCGAATTTTCGATTTCCTGACATTCGTATCCTTCGATTCAAATCGGATTTTCAAAAATACGGATCTGGATAATCTGGATTCGAATTGGATTTTTGAAAATCCAGAATGTCAAATCAAATATTTGAATATTCGAATTGAATCAAATTCGAATGCAAAAAATACATTCATGCACATCTCTACAATGATATAATAGTAACAGGACATAGTTTTTTCTGTTAGTATTGCATCCTATTCTAGCTAGTGATTTAAACATATTCTTAAGATTTGACTAACCCATTTTTAAAAACTGAATCACGAATATACTATCTATGGAATGTGATTTTGTTCCTCACTTTAAATCTACCTAGTCTAGTATGCTTCCTCTCTTCATTAAAGTTCTACAGTGGAAGTATTTCAGTTTCTAACTCAAAATACCTGTATTTTCCACCGTATAAGACGACTGGCTGTATAAGACGACCCCCAATTTTCCTGTTAAAATATAGCGTTTGGGATATACTTGCCGTATAAGAAGGTGACACCCGGTGTATAATACGACCCCCGACTTTTGAGAAGATTTTCCTGGGTTAAATGTAGTCTTATGCGCCAGAAAATACAGTAGATTTTAGAAACAGTAGTGCTGTTGCAGTCGCGCTCTGCAACCTGAAATCTTGGCTCTGGGAAACCTGATTGGAGGCAGCCTATGGCTACCTCCATCTTGGCTGCAGTTCTGAAAACCACAGCGATGCTTGGTTACAAGCCAAGGGCTGTAATGATACTTGGTACCAGTGGTTACTGGTACAATCCACCAGATGTTGCAAAAGTAATCCCTTATTCGCCATCGGCATGCGATAAGAGATCACCATGTGCTCCTATGGTGAGTTAAAGACGGAGAGCACAGAGGAAAGAAGTCAGGTAGGAGACAGGATGAGTTGGAAAAGAGGCACTTTATTTCTCTGCAGAGTTTTAAATAGGGCGCCACAGGAGGGCGGGGAGGAAGTGATGTAAAGGCACAATCCAGGGAGGGGATAGGTGGAGCCGTGTCAGGTGAGCAGGTCAGAAGTCCTTCTGATGTCACATCCTGTGGCGGGAGGCGGGGAGGATCCTCAAACAGGAAGAGGAGGGTTGTTCTCCGTGGGGGCCAAGCGGCCGGGCTCCACGATGGGCAGATTTCTGTCTTTCGAGATCACCTCCATTCACACCCTTTGGCAGCACATTCAGCACAGATCCACAGATGGTCCGAGGTCATTCAGGGGCAGGAAATTTCCTGGTGCTCTTTATGCTGAAGGGAAACTTAGGGAAACTTGAGCAGCTTTTGTGGTTACAGCATAGTCTGAATTCAGACACTGAATTGTATTAATCCAGGGAGAGGTTTGGAAGTGGATTACTGTTCCAGAGCCACTGGTTTCGATCATGGCTAGAGGTGTGCACTAATGCAATTTTCAACATTCAGTTTGTAACCAATCAAATATTCAAAAATCCAAATTCATATGAATAAAGAAGAAGGAATGTCTGGACATTCAAACCGATGCGAATGCATTCGTATCTATTTGTACAAATCTTCAATACGTATCCAATGGCATGAATCTCGTACGCATCAATACGCACCACGTTTTCATCCTGTATGCATCCGTTTTTCATCCTGTACGTATTCGTGCAATAACTCAAAATATTTGTATTTGTACGAATAACAATTAATATGAATATTTGTGCACATCCCTAATCATGGCTTCTAAGTGCAAAAAGGGCTCATGTCCTGAAATATGTAAATGCAGCATACCAACTATTCACTACTCACACCATGGTCCCACCCTCACTTTAAACCTTCTTCAGCCCATCTTCAGATCTGACTGCTCTCACCTTGTCGTTTCCATTTCTTGAAAGTCCACAAATCAAATATATGGGAATGGAAAAGTATGAGCAGTCGGACCTGAAGTTGGACTGAAGAAGGTTTAAAGTGAAGGTGATCACATCCTAAATGCTGCTAATCAGGAATGCACATGAATGTTTCTTTTGCATTCAAATTTGAGTTGAATCGAATGTCAAAACATTCAGTTCGATTCAAATATTTAAGAATCCGAATGCAACAAAATCCGATTCAAATCCAGTACATATGTATCTGTTTGTTCGAATGTGAGATTCGAATCTGAAAATATGAATGTCAACAACATTCATATTTGAAGATACAAATGTCAACAGCATTCATTTCGTATGCATCCCATTTTCATTCCGTATTATAAGTGCAAATGCGTACAGATCCGTATGATATTGGTATATTCAGATGTTTTGAATCATTCAAATGAATGCTTTGGAACATTCTAAATTCATTTGAATGTTTAAATTTGAATGTGAAGACATCCTATTCAAATTTGAATGTCCACATTCGCTCAAGTTTTGAATGTTTAGAGCACTTGTGTATTTCCCTACTACTAATATTTTCTTGACTCCTTTCCATTGTTTTACTAGACAACAGCTTATAGTATTCAACTTTATTTTTTAATGGTTTGAGGGCAAGAGTAACTCTATATCTTGCGGCTCCTAATGTGTGCCTCCTTTTTTCTCAAGGTTCCCTGGTTTCAAAGAAGTGCGTCTGGTACCCGGAAGACATGACATTGCGTTTGTGGAGTTTGAAAATGAAGGACAGGCCGGAGCTGCCCGAGATGCTCTCCAGGGATTTAAAATTACTCCCTCCCATGCGATGAAAATTACTTACGCTAAGAAGTGATGGAAGCATTAACTAGGTTCCTCAAAGGACTTGATTTCTTCTTTCGTTTACATGTCATATTTTCTTAACAGAAGTCTTTCTGTAGGTGCAAGAGAAAATATTTGGGTAGGAAACCGATGGAGATCATTCGGTAACCACGTTGGGATTCTAAAGACTGTTAAGGAATGCTAACTACTGAAAACGGCTGAAGTTTATTCAAGTGTATAGCTCCATTTTATATATAGTTGTTTTTTTCCTCTCACAGTGATAACTATCTTTAAGAAAAGTTGCCAATTCTGGAATAAAACTATTTTGTCTCTTAAAATGTTTTCTCTCTCACTGTGATCTCAACAGTATTGTTGTTTTGCCCGTTGTTTGTTCTTGTTCTTGAGGGATGCTAATAATTTGAAATTCACCCCATGAGAATTTGCCATGATGAACATTATTGTTTCCAGGTTAAAAGTCTAGAAGTCTGTTATGAACTTGAAGTTTCAGTAGACCTGAAGCGAAGGAAAAGAAGGCAAACCTTTTGCTTGTCACAGTCTGTGCAACTTGAAGGGGCTGCATATAAGAATGTATCTGAGGCTAAGCTTGTGCAAATAAATATTGCTAAAATTGATGGGATCTGATGACATAATGTAGCTTAATTTGGACATTCATATACGAATTGAGAGTCATTTTTTAGTATTTGTACGAATATGAATATTCTAAGTTATTTGTACGAATAATTTGGACATTCGTATGTGTACGTATGTGTACATATCGCATACATATACGAACACATTGCATACGTATCAGTACTCATCCGTATGGATATGTCCAGGATGAAAATGGGATGCGTACCGGATAAAAGCCAGATGTGTATGGATGCATACGAGATTTGTATCAATGGATAAGTACCGAATATTTGTACAAATAGATATGAATGTATTAGTATCAGTTCAAATGTCCAGACATTCAGTTTTCTTCATTCGTATGAATTTGGATATTCAGATATTTGAGTCAAATTGAATGTCAAAAATGGCTTTCATGCGCCCCCCTACAAATGACACAATTAACCATGCATGCATTGTAGTTGCTATTCCCATCCTTCTACTTCCTATACTTCGAGGTGCATCAGTGCCACCTAGTGGCAAAAAGAGAAAGCTAGTAACAAAATTAATGGTAAACTCTCAGTAGGTGATAATAAGCTGTGGGATTCATTTGGGTAAGGTCCAGGCTGGATTAAATGAGAAGGCAGAAGGTAGTTGCAAAGGATTTGAGAACAGAATATTTATACTCGAGATGCACTGAAGTCTTTGGGCTGCGAGAGTGTGGCAAGGCATGGAGGAGAGAAGGAGTCGAGCTTAAAATGTGTGTTAATATCTACATGATAAGAAACTGAAGTTTCCTGGTTTGTGTAATTGTCTGTGACTGTTGGAAGAGGCTGTTGGGCTAGAAAGGCCATTAATCTGATCCATTTTGGAGAGCTTATTGGGCACTCTGCGTGTGGGTTTGGGCAGTTTGTTGGGCACTTGGTGTATGGCTGATTTACAGTGCCTGACAGAAGTTCTGTCGCTTATTCATGTTGTTGAAACCAAAGCTTATAACCTGACTTAAAATTCATCCATTGGTTTTAGAAATGACTCATATGAAAGCTGAAACCCTCCCAAATGAGTTTTTTTTAAAGAAAATAAATTTGCTTCACTGCTGAAATATTGATCATTTAATGAACACAGAAAGGTCTGATTTTGGCTAGACAAAAGTTTTGTCGCCTACAAAAAGTAATGTGAAAATCAAACAAATAATTCACTTCAAATACAAAGATATGTTTCATAACATTGGTGAATGAAGTTGTGGTGCTTCTGGAACCCTCCACTTACAACCAATTAAATCATGACCCAACCACCCGATATGTAAAGAAAACGAATGATTTAATTAGGAAGTCAAGTTTGGATCCAGACACAAAAAAGAGACTATGTCGATCAGAGGCTGTACCCCCTAGACTTTATAGGTTACCTAAAGTACATAAGAAGAATGTCCCCCTTAGACCTATAGTTAGTACCATTGGTTCACCCACATATGACCTTGCTTAATACTTGGTTTTAATCCTTAATCCGTGGGTAGGATCTACAGATTCTTATATAAAGAATTCAACTCACTTAATCCAGAGAATGAAAGGAATACCATTAACCCCAAATTCACGCTTAGTCAGTTTTGATGTTATATCATTGTTCACGAACGTATCCCTATGGGATTCTATCGCTTTGATTGACAGAATATTTCCTCCGGATATTACAGAGCTGTTCCAACATTGCCTGTCCACATCTTATTTTGTTTGGGAACAAAATTTTTACGAACAAAAGAATGGTGTGGCGATGGGTAGTCCACTAAGCCCACTGATTGCAAATCTTTATATGGAGCATTTTGAGGAACAAACTTTAAGAACTGCGAAATTCAAGCCCCTTATCTGGTGGAGGTATGTCGATGATGTTTTTGCAATTTGGGAATATGATGACCTTAAACTGGATGAGTTTTTATGTCATCTCAACAGCTGTGATACCTCTGTAAAATTTGCTATGGAATTGGAAAGCGAAGGAGGTCTACCATTTTTGGATGTATTTATCAATAGGAAAGAGGATTTGACATTAGGCTACAAGGTATATAGGAAACCCACACATACAGACAGATATTTACACAAGGATTCAAATCATCATCCTGCACAAAAAAGAGGGATTATCAAGACCCTGATGACGAGGGCAGACCATATATGTGAAGAATGTCACATACCACAAGAGAAACAACACGTGAAAAGGGCCCTGCTGGCTAATGGATATTCAATGCAGGACATTGATAGGGCAACAAGCCTCAAGGCTTAGAAGAGAAAAAAGGAAGTGTCAAATATTGGAGCTGAGAAACAGATGGAGAAGTTGGCCTTCCTTCCATATATAAAAGGAGTGACGGATCACATTGGGAGAATACTCCGAGGCGTGGATATAAAAACTGTTTTCCGCCCAACGAAGAAAATTAGCCATATGATCCGTAGCGTTAAAGATCCTAGACCTCCACTGTCCACCGCTGGAGTCTATAAAATAGTGTGACTGTAGCAAGGTATACCTAGGAACTACAAAAAGAAGTGTGGCAACCCGCATACAAGAACACGAACGCCATTGCAGGCTCAATCAACCTGATAAGTCTGCAGTGGCAGAACATGTAATGAAGACTGGCCATCACGTTGATTTTAACAATACTACTGTCCTTTCTTCCACCCAGTCGTTTTATCCTCGGATTTTTAGAGAAGCCATTGAGATTTATAAACACCCATTTCATTTTAATAGAAAGGAGGAGGTCAAGGGAGTACCGGATGCCTGGTTACCTGTTTTAAAAACATGCAGAAAGGCCTTGACAGACAATCCTGGTCAAAATGCCTCTGTTGTCTTAAATAAGAAGGAAGAAACTGCAGGAGCTGGCACCTGTTCCTGATCTCATGAGCCCAATATGCCTTATAGTAGCTGCTGACTGATTCTCTCCAGTTCACCTTCAATTGTCTGTCTTACTATGTGTTCTTGTTCTTCTGAGGAAGCCTACAGGGAGTAGGCGAAACACGTGTCAAGACTGGGATTTTTAAAGATTGGGACTTTATTGACTGTTTTCTAGTGTCATTTTAGCTCCCCCTCTTTATAGTTTTATCCTTTTGTAGTTTTAAAGTATTTTTAACATGACTGTTTTACCCGGAAATTGCTCCTACCATCGTACAGCTGACAATGCTTTCTATTCTCCTCCCCACAAGAGAATGCCCTGTGAGGTAGGTGGGGCTGTAAGAGTTCAGAAGAGAGCTGTGACTAGCCCAAGATCACCCAGCTGGCTTCGTGGAGGAGTGTGGAATCAAACCCAGTATTCCCAGATAGGAGTTCTGCTCCGTAACCGCGAGACCAAACAATGGTTTGGAACGAGAAGCACTTATTCCATACATGAAAGGCCTGCTTATGTTTGTGGGTGACTCTTTTCCCCTGTTAAAAAAATTTAAAAAGCAAAACAGTTTTCAGTGACTTTTTCTCATACCTCATGCTCGGGGTGTTTTTCCACTGTAGCCCTTAGATCTGAATCTAAGAAGATCCGGATCTAAGGAATGGGTACATTTCTTAATCTGGATCTAGTAGATCCGGATTAAGGGAAGCACCCAATGTGTTTCCACAGGAGGTGTAGCACCCATTAGGAATGGGTGCTAACACCCCTGCTGTGGAAACAGCTTTGCACCCATCTGGGGAATCTGGATCGACCCACAAGGGATCGGTCCATTACCCCAGGTGTTTTTGGGGGCAGGGGGGTGCAGTCTTCGAAGCAACTTTGAAGTGATTTCGAAGTCACTTCGAAGTGAATGTGAAGTCAACTTCGAAGTGACTTCAAAGCCAATGTTGGGGAGGAGTCCCAAAGGTGCATCCAATCCCCCTAGCCTCCTTTGCACCCCATTGCCTGTTTCCAGTGGAAACAGGCTCCCTTTAATCCAGATTTTCTGGCAGAAGACCCCATTGTAGACCCCTTTAATGGGGTCTACAGAAAATCCGGATTAAAGGCCAAAATGTACCCATTAGATCCAGATTTCCCCAATGGCAGCGGAAACAATCGGGTCCCAAATGGGTGCCGTAGTGGAAATGGGGTCATCCAGCTCACACCCAAATGGGTCCTAAATGGGTGCAAAAATGGGTACTTTTGACAGTGGAAAAACACCCTTGGTCAACCTGCATCCCTACTGACATCAAGGGTGTCATCCGTCTGCTCATGAGACTAAATTGTGCCCAGCAAAAATACAACCTCAAGGGCTAAATACAGTTTGTTGTTAGAATGACTGCCTGGAAAGCAGAGGGTTGCAGGTTTGACCTCTGGTATCTCCTGGAAAGAAGGTAATTGGCAAAGCCTTTCAGTATCTGCCTCAGAGACAGCATGGATGTGTCTATGTCATTCCATCAAGTGTTGGTCTGACTCACTGGTACCCACAACAGCAGTAAGAGCCATATGTTTGATAGATAAATTAGCTCTGGACCTGAACAAATTATGATGCGCTAAGGGAAAGCAATTGTACCATTACTTTAAAGAAGGTTTAAGATTATTTTTATACATTAATGTTATTGTTTTGACCCACTCTGGGGTCATTTGCTGAAGAGCAGGATATAAATGCTTAAGTCAATAAATAAGAGCAACAGAGTATCCCCTCCATTCCTCTAGCGTATTAAAATAAGACTATTAAAAATTAAATGGGAAGTTCAGGAGCAGTAATGACCATCATATTCTCTCCTTTTTTGAACTTTTTTACTGCTGCAACTAAAATTTTAAAAGAGCCTTATCTAGAGTGCTTTATAATATTGTGCAATTATTTCTGTCATATTTTCATTATTAGTAAATTCAGCAAAGCCATTCAAAGCATTATACACCTGAGCTTATGTTGTTTTTATTTATTTATATAGTAAACCATAATTGGTTGCACCTAATATCAAATGATTGAACAACGTCTTTTGCCCAGGGCTGCCTTGTTGGCTCTGCTGTTTCTTATGAACCCAAAGCCATTTCTCTCTGTCATATGATGCATCACTGATGTATAGTTGCCTCAGGTGCTATCTTGGCTGTTGTCTTTTCATCAACAATGAAACTAAGGGCCACCTGCCAATCCAGGTGGCATTTTCAGCTGGAGTGGAAAGAAGGGTGCCATATTTTCCTCAGGCAGCAAAATGTCCTGGCCGGCCCCAAAGGCCTCATATTTGATACTTACACAGTGTAGCAGCTCCCACATCAAAGCACTGTGAAGCTAGCAACCTGTCATACCTTATAAATCTTGTGAATCTAAAGCAAATGTCCTTAAATAAGCTCATTATCTGAATAGTGCAACACATTCTCTTGCATCCCATGCCTATAAGCGTTGTGGCATTGTTCCTTCCAACATTCTAGCCCCATTTTTCCACACACAGTCAAAGATCCGGATCTTTGAGATGGGGTCCTCCTGGAGATCCGGATCTTGAAGATGCCTGAAGACCCCATTGTGGAAATCTTTAATCAGGTCCACACAAAATCCAGATTTAAGGGCCTGAAGGAGCCATTAAATGCAGATTTCCCCTGCCCTTGTGGGGACAAGGCATTGTAGATGAGGCCTTCATTGGGGTCCATGTGGGTTCATAAATTCCTACAGAAGAGAAGACTGAGAGGAGACATGATAGCAGTCTTCAAGTATCTGAAGGGCTGTCACAGTGCAGACGGATCGTCCCTGTTCTCACCTGCACAAGATGGGAGGACTAGAAACAATGGTATGAAACTACAAGGGAGTCAAAACAGATTAGACATTAGGAAAAACTTCCTGACAGTGGAATAGGTTGCCACGGGAGGTAGTGAGCTCTCCTTCACTGGAGGCCTTTAAGCAGAGGCTGGAGCTACATCTGTCTGGGATGGATTCGGAAATCCTGCATTGAGCAGGGGGTTGGACTTGATGACCCTAGAGGTCCCTTCCAACTCTATGGTTCTATGATTCCTTTATGTGGAATTTGTACCTGTGGCAGAAGTTCTCAATAATCTTGTTCTGGCCTTTCCATAAGCTTATTGATATGTCCCTTTGATGAGTTACTCAAATTACCTCATTTTTCATGGCAGCAAGTAGCATCTTCAAAAACACCATTAATATGTGTCTTATATCTTTGCTCTTTGTCACTGCCATAATTCCAAAAATTTGAAATAGAGTTACAAAATCTTATATGCATCTATCATTTGGACCTTAGGAACAGGGATCTTAGAATCTTACTAGTAATCTGACAAAAGTCATCCTAGAGATCTGACTGCAGCTCAAGTGATGGAAAGTTTACCATGAATTTCTATTGGCCAAACAGCTTGTCCATCTCACCTCCACCCCCATCACACTCCCCACAAAATAAATTCACCATTATATAAAAGAAAGCAAGATCTTAACTTGCCTCTCATTGACGTTTCAGACAGTAAGGTGTGTGAAGCAAGGACCGAGCAACAAAATGTCTCACGCAGTTGGTTTGTGCATATTTCTGCTATGTCTTGAATTTAATTTCCTAGTTGTGAAAGGGATTTTTATGGACAAACTTGCCAGCAAGAAGTTATGTGCCGATGAGGAGTGTTTATGTGAGTCTTTCATCCGTTTATTTTTTAAAAATCTATGTGTTGCAAATATATTTGCTTGTTTAAAGCAATTTAGCTCCTTCCTATGTAGTTTATGTGTGCTTTAGAGAGAATTGAACTGTGGTTTTTTTGCTTTATGCAATACACGGTTGCTTTTTAGAAGGATGTTTCCTCCTCACCTTCTGTTCTGTATAAATCTATCTTATTTTTTCTCTCTTCCCCAGATGCCATTTCCTTAGCAAGGGCAGAAGATGATTATAATGCACCAGACTGCAGATTCATCAACATTAAAAAGGGGCAGTTGGTCTACATTTACTCAAAGTTAGTGAAAGAAAGAGGAGCTGGAGAATTCTGGGCAGGAAGTGTAAGATTTTTCAATATCAGAGCTATCCTATCTCCTTTGGACTGTTTATGAATCCACAGGGGTTCAAAGCAGATGCTAATCAAAGTCTTTGAGAAAGGTCAAGGGACAAGGCAGGTATGGGATAGTATGGAGCAACTTGAGAGACCTACAATGCTTTTACCATGGCTTTTCCTTTGTCTGGTGGCCACGGAAGCTTGTGATTCAGAAGGGGAGGAGATCTTTGCAGCTTCTTGTTATTGTTTTCCCTCAGAGGGATGGGAGAATATATTAATTTTATGGGACCTCTGCAGTTAATTTCAAATGTTGAAAAAGGGCAGGTGTTCCTTCCAACGTTATAGTTCTAGCCCCCTTTTTCCACACACAGTCAAAGATCCGGATCTTTGAGATGGGGTCCTCCTGGAGATCCGGATCTTGAAGGTGCTTGAAGACCCCATTGTGGACACCTTTGATCAGGTCCACACAAAATCCAGATTTAAGGGCCTGAAGGACCCATGAAATCCAGATTCCCCCTGCCCTTGTGGGGACAGGGCATTGCAGATGGGCCTTCATTGGGGTCCAGGTGGGGACAGGGCCTTCCCAGTTGGTACCAATCAGATACTAATCCGGTTCCTAATGGGGACTTAGAAGGACTTCTAAGTCCTAGTGGGAAAAGGCCCATTCTTTCAACTGTTTGAAGCACATGAGTGGAGAAATGATGCCAGTGGGTGTCACCACATGGTTGGGATGCACAATAAGGCTACATTTACATGTATTTTTTAAAAAAAATCTCAAAAGAGGCTTACAGGTGGTAGTAGCCTCACATTACTATTTCCATCCCACCTCTAGTCCACATTAAAAACAAAAAAAGCACACTTCCAAAGTGCATTTAATGTGGATTAGAGATGGGATGGGAACACTAGGTGCTGCGTTCTACCAACTCTAAAGCCCCTTTTGCACTGAGACAGAGGAGGTCTGAATCAGTAGAACTGGATTTATTGAATCTATTGATCTGGACCATCTGCACTGATGGTACTAACCTGGATCAAACCATGAGAGGCTGTGAAGCTCATGTGAGCTCTGCAGCACCACCACCCCTAGCCCTTGAAAACTAGGAGACAGGTCCTAGTCTCATTGTGTGAGTAATTTTCAGTGGTGTGCTATGATGTGCTGCTGACTTCCAACTCCTAGTACTATTGGATCATGGAGGGATGACATTGGAATGCCTCTGTGATCTGGATTACAGCCTTAGGCCAGATTGAAGTCCTGATATATCAGGTCTACTAGAGATTCAGATCAAGGGTCTGTTGATCTGGATCTGGCTCAGTCTCATGCAGATGGAGCTGGCCTAATGGGGCCAGGGCCTCCTTAATCCAGATTAATGTGTGGATGCAGAGGCCCCAGATCTGCATCAGAGGCCCTTTGATCCATGTTTATTTATTTATTTATTTATTTATTTATTTATTTATTTATTTATTTATTTATTTATTTATTTATTTATTTATTTATTTATTATTTGTCGGTCGGTCAGTTGTGTATTTAAAATATATCCCGTTCACTCAAAATGCAACTTCAGTGTTCCATCTGCCAAGATGGATTCTTGGGGATCTTGGGGATCTTAAAGTTAGAATGCCAATAAGCCCTTGGGTTTCCCCGCATTTGTTTTTAACTGTGGATAAGCAAAGCCCTATTTAAATACTGAGTTCTATAAAAGTAACAGTGGGCTATTTTGTTAGTGCCTTTTGATTACTCAAACAATATATATTCTTAACTCCTGAGAAGGAACCAATTTTGCTTACTTTGGAGAGCATGGTTGAGCTGAATTCTGATTTTGTTTGATGTAACCTGTAAGGTTTATGGAGAACAATATGAGGACCAGATGGGCACTGTTGGATACTTCCCCAGGAGTTTAGTCACCGAACAGCATATTTATCAGGAAGCAAACAAGACACTTCCCACAAAGGTAAGCCGCGAGGTAGTTATATAAATGTGCTGAACTGGTTGCTGCTGTGTTACTGCCAGACGTTTCTGGTCCATATTCACCACAGTGATGATTCAAGGTGACATTGAATATTTCTGCCGAGGTGTTAGAAATCTGACTTCACTCCCAAGAGCTCTGAAGACCTTTCTTCACTGTCTTGGCTCTGGTCCTGTACGTGTTGAGAGGTGCACTTCTGAATACAAGCTGGGCACTGTGCTTTTTGGCGTTGCTCCTTCCTGTTGCTTTTCTTAGCTGGGCTAGATGCCACATTCTCTCTCCCTCATTGGTAGGGCATGCCCAAGATATACTGACGCCTGAGACAAGGAAACAAATGGCACTACTTAGCCTGAGTTAAGGGGCAGGAGCACACGAGCCTGGGCAAAGTGTTTTGACACCCAAATTTTAAAAATAACAACACAGTTTCTTGTCTCCCCAACACTATATTACAATCTCCTCTACAATGTATACAAAATGATAAATGTCTTAATGCCCTTTCACAAATCTCCTCCACCACCACACAACCTTCTGTTCCTTGATACTGCCTCCTTGTGTGTGTGTGTGTGTGTGTGTGTGTGTGTGTGTGTGTGTATTGACTTTCTTGCTTTATTTGGGGTGAGGGAAAGAGAGAACATAAGTGAGAAAATGAAGCTGGGAAGGTGAATTCATTTCTCAAAGGGATGGCTCCCATCCACCTCCCAGTTTCTTCAGTGGTTCTCAGTGCATTTGCCAACTCCTCCTTCTCATTCAGACACAACACAGTGAGGAATTCGGCAGGCAAACAGCTGCAAGCCTAGGCCACCCCAGATGGCCGATTTGGAATGCTGGCAATATGTGTTCCGTAGTCACCCCTATGCTCAATGACTCTCTGGAGTTCCAGGCTACATATTGTGTACACAGCCCGATATCAATATCCTATCTCCAGCTGGCTTCCCTAGCAAAAGAACCCAGCTTCTGTGGGTGGGTTTGACCTGCAGAAACATTCCCGGCAGCAAAAAGGACAGCTTCAAAAACCAGCCTGTTTAACAGACTCCCACATCTATCCCTCCTCCCAGTCCCACACTGCTGCTTTCATCCAGTCCCGCATGTGACGACATATAGATGCAGCTCCAGGGAAAATCCAAGTGTCCCTTGCTTTTATCTGTTTCCTTCTTCAGGCACTCTCCATCTCCCCCTACAATTTTCCTAGGGATTTACATAGTAGCTTCAGATCAGATTCTGTGTTCTGTCCTTGTTGATTTGCCAGGCAACCTTATTGCCTCCCTGGAAAAGAAAGAAATCTCAAGCCCCTGCAACCCCTGTTCCTGATCTTCTGACAGGATTAAGGCTTGAGTTTACTTTGGGAGTAAAGCCAAACCTCTTTTCTATCAGCAGATCGGGAACAGGGGGTGCAGAGGCTCGAGTTTTCTCTCTTTTCCAGGGTGGCAACCTTATTGTCCCCCCGGAAAAGAGAGAAATCTCAAGCCTCTTTCCTGTCAGCAGACTGGGAACAGGGTGGCAATAAGGTTGCCCCCCTGGAAAAGAAAGAAATCTCTTTGCCTCTGCAACCCCTGTTCCAGATCTGCTGACAGGAAAAAGGCTTGGCTTTACTCCCTAAGTAAACTCAAGCCTCTTTCCTGCCAGCCGAAATCCGGGACCGTCTCCATGTGCAGGCTCGGCTCAGACCAAATCGCCCAAACCGTGCTCAGATGTGTTTTTCTGGGTACCAAATTTGGTCCTGGTTTGGCCCAGATTTGGCCATTTGGTTCCCAGAAATCAGGCCAAATCTAAAATGCATGGGGATACTCATTGACAAACATGAATTCAGTAAAGGACCAAACATGCATGGGGACATGCCCTCAGTGAATTCCTAGCCCCCATCTGGTTGTTTCAATCAAAATACGTGGCTCTTGTTATTCTCCATTTTCCTTTCCCCTTCTCCTTTAAATTCAGACACCCCTTCCTCCCCCCAAAAAAAGTCAGGTTTCAGAGTTACGCTGCTTCCTATCTGCCTGCTCCAATCAATTTTCCAGGCTTACTGCATGGAAACCATCACTGCAGTAACAGAAGGAGGAGCAGATCAGCATTAAAATTACTGGGTTTTTGATTCACTCTTCCTTGTTCTGTAATTATACCTACTTCTGAGTTGCCTGCTCAGCCTCCTGCTGGTTCTTCCTCCTGGCTGCTTGCTTCCCTACTCCCTCTCCCACCTGTTTGCTCTCTTGCTTTTGAAATCCCCTAGGCATTTTGAAATGAAGCGAGAAAGCGGAGGAAGCATGCTGATGAGACAACGATCAACCAGGCGGGGGCCTGATCCCTGCAGAAGTCGGCGACTCATAAGAAGACCGGGGGGGGGGGATGCACAGTCACTCTTTGAATAACCTGATAGGCAGGAAGGAAAGGGCTCATGCATCTCCTCCCCTGTCTTGGGCTGATGTTGATACCTAATGCCAGCTTGATGGCATCCGTGGGGAAAAAATGCCCCGGGAGCTTATTTGCCCATCCTTGTCCTAGGACAGCTATTTGGTCTCCTGTGTACAGGAAAGTGGTCCCAGGTGAATGTCTTTGGGAGATGCCGGTCACAGCAGAAATAGCAGCAACTTGTTGGTTTTGCCAGGCAGCCCTGATGCTGTGTTGGGGCTGGAGCAGTCTTTTAGCCAATTAATTCAGCAGTAAAAACCATTTGTACCAGCCAGTGTGTTTGTGGCTTCCAGGCTTTCTGGTGAAGTCCTTTGGCATAATGTCGCAAGGGATTAGGTATGTGCATGGATGGTTTTTTTGCATTCGAATTTGAGTCGAATGAAATGTCAAAACATCCAATTCGATTTGAGTGTTTAAAATCCGAATGCAACAAAAACCGATTCGGATCCAATATATTCAAATATTCAAATGTTAGATACAAATTTGAAGATGCGAATGTCGACAACATTCTTGTGTTATGCATATCTGTACGCATTTCGTATGCAACCCGTTTTATCCCGTAATCATTCTGTTTTCGTTACACAAATGTGTACCGATATGTATGATATTCGTACAGATACGTATGTAATACATACATATCTGTACTTTCGAATGATTTGAATCATTCAAATGAATGTTTTGGAAAATTTCAAATTCATTCAAATCTATTTGAATTTGAATGTCCACATTCGATGGGATTCGATCGAATGTTTAGAACATCCACGCAGATCCCTTCAAGGGCGCTGCCTCCTTCTTTTCATATATGGGCTGAGCTCCAAGAAATCCATTGTGATATTATGCTGAAGGACTTCACCAGACAGTGCATAAGTTGAAAACATGCTGGGGGAGCCCTGCACATATCTGAAGGGTCAAAGCCAGCTTTCGTTTTATACTTGGCTTGGCTTCTCCTTCACCATCTGGAGACACCTTAACAAGTAAGTTAATTAAGTGTCATTGATGTAGTCAGTGCAGCCTTTGCCAGCATAAGTCAAAGGTGATGTTGGTTCTCTGTACATCTTAAAATTATTCTTGCGCACAAACTTGCACTTGGCCATAGGGGTATGCATGAATGCAATTTTCAGCATTTGATTCAATTTGAATCGAATATTCAAAGGTCCGAATTTGTACATATTGAGAAAAAACAAATGTATTAACATTTGAACGGATTCAAATACATTATTTGTATGAATATTTGATTTGTATTTGATGATACAAATGTGTCCGTATGCATCTGTTCACATCTGTATGCATCCCGTTTTCTTCCCGTACCTATCCTTACAAATGCGTACAGATACATGTGTAATGTGTACATATCTGTACACATGCAAATAATTTGTACATATGATTCGAAACATTTGAATTTGTCTGGATATTTAAAAAAAATGAATGTGCAGACATTTGATTCAGATTCAGATGTTGAAATTTGAACAAATTCGATCGAATTTTGAATGTTTTGAACACTTTTGCCCATCCCTACTTGACCCTGTAGTGCGTGTGTGGTTAGCTCTTAGATGAGCATCCACACTTGAAGGAACTGTTTCTTTACCAGAAATGGCTCCTCCCATGTGGGAGCTCATGACACTTGTGCTACCCATGGTGCAGGTTTAATTGCACCACACATGTACCAAGCCTGCAATGGCACTGGAACTAGTAAGACTCCATCTGCACCATCTGTACCTCTTCCTGGTAGGAAGAGGTGCAGGAGTGTCACATGCCTGGTTGTGCACATACATTGCCAGGTTGCCCCGGTAACAGTGCCATGCAGGCATGCAAGCATCAACACTGGTATTCAAAGATGCCTGCCGTCTGGCCAGTCCTGGGGAGATTTAGGAAAAGTGCAGAAGTTTAGTGCATACTAGAGCCATTCCACTAGCCAGTTTGGTCTAGTGGTTAGGGAGCCAGACTCGTATCGGGGAATAGTGAGTTTGATTCCACCCTCCCCCATGAAGCCAGCTGGGTGACCTTGGGCAAGTCACAGCTCTCTTCTGAGCTCTCACTGCCCCACCTTCCTCACAGGGTGTTCTG
Source organism: Aspidoscelis tigris stejnegeri (assembly GCA_023333525.1). NCBI lineage: Eukaryota > Metazoa > Chordata > Lepidosauria > Squamata > Teiidae > Aspidoscelis > Aspidoscelis tigris. Next base: position 9,442,456 of record JALMGA010000019.1, on the reverse strand, counting down.
GTGTGGGGAGAAGAATAGAAAGCTTTCTCAGCTGCTCTGAGTTCCCTGAAATGCCAACTCTTCTTTGTTTCCATGGATGGGAGGCAAAATGCAGAAAAGCCCCAATAATGCTGCCTTCCTACCTTCCTTCCTGCATAGTTCCCAACACAAAATAAAATTATTGGATGTGCAAAAGGCAGCAGAGAAGAAAATACGAAGGAAGATTTTTGCTCAAGTTTTATGGCTATCGTGTGAGTCCAGCTGGCTTTTATATTATGTCACCAAAGCTTACAACATTCCAGAATTGGGGTACAGAATCGAACCTTAACCCCTTTCCCAAATATTTTTTTTTCTTCTTTTCCCAGGCCATTGATTTCTTCTGTGAATAAATGCATAGAAGGCACTCCAGCATTACAGATGTTAGAGAAACCAATGGAAAGGAAGTCTGGAAGCTCTGATCAAAGCACCATTTCTGTTCTAGAGTCTTGGAAAACGTAGATTTTTTTTAAAGCCCTTATTTGTGATTGAAGTAAAGAAAAGCATTTTAATAGGAATACTGCCTTGGTTTACTTTGCTATATTTGATATTAACTGTTGTCAAAAAGTGTTGCTGCTTTTTTAATTACAGTACTGTCATTTTCAAAGCAATAAATGCTAAATATTTAAGGGAGGATTTAACATTCTTTGTACTAACTGTGCTTCAACCATCCCTTAAATTCAAATCAAATGGTTTGTCTGCATTAAAATAAATCCCAGTTTGTACTGAATTGGTCCAAAATGGAACTGGTTCACCAGTGTTTCTGGCTCATTTTAGGCTTTTTTTGATGTTTAAAAGGATAACGAACTGGTTTGATGCATCAATGAACCAGTTTGATGTTCAGAATGAACTGGTTCATTGCCTTTATGCTTCACTTCAGTTTGATTTGAACTAAACCATCAAAAATAGGTTTTAGGGTGTTTCCGCTCAGGCCGTTAAGACCCCATTAAGCACCCGATAAGGACACATATGGCACACATCTGCAAGTTACCTTCTGCACAGTGGGGCAGACTAGGGCCACTTCAAGGACGGCGCTTCTGCATGGCTTCGCACGAGATCTGTTTCTAATGGGGTCTAGAGGCCACTGAATCTGGTTTTTGGGAAGACCTGAAAAATTAGGTCTTCTAACCATTCCTGCTTGCAAATTCCAGATCAAAGGATGACACTTCCGCACAGGGGTTTCCATTCACAAAAGCAAGCTACGCAGCCGAGCAGCTACAGAATCTCAGGCACGTCGCTGATGGGTTGGCAGTCTATCGTAGACACGCCCACGCATGGTGGAAATGAGTGGTGACTGATGGCTGAGTGCTCCAATCACGCGGCACCTGATCCTCCTGGATATCAGTGCTTCGGCATCCACACAGCAAACACATAATGCGTTCCTCACTATCCGTGTTTCCCATGCGAGTGTGGATGCATTAGGCCTCATTGGGATCCATCCCTGGTTCAGACAGATCTTCCTAGGGATGGAATTCCTTAATCCGGATTTTCTTAATCTGGATTTCAAGCAGTAAGTGCAGAAACACCCTTAGGCAGAACGAAACAATGTATTAATTCTGCAAACATTTCTTGTAAGCCATGTAGTCATTTTATTTTGAAACAAATTTTTCTTTTATCATACACTAGCAAATAACTGCTTCTACATTCTGCATTTTTTCTGCTAAACAGTCACTTATTGGTAGCTTGCAATCTCTCTTTCACTCTCTCCTATAGTACAGCATAGGAACATAGAGATCCAGTAAAGCACTTCGGAGATCGGTTGCACGGTCAGATGATTTTTGTTTTGCTTTCCTTGTGTTCCTTGTGTTGCTTTTCTTAGCAATAGGCACAGCTGACAAGGATGACGGCAGGAATATGATCTGTTCAGATTGACTTAATGCAGCATTCAACCTCTAGATGTCCTCCTAGTTTTAGTTAAGCCCAAAAGATACACAATTGAACAGCCGGCTTCTTTCAGACCTAGGGAGGCAAGAGTCCTCAAATTCTTCATACTTTGCTCTCTGCTGTGCCAGTGATGGCCCCTATTTCTGCACGCAGTTCAGCCTCCTGTGAGGCTTTCCCTCCACACTCACTGGGACACCTCTTCCAAGCCCCAGTCACACAAGTCTAAGGCAGGAACTGAGGCCGTACCAATGCTGGTCACACATAGGTCATCCTCAGGCCGTCCTCACCTTGGGCTACATTGCTCACACCTTTCTGCTCTATCAACCTGAGCCTCATACACAGAACTCTTGGCTCTCCACCCCTTTTGCTGCGTCAAATCTACCTCCTTTTTGATTGGATGCCTTTCTGTCACTCAGGGGAGGCAAGGGTGTGTGTTTGCAGTCCTTTTTTAAGCCTGCTCCCCCATTTCCACACACCCTTCCTTTTTTATGGGCTTTTCTTCTCCACATGATTAATATACTACTACTACTACTACTACTACTACTACTACTACTACTACTACTACTACTACTACTACTACTACTACTACTACTGATACTGATACTACTACTATTAATATTAATATTAATAATGTAGTAGTAGTTTATTTATACAGTCTACAGACCAGATATATCAAATGTTAAAAATACAGGCATTTACTAAAGGAGTAAATTATTTAAAAACACAAATATATATACATAAGACTTAAAACATGTGATCAAGCGCAATTCGCTCTGTTACAAATTTGCATAAAAATGCTAGATTGGGGAATCATACATGTAAATTGAGGAGAGAAGGGGAGATACCTCATGAACTCCATGTGTGCCAATTGGACGAAGGAAAGACTGTCACTGGACTCAGCACAGCACAGTTCAGCCTCCTTTAGCCCACCCCCCTGCTCACACTTGAGGAAGCAAAAACATCCTGAGATGCCAGGATGGGCTGAGTCCTCCTCGGTCCTGTAAAAATGAGGACTATGGTTAAGACGATCTAACCAGGGTAGTCTAGCTTGAAAAAGGAATTAAATTAAAAAATGTGAGTAACACGACCTGCCTAGATGCGTATGGACTGAAGAAGGGTTAAACTAAATTTGTGGGCTGCATACTGAGAGTCCAGCAGCTGAAATGAGAAGAAAATATATTTTTTCTGCTTTCAGTTCTTTTATCATTGCCTTGGCTCATCTGCATATTATTCTTTAGTTTTCTGGACTATTTTATCATTTCAAAATGCATTAATCTCTTGGGCCCTGTTCAGACAGCAGGGATATAGCACCATTATGGTGCTATTATGGTGCAGTTGTCTGACGTATTTGAGGCAACCCCACCATAGAGACCCAGTGCTGGTCACCAGCTTTCCAGCAACAGTAGTTTTTACTTACTTTCTGGATCAAGCCATCATGATCCATCCACTGTACATGCATGGAGACTGAAACAGGTGTCCATGTGCACACCCATGGATGGCTGAAGGCCAGGACACACATATCTGTAAAGCATGTGGCGGCAGTGATGGCCACCATGCTGTCTCCTAGGAGGTGGTAATTGTGGAGGGAGGATTCCCCACATTTTCATCTCCTAGTGAGATATCTGGCTGCTCTTTGGAGGTAGACTCGGTTCTCATGCGGTCCCCTGCCATTTCTGTTTAGAAAGCCTGGTGAAAAGAATGAAAATAACTCATAATTCTATCTGCCAGGGACCATTCTGCATTTTGAACACTGTTCTGTTCTGTTCAAAGTAATTCTGACCTTTGCAACGCCTCTCACATTTGATTATTTACAGTGGAAAGAACTGTTACAGTACACTGTGTAATGTGATGAGATGACTAAGTGCAGACAAACATTTCCATATAGAGTCTAATAGAGGGTGCACTCCTTTTGGGCGTAGCAACTCAGGACTTACAACTTTCTTAAGATTCATCTTGTTTCTAGTGAACAGCATTTCTCTCAAGTGTTCTGAGGAAGAGGTACTGACGGACAGACAGTTTGAAAACTCCATTTGGTGCTATACGTTCAAATGAATTTTGAATATTCCAAAACATTTGTTCAAATGATTCGAAACATTCAAAAGTACAGATATGTTTGTATTACATTCGAAAGTACAGATATGCATGTATTACATATGTATCTGTACGTATCTCATACGTATCTGTATGAATTTGCGCTGATAGTACGGGACGAAAATGGGATGCATATGGAATAAAACGGGATGCGTACAAAATGCGTACAGATACATATAAAACATGCGAATGTTGTCAACATTCGTATCTTCAGATTCGAATCTAACATTCAAACAAATAGATTTGAATGTATTCTATAGGGGTCATTTCAAGGTTGCCTTCTAGCATTTCTCTTCAACTCTGCTAGCAGGGCAACACAGGAGGACACGTCTCAGTATCCCCGATCACAGCTAGGAGAGCCAGGAAGATAATGACAGAGGAAGAAAAGCAAGGTAAGAAGCTTTTAGGCACTTATTGTAAAACACACAGCTTTCCCCCCCTCTGAGTTCGCAGCTGGGGTAGTTCTAAGTACACAGGAGTGCTAAAATGTGTAGTCCAATCTCACCTTTCAAGAAGTGTTTCACTCCAACCCATCAGTTTTCCTATGCTTTAAATCAGCAGTTCTCAACCTTCCTAATGCCGTGACCCCTTAATGTAGTTCCTCATGTTGTGGAGACCCCCAATCATTGGGGTGGGGCAGCTGAAAAAGGGGAGGGAGGGGCCGCGGGAGACTTGTCACGACCCAAAGGGGTCGCGACCCACAGGTTGAAAACCGCTGCTTTAAGTGCACGTAGAAGAAATCTTACACATATTCCACTACCTATCTTTATCCAGTGTTTGTTAGATACAGCCAGTATAGTCTGTGACCCAGTTTGGTCTTGTGGTTAGAGTCTTGAGGCCTATTCACATTAGGGCCTCTGGAACGTGAGTAGGACACCCTGGGATGGAGCATTTGCTCTGCTGGGCCGGTGGTTCCATTCACGCACTACACCTGTTCCTGGCCATCCAGGGCCATCGCACAGCTGTACGGGAGGAAGAGCATTTGCATTCTCCCTCCTGGACAGCTGTGGGCCTCACCACCACCACCCCCTGCTGCCACCATTGGACCGAAATTGGCCCAACCACTGGCAGGCCTGTACAATTACCTTACCTTGCTGGGCGAGGGGTGCTCCTTGTGCGGCCTGGAGAGCGATCTGAAGCAGTCTGCGCAGGTGCATGGACTCCAGTAGAACAAACCCATGCTGACCCATCAGATGAGCATGGGGCTGAGCTACAAGAGCACATGAGCCAGCGCAGACAACAGCACATTGCTCTCAAGGCCACGCGAACTCCAGAAACCGGACCCGTTTCCGGGGAGGTGCATGTCCCGGGGTAGGGGGTGCCTGGGGGGCTTTCCTGCTAGCTGTAGTGGAGTGGATCAGGTCCACTACAGCCCGCAGGAACCCAGGGAAGGGATGGAACCAGCCTGCCCACCCCTGGGTTGACTCCAACCCAATGGCAGCAGGCCCTGGGAGGGGCGTCCTGCCCCCGTGCTGGCCTTTTCGGGCTAGGCCACACAGGGCTAGATTCCTCATTCACATGTAGGCAGGCAGGGATGCCCTTACCTGCCTAGGTGCATATGGGGAATCCATCCCTGTGTGTCCTAGCATTTGTGCAAAAAGTCATTTTGTTTCTTATCTGGTAGTCTACCAATTTGATTCCACACCCCTACATGGAGCTACCTGGGTGACCACAGCTCTCTTTCTGAGCTCCCATAACCCTGCGTACCTCACGGGGTGTCTCTTGTGGGGAGAGCAGAAGCTTTGTCGGCTGCTTTGAATCCCGCTTTCTCTTATTTTCTCTTCTTCTTTCATCAGACTGGGGAAGAGTATGGCCAGGAGTGTGACGCATGAGTTAACGTGATACATGGCCACCTCCATAACTCAGTATTAATTTACAAATGGAGTGCTGAACATCCACTGCTGAGCAGAATCCCCATGTGGTTCATGGACCCAAAAGGTGGTAAAGTCAAAACAGTCTCGGTGCCTCTGAAGAAGATCTGTTGTAGATGTGCCCCTAAAATGAATTTTGCTTCGTGGATCTGGAGTAATAACCAGGGATGTGCACGAATAGGAGTGTGCATGAATATTCATAATCTTTTAAATTCAGCCGAATTCAGTCGAATTCGGACATTCGAACTCAAATTGAATGTTATGATATTTGCATGCTAACATTTGAACGAATAAGAATGTTTCTGGACATTTGTATGAATAGTTTGGACATTTGTTAAGCTGAGAAAATGTATCAGATACTTATCTATTTGTATCAGATATGTATCTGTTCATATCGATATGCAACAGGTTGTATCAGAAACATATCTCTTCAAATCAGATACATATCTATTTGTATCAGGTATGTATTGAATGTTTGTATGAATATGTACGAATAGATAGGTATTGAATAGAATTTTACCACATTCAAATGCGATCTATTCACACAAATAGGGCATTTTGAACATTCAATTCGTTTTGAATGCCAAAAATCATCTGTGCATTTCCCTATGCACAAATGATTTTATTTGTATTCTATTCATATTGAATCGAATGCAAGAAAATTTGTATTTGTTCAAATAGATCCCCTTCAAATGTGGTAGGATCTGAATTCGATAACGAATGTCCAATCCCATGTGAATCCCATGTGGATGTATACAAATAGTATACAAATCCCATAGGAATCCCATATGAAGCTTCATACGAATGTATCGAAACATTTGATTTGAATTTGAATGTCAGCCTTTAAATGTGCCAACATTTGATTTGGATTCAAATGTCTGAATTCCTACGAATTCCTACAAATTTTGAATCTTACAAACATTCGTGGACATCCCTAGCAATAACAGGCATGTCTCCATGATTTCTGCCTCAGTATTGTATTGGACATCTTTCCAGGCCTCTTTAGGTCCTTTATGGGGAAGGGGTAGATTTCTGAGCCCCCCCCCCCAAAGCATTTCTAAATGCGGTATGGAGATATGGCCAATGTTTCATTACTGTTGCCTGAAACCTGTCTATGAAGATTCAAAGGAAGAGACTTCAGTGCTGTCAGGATTCATTACCAAAGATTCACAACTGAAGTATCTGACTTGAACAAAGTGCGTGGGTGGAGGGATGTTTTCCATCTAGAACAGATAAATGTTGACAGTCTTTGCCCTATTGTGCACACAGGCTTGAGGATTAAAATGCATTTACTCTGTGTAGCTGGAAAGAGATGCTGTCCTGTACCATGCCCTGCAAAGTGGGGGCCGAGGTGTCCACATGGCAACCTGTTTAAGGTTTCGTTCTCTTGATAATATGAGGGATTTTGTTATTGCTGTTGCTGAACTGAAAATTTACACTATATGCTGCAAAATCAAGTTGTCAGTATGGCTGGCTCCAGACACGGTCTGAAAATCACACAGACCTGTGATATTCTGGAAAAGGGATGTGTACAAATGGTGTTTGTGGGGGTTCTTTTTGCAATCAGTTCATATCTGATTGAATGTAAGAAAATTTGTATTCATTCGAATAGATCCCTGTAGAATGTGGTTGGATTCTATTCGATACGAATGTATTCATACAGATTTGTATCCAGGGATGTGCAAAAATATTCAAAACATTCAAAATCCCATCAAATTCGTTTGAATGTGGACATCTGAACTCTAATCAAATGTCTTCACATTTGAATTTAGACATTTGAATGGATTTTGAATGTTCCGAAATATTCGTTTTAAGAAATCGAATCATTCAAATGTACAGATACGTATGCATTATATATGCATCTGTAGAAATATTATATGTGTCTGTACGCATTTGCGCTTATAATATGGGATGAAAACGGGATGCATACAGGATAAAACAGGATGCATATGAAATATGTACAGATACGTATAACATACAAATGTTGTCAACATTTGTATCTTTAAACACAAATCTAACATTCAAGTGAATAGATTCGAATGTAACAGATTCAAATTGGTTTTTATATCTTTTGGATCTTAAACATTCAAATCAGATCTTTGTATGCAAATTTGAATGAAAAAACAAATAAACAAACAACCATTCGTGCACACCCCTGTATGTATCTGATATACATTTGATATGTATCCCTTAACATATCCGCCCTGAAAGCGTCAAATCTCCCCTGAATCCACTTTGAATCCACTCTCAATCCATGTTGAATGCACTCTGGATCCATCGCAGATGTGACTGGTGCAGCTACTTTCCCACCTCCCCAGGTTCATGAATGTTCTGAAGCACTTGTACGAATGTTTGAAACATTTCTATGAACTCAAATGTCAATGTACGGATGTCGTAACATTAGATTCATATATGAATGTCTGAATTTATATGAATGTGTACAAATATCAAACGTTACGAATATTCATACACATCCCTATTCCAGAGTAAACCCCCTCCACAATAATCAGTTGTTCACTATGCAGAGCAACTGTGCATTTTTCCCTTAGCACTGAGTCACTTAAGGATGGACCACAAATCTGAGGTATCATCATCATCATCATCGTGGTCTGTTGATGGCTGTTGTCCATTAGCATAAGCTCTAATGATGATTGCTGTTTTGTTCTGTAGTTCCTAGCCTTGGGCTGGTTATGCGTTTCCATTGCTGTTAATGGTTTCTTTCCTTTGTTTTTGAAGAGAGGCTTCCAAATACTGCTGAGGAACCGACCTTTGTCCTTGTTCAAATTATGTGGATGTTGTTTTATTTCCATGGCTTCCTTTATAGCCAATCATGAACCCCCTAGGTCTGGCTATGGCTCCTGTGTGTCCAAACAGAATTATGCTAATAGAAAACAACCAGGAACAGACCAACGATTTATTGTCAACAACCACCCAAAGGATCAACAGCCAGGAGCACAACAGCCATCAATGGCAGGGTGACAAAGTCCATGAGCCTTGGCATTTGACTCTTCTAGCAGTTGTGTTCTCTGAAGATGGATATCATAGGCACACCTGAACGCTTAGGTTCAAAGCAGAAGTATGGAACATGGTGTAACAGCCACCAAATGGCAACAAGTGAGGTGAAAATAGGCTGTAGGAGCCTCTGTTCTTACATTATATTCTGTGAGGTCAGTTTTCATGTTGATTTGAACTGCAGATTTAGCAATGTCTTACCTGCTATTAATTCCACCTCTCATTGTTATAGGTTATATGACACGGCAACCTTTCTTGATTAATGATCCCTCTAGAGATGTGCACGAATGCTTTTCTGGCATTCTATTTGAATCAAATTGAATACCCGAAAACCTGATTCGATTTGAATATTTGATATCCGAATTTAACAAGATTGGATTCGTATTTACCAAATTTGAATCTATTCGTTCAAATTTTTTATTTGAATCTGCACATATGAATGTTGACAACATTCATAAGTGCATGTACGCATCTTCCCCACATCCGTACACATCCAAATGCACCCCGTAGTTATCCCGTATACAACCCGTTTTCATCCCATACGGATACGTACAAATGCATATGGATGCAGGAAAGATGCGGATCCTCAAGTACGCATTGTGTACGAACCCATAAACATATGAATGTCCAGGTAATTTGAATGAATAAATCTGAAATTAAAAATTTGATTTGAATGTTTACATTTGAATTTTGGGACATTCTATTCAAGTTCGAATGTCAAAATTTAGCACATTCAGGCGGATTTCGAATGCCTACAAATATCCATGCCCATCCCTAGATCCCTCTCTACTGGACTATATAATTCCTTCCTCCATGCTCGTTTTGACTATTATTGTCTAACCTATGTTTTAAATTTTCCTGTTGATTTTGGCATTTTGCTATTTGCTCCCTATGAAGTGTTGTTATCTTTAGTTATGTTTTAATAAAGCTTACTGGGTTTTTTTTTAAGTCTTCCCTGCCATTAATACCAGTTATTCTGATGCCAGGTGCCACTGTCTTTTAGCTACTGGGAATCTGTGGGTCCCTGATGCCACAGGTATTTCATGTCCTGAAAATGTATTGTTGCAGTAGAAACACCCAGGTACAATGAGCTTGGAAAATGAGAAGTCCGCATCTGGTCTCATGGATGGAAATGCAGAAATGGGTGAAAATGGTGCTCTTAGGCAAGATGTCCGCTTTAAAGGAGTTTGGAAATAGGACTTTGAAAGAAGATGCTTTTAAAAAGCACCTACCTGTAATTTATCCAGCACCATTCCTGTACAAATGTAACAAACTGGAGACTTTGTTGCCACGCAAGGTGAGATATAGGACCACAGATTTAAAAAGCTCCATAATAGCTTCATTTATTAGAGCATGATGTTGAATTCATTAAAGTATGGTGATGAATTCTGGCTGGATGTTCCTAATTTAACTGGCATTTGTGAATTAGGTAGTATTTTTCACGAGGGGTTTTTACCTTGTCCTTTGTAACTTATGGTGCTGTTGCTATAGCTCAATGGCTTATGCTCTGCTTACAAAAGAGCTCAGGTTCAATTTGTAGCATTTCAAAGTAGGGCTGGGAAATCTTTGTCTGAAATCCTGATGAGCTGACAGCAATTATCAGAGATGATACTCAAGTTTGACAGACCAGAGGTTTCCAGTTTGGTCCAGTGGTTAGGGAGCCGGACTCTTATGTGGGAATACAAGGTTTGATTCTGCCCTCCTCCATGAAGCCAGCTGGATGACCTTGGGCTAGTCACAGTTCTCTTCTGAGCTCTCACAGCCCTACCTACCTCACAGGGTGTCTGGTGCGGGGAGAAGAACAGAAAGCTTTGTCAGCTGCATTGAGTCCCCTTAAATGGGTGAGAAAAACAGGGTAGAAAAGACAACTCTCTTCTTCTTCTTCTTCTTCTTCTTCTTCTTCTTCTTCTTCTTCTTCTTCTTCTTCTATGGCTGTTTCTAAACATATTATTTTTCAAGCCAAGGATGGAGTTGAACGCTTTTTCCTCATCTCCTGCAATTTGATGCTTTGATGAGAAAAATGTTTAAAAAATGACAGTCTGCACTCCTGATTATTTCCAGTCTAACTCATGCATACAAACAAACCAGCCTACATCACTGTGTGACATTGCAGCAGGATGTACCATCTTATAAAGCTCATATTTTATACCCACGCTTCCGACAAAAGCAGTAATAGCTAGGTAATTTGAGGTTTCTTCGAGGAGAAATCTATTTCCCAAGTTGTTTTTAAAGAACTTACAATAGTGTTGTTTTTCATGTCCACAAGGCTGTAAGGATCTCAGATTTTGGCACGAGGAAAAAAAAATAGAACTATGATAGGTTTTACACAGCATAAACTTCTGCAGCACAGTGTGGCAGCTAGAGTGATGTTTTCCTGTGTTTTTGGAGTTTTCCTACCATGTCAGAACAGCAGCCACAAAACTAAAAAGCTTGAAAGAAAAAGTGAGGTTTCCATCAGGTATTTCCCCCTCATGTCTGGCACGGGGAAATCATACCTTACTTTCTCCACCCCTCACCAAATATCCCTCCCTGTGCAGTCAGTGAGTGGATGCAGTCCCCTCCTTCAAATCTGGACTTAGCCTGGGTGGGAAGATCCAAAACCATCCTCTGTATTTCCCTGTTGCTGCATCAGAACATGGATTCTCTGGCAGGACATTTCCCCCAAGTGAAATGTAATAACAGTACCAGAGCTTACATCACGAGGCCGGAAGGCCATCCTGAGATGAGGCCGGAAGGCCATCCTGAGGTGCTCTGTAATCTTGTATCCTGTTTTAGCAGCGTAGTCACAGCAAGTACAGTAGTGTGGAAAATGAAAGTTGTTATGGGGAGCAGGTCAATGTGGCACCAAAGAACAGTCCCTTGCTAGGATTGGTCCAGAGGGCTCACTTGGAATGGATGTTTCCTATAACCACATGTTGATTCATCTTTATGTATCTCAGTTTTCAGTAATGATGTACTATAGTGTTATAGCATATATTCATATGATAGTGGTTAAGTTGTATACCTTTTATTCTTTTCATGTATCCATGCATTTGCTCACCATATACAAGCATATGTTCTGCAACCATTAAGCAAAAAACCTTCCACTTGGGATGCAAAGAGGCTCTGTTCCTGCATGTGAACTCCATGCACACATGCTGTTCGCTGTGCACTTGCTAGAAGCAAGCTCTGCTAAGCTAAGACTTCCTAACCTTCCCTTGACAGTGTTACTGGTTATTCACCATTTGTTTCTTCTCCCCCTTCAGCCTGTGTCCACCCAAGCACAACTTCAACTCCACATCTGCCACACAGCAGAGCATCTTTAAAGCCCAGTCAATGCTTTTTAAATTCATGCTCTCTGCCTGCATGTTAATAATTTTGGAGCAAAACAACATTTCAGGACCTGGTTTTCTCCTTACATATTGCACTCTGTGAAGAAGAGGGGAAACAGTTCTTGCTGCTCTGTAATTTATGGAGAAAGTCTATTCTGTGTTCCACAAAGCAAATAGATGGAGGCTATTCAGGGCTCGAACCCCTTACAGTGAGATACCTTTCATAAGGAAAGCTTATCAGCAGTTTGCTAACTCTTCTTGACATGCAGCAAATTAAAACAATTGGCAAACAAAAACCTGGAGACTTTCTGCAGAAGATTCTAAAGTGTAAATAGAAAAGGCAAAGGCTACCATGTTTTCCTCTTATATAAAAGGCATTTATCCTGCAGCAGAAAGAAACGAGAAAGGCAAAAAGGAGGGAGAGGGAACCTGAGAGCAGCTCACTGGACAGAAAATGCATGAAAAGCCATTAAGGAGAAGGTTAACCCCCTCTTGCTATCATGTGCTCAAACAAGCCAATGTTGATTCACCCAATAATGAAGAATATTTGTCTAGCAGATAGAAATGGACTGCACACAGTAGGGCAAACAGACTGTAATTCACACCCATGGTCAAATTTCGCCTGGATATTTTACTATGAGGTTGAGAGCCCAAAGACAATAAAGTATGGAGGGAGCTAGGGAGGCAGCAGTTTGGCATTCAAGTGATGTAAGTCCACACTGTATTTCCTCTGAAAGACTTGTGCTATAATATCTATGTGCACTTTTGCTGGGGATCCATCATGTGCAGATGGCCAGAGAGTGTTCTATTACGCTGGGTGTGTGTAACACAAAGTGGACAATTTCTTACTGGTGCTGCTTCTTGCTCATGCTTTCTAGTCCCTGACGCACACTCGAGAGGGCTAAACTTTGCTAAGTCCTACTGCTCACAAAATAGGAGAGGAGGAGCCTGAAGTTATGGCAGATGAATATGATATTTAATAGAATAAGTTGGCAATGCGGAAGAAGAAGAAGAAGAGTTGGCTTTTCTACCCTGCTTTTCTCACCCATTTAAGGGGACTCAAAGCAGCTGACAAAGCTTTCTATTCTTCTCCCCACAACAGAACACCCCTGTGAAGTAGGTGAGGCTGTGAGAGCTCAGAAGAGAGTTGTGACTAGCCCAAGGTCACCCAGCTGCCTTCATGGGGGAGGGCAGAACCAAACCCAGTATTCCCAGATAAGAGTCCGGCTCTTCTATTGGTATTTAATCCTTCTTTGGAAGTAACACAAAACTTTACCACAGCGGTTTTCTTCTGGATATTCCCTTTAATCACTGTGACTCAATATCCCAGTTTGGTCTTGTGGTTAGGAAGCCAGACCCTCATTCATCATATTGGCAGGATACCCATGGTGCATTCTGCTGCTATGGATGTTCCACAAGAGGAGTGGCTCCACACGATCCTGCCACGTTGTTCCACATTAGGTATGAAGACTGTACGGATGCCACTTTCATGCCACCAAGGGCAGAGTGGCATGAAGAGCTCTCAGGGTTCTTCACCCCACTATACACTTACAGTGGCAGCTTGAGTGGAGTTACTGGTCTCCGCTGTGCCTGCCATTGAATATGTGAAATTGGCCATTGGGTCATTAAAAAAAAAAGATGAACATGCTCTGATGTCAAGATCACAGCTGGGGATATCCTGTGGTGATCATGATGGGAGCAGTTTACCTCCTCCCCTGCATCAAGATTGGCTGCTATCAGGTTTGCCCATGATCTTAACAGTGAGAGGAAGGAGGTTGCCATTCTCCCTTCCACATCGCGATTGTTTGTGACCTTTGATTTTGAGAGCTGGGTCCTGGACCAGCCTGCCAATAGCATGTTCAAGCTTAGCACTATCCTTAATGTTGTCAGAGAAATCAGGATCTGAAGGATTCTGGGAGATAAATAGTTTGGCCTGTCCTTAAAATTGAGAATATCTGAGATCTTCTATTTCTGTAAAAATATGGCTGCATATTTTCTATGAGTTGTGTTCTCAAACCTTTACCAACAAGGAGAAAACATCTTATCTTTTCTGTTCACCTTTGCAAAGGTTTTAAAATGAATATTGAACTCTGACAAGGCTTGCTCCTTGGGTCAAATTTATTTTTTTCTTGACAATGTGCAGGGAGTGGAGCATTAAGCTCATGAGCAGATATTACCATCCATTCGTTATTCCTTCTTGAATTTTCTATTATGTAAAAATTTTATATTACATGTCAAATTTTCTACAATTTTATATTATATAAAAATATAATTTTAAACTGACAGCTGATGCAGTCTGTCTGAATGAGGTAGGCAGAGCCATTCATTGTTACTAGCTCCACTAATCTCTAAAAAGAGCTAGATTCCCAGACTCTATTAATCTTTACTGAAGTTTGTACAAACTCGGCAGAAACTCTGGATCTCATCCACATGATGCTGGACCGAGTCTGCATTGTGTTTGCTTAAGCAACGTGCTTGATAGCATTTGCTTCATCAGTCATGCTCAGCTGCTTTCAGTGGTGCGAGTCTTCCACATCAACAGTATTGGGGATACGTTATTGAATGCAAAGAGAGCTAAAGAGCAGCTCATTAACAGTGTTTGCTGGAAAATGGGAAAGGATATCTAGTTAATTAAGGCAGGAATAAAATCAGATCGTTAGAGATTCTGCCAAGCATCATTGCAAAATTTCAGGATTATCTGACTAATGCACATTATTTAGTCAAACCAACTTTCTTGTAATGAATATCAATGAACTACAGTTGGGAGAGGCAATTAACTGTGTACGCTTTTTGGACTGTACAACTGTGCTTGGTGGAAAAAAAAGAAAACATACTACAGTGCAATTCTAACCATGTTTACTCAGAACTAAGTTCCACTGTGCTCAGACGTGCATCATAAGAACATAAGAGAAGCCTTGCTGGATCAGGCCACAGCCCATCTAGTCCAGCATCCTGTCGCACACAGTGGCCCACCAAATGCTTATGGGCATCTCAAGCAGAGACAAGGACAAACCTATTCCTGCTCTAGAATCCCAGCAAATGGCCTTAGAAGCACACTGTTCCCTCCCCCCAGCCTGAAAGATGCACTTAGGCATCCATTCTAGTAGCCATTGATACATCTGTCATCCATAAATTTGTCTAACCCTACCTTAAAGCCATCTAGACTGGTAGCTGTCACCACCTCTTCCGGCATCACATTCCATAAGCCAATGACCCTCTGGGTGAAGAAATACTTCCCCCTGTCAGACCTGACTCTCCTACCCATCAGCTTCATAGAGTGCCGCCTGGTTCTAGTGTTGCGTGATAGAGAAAAGAAATTTTCTCTATCCACCTTTTCTATACCATGCATAATTTTATATACTTCAATCAGGTCCCCTCTTAAATGCCATCTCTCCAGATTGAGGAGGCCTAGACGTTGCAGCCTGGTTTCGTAAGGGAGGTGTTCCAGCCCCTTAATCATTCTGGTTGCCCTTCTCTGCACCTTCTCTAGTTCCCCAATATCCTTTTTGAGGTGTGGTGACCAGAATTGTACACAATATTCCAAATGTGGCCTCACCACAGATTTATAAAGAAGCAAAATGACACTTGCTGACTTATTTTCTATTCCCTTCCTAATTATTCCCAGCATTGAATTAGCTTTTTTTGCTGCTGCTGCGCACTGGGTTGACACCTTCATTGAACTGTCCACCAGAAACCCGAGATCCCTTTCCTGGTGTGTTGCAGAAAGCTCAGACCCCATAATTTGGATTCTTGGCTCCAATGCACATTACTTTGCACTTATTAAGATTAAAGCACATTTGCCACTTGGTTGCCCACTCACCCAATGCTAAGAGATCCCTCTGGAGATCTTGGCAATCCCTTTCAGATTTTACTACCCTAAATAATTTAGTATGATCAGCAAACTTTGCTATTTTACTATGTACCCCTTCTTCTAGATTATTGATGAATAAATTGAAAAGCATTGGTCCCAGTACTGAGCCTTGAGGGACCCCACTTTTTACTTCTTTCCACCCTGAGAATTTGCCATTTATTACTTCTCTCTGCTTCCTGCCCTTAAGCCAGTCACAAATCCAGGACAGAACATGTCCTTTTATTCCATGGCTGATGAGTTTACTCAGTAACCTTTGATGTGGGACTTTGTCAAAAGCCTTCTGGAAGTCCAGATAGACAATGTCTACTGGTCCTCCTAGGAAAGGGAGGTTAGGATTCATCACATTGTTAGTTGCTGAATAGCAGCTGATGTTGAAACCTAGGTCATTATACTAGCATTTTTGCCAATGAAATTAAAAGGACGATTGACTTTTCCTATTGTGCTATTTGGATGGGTTACTGGTAAAAGGGATGTGGAAGACTGATGTGTATTCAGTTCAGAACAGTTTCCAAAATGTGTTTAGCATACTGTCATTTTTAGTCAGCCTGATTTTTGATAAAACAGTGATGGGGCTTTGAGAATGACTCTGCCTGAATATACAGTTTTTGTTATTCACCTTCAAGACACTTGAATTCTTCTGGAGAGTTATTAGGAAATTAAATATTTATCAGTTTATTATCAAAATGTCATTACTGCCTTTCAATTCCGTAAAAGGTATGGAAGAAGTATAAAAATACTGGAGGATATTATGTGGTATTAATCATTTTATAGTTGCATTGCTTTCCATTCTTTTAGTTTGAAAAAAAAAAGGGGGTATATACTTTGGGTGAATAACCCTCATAATTTAACTTACATGAGTTGTGTAAACTGACAGTCATACATTTATGTGATGGTGATGCTTCTAAATACTGTGCGGTGTTGTTGTGTACCATCAAGGAACAAAGTCATCATTTCTCAGGACATGGAGTTTGCTAATCAAAAGTTCTGTCTCACTCCTTGTTGACTGCATGGATAGCTCCACGGACATCTATAGCAGTTTTCTTGATAGAGAAAAGGAGGAAAGGATGAAAGGAAGGGGGAGGGAAAGAGTGAGGGGGGGGGAAAGAAAATTCTTGGACAAAAATAAAGTATAATAAATCAGATTTCCAACTGTTGACAGAAATGGTCCAGAGATGGTGCTAGTGATGAATGGCACGGTGTCATACAGTTCAGATGGGGATAACAAGGATGAAGAAGTGGAAGAAGTGCAGGCCACAGCTGAGCTGTCAAAGCTAGAGGTTTGCAAGACTTCTGCACAATAAACTAGGCTGGTTCCAGATGATAAGTTTGCTCAGAGTCTTCACCTTGATCAGTGCTACTCTGAGGAAGAAGGTGAGCTATTCTTGCCTCAGGCAAGGATAGACAATGTAGGTCCAATCAGAGCAAGGAATACTGTAGATGTGTGAGGTTGGAAGAAAGGAGATAGAGCATTTCAGGGCGCTCAGACACTGAGGATATGCCTTGACAAGCATCAGTTATGCAACTGGATCAATACCTAGAATAGGGATGTGCACAAATTTTCTTTTGCATTCAAATTCGAATCAAATAGAATATCCAAACATTCAGTTTGATCTGAATGTTTAGAATCCGAATGCAACAAAAAACAATTCGAATCTGTTACATTCTAATCTATTCATTCGAATGTTCTATACGAATTTGAAGATACAAATGTCAACCACATTTGTATTTAAAGATATGAATATTGACAACATTTGTATGTGTTATGCATATCTGTACACATTTTGTATTCATCCCGTTTTATCCCGTATGCAACCCGTTTTCATCCTGTATTATAAGCGCAAATGTGTACAGATACGTATAATATTTGCAAAGATATGAATGTTTCGGAACATTTGAAATTTGTTTGAATGTCTACATTCATATGTGAAGACATTCTATTTGAATGTCCATATTTGAAGGAATTTGATTGGATTTCGAATGTTTAAAATATTCGTGCACATTCCTATTATAGAGTGTGTCCATAAGAAAGCTGCACATTGGAATGTCACACTTGACACCTGATCCTGCATTGTGGCTGTCTTAAACACTACACAGCAATTGCACTATGGAAATGTGGCTGGAGTTGTAGGTACTTGGGAATATACTCTCCTGAATTACGTGATAAAACTTTCCAGAGTAAACATAGATAGCGTCAAGCTGTACGTGCCAGGTGTGAAAATGCTGTCAAAGTGGCACAAAGTATAAAGCTTTTTATGGACTTGTAGCTTTATTTTATTCTTCTGCAGCTCAAGATAAGGCATTTCTGCCCTTGGGTGATGCCCAGAATCATGATATGCTGTTTCTTGTTCAATCTTAGATTTCTTTGAAGCCATGCTGCCCAGTGCCCACTTATACCTCTTAAATGAGACAATTTACCACAGCTCTTCAACTCTCTGCCTCTTGTTCTGTTATCTAGCTCCAGGCAGAAGATAAGAACAGCAATTTGAAGGTATTCAGAATCACAGTATATTCCCAGTCCTTCTAGATAATAGTCATTTTCTAGAAGTGTGCTTGTGTGTGCGGAAGGTAAAAAGCAATTCCGAGGGTATACTTAGATATGGCAAAACATCTTTAATACAGAAGGTAAATTAGAGGATTATGGAGCTTAAGGACAGCCCTATAGGATTATGTAGGGTTGAGAAGAATTATATAGCATCTCTCCCAGT
The DNA here is from genome assembly GCA_023333525.1 of Aspidoscelis tigris stejnegeri. NCBI lineage: Eukaryota > Metazoa > Chordata > Lepidosauria > Squamata > Teiidae > Aspidoscelis > Aspidoscelis tigris. The sequence goes on along the minus strand of JALMGA010000019.1, from coordinate 9,423,696 downwards.
CTTGAACCTTGCTCATATATCTGTCGAGAAGCTGGCTTAATGGACGAGCCACACCAGGAGCACATCAGTCATCCTGATGGCTGTCCAAAGCAGCAGGCAGGCAGGCCTGTGTTGGCATAGAATGGCTGCATATGCAATGCCAGGCATCTGAGTCACAATGAATGGCCAAATGACCACTGTGAATTGGTGAGGGCTGATGAGGTGCCCTAAAATTACACTCTAGTTAAAGTGCTCCACTGGGGTAGTATCTGGAACTTTGAAGAAGTCCGTGGGGAGTATTTTTACACCTTGTCCAGGGGATGATTTTCAGTCACCTGAGGTGACTCTCATGAATGTGTAAATGCAACCTGGAGGCTGATAACTGAGATAAAAGAAAATGGCTGAGCCTCAGAAGTACAAAACAACCTTGGGGGAAAGTACTGTTCTTTCTGGCTATAAGAGATATTTAGATCACAACGCTTCTTCAAATAGAAAGCCTTAAACCATGTGAAGACGTGGTTTGAGATTTGGTGGTATCATTAATCCTAATAAATGTAATGCTGCTCTAAAAACAGCTTTCTAGGACCCAAATGCCTCAGGTGCCTCTTCCAAGCACATGCGGAGAAGCTGCCTGCTTTTTTAAGTGCAGCCCTGGCCAGTATGTTGTGAGTAAGGTGTGCTTGGCATAGTGGACAACCACAAACTGTATATGTTGTGTCACCAGCCAGCGAGGTGTGGAGAACAAACACATGTGCGCACACACAGGAGTAGATGCAGCAACAATCAGCAACAATAAGTCCAAGTTAAGGTACCTTGGGGGCTCAAACGTTAAGCGCATGGTCAAAAGAGTTCCAGGGTCAAAGTTATAAGTTATAATCAAGAAGCAAGGTCACAGATTCTGGAGCTGCAGGTTTACGAGTGTTTGTCCACAACAAAGCTTCTCAGAATGTGCCACCTTAAATAGGTGAATCAGAGTCATGCCCCCTTCACTGCAAGTGATGGGTGTGGGTTCTTTCTGATCTGCGCAATTGTTCATGTTCATGCCTCAGATCGGACAGTGAAGGGCATCACCTGGCACCCTCCAATTCTGAGCTGCTGTTATCTTGAGCTATAGGCTCACTGGCATTCCTCATTTTGTCTGGCCAGGTGGCCTCCCTGAGCTTTGTTGGGCAATGCGACTGCCCCTTTATCCTTGGAAGAAGGGGCACTGACAACAGGGGGCAAGACAGTCTATTATGCATGGAACAACAACATCAGTAATAATAATAGGAACTTTGTTAACCAATTAAATCTCATATTCATGAAACATGTTGGGGAATCATGTTATCTAACAGATTAGGCAAGTACTATAAATGGCCTTAGCTTTCTGACTATTGTGAAGACATTAATGCTTTGGGCTCATCTTTTTCTTCTTCATCTGAGAAAATGATAATTAAAAAGCCATGTTCTGAAGGTACCCCTTTTATGTGTATACCCTGAGGTCTAACTCAATGTTTGGAGTTCTGGATAACATGCTTGAAATTCTAGCTGTACTTCCTGTCTCCAGATGGAATCCCAAGTTTGTGATTTTGACTGCTCCAGATCGCATTCTACCTGGTTTCAAATGACTCCTTTAGAACTTCCAGGATATGGCCTCCTCCTTCCTGCCCATTTAGTAGTGGCATTTGGGCCCTTCCTTCCCAAATGCTGACTATTAAGACCGTTAAGATGTGCCTTATGGTCCTTGTGGGCCATGACAATTGGCTACGTGGCATCCATATTCATACCGGCCTCACCATCCAACGGTTGGTGTGGATGAAGCCTCAGTTAACAGTTGTCATACTTATGAATGGTGATAGCTAGTAGTAGAACAAGAGTATAATAATTTATGGTTTGTCCAAAGAGAAGTTATTGTGCTGCATACTGAAATCCTTAAAGCTGCAGTTCTGGAAGGCTTTCCTAAAAATAGACAATGTGACTCCAGTGCTTGATTTGTTGTGTCAATCTGAATAGTCTTCTGTATAAATAATTCAGGAGTCCAAGTCGTTGTATATGCTGCAGTTCAATGTGAGGGGATGTGACTGGAGTCCTAATAGCCATTTTAAATATTAAAGTCTTCTGAAAGAATTCAGTCTGTGATGGAATATCAGGATGCATCTGTGTTATGCAGATCGTTTTATGCTAAGTGATTATAAAACATGCAGACATATATACCAACATGCTTGATATAGTCCTATCAATATTTCTGTGGCATTTCCCCCCATCTTTCCCCATAATTTCGGTGCATTTTGTGGACTAAATTCCCAGAAAGCAAACTAAATTGTACGTGGATTAAATGAGTTCTCAGTCCGGTTCAGAGGATTTTCTGGGGATGGAATCATACCTTTTGGGGGCATTCTCCTGATTCCTCTTAACCAATTGTAAGTGTTATACTGAGAACATCACTAACAAGGATGGCCAAGGGAATAAAAGGGAAGACACAGAAGAGGTTACGCTCTATCTGCTTCTGCTTCTTTTCTCTCCAATCCCTGCAAGGAGAACAATGTATCTTCCATTTCCTTTCTGTTGCAACCATGCGATTAAAAGGACATTGTGTACTCCCTCTTCCCTTGTTAATGAATAAGGGAACAAATGTTTCCTTTCATTCATCACCATGAATATTGATTCCCTCTCTCGTTTCACTCTTTCACTGCACTCTCTGCCATTTCACGCTGCTTTGCAACTGCAAAGTACTGCATAACTACTATTATAACAATAGCAAAAAGGAAGGCTGGGCTGTTTCCTATGCTTCCATGGGTTTCTTGGTGGGGACAGATGAAGCGGAGGCAATTTGCCAATCTCTAGCCTCAGAAGCATGAATATAGATGTTCTCTGCCACTCCCTCCCTTCAGCATGCTCACTGCCATTATTATGTGCTGCTTTGCACATGAAAAGTAGGAGATAACCACTATTATAACAAAAATAAAAAGGGAAGAGTGTCTGGTCTTTAAAGAATCTCTATGGTCATGTAGACATGGGGCCTTTTCCCACTAGGGCTTAGAACCCTTCTAAGACCTCATTAGGAACCCGATTAGTCCCTGACTGGTGCCAATCGGGAAGGCCCTGTCCCCACCTGGACCTCACTGAAAGCCCCATCTGCAAGGCCCTGTCCCCAAGAAGGGAAGGGAAATGGAGATTTAATGGGTCCTTCAGGCCCTTGAATCTGGATTTTGTGTAGACCTGATTAAAGGTGTCCACAATGGGGTATTCAAGCATCTTCAAGATCCGGATTCTCAGGAGGAACCCATCTCAAAGATCTGGATCCTATAGATCCTGATCTTTGACTGTGCATGGAAAAGGGGGCCTGGACATAAAGTTGTGCTAGGGTGGACACATGATTGGGGGGAGTGGGAACAAACAATGAATGAAAACTGCTTCCAAAGGACTCCATGTTCTGATGTGAAATCAGGTAAATATGGAGGGTAGGGTCTGAATTTCATGCACCAATGAAGTCAAGGTTTGAAGAATAGACTTGTGTCTAATTGATGGCTGCATGGGGAGGGATTTGAGGGGAAGGGAGGAGATAGGAAGAATGAAGATTGTGAAGGAGCAACCCCATTTTGAGTCTGAGTTAGAAGGCAGCTGTGGGAATAATCTGAAATCATACTCAGTGTTCATTTGCAGAGAAGTTGGATTACCTTTGCTGTGTTGTAATGCGGCTTTAGCTTGGAAAACCTGAATACGGTACTCACAATGGTGCTAGGACTGAGGGGTCTGTAAGCAAAATGTCTGCAGAAAATTCTGTGATTTTTTCCCCTCCTTTTTTTTTTTTTTTGACATTAATAATTTGGTAGGAGAGCAGTGGCTTGGTGAATGAGTCACTGAGTTTTCCTCACAATGCTTAATTATTTAGTAATCTTGTATACGCTCTCCAAGACTGATTGAGACAGTTTCAATTTCTTCCAGCAGAAGAAAAAAGCTAGAGAAAAGATATAAAACCAGGATGCCTCGGGCAAATGTGGTTATATCTTGGTCTTACCAGCATTGTTGTTGGGTACCACTGAGTTGGGTCCATCTGACTGATTACAAGCAGTTCTCTTGGCAGAGATACAGTAGTGGTTTGCATTACCTGTTGCTGGGGATTGAACTTGTGACTCTCTGCTTCACAGACACTATGCTCTACCACTGTGTTATGGACACTCTCAGCATTTTACAACATATTACCTTAAATCTGGAAGCTTTCGGGGATTTTACACTTTCATGATATGAGTCTTTATTGGAAATGAGGCAGAATCAGTCTGGGCAGCTGTTTCAGTGACCAGCATAAGTAAAAATAGTTAAGACTGGCAGATTTTATTTGTTCACAAAATTTGAACCTGAAAGTGCACAGGTGTAAAAAATTAAGCATGCTCACACTTTTATAATGGAGGCATTATGGAAAAGCCCCTCCCATGAGTATTTATATCCCCTCTTCACCTGAATGTCCCATAGTGAGTCACATCATTCAATAAAAACAATTTAGAAAGAGTAAAATATACTTAAGACATCACCCAACATTCAGAGAAAGTGAAACATGAAAGGCCTGGATGAAAAGATACATTTTACCAGGTGACAAAAACCATGGAAGAAGAAGAAGAAGAAGAAGAAGAAGAAGAAGAAGAAGAAGAAGAGAGTTGGCTTTTCTACCCTGCTTTTCTCACCCATTTAAGGGGACTCAAAGCAGCTGACAAAGCTTTCTATTCTTCTCCCCACAACAGAACACCCTGTGAGGTAGGTGGGGCTGTGAGAGCTCAGAAGAGAGCTGTGACTAGCCCAAGGTCACCCAGCTGCCTTCATGGGGGAGGGTGGAGTCAAATGTGGTATTCCCAGATAAAAGTTCGGCTCCCTAACCACTAGACCAAACTGGCTCACCAAAGCTTGGGGGTAGCCACAGAAAAGGCCCTCTCATGTGCTATCAGTCTTTGCATCTCTGGGGTAGCAGAACTACAAGAAAGCCCTTCCCCTGTGATCTTAATACTCAAACATATCTATCTGGAAGAAGTTCCTTTAGATATCCAGAGCCCAAGCCATTTTGGACTTTATTTACAAGTATTGGCTCCTTGAATAGGACTTGGTAGTGAATAAGCAGCCAGTGTACATTGTTCAAGACCAGTATGATGTGGGTCTGGGCAGAAACTGGATCTAACTTATGGTCTGTTTTCAGTTAGTCCTACATAGAGTGCATTGCAGTAGTTTGATCTGGAGGTTACCACAAAGTGGCCATGTTGACCCTGTCTAGGAAATGCAAAAGATAAGCACTACTGGCTGCTGTTGCCACCCGAGCATCAAGCAACAGTGATGGAACCAGAAACAAACTTTCTTTTTGGGTCAAAATTATCCCACCAGGAATTTAGTGCCTTCTAACTTCCTGGACTTGGGACTCCCGTGACAGACAATTCTTGGTCCAAGGTTGAATTTCCCTGATCTTCTTTGATAAGGGTCACCTATCTGAGTGACCAAGGGAATCTCAATGCCATAGCCAAACTGAAACCAGTCAACATAACCTATTTCTTCCAAAGATGCCTACAGTTGGGTAGCCAAGACTCTCTCCAGTACCTTGCCCCTGAAGGGGATATAGGAACAACTGGACAATAGTTATGTATTCAAGGAGGTCCTCTTAAAGCAGAGACGTATCATAGCTTCCTTAACTGTTGTTGGGACCTGCCCCTCCTGATGGCCCTCTGGGTGAAAAAACCCCCCACTTTGCCCCTGTTCCCACCTGGACTTTCTGGCATGTCCAAACTGTTTTCAAAACACTCTGTCCGCATTGAAAAGTGGCTTTCCTCCTTACAAAGAGGAGTAATTGGGAAAAAACGAATTTAAAAAAACATCCCTTCAAACAACTCTCACTCCTGTTTTCTTTTTGAAACTGTCGAATTACCGCCCACCCACCCACCCAGCACTGCCTTGGTTGCCCAGCTGCCTGCTATTTCGGCCACTGCTTTGCACCCGCCATTGTGGCTACCGCTTGCCACCGCCCTGCTCGCCCACTCAGCTTCCCACAGAGCAGCCCTAGTGCTCCAGAGGTTCAGGAAGGCAGAAGGGAAAGCGGTGGATGAGTGAGTGAGTGAGTGAGCGACCTTCCCACTCCCGATTGTGCGCTGCTGCTGCCGCCGCACTACCACCATGCTCTGCTTTCAAGCGGAATTAACAGAAACAAATGGGAACACAAATAATGTGTCTTCGCATCCATTTTTTAAATCCCACTTTAACAGAGCTAAGTGGGAATTCACCCTTTCTCTTCTCAGTTCTGTTTCTCCTGCCTATCAGCTTCATAGAGTGGTTCTAGTGCTGTGCAATAGAGAAAATAATTTTTCTCCATCCACCTTTTCCATACTGTGGATGATTTTATCTACTTCAATCAGGCCTTCACTTAAATGCAGACTTTTAAGGTTGAAGACATAGCAATCTGATTTCATAAGGGAGGTGTTTCAGTCCCCTGATCATTCTGCTTGTTCTTTTCTGCCCTTTTCCCAGTTGCACAATATCCTTTCTGTGCGGTAACAAAAATTATTCACAATATTTCACATGTGAGTTTATCATATACTTAAAATGAGGCACAGTGAGGATTGATGACCATTTTCTATTTCCTTCCTAGCCTTGAATTTGCTCTTTACATTGATGCTGTACATGTGGTCAACGTCCATTGATCTGTTCACCACATTTCCAAGATCCCAATAGCAATCGGTTCACATGCAGTAGACGTGAGCACTTAGAAGGGAGATGAAGTCCATAATGTATGCCTTTCTGAAATTAGAGACGTTAATTCCTCCCATTTATCTCTGCACAGTGCGTCTATACCATTAATTCCCTGGCTTGGAAAACCACTGCCATTCCATGTTAGTCAGGATGCTGAGATGCTGTCACATGCTCTTGTAGTAGTAGTAGTAGTAGTAGTAGTAGTAGTAGTAGTAGTAGTAGTAGTAGTAGTAGTAGTAGTAGTAGTAGTAGAAGAAGAAGAAGAAGAAGAAGAAGAGGAGGAGTTGGCTTTCCTACCCTGCTTTTCTCACCCATTAGAGGGACTCAAAGTGGCTGGCACACCTTCTGTTCATCTCCCCACAGCAGAACACCCCTGTGAGGTGGGTGGGGCTGTGAGAGCTCAGAAGAGAGCTGTGACTAGCCCAAAGTCACTCAGCTGGTTTTGTGGGGGAGGGTCCAGATAAGAGTCCCGGATAAGAGTCCGGCTCCCTAAGCACTAGACCAAACTGGACCAAACTAGTAAGGTTATGATATGATAGTCTTTGTAACACAAACCTCTGCCCAAGCCCAAGAGTCTTACAGTAAAGGGAGGAAGGAACCACAAATTTACTTTGTGGCAGCTCTGAGACAGATACATCACAGCCCAGAAACAGACTTTCTGTGTGATGGGACGTGACCAGGCACTCCTGGTCCAGCTTCTTCTTCTCATTCACTCTTTGAGGCCTTGGGTCAAAACTTCCATGTTTTCCAAAGTTTCGGCTGTGGAGGTTGGCCTTTTACAGCATAGCCCTTAATTGTGCTGGGTAGAAAGTGCCATGGTGGCAGAATTGGTGTTCAAGTTTGGGTAACGCCCATGGAATGCTCAGCTGAGGTTTAGTAGCAGGACACCTCCAAGGTCTGTTTTCCTTTCTCAGAGGCTGGTTATGGTCCTGATGGGGTGGCAATATGTGGTGAATGTGCCCCAAGGGCCCAGACCTAGCTGCCTTTCTTGGCTGTCTATATGCAGCCACTCTCTGAGATCCTAGGTCAGCTCACAGCCTTTCCATGTATAACTTCTGTAATGCTGAAGACGCAAAATGGTTGAACCCAAAAGTGTTATGGGAATGCATGGGTTCAGCTCATACTTCTGGCCTGTATCTTTTCAGTGTATATACCTGGAGGTATCTTCTCGGCTGCCCATGCTTCAACATCTATTTCACCTGCTGCTAAGTCAATAATAAATTGCTGCTGACAAGACCTTCTGCTTGCGGCTTATGGAGCTTTGGAAGACAGTGACAGGAACTAAGCTCCAGGATTTGCTGGATGTTGGGATGAGGTTTGGTTTAATTACACCTGGGGATCATTTCCTGCCAAATGTCATTTGATTCCCGTTCAAAATCCATTCCCCCAAATGCTGGCTACATCACTAATGTTTTCCACTGTGGAAATGGCTGAGATTGCTGGAGCTTTCCTATCCTTTCTGGCTTACCGCCCTGTAACCTCTGTAAAAGGAACGGAGAACAGATTGCCAGAGAGGAAGGCACGTCTATTGACCGAGAGGTTTTCTAGAGATCTTTGGCTGAAAATCTTAGACTGAAATTCAATAGTGCTTTTGATTAAACCTGGAGTGATTTGAGAGTAACATCATTCACCAAGGTGTTCATATATTTCTTTTGGTTCTGGTCAAATAGAAGAAGAAGAGTTGGCTTTTCTATCCTGCTTTTCTCACCCATTTAAGGGAACTCAAAGTGGCTGAAAAAGCTTTTCTTTTCTTCTCTCCACAACAGAACATCCTGTGAGGTAGGTGGGGCTTTGAAAGCTCAGAAGAGAGCTGTGACTAGCCCAAGGTCACCCAGATGGCTTCATGGGGGAGGGCAGAATTGAACCTAGCATTCTCAGATAAAAGTCCGGCTCCCTAAGCACTAGACCAAACAGGCTTTGTAAGTACACACACATACAGCCACAGTCAGATGAGAAGTAAATATAAATCATTAGCAACTATTTTGTTATTAGTTTCTATCTCAAAAAGGGTTTTCTGAAGCAATAGGTGTGTGGCAGGTTCTTTGCTGCCCCTTAGAACTAATGAGAAGAAAGTTGATGTATGGAGTCTTGAGCAAATATCTACACAAAGAGGAGGCACAGAGCTTTCCTTATTGTGGCACTGTTCTTAATGTATTATGTGCTGAATGCACCCTACAGCTATCAGAATCGACGCCAGTGTTTCCCTGACTGTGATTTTGATAATGAGGGGGAAAAGAGAAGCTTCCTCCCCCCTCCCACATCAGAATCTCAACTGACCATTACAGAGGGGAATGCACCACTGGGGATAAAAGAGATGTGACTTGGTCCATGTCAAAAGGCTTATGACCCTATTTAAGGCAAAAAGGAATTGAAACAAGTCTATTGGAAACTTGCTTGTGCTGATGGTAGTCTTTTCTTTCTCATACTCCATGGGCCTTTCCCACTAGGCCTTAGAACCCTTCTAAGACCTCATTAGGAACCCGATTAGTACCTGATTGGTCCCAATCAGGAAGGCCTTGTCTTCACCTGGACACCATTGAAGGCCCCATCTGCAAGGCCCTGTCCCCTCAAGGGCAGGGGAAATCCAGATTTAATAGGTCCTTCAGGCCCTTAAATCTGGATTTTGTGTGAACCTGATTAAAGGTGTGCACAATGGGGTCTTCAGGCATCTTCAAGATCTGGATCACCAGGAGGACTCCATCTCTAAGATCTGGATCTTGAAGCTCTGGATCTTTGACTGTGTGTGGAAAAAGGGGGCATGACAACATCCACCTGGTCCTTTCAGACTGAACCAGATGTGGTCTTGTGATTAGTGTGTTGGACTTCTATCTGGTAATTTCTAGTTTGATTCCGTATTCCTATGTGAAGCCAACTTGGTGACCTTCAGCTAGTCACAGCTCTCCTCTGAGCTCTCACAGCCCCAGATACCTCACAGGATGCCTGTTTTGGGGAGAAGAACAGAAGATTTGTCAGCTGCTTTGAGTCCCCTTAAATCAGCGGTATAAAAGCCAACCCTCCTCCTCCTCCTCCTTCTTCTGTATTAATTCCTTCCAGATTTTGCTCAACTGAAAGCTTACAGCAAACATGCTCTGGGGTTTCATGCCTTTCTGATCTTAAATATAAGTTTAAGGCTTCTTAATTCAACTATGCTCCTGTTGCATATCTGTGCATTCTTGTCAAGTTGCTATTTACTGAAGATGTCCTTCTCTCACATCACAGATGATAACAAAAATGCCTATAGCCATCTCATTAATTTGCTGTGTAGGTGGTCTAGGAAAGAGCTATAAATCCCACCAGCTGACATTTACAATGGGTGGTTCTTGCTACACATTTCAGAGTTCCCAGATGTGTTAAAATTCACAAGCTTACTCAGGGCACTTTGATCTTTTTTTTATTATTAAATCTCCAAGTGGTAGAAACTAAGTGGTCAAACTGAGCTTCTTCAAGACAGAGATGTCACATTTGCCGAAATGAACAATGCGCCTTCTCGATGCATTTCACACTTTTAGTGGGTAAAATAACTTTCTGAAGACCTTGTCAACCCTTCAAAAGGGCAATGGGAATATAACTTTTCAAATTAACAGAAGCACAATTGTATCATTGTCTCAGGTTTTTCTTTTAAGGCTGCCACTGTGATGCTGCTATTTCCCAAAAATATCTTAGCAGTAGCTCAAAGGACTCAATTTGTTATTGCTTACATTCAAAGAGCAAAGTGATCTCACTGCATATTTTGAGGAGAGTTTTAACTTTTTTAAAAATATATATAGATAACTGCCAAAGTTCTCATAAGCTGAATCCCAAAATTAAAAATGGGGCAGTCATTGCCTGCCTGAAAGCCTTTGGGCCAGTTTATGATGTAGACTACAGACCTGTCTTCTGCACACCATAAACTGGTTTAGGGGTCCTTGATCTGGATTGCTGGTAGATCTAGTTTAAATTGGTCTACTGGAGGATCAGGAGATTTTTTTTCTAGTTTACTATGGCTAACTATGCACCTCAGTCACCCACTAACCCTTTGGAGCCTGCAGCTCATATGAGCTTTGGGACCAGTGTGGTGGCTGGTCTGAATTAGAAAGGTGCACAGATGTTTTTATGACGTTCTATTCAAATCAAATAGAATACCTGAAATCTGATTCAATTCAAATCTTTTAAATTCGAATTTAACAAGATTCGATTCGTATTTACCAAATTCAAATCTATTCCTTTGAATTTTTGATTTGAATTTGCACATACGAATGCTGACAACTTTCATGTGTGCACATACGCATCTTCCCCATATCTGTACTCATCCATACACATAAGTATGTATCCCATAGTTATCCTGTATGCAACCTGTTTTGGTCCTGTATGGATCTGTACAAATGTGTACAGATGCGGGAAAGATGCAGATCTTTAAGTACGCATTGTGTACAAACCTGTACACATACAAATGTTCAGATAATTCAAATGAATAGATCCAAAGTTTGACTGTTTACATTTGAATTTTGGGACATTCTATTCGAGTTCGAATGTCGAAATTCAGCACATTTAATCGGATCTTGAATGTCTACAAATATTCATGCACATCCCTAGTCTGGATCGGTGTCATTGTCTAGACCAGGGTTTCCCAAACTATGGGTCGTGACCCACTGGTGGGTCACGAGCGAATATTGAGTGGGCCCTGCCTGTAGAACGACACACCAACCAACTGAGCCTTTATTCATATTGGTAATGGTTAAATTTCCTAGAGGTGGGTCCCGAGTTGGTAAACTTATATTAGATGGGTCGTAGCCCAGACAACTTTGGGAACCACTGGTCTAGACAGTACTGTTCCAGACCACTGTGGCTGCATCCCCAAAAGACTTATTTGCCTCTCTACTCTCCCTCTACTGTCACTCTGTTCAAGCAGACTTTAAAAGTGCCCTGCACTTCCGGAATAAGCATCCGCATGAGGCTCAGAAAAACGCGTGTTTAAAACGCACCTTCCGTCCCCACAGAAGCGTGTTTTCTTTGCCTGCATCTTTTTCCCCCCGCCCCCTCTCTTGTTCAAAGGAAAAATAGCCATCGGTTCTGTTTGTCTCCCAGATCTCCGTCCCCCAAAATGGCTTCCCGTGCGAGCTGCAGCCATCCGCTGGGAGATGGTTTGCTCATTCACTAGGACTTTCACAGATCACTGTCTAAATCCACCCGGTAGAGCAGTGGTGACTTTAAGTACACCCACTTCACGCCTGATAACAATGTTGCAATCCATCCACTTCACACCTGTTAACACTTTACACCTGATAACAATGTTGCAATTCTTCACAATTCTGGCTCTTTGAAAGTTCTGTGCTTTAGAGAGCGAAGGAGGGAAACTGCAGCAGGTGCGTGAATGCTTTCTGGCTGGTTTTCTGGCAGACAGCAATCCCTGCCCCTTTTGCCACGAAGCGTCCCCAAGGTAAATGCGAGGAAAACCCGCGACTTCCCCAAAGAGCAATGAAAGTCTTCTTTAAAGGGCACGTATTTTGTCACAGGTTTTCCTGCTTTTGTACCGCTGGAAGCTCGTTAAAAACCCTGGCATGGGGGCACTCAGAGGCAAAAGAAGAGTTTTAGCGCACTTTAAATTGCTTGGGGATGCAGCCTGTGTGTTGTGATTTGTATCAGTGAGCATGGCAGGACCAGATCCATTGATCCAGATTATAGCTTTTGAGTCCATAAAGACCCATAGTATGACTTTTTCTCCTCCTCCTCTCACTTCAATACTAATACTATAATCATATTTTTAGAAAGTTAGGGCAGTTTATGAGTGATTTAGCATTTCTATCACGGTTTTTATTATTTATTATTTTATTTTTATTTTTACTTAAGTTTGTTCATTCCCAGCAACAGGTTCCATTCAATTTGTTATGGCTATATTAAAGCAGCAGGGAAAGAGGGAAAGGATGGCAATTTGCCTTTTGAATGAATTAGAGCTATATTTGTTTTCTGTACCACACAAGAAGGGTTGTCTGCCTTATAGGGTGATCTAGTCAGACATTTCACTGGGAATGCTGGAAGCAGATGTTCAGGAACATCTACTGAATAACAGTTTGGGGGCCTTTGTTCTATTTAGCTTCCATAGTCATAATAAAAATTCACCCATCAAACTTACTCATCATTGCTCTTCCCTTCCCAACACCACCCTGAAATTATGCCTACCTTTTCTCCTTTTCCTTTGGCTAGATGCACATTATAGTGCAAGATCTGCACTGGTGTCATCATTGCTATTGAGCGTGATTCAACGGTGACGTATACAGACCGTTGAACTGAAATCCTCCAAAGGGCAGATCTTCCTACAGAATTACCATGAGTAGATATGCTAGGTTATAACCGAGAATCTTCTATCACCTTCCTAACCAAAGCATTCATGGAGACCTGGAGATGGAGAAGGAAATTAGAGAAACATCTTAACGAAGCCTTGTAATTATTGCAATTTTCAGCTATTCTCACATTGATTGGGTAAAAGTTCACTCAAACCATAAAAAAGAATTAAGAGTCTCAGATACTGTAAATGATTGCATGCTGGAGCAACTGGCTGAGGAATCAATAAGAGGTGAAGTAATACTAAATTTTCACTTAGGTGAGAGAAGTAAATGTAATTGAATGGATTCAGAGCCCCATAATGCAGTACATTTCAACCTTTGTAAAAGCGAAAGCTTACAAAACAAGTCCTACAGAGTTACTTTTTATTTCAAAAAGAGGAACTTCTCAAAAGAAGACTGATGAAAAGAAAACTCAAATGGAAGGTTGGGATGGTAAACTCCAGAAAGCTGGTGGTTGTTGAAACTCACAATAGTAGAGGTTCAATTACAACATAGTCTTAAAATTATGAAAAGGACCTCTAAAGTTAAGGCTTTTTGATCAACTAGGCTGTGGTCAAACCTAAAGTTTAATTCAGCTTCAGTCCACCTCCAGAGTGAGAGAACACATTAGCAGAGTGACCAGTAATTTTCTTTCCACTATCTATTCCAAAGGTAAACTTTCTGATTTATTTAACACTGAAAGAAAACAGCTTGCTCTGAAAGTGGACTGAAGCTGGATTAAACCTTAAGTATGACCACAGCCTTAATGCGGTCAAGGAAGCTGTTAGGTATTAAAAAAAGCATCCATTGGGAAGCGGAATGCTTCTCCTAATGAAGAAAACAAAAGTTAACACAAACTTTGGCACAAGGAATACAAAAACAGAGAGATGAGCAAAGAATAAAATAAATTTTAAAAAAAATTGAATTGGAAGCCAGACAGGGATGCCATTGATCCCTTGGATACTGAGGGAGCCAAAAGTGTGCTAAGAGGAGAAAAGATAATTGCAAAAAAGCTAACTAAATTATTTGCCTCTGTCTTCAGGGCAGACCACTGAACCTTACCTCCTCAGGAACTGAGGAAAATAGGTATGGGAAGGGAAGAAGTGGTAGGCCTTACTGATAAATTAATCATCACCAAATCACCTGGTGGTATTCCCCCAAGTGTTATTAAAGAGCTTATAGTTTATTTATATATTTATTATTTATATTTCTATCCCACTCTATACCTGAAGGTCTCAGACTCTTTGATTGCAGACTCCTAATAAAAATATACAATTCATCACTATACTCGGCTTCTTTAATTGAAGACTAGAAGTGGCTAACACAATTCTAATTTTTACAGAAAGTTCAAGGGAAGACTCAGAAAATTATAGGTCTTTTAGCTTAATGTCCATTGGGGGAAGACAGTGGAAACCATTATTAAAGGTATAGACCTTGCTCAAGAGTAGTCAGCATTAGAGTAGTCAACATTAGAGGTGTGTTGAATCAGTTTTATTTTGAACTGTTTTGGCACAAAGTTTGTGGGGAGCTTCATGGTTTGAATTTGTACTGAACCCCCTGCCAGTTTGAGGCTCCGGTTAGAATTCAAACTGAACCATTGGTGGGTGAAAAGACCTCCTCCTCCCCGTTAATGCCAAACTGGTTCAAAATGAATCTGATTTGGCAATATACCTTGCCTATCTAAGAGTCTAGCAAACCAGTTTGGGGAACTGACAAACTGGTTTGAGGCTTGAAACAATCTGATTCATTATTCTTGTTGTTCAGGGTGACTACACAATAGCAGAAAAAAAGCATCTGCTGAACTGATGTGATTTCCAGGAGGTATAATGTCTGCACGCCCACACCTAGGCTTGTGCCAAACTGCTCTAAGGCTTACCAGGTGCCTCACTTAACCCTGGGCTATACATGGCACCTACACCTACTTAGGTGTAAGTGAGCCTGGTGTAAACCTACCTGTACCTCTTGGCTTTTGCAAATTCTGAGACTGAGGAAGACAAGTTTCTGCCTGGCCCCACTCAGAGATGCACAAGAAACGAAGCCAGAAGGGGAGCATTTTTCTGTGCATTGTTTAATGAGGCCAGGCAGACAGGTAACAAGGTAAGTCACTCCTGCTGCAGTTCTCCCTGCAGCGGCAGCAGGAGTGAATAAGAAAGGAAGGTATCCTTCCTTGGAGTGAATTTTTCCCACTGTGGAAATGCGTTGCCTCCAAGGCTGCATCCCCACTGGGCAATTTAATCCGGATTTAATCAGTTTTTTTAATATCAGCAGTGAAGTCAGATTTTTCGTGTTTCCATTGTTAACTTATCACATGGACTCGCTCTCCATTCTTCAGTGTACAGCAGGGGAGAAACCCCTGGCAGAACTTTTCATTTCCTGTTTACTCCGACCCGCCTTTATCTTGTATATACTTTTCCCCCACTATCCCCCCACTAGCAACTGCCTCCTGCTGATCTCTTCCATTTGCTTCCTTAAGGCAAAATATGGATTTTGCCCACCCACCCCCATCATTTTAAAAACTGAATTAAAGGGAAAATAGGTGAAAAAAAGTGATCCTGCTCCCCTTTATCACACACGTCTATATGAAGGGGAGGGAGGAGGAACAGGAGAAGAACTTTATCTTTCTCTTTATTCTTATGCTGGCTGTGATCAAAATCAGAAACTTCATTCCTCCCCTTTCAGCCAGTGGAGGATTCCTTTAGCCGATAATCATGCCTTCTCATTGGCTGAACGAAACTGAGAAGAAGCCCCTAAAAAACCGTGAGCATTTCCATTTGCAAAAAAGATTATTTCTAAATCCCCCAATGAGAGTTCTTTTGATTCAAATACAGATAATCTGCGTTTAGGGACATTGTGGATTTGTCCTATCCTGTGGGGATTGCCAGCTTTGAAGACGAATTCAAAGCTCTTTAAAAGTTGAATGGGGATGCAATGAATGACATGGAGGCAAGGATGGAGGATTGCTGTCTGCCTTTACTAGGCTACACAGTTGCTTATATCTCTTTTGAGAGGATACATTATTATTGGTAAAACTGGACAGCATTGGTTAGAAAAACATTCAGACGCTGGCTGAGCTGGCGCATGGTGTCCTCGTGAACCACTTGCATAAACCCTGTCCTTCAGCATTGTGCATGTTTATGCCCTAGTAAGATTAGAAGGGTCGGCACACTCCGAGCGCTTCCTTATGCTGAGATTTGCCATCCAAGCACGGAAGTCGCCCCCACACGCTTTCAGTCCTCAAGAGTGGGCTACCGATCTGAAAGGGTGGCAACATGCAATCAGTGTGCCTTTTGGATTCTTTCTACGCAGGCTTTTTTTAGCCATGACCCTTCACCCCTCTCTCTTTTTCCTTATTCATACAAACTATGCAAATCAGTCATTTAGATTTAGAGTGGCTGGAGAAGAATTGCAAATATATAGGAAGCCTGAGCATTGGTTGCTTAACAAGACAACTGACAGCACTCAGATGGAGGCCCACTGATATGAATTTAAAAGGACTTACTCCTGGGTAAGTATGCATCTAGTTGAGTTCCATATTGAGAATTTAGTTTTCAGTCAATTTCAGTTGTGGCCAGATGTTCAGGATATTTCCATCTAGTCTGTGATGAAGTGGATATAATGCAAGTTGCTTTCCCCCATTCATTAAATACAAATAGCACCCTTCATTCCTTGAATTTGGCCATTTTTTTAAAAAATGTGTTTTTCTCCTCCTCGTTGAACTGCGTGTCTTATTGAATTCACTTGACGTCATGAGCTTTGTCATGGTGGCACTTTTTCCATGACAACCCATTATTCCGCATAGTTGAAGCAAGCACAGATGGATATAGAACTGCCCTTATGCATACCAAGTTTTCATTTACGTTGGCATTCAGTACTGACAAGGCAGTAATATGTCACCTTTGATTGTCTTGAATGTTCTCAAGGCCTACCATGACAGCTGCTGCTTAAAGCTGCTGCCTTACCTGGCTTCCTGGAAATGTCAAAGCCACAAAGAATACATAAATGCACATTTCTAATGTGGTCCTGAGAGTTACAGGTGCACTCAGGGCAGTGACCCCAAGGCAGGAGGAATGGTTTCAGCAGAGCCCAGGACAAACATCAGAACTCCCTCTTCAGTCCTAGGAACAGCTGTGATTAGTGATGTGCACAATTTTTTTGTTGCCATTCTATTTGAATCAAATCGAATACCCAAAAATCCAATTCAATGCAAATCTGTTAAATTCAAATTTAACAAGTTTCATTCCATTTTTACCAAATTCAAATCTATTCATTCAATTTTTTTATTCGAATCTGCACATACGGACGTCGACAACATTCGTATGTGCATGTACACATCTTCCCCATATCTGTACGCGTCCATACATGTCTGTAAGCATCCCGTGGTTATCACGTATGCAACCCATTTTTATCCCGTAGAGATCCATATAAATGCATACAGATGCAAGAAAGATGCAGATCTTCAAGTACACATCATGTGTGAACCCATACACATACAAATGTCCGGATAATTCAAACAAATAGATCCAAAATTCAAAATTTGATTCAAATGTTTGCATTCAAATTCTGGAACATTCCATGCAAGTTTGAATGTCAAAATTTGGAGCATTCAATCGAATTTCAAATGCCTATGAATATTTGTGCACATCCCTAGCTATGATGCTGTGGAGAACCCTCAATCTTCCAGGCCCTTGGTAGAAGACCCAAGACTGTGGTAGACATATTAACTAACAACCCCTAAGGAATGAGAAAATATCTCCCCTGTGTATCCATTTCCAGCCCATGTAGCATGTACCAGTGAGTGTAGACTATGCCGGGGTAAGCTAATGGTAGCCTGTCCATTGGCTGTTTCCATTCAGACAGCTCATTACAGTCCAGCCCTGGCTGCCATCTTTGAAAGCCATCTATGGGAAACTGGAGTGCATTGGCCAAAGCTGACTAGAGTTTTCCATGGGCTAGGATACTGGTGTGCGTGGAAACAGCCATTCCGTAGAGTTGTGCTACTAATGATTGTTTATATGCAGCTACCTTATGGGAGGAAAAAAAGCTGATGTGAGAACATTTTGTGCATGATGAGAGGTAACGGCTCATGGATTGGATCTTACATGACATGTGAAGCTGTGCCTGGAAACCTCAGTTTCACAAGTCAGAATTTCATTTTAGAACGCAACAGACCAGAATATGATTGCAGAAGGCAACCTAGGCTGTGGTTACACCTTACCATTTTAATCCACATCAGGAAGGCAGCCATATTGATTACACCTTCCTGCTGCTGTCGCCGGTAATCCTCAGCTGTGAACAGGTAGAGGAAATGCTGACTGGGAGGTGTTCTGGGAGGGCGAGGTGGCAGGTGGGGCGCAGGGAGGAAGATTGGGGCAGCAGCAGTGGCGATGGGCTAGGGTGAGAAACTCAGGGCAAGAGGGAGGGGGAGCGAGATTGCGGTGGGTGGAGTGGGATCATTGATTTCTATGGCAGCAGTGACAGGGAAAGGAAATTAAGGCAAGAGGGAATGGCGGGGAGGGAGATCCAGCAACAGGGAAAGGAAATCCCAGCAAGAGGGAGGGAGATTGCGATGACTGGACAGAGGAAGGACTGTCATGGTAAGAGGGAGGGGGTAGGTGCTGTTACCAAATGTGGAGTAAAGTATTGGATAATTTGGAACCCCCCAAACACACCAAATTTAAACTCCTAGGGGATTTGTAGCCGGATCATTTACACAGGTTTTTACATAATGAAAAATACAATAAACAGAGACAAAAACTCATTTCAAACACCCAAAGCTGTTATTTCTTGTTAAATCATTGAAAAGAATTTATTAGAAATACAGAAGAAAAATTAAAATGAAATGTATAGCCATCTCAGAGACACTTCATTTAAACATTCAAAAGAACAAAGATAAACATGCAACCCCCCCCCCCAATATTGCTAAATAATTGAGCATTTTATATTGAGGTATCTTTGTGCATTAAACTGAGTCCATCCCATTTTACTGAGACCACCAATATGTAACTATTCAGAAAAAAAAATCCTCCAAATACCATGACACTGCCTTTTATGGGTAAGTCAGAGTCACCACCTTGAACTGGGCTCAGTAGTAAATTGGCAGCCAATGCAGACCTTTTAAGACCAGCGTGATGTGCATCCGGCTAGTTCTGGTCAGCACTCTAGCGGCTACATTTTGTACTAGCTGCAACTTCCAGACCATCTTCGAGGACAGCCCCACATAGAGTGTATTATAGTAGTCCAAACTAGAGGTTATCAGAGCATGGATGACTGTGGCCAAGTTTTCTCTATCCAGAAAAGGCTTCCGTTGACCCACCTGCCATAGTTGGGAGTAGGCACTCCTGGCCACGGCCTCCATCTGAGCTTCAAGTGTTAACGCAGAGTCCAGGAGTACCCACAGGTTACGCACCTGTCCCTTCCAGGGCATTGCAACCCCATCAAGGACAGGGTATCTCCCAACTACATGGACCCAAGACCCTGGGACACACAGCACCTCTGTCTTGCCTGGATTCAGCTTCAATTTATTGGCCCTCACCCAGCCCATTACTGCCTCCAGACACCTTTCACAAATACTCCAGACACAAATACTTCAAGGACTGATTTTATTCAAGTCTCATGAAAACATCTGCCCTCTTTTGTCTTGATTTTGGGCAGGTTATATAGATGAGCCCAGCAGCTTGTGATTTGTGGGATGACCGTATATATTTTAGCTATCAACTGTTGGGATAGAACAAAGCTGTTTCTATGACCATTGTGATTAGTATTAAATGTTAAGGAAAGTAACTAATGCTGTGTTTAAACACCTAAGTTTTAATCCAGCTTCAGTCCACTTTCAGAGCAGAACACATAAGCAATGTCAACAGTCTCCTTCCACATTATCTCACCCAAAGCCGGATTTCCTGAGTTAGATAATGCAGAGAGAAATCTGTTGGCCACTCTGCTGTTTTGTTCTCTCGCTCTGAAAGTGGACTGAAGCTGGATTAAAACTTAGGTGTGAATGCAGCTGTATAATAATAGGCATGACAAAATAAGAATATACAGAGGAGAAAGAAATGGAGAAGAGATAAGCAGGCAATAGGGCAGCAGTATGTTCCCTCTGGGCCTGGTCATAATGATCTTTCCAGGAAGAGGGGGGACAGCGGCTATCCTTTCTATTCCACACGTGTGGCAAAGGCTTTTTGAACACCGTAGGAGGTGATGCTATTGTTATACAGGGCAGGTGCAGGGTGTTCTTGTCTTCCTTTTTATTCTTATAACAACTCCAACTCTCACAGAGCTAGTGCAGTCTTCTGGATCACAAAACTTGCACAGTTTTTTGGCAGTGGAACAAGCAAACAATTCCTAGAGGGATCCAGGGGAATACAAATTGCCTTTTTTCGGTCATCAGGATCACCATGGGGGCTGGTCATACTCTTCTCCTTCTATTTGTATACCACATTTTGCCCTACAATATCTGGTTAGGGCAGCGTACAACAAGAAATAGAAAATACAATGAAATATCAGCAATACAAACAATACATTATGACATTGAAAATAAATATTCCAGAGAAAAGGCCTTCCGGAATATTGGCTTTTGGGCTTAACAGCACAAGACTGGTGCTGTCTGCAAGCAATATAGTGATGTGCACACCTGACTGTGATCTATTTTGATGGCTTGAAATATCTAGAAGCGCCAATCACTGCCCCTGCACATGTGTGGCTACCTTTTCCATTCTCCACACATGTGTGGTGTCCTACTCTAGGATGGCAGCTCCATCCCCCAGAGGCCTTTCTGCACTTACCTGATTAGGCTGCCGTGAA
The DNA here is from genome assembly GCA_023333525.1 of Aspidoscelis tigris stejnegeri. Lineage (NCBI taxonomy): Eukaryota > Metazoa > Chordata > Lepidosauria > Squamata > Teiidae > Aspidoscelis > Aspidoscelis tigris. The sequence continues at coordinate 9,402,925 of JALMGA010000019.1, read as the reverse complement.
CTAGGACTGGTCAATGCCGGGTACAGGAGGACCACTCACACTTGCTGAGAGGGTCACTTCCCCAAAGCATTCCTTTCCGGCCAGAAATGTGAATGGTCCTGCCATTCACCATCTTATGCCATGGCCTTGAAAGCCGGAAATCCCGCCTTCTCACTGCTGTGAATGGCTGCCGCCCCAGCCACATCACACATTCCTGCAGGCCAATGCAGAGGGGTGTGTGCCGTGATCTGGCTTCGTGACCTGACTTGGCCGAGGGAAGCAGGGAGAAGCAGCTGTGGGCTGCTGCTAATTGCCGGGTGTTGCTATAGGTATTTCCCGGGCTCCTGACCGGCACAGATCCCAGATATCAACCATGTGGCTGGTTGACCTGATTAGGAGAGAAAAATGGGAAAAGGGAATAAAGAGGCTGGAGGCAGAAGAGTCAGATGGAAAAGAGATCATTTTAATCTGTGCCAGGGTTTTTTATACTGTCAAAGAAAGGGGCGTGAGGGAAATGACATCGATGCAACATCTGGGGAGGTAACTGGATGAAAGCTGGTGCTTTGTAGGTCCTGGTGATGTCACATCCTCTGGTCAGCATGAAGAGAAGGGCAGTTGTTGTTTTTCTCTCCACATGGCTGAGAAACTCCATTATTGCCTAAGGGCAGCTGCACAGAGTGGAAAGAATTCAGCACCCTGGTGGCACCAAGTGTGTACTACAATTGGCCTAAGGTAAGCTATGGAAGCTTCTGTGGTTATGCTGAGGTTGCCACAGATACATGTTACAATTCTATGATAGCCCCACTATGTTCTTTTGAAATTCTGATATGTATCTCTGGTACGGATGGGACCAGAAAGATGCTTATTTTATGAGAAATGTTCATCAGGATCTGTCCAAAGGCTATAGGAGTCTGAATGAGACTTTCAGGTTTGGAATAGTTTGTCTTCTCTGTTTTACCATTTTCTTTTTGGAAAGAATTGTAAATTCACAGTGGGTTTGACCTGTTCACACTTATATAGGAGTCATTTCACTTCAGGATGGCTCCTCAAGGGTGAAGAGAGAGAATAAAGATTAATGACTCCAATAATCTTGGTAACTTCCCAAACAGATTGTAAAAAGGCCATGAAGAAAGGAGGGAGAAAGAAAGAGCTGTTAGCATTTCAAAGAAAAGACAAAGGAATTTTAGCAAATAATCAGCTTGAAGAGTTCTTTCCTGGTAGGTGTTGCAGCATTTTCTCTCCCACACTGGCAAAGGAACCAAGAATCTCAACTATAATTTGCTGAGAGTAAGCAATATTGCATATAATGGAGCTTACTTTTGAATAGAATATTTAATCCAGAATAAAATACTGAGCATCTGTGACTTGATTCTGGATGGAAGGTTGAACTGGGATACCTCACTGAGACCTGAGCAGGTGAACTGGGTGGGCCTCGCCTCATTCAAGTTTTCCGTCAGCTTTACTTGGTGTAACTGTTTCAGACTGATGGATCAAGGAGGAATTATCATTGTGATCCACCAAACTTCCATCCTTCCTGGCAGATAGTCCAATTTGCTTTGCAATGAAGTCAGAGACAAAGAATAGGAACACTGCTGGTCCACCATCCATACCATTGCCCAGTAGCCTCCATGACTAAGTTGACCAAGCTAGACTTGGATGTAGTGTTGGCAGATTTTAACATCTATGATGAGATTATCATCAGTGGGTCGATACAGTTCTTCAGGTCTTCCATGCCACCCATGGGGCATCTCAGTACATCACTGGATGTACCCTTCGCAACAAGGAGGTTTGATTAGAATCAGTTAGTTGGAGGGCTGGTAGTTGTGATAAATATATCCTTAAAAGGGTTTCGCTCTTGCAAATAAATTCAATCTGAACAATTCTTTGAAATCCTTAGGGATTTTCTGGACGACATGGATAGTGTTCCTGTCAAAGCCCTATGTAACTGTGAGATGCATAAAACTGCAACCTTAACACTGTTACATGGACCATTGGTTCTGCAGTTTCTGGCCCTGGTACTGCCCCCTTGATGTTCCTCTGGTATTCCATGGAGCTACAGGCAATGAAGGGTTACTGGCAAGAATGCAGGTAGAAAGTCTGGCTGTACATGTGGTAGAGCATGCCATTGTGCCTGCCATCTCTATCATCGCTGTGCCCTCAAGTAGTGGCTATGAGAGCTTTTCCAGGTAGTAAACAGCTTAGTAACATCAGTCTGGAAGGAGGAAGGAATGATGCATGTAGCATCTAGTGCTCCCATCTCAAACACCGGAGGCCGGAAATCCATCTCTAAGCTGTTCCTGAGTTTTAATTGCACGTGGATGCAGCCAGAGTGTCAATTTCTGTTCTTTTCCTAGATCTGAGGTTGACATAAATTCTATAAATCTTATAGAATGGTTTCCCTTCCCCTTGCTCGTCTGCTTGATAACAAACAACACCCCCCTTTTTGCTTTCAGTGTGGCTTTTCCCTTTTTCTTTGCACAGTGATTTATCTGTTAACCAGCATCTACCCTTATGCGGGGAAATACACGAAGCATCATTAGGGATAGTGCATTGCAAAACACAGCAAGTGGACACCAAAGCAAGAGAGAGACTGAGAATCACGGGGCGGCAAATGAACAATGCATTTGCTTTTTTAATAAGCAAAAATGGGGCAGGGGAAGCATAAAGAAAGGTTGTCTTCATCTTTTGAAGGCTGGAGCTATCATTCATCTCTCCCTTGTGCCTTCTGTGGTATGCTACATAATCAGTCTTCTCATTTAAAGTGCTGTTAAAGTCTTTGTTCTGTCACTGAAGGGTATCCGTATCAGGCTGATCAAAAACAAAGAAGGATGAAAATAAAGTGCATATAAGATGCACACTGGAGACTTTCAGAAGCAGAGTGTGCAATGGCTATGCAGCCATATTAATTTCTTCCCTTCCCTTCCAGTTTTCTTGAAAAAGCATGGTGTGTCTCTCTGTGTGTATTTTGTGCACATCTGGCTCCAATGCATCACAGAATCCTTGAACTGGAAGAGGTCATTTAGTCCACTGAATTCAACCCCTTGCTTTATGCCTTGATCAGTACTAGCAATACATCCCACAAATGGAACCTGCTATGTGGTCACACTTAAGGTTTAATCCAGCTTCCGTCCACCTTCAGAGTGAAAGAATACAGCAACAAAGTGACAAGCTGTTTTCCTTCAGTGTTAAATAACTCAGACAATTCACCTTTGGGATAGATAATGTGGAAAGAAAATTGCTGGTCACTTTGCTGATGTGTTCTCTTGCTCGGAAAGTGGACAAATTCACCTCTGTAGAAGGAAGGGCGTGCTAAGTGCAGAGCTTACCATCCACATCAAACATTGGGTCCAGACGGGACAAAAGCTTTGGCGTCTCTCTGCAGTCATGCTGAGCCACCAGACGTAGCAATTGGAAGCTGCGGGGTCCCCATGGAGTCCCTGCGCAGCCGCTTCTATTAGGGACAGAATTGATGACTGGAAACTGTGAAGGGACTCCGTAGCTGTTTCCTGTCAGCCAGACATGAAGCTTTGATTGCCCACGGTATCTGAGGAGTATCTCTGACAAATCTGAAGTAAAAAGCTGCTGATGTTCATCATTATCAGCTTTTTACTTTGGTTGAATCTGAATAGAATGTCTTCACATTCGAATTTAAACATTTGAACAAATTCCAAATGTTCCAAAACATTCGTTCGAATGATTAGAATCATTTGAATGTACAGATACGTATGTATTACATATGTATCTGTACAAATATCATATGTATCTGTACACATTTGCACTTATAATACAGAACAAAAATGGGACGCATACGGGATAAAACAGGATGCATATGAAATGCGTACAGATACATATAACACATATGAATGTTGTTTGCATTCGTATCTTCAAAATTGTATCTAATATTTGAACAAACAGATTTGAATGTATCAGATTCAAATCAGTTTTTGTTGCATTCGGATTTTAAACATTCAGATCTAATAAGATGTTTTGACATTTGATTTGACGCAAATTCAAATGCAAAAAACCCCATTCGTGTACATCCCTACCTCAGGGGGAGAAACGCTTCATGGATACTGCAGGTCATCAGAAGCTGCAATGTCCTGCCAAAGTTATTTTAAAAACTAATTGCACAAAGAAGAAAAGCACATAAAAAAGGAAGGGGACATGGAGGTGGGGGAGCAGGCTTAAGAAAGAACCACAAACACACATCCTTGCTTCCCTCGAGTGACACAATGGCATCCAAGAAGAAAGGAGGTAGATTTGATGCAAAAAAGAGATGGAGAGCCAAAGGTTCTGTGGAGGAGGAGGAGGCTCAGATCAATCACAGAGCGGGCCTTTTCTCACTATGGCTTAGGACCCTTCTAAGACCCCATTAGGAACCTGATTAGTACCTGATTGGTACCAATTGGGAATGCCCTCTCCCCACCTGGACCCCTTTGAAGGCCCCATCTGCAAGGCCCTGTCCCCACAAGGGCAGGGGAAATCAGGATTTAATGGGTCCTTCAGGCCCATAAATCTCGATTTCATGTGGACCTGATTAAAGGTGTCCACAATGGGGTCTTCAGGCATCTTCAAGATCTGGATCACCAGGAGGACTCCATCTCAAAGCTCTGCAGCTTAAAGATCCAGATCTTTTACTGTGTGTGGAAAAAGGGGGCAAAAGGTGTGACCAATGCAGCCCAAAGAGATGACAGCCTGAGGGTGACCTTTAATGATCTAGGTTTGGCCAGCACTGGCACAACCTCAGTTCAAATTGATGAATAGGCCATCCTGTCTTAGACTTGTGTGACCAGGGCCTGTATGTAGAATGTTTGTTGTTAGCCTGACCTAATGCCAGAATAATAAGTAAAAAGAATCTTGTCTAGGAGGAATCTAGGAATGAGTTAATATGATAAGATCTGCCTTTGTGTTGTAAATACATTATCTTGATAAAACAAATAAATGGTGACTTGGATTTAATTTCACAATCAACCAGGTTTGGCTGCTAGGAATGTGTGATTTTGCCTTTTTTTTTTTTTTTTTTTGATATCTGTTTGCTTTCATGACGGAGCTAAGTTAGATGCTTGATTCTGTATTTTGAAAACCTAGCAAAAAGGCTTTTAAGGCAAATGCTGAAATAACTGTAATTGACGATTGTGGCAGGAAGCAGAAGAGCAAAACAGCGATATATGCTGTACTTGATAGAGTTATATTGGTTTATAATGTATTTTATAAGGAACAAGACATGCGAGATTTAAAAAAATCAGGCACTAAGTGTTTATTCTATTATCTGTGTAGGCTTTCACATTTCCTCGTGATTGTGACAATTGACAAGTGGAAAACATTAACCAATGGATTTATAATATGCCTCACAATTCTTTTCTGCACTAGGCCTTATTGTGGATTATATCATGGAACAGGGACCTGGGCTGAATTCGCACTTAGTGCAAATTCAGCAATTAGTGCAAATTTAGACCTGCATATCACGGCAGCCCTCAGCACATTGGCTGGAGTCAGGGAAATCCTGCTCTCTGGGTGTCTGTTTTTAAAAAGCTGTCTGAAACCTGAGGCCTTTTCGCACAGGCCTTTTTAGAACGCGTGGAAGACAGCTCCGGACGAGGCACTCGCATTGCCCCAGCGGGGCTTGCGCCGCCTCGCGTCCGGAGCTGTCTTCCACGCATTCCGGATGCAGAGCACTTTAAAGTGCTCTGCATCCGTTCCGATGCGGACGAGCCGCCCCGGCGCGTTCCGGGAGAGAAGCGTTTGTGCACGCTTCTCTCCCTGACAGCCATCGGCACGCCCCCAGGGCCCGACTTGCCGGGCCGGCGATCGCGCTGGCGCGGCGAAGCCGGTAGAAGGGACCCACCGAATTGGGGTTCCCTTTTCCCATCTGCCAGGGTCAGTGACCCTGGCAGATGGGACAGGGGAACCCCGATTCGGTGGGTCCCGTCTGTCATCTTCGACGGCCACTGGGACGTGGCTCCTTCCCAGGTCTGGCAGCCCCTATGGGGCTGCCGAAGCCGGGGAGCCACCAGCATCGGCGTCCTGTCACCCCTTTCTGGGGTGGCAGGGGGCCGATCCTGGGCTGGCTGGGGCCGAGGAACCCCTTGGGCGGCCGGAACGCATCGCTCCGGCCCCCCAAGGGTCCCCCCCCGCCCCCATCGCGACCGTCTGCAGGGCGCGGGCACCCCGCAGATCAGTCCCACCCCCACCCCCTACATCGAGGCACCCACACCGCGAAGATGATTCCCCCCCTCCCCCAGGGCCCTGGGAGGACGCGCGCGCGACGGAGGACTTACCTCATTGCCGTCCAGCGTCCGACTGAGGGGGGCATGCCGGGAGCACGCAGGACGCAGCCACCCTAGCCCCCCTATTGGACAAGCACCCACACAGCGAAGATGGGCCCGATCCGGATCGGAGGGTGGTTGGGGGTGGGGGTTTTGGGGACTGGGAGGTGGGGGGACTGATCTGCGGGGCGCCCGCACCTAGATCCAGGCGCTCGTGCCCTGCAGATGGGCACGATCCGTGTGGCGGGGAGGAGTTTGAAGATTGGAGCCAGGGGCTCCGATCTTCGAAGGCCTCCTGCCCCATACGGACCTTGCCCCGGGCCCTCCGATGGGCACCCGGGTGCCCGGGCATCTTCCTGCCAGTTGCACAGGGCCCGATGAAGCCCCGTACAGCTGGCAAGACGCGGAGCAGCCGCTTGACAGTGCTGCCTGCCCCTTGGGTGCTCTCACCCAATGGGCGGCAGCGCTGCCGGCCGAATCCCCGCCCCTGGCCGGCCTTTGCCGGCCAAGACAGTTCCAGGCGCTTTTAGGATTCGCACACAGGCGCGCCAGAACGCGTTTACACGTGTTCCGGCGCGCCTGTGTGTGAATGGTGAAAGCACCCGGAACTGTCTTAAGCTTCCCACCTGCACGTGTTCCAAACGGAACGCGTTGCAGTGCGAAAAAGCCTCTGGTATTTGGCATGGCAAATTAGTCTGCCCACAACTGAAGCCTATTCGCACTTAGGCTTCTGGTGTTTCCGCACAGGCCATTAAGACCCCATTAAGCACTCCATAAGGACACGTATGGCACACATCTGCTGCAAGTTACCTTCCGCACAGCAGGACAGATTAGGGCCACTTCAAGCACGGTGCTTCCACACAGACTCATGTGAGATCCGTCTCTAATGGGGTCTAGAGGCCGCCAAAACTGGTTTTCGGGAAGACCTGAAAAATTAGGTCTTCAAACTGTTCCTGCTTGCAAATTCGGGATCAAAGGAGGATGCTTCCGCACAAGGACAGGAGAGTGAATGCTTGTGGGCGGGACAGTAAGTCACCATGTCGAGCACTGCCGGGCAGCCATGGGATCTCAGGCACGCTGATGACTGGTGGGCAGTCTGTCCCTGACACATTCGCACACAGTGGAAATGAGCAGTGACTGATGGCTGAGTGCTCCAGTCATGTGGCACCTTGGGTACGAGAGCCGCAGAGAGGCCTGATCCTTCTGGATACTGGTGCTCTGACGTCCGCACCACAAACACATGATGCGTTCCTCACTATCCGTGCTTCCCACGTGAGCGCGGATGCATTAGGCCTAATTTGGATCCATCTCTATCTCAGACGGATCTTCCCAGGGACGGATTTCAAGCAGTAAGTGCGGAATCACCCTCGGACAGTCCCAGAGCTGTCCTAATTGCACACCAGAGGCCAAAGTATGACTAGGTCTCTGCTACTATGGTGTTCAGACTCCGATTTTAGCCTTTGATTCATGCAGTTGGAAAAGGCTAAAACGGAGTTGGGGCCCAGAGCAATCATGCAGCTACTGGTCTAGTCAGAGATGTGGCTTCAGAAGCTGTACTCTCCAAAATAAATTTCTGTATGAAAATGAGATCTGGATAGCCTATATTTCCATTTTTACCCGTGCTGAGGACTCTTGCAGCTGTCCCAACTGCATTGGGGCACCATCCCCGCTCCCACCTGG